>CM045741.1:17462515-17552515 GCA_024760905.1 Plotosus lineatus
CCTCAAATATGGCAGTTGCTTTTTCCTCCATCACTGTATCTCCGCTTTTAATGCCTCCTTCTGCTTCAATATCGTTCCGAAATAATCGCCTCTGTCACTGTATCTTCGCTTTTAAGGTCTCCGTCTGCTTCAATATCGTCCCGATTGTAGAGGGGTTTCGGCCATACTCCTTTGCGATTTCGCTCAACCGCATCCCACTTTCGTATTTTTTTATTATATCCTGCTTCACTTCGACTGATAACGGAGCCCGCTTCTTCTTTACTGTGTCACCGGGAATCACTTTCTTTGGGCCCATGATGGATAATAAAATATAACACTGCAATGATCACTCTCAAAAAAACTCACAAGCCAACAGTCTTGTTCAACTCTCCTTCACGTGTGTGACAAACAGGAAGTATGGGTACAGGAAGTATGGGTACAGTTCAGCTCCCTCCTGGCCAATGGGAGGCCAGCGGGGCAGGATGTTGGGAAACAGCCAATGAGAGAGCAACTCGCGCATTGTTTGAATGTCTGAATGGTGCGTTTGAACTTTTGAATGGCGCGTTTCGCGCTTTTTGTAAAAAGAGGTTGTTTTCGTAAAAAGAGGACAAAAATTTAGGAAAATGTTTTTCATACCCTGGATTTTTCGTATTCAGAGGGTTTTGTAAGTAAAACTGAGGGCCAACTGTATTAGTAACCCTTTCCGGGACCTTCACAGAAAAAAGTCAGGAAATAAAAAAATAAATTAAAAAAACGCTGGTGGCTATCAGTTGAGCAACCCGAAAGCTGCCCGAACAGACAACTGGTTCAGCCAAGCCTGGCGTACAAATGTATTCTCCTGAGCTAACGGTCCACTTTTTTGATTTGCTAGTTTGTCTACTTGCATTTGGCCTTGCAAGCGATCATACTCGTCTTTGTGACGGGATTCAGAGTGTTGGCACAGATTGTATTCTTTGAATACCGCCACTGTCTTCACAGATGATACAAAGGTTTTCTTTGAATTGAACAAAAAAATAACCGTTTGTCCACTGCAGGTTCTATACCCTGCATTCTGAATCAATTTTTCTCTTCCATAACCTTTTCACCATTATTCCGTTCTATTTCACAGGGGAGAGTCTAGGATTTTAGGGGTTTTATTTATTTATTTTATTTATTTATTTTTTTTTTTTGGGGGGGGGTGGTGTTCAGAGAGGGGCACAGACAGCAGAAGGGTGGAATTGAATGTCATGTTCTAGGTGTGTATTAGTCTTGGCTAGACTAAAAAAAAGTAATCATAATACATCTCTGGTATTGTTCAGGGGACCGGGCCAAATGTGGAGGTGAGCCGTATCCGGCCCACGGGCCGTAGTTTGGGGATCACTGATTTACACCCATGCTTACTGACTCAACAGGACCGCGGTTATCCCACTTTATGTTGGATAAAGCAAATAGGAGTTCAATGTGTCCTGGATGGGATGCTAGTCCACTGCATGTTGCCTTCCCAGTATATTTTACTGGTACCCATCTATACTCATTTGCTGAAACACACAATTTTAGACATAACTGAATTGAAACAAAGCCAATTCCATTTCAGCCAATTAGACTAATGTACATGTTTTTGCACTGTAGGACGAAACCAGAGTATCCAGAGAAAACCACACATAAGCACAGGGAGAACATGCACACTTCACACAGAAACGCCTGACCCAGGACTGGAAACCAGGACCTTAACCTGTGAGGCAAAAATGCTAAGCACTATGCCACTACACAGTCACCCATTTATATGGGCCTATAAAACAGAGGTGAAAATTTAAACAGCGTCCAATAACGTTCCAGTCATCACTGAGCAGTGATATATGTTCTCTCAGGTTTTTGTTCTCTCAAAGTTAAAAACATTAAAAGATATGCAGCTTGGAATGTTACCAAGAATCTCCAAATGCACAAAAAGTGTCAGTGCTATAGTCTTCCCCAAGTCAGAAAATTTAAAGGAAGCATATCCCTTCTGATTGTTATGAGGACACTCGGGTCACCTGCCAAAAATAAACATCGAGTTTTTTTTTTTTTTTTTTTAAATAGAAAAAGTAATACCAATAATTACATATGTATGTTAAAGGAGGGTAAAAATCTCAAGTCAGTCACCACCAAAGTCTCATTGCATATTGTTGCTATGGAAACACGAATGAATTAGAGCAAGCATGTTAATATAAACCTTCAATTTGAGAACATTTCTCAACTCCGCCTGACCAAATTAGATTCAGGAATTCAGCAGCACTGTGCTAAAATGAACCTAATGACCTTAAATTTCATTTGTGCGATTTTGTGACATCTAACCATGTCATTTTTCACCTTCAAAGAGGCTTTTCTACTTTCCGAATATCTCCAGCAAGTTCTTATCTTGCTCAGACATGTAATAGACTGAGGGAATAATCCTGGGAGCACTGGGTGTGAGGCGAGAATACAAGTTTGTAAATATTTTACACAGCACACTCTGAATCAGGAGAGAAGTCTGAAAGACACCCTCGTGCCGTCTAGTCACTTCTGACTCACCACTGATTTGCTTGCTTTTACTGTCAAGCGGATGCTCCGGTTAAGCCAGTCGACTCATTAGGGCACACTGACTTACAAGCCCAGACACCCTTATTAAGAGGGAAGCAAGTCTATCTGTTATATTAAGCACAAACCACAGCTGGAGGAAAACGGTGCAGCGAGATTGATAGGACATGCTGCAAATGGGCAGTTTTACTGTAATAAAGGTCAAATATGTCTCACCGCAGACACAAATTACGATTTTCATGTTGTTTCGATTAAACTATAAAGACAACTTTCTCAGCTTTCTGAATATTTGGTGTTTTTAACAGGAGTGTCTCATATTTCTCAAAGTGCCACAAAGGACTTGTTTCACATGTGCCGTACAAATTGAGGAAATAAAACGAAATATAGGCCCTTTTTAAAATAGCATCAAACTTCATGGTAGTTTTTTCCCCCTCAAAAATAGAGAACAGAGTTGACATTTCAATTGACAAAAATACCATGAACTTTTTAAAACATCAGTTTGTAGTAGGGCTTCAAAAATAGACATTGTGGAATCATATACAGAAGAGAAATAACATTTGATTTAATTTATAAATCCCACATAATTTTTTTAGTGTCTGAAATAGAATTTTATTTTAAAATTCCATAAACGGTGAACATAAAGATATTTTTATTCTACCTTCTGTTCATGTCTCTTTGTCCACCACTCTTTCAGACACACATTGTAAAATAAAGTTATATGCTAATTTTGAGAGAGCTGAAATTTTAAAAACTGCATGTGGCCCTGTGACTGTACAGCACACCACATACAAAGTTATCATCACTGTAAACAACAGTGTAGGCAACAGAAGAATCTTGGACATTTAAATGCTGTTAAGCTGGATCAACTCGGACAAGCCAGGAGCTGTATACAGTGATCCCTCGCTACTTCGAGCTTCAGTTACTATGGCTTCAGTGTATCGTGGGCCTTTCAAAAATATTCATCAAAAAATAAAAATATAAGGAAATTAAAGAAAAATAGGGGGAAAGGTTAAGGAAAATTCCGCAAAACGTGGCCGATTATGCAAAAGAAATCCCTAAACAACAACAACAACAAAAAAAATAAATAAATAAATAAATTTAAAAAAATCAACCCGCCCCCCCTCCCAACAAAACTACTTACATTTTTATGTGAGGCAAGCATCTGTGTGTGTGTGTGTATTTATAATTTATTTGCATCTTATGCATTATTTTTGAATGTTTAATTGTTATTATAAGCATTTATAGCATTGAATATGTAACAAACAAACAACTCTTTATTGTCAAAGTACATTTTACATACATTGAAATTTGCTTTGTGCGCTAAGCACCTGTCGCCACTGTGCAGCGCCAGTTATTGCGTTGTTCTATCCTTTTGATGCTGAGCGCCAAGCAGGAAGCAACAACTGCCAAATTTTAACGTCTTATGGTATGACGCGGCCGGATTCGAACTCCGACCTACCGGAGGATAAAGCGGACGCTCTACCAACTGAGCTAAATCCCCGGTCGTGTATTTCTTGATATTATATACTCATACATGTACGTATACGTCAGTTGGGGGAGTGATCCTACTTGGAGGCGGTCGGGGGGAGGGGGGTGTCTTGGTCCCCATTAACTGTGGAAAGTGAGGGATCCCTGTATATAATGAATAAAAAAATTACAGGGTGTACTAAAATACAAAGCTTTATATATATATATATATATATATATATATATATATATATATATATATATATATATATATACTTCTTCATTTACTTGAGTTGATCCAACTTTAAATCATTTAAAAATCCACGATGGTGTGATGAGGCCTGATGTGAAGCAAAGATAGTGTTCTCAATTTGATGATAATTTTCCAATGCCCGATGACCCGGAAGTGATTTATTTCTTTTATATCTCAGTAAACTGCCAAACATTTTTATTTCTTACTGAACAATGTTTTGTCCTTTACCCACTTGCATGTTATGTTAAGGGCAAGTTAACTCCTGTTGTGATGGATGTCATAACAGCTAGTTACAAAGAACCGGGAAATCACAAACTTCCAAGTTGAAAATTGTAAAATGTATGGCACTTAATCATGCCAAAATGTTAAAAAACATACTGTAAATGTCTCCAGATAGATGTTGTTCTTTGTTCAGAAAAGAAAAAAAAATAACAACAACAACAAAAAATCGATATTTAATTCATTTCTTATTTATCTTGGAGAGATAAAGCACATTTGCCTCATAAGCTCCTGTAAAGATGTTACTACTGAGACTGTCATATTAGAAAGAGCGCATTTCTATAAAAATGAGATTTGCTGTAAATCTGCACATCTCTGCTGATAAATGCATTTTAAATATTGCACTCCTGTTTTACTGTTCAGTAATTCATGTAAATCTCCTTGAGAATGATGTCTTTCATAACTGTAACCAACCAACAAAATAAACAAATAAATTATGCCCCATCCTGGCTGTGTTTTATATAAATTACTGGAGATTCCCCAAACAGCACTCTAAAAACCTTAAAGACCCGCTTCTCAAATTATATCAGAGCAGGGACGACACCCGCCATCTTCTCGAAAACCCTGCCCTGAGCTGCTATTCTCGGAAGCACTTGAGTTGTGTTCTATCTAAAAGATAAGCTCGCTCACTAGGACGTAGGAAGAAGAAAGGAATTTGCTGCCAGATAGCTCTGTTTTTCAAACTACACTTTTCAGCTCCTCTACCTCCCTCCTCTCTCTCTTTCCTGCATTGGCTTTCACCACTCCACTGGTGCATCCTCTTCCTGAGGTGGAGTCTCCTTTTCCAGAACACCATGTCTCTCTCTCTCTCTCTCTCTCTCTCTCTCACACACACACACACACACACACAAAACTATACTTCTATCCTTGTGAGAACAAAGAGAACAATGCATTTGCTAGCTCCTTACAATAACCATAACTACATGTTGAGCACCAAACTTCACCTTAACCCCTAACCATGCCCCAAACTTATTCTAAGCAGAACCATAAAACTTAGTTCTCCTGACTGTATAATACACACTTGTACCACCTACAGTAATTCCTAATTGTTTTTATAAATCATGGCAGGTGTGTGTGAAAAGAAATTACTGAAAGCATTGCTTGTGCTTTCAAGATATGTGCTATAATCGCAAAGTATTTAGGGCTTGCTGCATAAATTGTTCCACACTTAGCAACAGTGGTTTCTGGGGTGCGTGTACACGGTTTTACATGTGGAAGGTAAAAGTGGTGTTAGTTTGTAATATAAAGGTGGTTAGCCAGCAAAAAGGAGATATGGAGCAGCTTTTTTGGTCTGGTGTATGCCTCTCTCTCTCTCTCTCTCACACACTCTCTTTCTCTGCCCCCCCCCCCCCCCTCTCTCTCCCAATCCCTCTCTCCCTCCATCCTCATATATGAATGTAGATGCCATGAACTTGTCCATGACATGAGATTTCCTCCCTTGATGCAAACTTCGGTCAAGTTGCCTGGTTTGTGTGTTCCATTGTACTGTATAGGTGCTTTTCTTTCTGCCTGTTATTTAATGTTGCTGACTGACAGCTTCCCTTTTCCTCAGTCGCAGTGTGACGTGTCTGACAACATAGATAAAATGGGAATGTGATCAGTGGTCAGGGCTACTGTCCAGAGCCATAACAAATCGCATGATAAAATATAGAGTGGTGTTTTGGAAGATTCTGGATTATGTAAACGATTCTTAAGATAAGATTCCACATAAAAGAAATGCAATATAAACAATATACTAACGCAGGCTAGAAACCAGGGATAAGCACCGGCCTGATGAGCCACTAGGCTTGAGTGTAAAAGCCCAACAGACTTTACCTTGTTAATGCAGGCTAGCATAAGAAAAGTCATTTGAGTCAGCTCTACATATGTTTGTTCAGTTGGCTGACTTTTCAAACGCATTTTGTTACAATGCTTCTACTGTCTGGAGTACTGGTATTGCACCATGCTGATGAGTAACCGTAATTTCCGGAGCACAACCTGCATTCCAAATGAGTGTGAAGTAAAAACCTGAAGTCACCCAAAAAAAAAAAAAAAAAAAATTGTCATCACAGGAGGGGGGAAGAGAGAGATTATATTTTTATTTTATATATATGTATACCATATATATACATACACACACACACACACACACACACACACACACACACACACACACACACACACACACACACCATATTCAACATAATAAGAGCCCTGCTCCAATAACCGCCCCTCCAGTGTTTTTGATCTTACGTCTATTAACCGCCCATGTGTACTGGGAGCAAAATCATAGACCAGTTTTATTACCAATTTTTCTCGATCAGTTTCTGTAACGGTAAAATAAGGCGGTGCCACTGGGGAATGTTTATAATGTTCATCAGTAACAACACATTTGATCGTTCCGCCGTGCTTTAAAATACAGGAAAATATTTTGCTGTGTTCTCTTTGTAAATGTCCAACAAGATGAACCATTAGAAGCTGCTACAGCAAAACTATGAGATGCTCTGAATGAATGGAGCGATGAGCCAGATATGGACCTATCAGAAAGTGATGACGAGTATTTTTCCACCCGATTCTCCTGCTCACTATCTTCATAAATTTAAGCACGTTCCTGGCCATGTGCTTTTCAATGTGCCATGTGCTGAAGTTGACATTCATGTTGATTGGCTCAATTTTATATGGGGGGTGGGGGGTGGGTGGTTGAATATTCAAAGGAAAAGCACTGGGAGGGAAACTTAAAGGGTCTTTTTTTAAAATTGTGCTGTTTTCTGTTTATTTTCAGCTTGCATGTAAGTAATTTGGTAATTTGGTTGATATATATATATATATATATATATATATATATATATATACAAAGTATATATAAAGTATATATGAACTTTATTCGATTACATTATCTTCCTCTGTCAGGTTACCAAGCAACTTGGCCTAAGTGCTTAGATCAGGACCTAGACATAAAGTAAAGTTTTAACAACAACAACAACAACAACAACAACAACAACATAAATAAATAAATAAATAACACCCCACTCTTCCAAAATGATTAACTCCCGCAAAAGTCACCCATTCCCACTTGTATTGATTTTCATTGCTCTGCTGTATTCTGATGTAATTGTTTTCTGTGGAAATTGGAAAAGAATGGTAAAGCTCAAGCATTAATCTATTCACTGGACGTACTGAAACAGAGTTGTGGCCACTTGTGAGGGTGCTGGTGGTGGCATAAATGATGCATTTGTATTGTAACTAACCTTCTGAGAACTACATAAATCCAAATCATCACCCTGTCTACGACATCCTGTACAAATGTGTACTTTAGAGGCAAAAATGTTAAAAATAGCATCTGGGTCATAAAACAAATATTCAGAAGTAGGAAGTAAACTCTCAACAGAGGCATGATGTTGTTTGTAAATTATACAAAATGATAACTAACTGGTAAATATCGTAGTTTGGACTTTTTCCACAATATAAGTTTGTAACTCTGAATTATACATCATATCCAGCATGCGTGCTTTATTTTTAATCCTTTTTTTTTTGTGTGTGTCACGGGAGCAGTTAGAATACTCGTTATTTAACTATACTGGAATACTAAGTTAGAATAAACATGCATTATCTACTCTATACAAAAAGGAGACGGTCTTCATAAGTCCAAGTGACAGTCTTTGTACAGGAAGCCTGAAAATGTAGGACAAATGTACTTGGAATGAAAGAAACATTTCTAGAGAAGGATAAAGAAGTGATGCGGGTATGACTTCCACTTTCCAAATGCATGTATACGTATAAAACTTACTCCTGTAGTGTTTCAACTCCCATTTCCTTGTACTGCAGCTCCTGTCTCATCTGGGCCAGCTCCTGCTTGAGCCTAGAAAGCTGGACACAAGACAGCTGGAATTACAATACACTGTGTATAGAATATTAAACTCATAGTATGTACATATGCATGTGACCTGTCAATAAAGGGGTGTCTCGGAAAACAGAGTCATCACTAAACTGAAAAGGTCTCATTCCAACACCCCTAACCCCCTCCACACACACACACACACACACACACACACACACACACACATACAGGAAGAGGAAAAGGCCCTGCCCACCCACACACCCTCCAAAACACATTCCAACAGTACCATAGCTCTCCAATGTGATCTGACTCTGCTGAGATCATCTGAATAAATATCTCAGCACAAAGCCGGAGTCAGGAGGAAACGATCATCACTGCAGTAAAATGACTACCTAAAGAGTCTATTAGGCTATACATGTGATGCAACCCGTATACGTATAAACACAGAAATCTAGTGAAGCCTGTGTCTGATCATCAGTCCTAGCAGTGCCATGACACACACACACACACACACACACACACACACACACACACACACACACACACACAGGACCCCAATGTGTCCCTAAACAGGCCCCTCCTGGGTGTGACTTCTGCAGCATTGTTCTCGGAGGATAATGACTTACCCGCTCACGCCTACAGGCGATTTCCGCTTTGATTTGGCCAGGGTCATATTTTGCATTTGAAGAAGAGCCAGAGTGTGCTGCAAGCAGACAGAAAGAGTAAGGCAGTCAGACAGATTGACAGGCTGAGCATGAGAACACAAATGAAGGAACACCAGCACTGAAATTCAACTCTACTGTACTGGGGCTGACACCCAAATGGTGAAAGAAGAAATAAGAGGGATTGAGTGTCCTATGATTAAAGGGCCTTTCTGATCATTTTCCCTTCCTTTACTCTATCTGCCACTTGTTTTCCTTCCACAATCAACTCTGACAGTTTGAAAAATGAAACACATTCTTGTCATACTCTTGAAATCTGTTCGGGAAATGACGATAGTCAACTTTGCTTGGATGTTCCTTATATACCGATGTTATACAAACATTAGCAGTGGAATACTCCTCTCATGAGAATGTCTATAATCTGTGCTCTAAGAAAAAAAAGAAGAAAAAAAAAATCACATTTACATTCTACCACCATCGTTCTTATTATATGCTTTATGTAAACGATCATGATGACCGTGTGCCTTTTTAAATCTATATAGAGTGTTTGGTACGTGCTGTTATAAAAACAATCAATGATAGGTGGTGACAGGTTAATCATTTTAATCTTATTCCAATCATCCCTTTTCTACTTGTTTCCCACTTTTCTAATGCTAATGCTATTTTATTAATTATAGTCAGTACAACTCGTCATGTCATTTGGTCCAATTAATTACTTTGTTGTGAAACATTTATATATACATATATAATATAGAGATTTTGGGGTGTTTTTTTGTTTTTTTAGGGGTTTTTTTTGCATAATTTGCCTTGTTTTGAGCATTTTCCTTAACTTCCCCCCCTATTCTTCCTTAACTTCCTTATTTTCAATTCAATTAATATTTTTAGAAACAAAATAGCGATGCACTGAAGCCACATGAACAACTGAAATCATGCATTTAAAAAAAAAAAAAAAAGAGTTATAAGCAAACATAAAACTAGAAATAGATTTACATCGTTTGGCAGATGCTCAGATCCAGAACAACTTACAATAATCACTTATTATATACAACTGAGCAATTGAGGGTTAAGGGCCCAATAGTGGTGACCGTGGGGATTGAACCGCTGACCTTCGGATCAGTAACCCATCCCCTTATCCACAAAGCCACCATTGCCTAAATGGACAATCACTTTCAAGTGAACCTCAAGACTACTGTTATAGAAAAGTAAATAACCAGCTTCTCTCTAATGAGATTTAAGAACTGAACAGCAGTAAACTGTAAAATGATGCATTAGGAAGAATTATGGTTGTTAAATGTGGCTTGATGAAGCTGATGCATTCACAGCTGTACAACATCTGGATAAAATGTGACTCTTGAAGTGGTTTGGGTAAAGATCTGAAATCATTTTCAAATGCAGCTTTGGTTTATTTACACCTGTACTTTTATGTTGATCATCTCTAATTCTGGTAATCCTGATAGATTTTGTGCTTGAATTCAAACACTCCAAAAACAGTGAGTTTGGATAAATTATAAAAAAGTGACATTGTACTATAAATCCTTTTTTAGTCAGATCTTTGATTTCAATTCAAACATACAGAGTAAAAAAAATGTAAATAATGAAGTGCAATAAATATTTATTTTTTTAATTCACAGAAAGATTGTGGGGCCGATGGTGTAGCGGTTAGGGTGCTGCGCTCATGATCGGGAGGTTGTGTGTTCAAATCCCAGTTAGACCCTCACTGTGCTAAGACCCCTGGGCAAGGTCTTAACCACAAGTGTGCCCCTGTTCACCCAGCAGATGGTAACTTGCGATGGACTAGCGTCCCATCCAGGAGGAGTTGTACTCCTCGTCGCTTGACGCTATGGAAATCAAGGATAAGCACTGGCTGGATGAGCCACTATGGGGCTCAGGTGTAAAAAACCCAGAGGACCTTACCTTTTTCACCGAAAAATTGCATTAATAAGTTCGGTCATGCTGCTGTACTCAGTTTTCTCTGCTAATATTGTTTCGTATGTATTGGTGGTTAATGGGACAATCTCAGAATAATTAATAACTGTTCGCCATGAGGTGGATGCCGCTGAATAGTCACTAAAATGGAAAGGCCACTGTCTTATTTATCTCCAAGTTTTGATTTATTTTTATGTACAGTAGGCCCTTGACTATTTGCGGTTTTGCACACACGGTTTGAGTATTCGCGGACTGACGAGCAACTCGCACGTGATTCAAATTCAACCAATGGCTGTCCTCCTTCATGCTGATTGGTTGAGATGATGTAACGCCCCTTTTTCCTCATTCGCACACAAGTTGGTAATGAGCCTTTTTTTAGTGTGTTTTAACTACCAGTTAAGTTCTATGATGTCACTCACAAACGCCTGCTAAGCACCAGAAAAAGGTAATGACGTTGGCTGTCTCTTTTGAAGAAATAATTCTTTCTCCGAAAGAAACGACAGTTTCCTCTGAAGTCACGTCATTGCTGAAGAGGAATAATCATCTGAACTGTTGTAAAACACTCCACTATTAAAGTCTTTTTCAATTATTATGCCAGTACATGACCTAAGGTAATGTTTGAAATGTTTGTGTGTTATATTTTATTTACTGTGGTGTAGCATGTTTATCATTTTGTTTTGTTTATCCAATTTATTACATTTATTGTTATTTTATGTCCTTTTTGTTATGGTCTGTGTTTTGGGGGACTTTGATTTTGGCGCTGTGCTGCTAACTAACTGTTTACTTCCCTTCGGCTGAGGGGCGTGGCTGAGCTGCTCGGTAGCACACACCTGAATTCACTATTCTCATTTACTCCCAATAAACAAAAACAATTGAATTGAGTCATCTCATGCCTAATGCAATACGTTCCTCTAGTGGGCATTTTTAAAAACTACAGTGCTGTATGTTTTTCAGAGGATGCTTTGAAAGATGTTTTTATACGTATGCTGAATAATGTTTATATTTTATCATCAATAAATATAACAGTAAAAATTGAAAAGTTTTTCTTAATCATTACTACATTTTATTACATTAATACTGAATTAATGAGTAAGACTGTCTATAGAATGTGTTCAAGAAGCATATTTTAGCACATGTAATAGATACATAGTATTTTACTTCTGGCTGCTCATTCGCGCATGTGACACAATGCATGGGGTTTTACTTCCGGGTACAGAACTCGCGGATTATCTTGATTCGCGGGAGGGCCCGGAACCAAACCCCTGCGAATGTCAAGAGCCTACTGTATTTATATATTAAAAAATGCATAAAAATATTATGTTGGGTGAATGAATTGGTGAATGAAAAATGCAAGCTCGGAAATGAGAAGGAAGGGGAAGGAGGAGGGGCTCACTAGTCTAGTGAAAGCATAGGCTGATGAGCAGAGAGAAATAAAGAGAGGAAGGGAGGAGGTCAGAGAAGCCGAGGTGAGGAAACAGACAGGCTGTACCAGTCAATGAGTTATAGAGCTCTTAAATTAAAACACACTCAATACAACTGGCTGAGAGTGTGAGTGTACGAGTCAGTGAGCGAATGTGTGATCTCACAGCTCGTGATGGAGCGGCTGTCATCCTGGCTAAGCTGGTTGAAGAGCTGCATTTCCTGCTGTGCCAGCTCCAGCCTTTGCTGCTTGATCAGGTACATCTCCTTCTTGGCATTGAGGGCCTCCTGTGCCACCACCAGATACTCCTTTAACATACGTTCCTGCTCCTGACGCCATTGCGTCCGTGGGTTTTCGATCTGTGTAGTTTCTGTGAGAACATTAGCATGGGGTTGAGTTTGGAAATCATTAGTACAATCACAGGATCCACATCTAGAAGCTGTGTATAATGTACAGAGACTGAGGTTGACTGATCAGTGAGTATAACACAATTCATGTCTTTGCAATTGCTTTTCCCAACCTGCATTGCCAACAATGTTCTTTTCACTTATATTCTGTAAGAAAAAAAAATCTTTCATAAAATGATTATAAATACTGTACCCCTAGTACTGCAGGATAGTACTGAGCATTTAAATCATGAAAATAATATCGGGATATCCACATTTAAACATTTAAGACATTTTACTTTGCTTTTGAAGGATCCATCAGGAAATTCAAATATTTATAGTATCCTAATAGGGTTAACTTGGAAAAATTGTTTGGGCCATACTCATTAATATTAATGCACTTGAATACCAGTGGGGGAGTTATATTTGTAACCGGGCCTTCAGTGGAACTTAATAATTTCATTGTGATCGTTGGTGGTATTAACTCTATTAATAGTAAACAAAAACTCAATATAACAAAGCATGGCATTGTAGAGAAAGAGGTATGTTGTCCATTTCTGCCAGTAACTCTGAGCATTACATAACTTTCACCAGAATTTACCAGTGGAGTTCCTGGTAAATTTGGCATTTATCCAAATGCAACAAGTGTAAATCTTATCTCTCCAACCTCCCCTCACGATGTCTAGCTTTTCTGGAAAAGTCTGCCTTGAAAATGGATTTTAAAGAATGTCCAACACCAACTCGATTTCTCCTCTTCCTTCAGCCATTGGGAGCATAAACATTTTTTAACTTGAATGTATTGTTTGCAGATCACCACAGACCATCGCGTTAATTTTGCTCTGAAGAACCAATCAGACGACGGAAAAACGCTGACATTGCTGTGGGCCAACTCGCTGGCTTTGTGAAGCAAATCTGAAGTCTGATTGGTTAAAGAAACAGCCCCATTGCTAATACTGTATAGTTTAAGTGACATCAGCCAACACTTCAGATTCTTAGGGCCCTGGGCAGGTTAGATTGATATGGCAGCACATAGGAGCAGAAATCTGATTGGACAAAAAACTAACAGCCACAAACACAGAAAAGACAAGCTACAAAATGGAGAGAAGAGACAGTTGGGAATAAATTAATACAATTTTATAGGACAAATACTACAATTTAAGTTGGAAATGTAGGTCAGTGTTTTTGATAGTGTTAAGGCCAGCAGAGAAGACTTTGCGAGCTCTGATGGCCCACCACAGTTGAACACTAAATTGATATAAGTGTAAATTATACACCATTACCAATAAGTTAAACAACTCAACTGTACATATACATTTTAAGAAGAACTATTAAATACACCTAATAATAATGGAGTAAGACTCGGTGTAGTTTTGTATGTGTGATCAGGGAACACATTAGCACAGAAGTTCAACTCACTGTTGATGTGGTCGATGTAGTATACCCCAATCTGCTGGTCATATACAACCTCCCAGCCCAGAGGAAGCTCATCACCCACACAGTCCGCAAACGTCAGGGGTTTAGTAATCCTACAGACAAGAGAGGCACAGTGTAACATATGAGCGTGCTTAAAAGAATAAAGGGCTGTGCTAGAGAATAAGCTTGTTTTTAATAAGCCTCTGCACACTGGCGCAAATTAAAGCACAGGCAATTTCTCAATTAACTGGTCAAGGTGTATATTTCGAACACTGTGAACCAGACTGAGCCCAGGTTGCACACATTTTTTCGAGATTGATACCTATCTTTAACCCCATCTTACACTTTAACACGTCTACAAAACACAGCCACAATAAATAAAAAGTTTTAGCTAAAAGCCAACAAAGCTACACAGGCATCTGAAAAATCTGGAATTTTCCATTGCAATCTCTAATGAATGTATGTTCAGTCTGTCATCAGCTGCTGATCTCTTCACCCACAGGTCAGAAATGGGTGCAATACATGCTCAGCAGGAAGAAGCTGGCCATAAACACATTCCAGGCAGAACAAAGCAGGTCTCCATCAGAGCCGCTGTGCTGTTACTCTACAGTAAAACCACAGTGCTGGGGCTTTCTGTTCTTCATCCACTGAGAGCCTCCTGTTTTGTGTTTCCTGTGTTTGCTCTAGTTTAGATCTCTACAAGGGCCAAATCCCATGTGGCAGCACGGAAAAAAAAAGGGGGAGGGGGTCAAACAAACAGACAAACAAATCTGATTCCATGAGAAATCATATAGGGCTGGAGTGTTTTGTCTGCAAAAGGACAATGTTGAAATATTGCATAAATCAAAGCCTGAATGTTTAAGGTGTAATTAACTCTATGCTAAACCTTTTGGTGTATACAGGGATCCCTCGCTACTTCGCGCTTCAATTCATGTGGCTTCAGTGCATCGCAGTTTAAAGTATATATATATATATATATATATATATATATATATATATATATATAGGATTTTCTGAGTAGATCCTTCCGTAGGAGAGTGCTCAATACTTTTTGGTAGAGCAAATAACAAAAATAAAAGGACAGGACAAAGACTTTCTATTGAAACTCCATTTATCACAGTGATAAATGGAGTTTCAATAGAAAGTCTTTGTCCTGTCCTTTTATTTTTGTATATATATATATATATATATATATATATATATATATATATTCATCAAATTAAAAAATAAGGAAATTTAGGAAGAATAGGGGAAACGTTAAGGAAATGTGTAAAAACAAGGCCAATTATGGCCAATTATAAAAACTTATAAACAAACAAAACAAAAAACAGCCCAAAACCTCCCATCAAAACTGCTGGCCTCCCATTGGCTAGGAGAGATGATGCAGCGAACATACTTCCTGTACTATACTTCCTGTTTGTCACACGCCTGAAGGAGAGTTGACTGTTGGCTTGTTTTGAGATTGATCATGCAGCGTTATATTTCGTTATATAGACAGACAGACAGACAGACAGACATTTTATTCAATAAAAGGCCATTAGCCCAAAATACAGACAAAATGAATAAATTAAAGCATGAACTATTGCTGTAGACCAGTTGAATTTCTGATTTTCTTAACATGGATAAGAAATAAGCATAGGTTTCGGATTGCATTAACATCAGTTGATGACATAATATTAATAAAACTGTGTTGTGATAAGGGGTAGTTCAAATATTTACTTAATAATGTATTTCTTATACCCGTGTAGCCTTTGCAATAAAGTATTACACGGATTTCATCTTCAATTTCATAGATATTGTTTTTCTCACATAAAGGACAAAATCTTAAATTATAAGGAACATTTTTATATCTACCAGTCTCAGTGCAAAGTTTGAAAGTGCCACATCAAAATTTTGCTAAACAGATTCTCATATAAGGTGCTATATCTGAGTTAATGTGTGTTTCAACATTTAGAAGGGACTTGAACAGTAAATAACTAGCGGACTTAGATGTGTTTTGTAATGATGAATGCCAATTTTGGAAGAGATTATCAGATAACCTCTGCTTAAAAACTGAAATAAAAATATGAACATCACCAATATCCTGTGATACCCAAGTGAAAGCAAACCCCAGTCTAAACAAAATATTTTTAATATACGATGTCCATGTTGTGCGTCCAGACTCATCTAATGCCTTCAGCATTAAATAGAACTGGTGAGGTAATCTGGAACTTGGAAGTCTTAAAAGTCTACACCAAAATTTAACGGCCCTTGTCGTATAAGTAATTTGTAGGGGGAACCTGCCACATTCACCTAAAACCATATTATTACAACAATTTTTGCCAACTTTCAAGAAATATTTACAAGTTTTTATTTGTATTTGCTCAATAATTTTACAATAAGTGGTACCCCAAATTTCTGAACCATAACATAATATGGGTTTAACCATAGCATCAAATATTTTAAAAAGATCTACAAAAGCCAGAGCCCCTGCTCTCTTTTGATATCTATGGATAGCCATAAGAGCTTTGTTAGCTTGAGAGGCTAGAGTAGTCTGAGCCTTAGTCCAAACTAGCCTAGGTGTGAACACAATTCCCAAATACCTATAATAAGAAACAACCTCTAGCCTCTGACCACACAAAAACCATTTTTCATAATATCTCAGAGGACCACTATTCCTAAAAACCATAACCTTTGTCTTTGCAATATTCACTTTCATTCCAGTAAGTTGACAAAATTTTTCTAAACCATAAATTTTCTTCTGCAGCTGGAGAGCACTATCAGAGACTGATGACACATCATCCGCAAACATTAGAGCATACAAATTACTAACATCAGGAGAAATATATAAACCTCGACCACCAAACTGTTCCATACACTCCACGAGTTGATTTATAAAAATTATGAACAATTGGGGACTAAGGATACACCCTTGTCTTGTGCCTATGCTACAATCAAAATATTGAGAGAGACCATGGGATGTTCTAACACAAGCTGATAGATTACTATACATTGATTTGAGATTGTTCTGAAATCTGCCACAAATACCAACTTTCTGCAAACTTTGATTAACCGTATCAAAGGCCTCAGAGAAATCTATAAATAGACAATAAAACCTCCCTTTCTTCTTACATGAATATTTCTGCACCATGGCCTGGAGTGAAAATATGTGATCAATAGTAGAGCAGTTAGCCCTAAAACCGGCCTGAGATTCATCAGTAATATTCTTATTCTCACACCAAACCTTTAACCTGCTATTGAGAATAGAAGTAAAAATCTTACAAACTGAATCAATAAGAGATCTGCCTCTATAATTACTGGGATTACCTTTCACACCTGATTTATAAAAAGGACAAATAATGCTTTTCCCCCATAAAGCTGGAAAAGTGCCTGCATAGAAAATCTGATTGAACAGCACTTTTAAATATTTGCTGACATAATTCTTTGACGCCTTAATAAATTCAATTGCAATTCCATCTGGTCCTGGTGACTTATTATTGGAAAGTTTATCAATGTGATACAAAACTTCATTTTCAGTAAAGTCACTATTCAGGGTTTCCAGCTCTTCATCCTGTTGTATAGTCTCTGGGTTCATATCATGTATGTATGTATTATCAAAATTTTCTCTAAAGAGGCGAGAAAAGTGAGCAAACCAGTCTTCACAACTAATATCTTTAGAGAAGTCACAAATTCGAATAGAGCCAGTTTGCTTTAGTGTTTTCCAGAATTCCTTTGGGTTATCTCTTGTAGACACTAACTTTTCTTTCTGTGCAGTATAGTAATCTCTTCATTTAGAATTGAAGTTTGTTTTGAAAGATTTACATAATGATTTATACACTGTTATATCTAAGCCATTATCTCTGTGATCCCGGAGAGCTTTATATTTTATATGCTTCAAGTGATCCAGTTCATGGTCCCACCATGGGGGCTGTGATTTCACATTAATGTCACGGTAACCTGAAAATATCCTTTTGTTGTGGTTGGCAGCCTGGTGGTACAGTTTTGTAAAAACCTTTAGTTATTTCGTTTTATATATATATATATATATATATATATATATATATATATATATAGACACAATTTTATCAAATATCACAGTACAAAATTAAAACGTTTTTACATAATTACTACATTTTACTACATTAATACTGTATTTATGAGTAAGACTGTCTATAGAATGTGTTTGAGAAGCATATTTTAGGCAAGTAATACGATACATAGAGTTTTACTTCCGGTTGATCATTCGTGCATGTAATATGATTCATAGGGTTTTACTTCCAGGTACATAACTCACGGATTATCTTGATTTGCGGGAGGGGCAAACCCCCACGAATAACGGGGGCCTACTGTCTTCTTCTTCTTTGTTTCCTTTCGACTGTTCCCTCCAGGAGTCGCCACAGCCTCCATCTCAGCCTATCCTCTGCATCTTCTCTTCTTACTCCAACTACCTTCCTCCTTCACCACATCCATAAATCTTCTCTTTGGTCTTCCTCTAGGCCTTCTGCCTGGTAGTTCCAACCTCAGAATCCTACCACCAATATACTCACTATCCCTCCTCTGTACATGTCCAAACCATCTCAATTCAGCCTCTCTGACTGTATCTCCAAAACATCTTACATGTGCTGTCCCTGCATACTGTATATATACATATATTATACACACACACACACACACACACACACACACACACACACACACACACACATATATATATATATATATATATATATATATATATATATATATATATATATATATATATATATATACACACACACACACACACACACAGTAGGCCCTTGACATTCGCGGGGGTACGGTTCAACTACTATGTCTCTATTACATGCGCTAAAATATGCTTCTTAAACACATTTTATAGACAGTCTTACTCATTAATACAGTATTAAAGTAGTAAAATGTAGTAATTATGTAAAAACTAGTAAAATAAAGTAGTAAAATATAGTCATGATTAAGAAAAACTTTTCAATTTTGTACTGTGATATTTAGTAATAAAATATATATACAGTACCTAAGTTAATTCTGAGAATGTTTGTGCGTGCGATTTTACGTTCTGTAGCATGTTTAACAAATGATACCAAAAGGTTTATTACGCTTCATGTCCTTTTACATTGAACTTGGAGTGACGTCTTGGAGTGACGTGTCCAAGATGGCGCTGCCTAGAGGGCAACGTCGTGGAGTTCTCAGAGTCAAATTGTTTTTGTTCGTTTTAATTTGTTTTATCTGTTTGTTCATGTTTTGCACTATGCTCGTCTATGATCGGTCGACCCTACTACAGCTATGAGCAGCTTCAGCTTCGGGATACTAAGCACACAACAACTCCTATCGTGAGCCGCTATGCTATGCTATGCTATCATTAAGCCCAGGTGGAGTTCTCAGAATCTCCGGCGCATGCTTAGCACTTCCGGCCATACTGCTTTAAAATGTTCAGTCCCTGCGAAACAAGATGGACAAGCTTCATGCTCAGATTGCAGCGCAGAGGTTATCTACAGGACTGTGTACTCTCCTCGAGCCATGTTTCACAGAAACACAGTCCTGTAGATCCCTCTGCACTGCTATGCTATGCTATGCTATGCTATCATTAAGCCCAGGCGGCGTTCTGAGATTCTCCGGCGCTTGGTTAGCACTTCCGGCCATACTGCTTTAAAATGTTCAGTCCCTGCGAAACAAGATGGACGAGCTTCATGCTCAGATTGCAGCGCAGAGGGATCTACAGGACTGTGTTTCTGTGAAACATGGCTCGAGGAGAGTACACCAGATAAGATGAACAAACAAAACAACAAATAAAACAAATTAAAACAAACAATAGCATGCTAGCTCTGCTAATAGCACGCTAGCTCTGCTGATAGCACGCTAGCTCTGCTTAGTTATACACGCCCGAAGATACTCCGATCTTATCGCTGTAGTAGAGTCGACCAGTCGTAGACGAGCCTAGTGCAAAACATGAACAAACAAAACAGCAAATAAAACGAACAAAGAAACAATTTGACTCTGAGAACTCCGCGACGTCGCCCTCTGGGCAGCGTCATCTTGTAGACGTCCCTCTAACTTCAATGTAAAAAGACATGGAAGAGTACTGTAATAAAGTTTATCCTTTTGGTATCGTTTGTTAAACATGCTACAGAACATAAAATCTCACACATAAAAATGGTAATCAAGCATCTGAAAGTAAGTTTGGAATGAACGATAAACTTGTGAACAACTGGCAAAAAAAAGCGATTACTATTAGTGCAATGAAGAAAATAAAAAAAAGCTAATTGCGGGCTAGATGGCCACAGTTAGAGAAATGAGTTTTCACATGGGTGTTTGTACAAAATGCTCCAGGCAGAGGACTGTCAACAGTGGTGTTGTGTCTCCAAACCCAGGTAGTTGCCAAGGAGATGAATATAAATGACTGCGAGAGGACCATCTTGCAACGCAATCACCTCTCTATCAGAGCAAAAACCACGTCACAAAAACTGCCAGCAGATTTCCAAGCCAAGGTAAACAGTTTCCGTGAGTTTACCTAAAAATGCGACTTATATTCCAGCGCGGCCTATATATGTTTTTTCTTCTTAATTATGTATTTTGTGGCCAATTCGACTTGTATTCCAGAGCGACGTATAGTCCAGAAAATATGGTATGCACTTTGAAAGCAAAAGTACAAAAAACCCATAAAACTTACTCGAATATTCATTTGCCAAACCTTTTAAAACCATTATTTTAAAACCATTATTTTAAAACCATTAGATTCACAGGGGAGGCTGAAGCCCATCTAGGCTGACACAGGGCAAAAGCAAGGTACACCTTGAACAAATCTCCAGACCATCACTGGGTCAACACACACGTCTTAGGACAATTTTGGAACAGCCAATTAGCCTAAAGTGTATGTCTTTGGACTGTGGGAAGAAACTGGATGACCTAGAAAAATCCCACACAAACATTGAGAGAATATGGAAATTCACACAAACACCCAAACGTTGGACTCAAACCCAGGATTTTCTTGTTGCGAGGCAGACATGGCAAATACTATCATGATGCTGCCACCCCTAAACAAAATTTCAAGAAACTGACAATTTAAAACATCTTAAGATGGGCTCACTGCAAGAAAAAAATCAGAACAGTATAACAATCAAATGTCCGGTTCAACCGATATTATCAACTGCGCTGGATCAAAACTAATTTGCGGCCACTTTTTAATGAACATAAAGATGATTATCATGAGATGGAACAGTCAAGTGGGCAGTGGTGGCCTGGTGGTAAAGGTGCTGGATCACTGATCCTAAGGTTGGGGGTTCAAGCACCACTCAACAGGTTGTCACTGTCCACCCCATGCAACACAAAAAAAAAGAAATCTCCGCTTTGCTGGGAGACTGCATCAGTGCAGGCTGTTATACAAGAGTTCAACAGCACCCTTGTGCATTTGAAAGACCGGAAGTCTGTATAACCCACAGCAAGTACACTACTTTTGCAAGTGCACTACTTTCGGTATTGAGCGCTTCACGTATTGTAAGTGTTGATCGACTGTTTTAAGCTTGTAAATGTCATGTAAAGTGACTCGGTATAAATAAGTGACTTATTTGAAATTAATGTTGATATTATTTGATATTTTTGATATTATTTTACAACATTATGTTTATAATAATTGATTTAAAGGTGTTTCATGAGATACGGTAATGGTATTTATGGATGTATAGTACAGTATGAGCGTCATATGTCACACGTCATACGTTATACGTCACTGTAACAACTTACGTTCACTTTCAACTTACGTTTGGCTGTCCAGAACCAATTAAAAACGTAAGTCGGGGAGTGTCTGTATAATAGTTTGGATTATTAATAGATGACATTGAAATTTTAGATTTTACAATATTTTACAGAGTATCCAAGATGTATTTTATCGTTTAACAATAAATGACAAGCACTTCCGCACCAAGACAAAAACAAAAACAAAAACAAAACAAAACCATGAAAATAAATGCTACTGCCAAACAGAGAGACTTTTCCTTACCAGTTAGGATATTTATTTAAGTAAAAGAACATGGCACAGCACTGGGAAGTGAAATAGCACCAGACACAATCCCTATTCCACTGTGACAGAACATCGCTTCCCATCATCTTAGGTATTTGGACGAGATTTACTGTTACACAGAAACCTAGTTCTTTTACACTGTAATCTAATTGCTGTCTCGCACTGTTAAAACACATTCTAAAAATTCTAATCCATTCAAATTTTTATTGCATAGTTTACTCTCTGGGGTTGCGCATGTACATGTTTGTTTTGCCTGTTTGCGTAAATCATTAGACAACATGCTATATAGGGACTGCGTGATCTGATCGATCCACTATCTTGAGGATTACAGACATTATCATAACTAACAGTCACGGTTTGTTTCTTCTCTTCGAGCAGGCAGCCTCATTATCACACTTTAAATACGTAAAAACAAACAAAATTTCATATTAGTTTGCTTTTTTGTTCCTGTGTAGTATATGCCAAAATGATTCGCCTCAGGCTCTGTGTGTGCGCAGCGAATTAAATAGCCCTTTAATGTTCTGTCTCCATGACTACTCGGCGTATATAATGCCTCAAGCAAATAATTGTTTATATTTGACACATTCTGTTGGGGAAGGGCTGCATGTTGTGCACAAAGTTATCATACAAGCCAAAACATACAATCCAAGAGTGAACCATGTTGCAACACAGGACGTTTCAACCCTGCATACAAAAAGGACAGCACAAAAAATGGGGCTTCTCCAAATTTCCATTTCTCCACCCTTTTTTGTGTAGAAAACTGGTGGTGCCAGGTTTGCACTGGAGGGTGTCACATGAGTGCATTTTTCCCCTCCATCCTATCCCACTCTCACATAAATACCACAAAAAAAAAAAAAAAAAAAAAAAAAAAAAATCAAAATCCCACCCAGTTACAATCCCAGAACAGAAAGATAATATTCCTGCCCTGTCTCCATCTTGGAATGACGACTTCGGCCCCACACCATTTCTGTATTCTATATACTATATCTATATATATGTTATATATGTATATAATACAATGTGACTTACTGTTATTACAATTCTCATTCTGCCTGTTTCCATAGACATTTTTCCTGTGTTTTCCAAGTCTTGTGATGAATAGTGAAATTCACTCCCATCCCACGGGAATCCCACAGGAATCTCATGGCCCACAGGACTACCGAAAATATGTCAGGCACTAGTTTGCACATAATTTAGTCTTCCTTCCAAAATCATATGTGATTTAGTGCCAAATGTGTAACATTGGACTTTTTTTTTTTTTTTTTTTTTTGCAGTGTTGCCAGCTATATTGCTTTCCTGTAGAATTGGGTTACTTTTACTGGGAAGAGTTTTGTACTAATTTAAGTTTTTTTTTTGTCTGTTTCATTTCTAACATGTTAAAGAATTAGTTAAGAAAACACTAGCTCTGTTTTCTTCATTTCAATTGTTCTGCTTCAGTCATGCAGATCTGGCCACCAGGGTGGAACTAAGAACCAAGGCTATGATAAGGGTGAGCACTAGCATGTGTTTGCTCAGAGATATGACTCCAATCTCTTCAGACTGCCTCTCTTGCTACACTCAGCTTACCAACCCATCTGGGAATCTGTTAGCACTTTGAGCTAAACCCCAGTTCAGAAATGGCCCTAAGTTTTAAAAACCTTCGCACTAGCTCTATTTAGCATCATCTATTCTTTTTATGGAACATCCTTTCACTACACGAAATGGCTAAATGATTATTGACATGCTGTGCATGAACAGAACTCTATTATTAGATGGTTTACCAAGATTGAACTCCACTGAACACATCAGGATCACTGGAAAGCACATATGAATGGTAATGAAATCAGGGGTTGCTGTAGCCTGGTGGTCAGAGAAGCAACCTTGGGACTAAAAGGTCACTGATTTGATTTCTGAACCAGAAGGAAAAATGAGTGGCAGTGAGTGAGTCAGCTGCACCTTCCCTTCATCCACCATCATGGCTAAAGCCCTAAACTGCTCTCTGGACACCCCAATGTGAGTGGCAGCCCACTTCTCCAAGTGTGCGTACTTACTGGTTCGATGTGTGGGCTCACTTCAGATTTTGGATTTAAATTCCCTTGTGAAATTAATACAGCATACAGACACTCCCTGCTTTACGTTCATTCGTTTTACGGATTTTTTGATTTTACATTAAAAAAAAAAAAAAAGTCACATTTTTGAGTTTAGCGTGCTCTCTGTAGTACGAAACATACCTACGTAGTACGTTGATGTAATGATGCAATGACGTAATGACGCTGCGTCCATTGTTTACAAACGACAGACTGAACATGCCCCTCTTTCTTCCCAGTTCACCACGTGTTACCCTTGTGTGAAGACATCGTCTCTGTTATCTTTGTGTTTACACTGTTTTGCAGACTTTTGTAACTCGAAGCAAATATGGTTGGTCAGAAGCGTAAGCCTACTAGTGATAGTGGTAATCCAAAAAAGCGGCAAGCCATCTCGTTAGAAACGAAGATGGCTATTATCAAGAAAATTGATGCTGGTGAAAAACATGAGAGTGTTGCACATTTCTTCCAAATGGCTCCATCCACCATCGGAACCATTTACAAGCAGAAAGATCGCACCATAGAGCATGTCAAAGGTTATATTTGATATTTGATGAGTGAATTTGATTAAAATTTATCTATTTGAAATTATTTTGCTTTAATTTAATTTATTTGAAATTAATGTTGATATTATTTGATATTTTACAATGTAATGTTTATAATAAATGATTTAGGGGTGTTTTATGAGATACGGTAATGGTATTTATGGATGTATAGTACAGTATGAAAGTCATACGTCACTGGAACATACAGTAACAACTTTACATTTTTTTCACCTTACGTTCGGCCGTAAGGAACCAAACTAAAACGTAAGTCCGGGAGCCTCTGTATTCAAAAACGAAAAAAAAAAATGCAATGGTAAGGACATCAAGAGAATGGCAAGATACACAGAACATCATGCTATCCATCCTCTCTTATACATAAGGTTATAGATGCCTACAAATGTCTAGTGTTGGTATGATGGCAGGGGAAAAAGTCTGCCATTTCTTAGCAGAACCATGACCTGGAATCAAACTCCGTCCTTTCACTTGAGCCACATAAACAGTACCTAATCCAGCTTTCCAAGGCCTGAACTACTTTTCTAAGCAACCATCTTTTAGAATTCATTCTTTAACAAAATAGGACATTTGTTGCATTCACAGAGTCATGAGTTAGTAAAGGAATGTCATGCATCTCGATTAAATAACAGCTACAAGAAGAAATCAATGTTAGGCAAAACTCTTTGAAACATACTTGACTGTTCTTAATTAACAGCCTCTGAGATGAATGTAGTCGTGTTCTTTTGAAAAGCTATAATTAACCCACACTATTTCGTGCTTCATGGGAATTCAAATACCCCACACAAATAAGTAGTGAAATCCATGACACACATGTTCCTCACTGTCATATATAATCATACTCGTGTTTTATAGAAGGAATTGTGCAACTGGGTAATACTGTTCAAGCTCCATTACAAAACAAAGGATGACAACGATTCACGATTAACGAAGTTTAATTTCCAACGTAATAGTAACCCCAACACACGTCATTAGCAATGAGTAACACCATCAAGATGGTGCAATTTCAGATTTTAAAGCAATCTGGAACAGAACAAGCAAAAGAGTGGCTTGGTTGACACTGGTCATAATAGGAATACTAACTGGAATAGAATGAAATGGCTGGTATAAAATAAATTCGAGAAGAAGAATTTATATGGCATCAGTAGCCTGAACTGAAAGTTCTCGGTGTTCAAAGTGAGACAAGTACAGTACAGTTCAATGGTTTGCACAGGGATCTTAAATAAAGCTGTCAGTAAATCTTTTACAGCTGAAGACTCATTCCCTGCAGGCAGGGAAACACTGGGTATTCCAATGATTCGTCAACATAGATGTAAACAGGCTCAAATTAAAGCTGACATTCTTTGTTTACACGGTTGATTTCAAATCCCATGTGCTAGCGTGCAGAGCCAATCCACAAAACCCACTTACATTTCAACTGCACCGCATAACTTATCTACATCATACTCTCAGATAAACCTTCATTATATAACAGTAGATGCAATTCTGAAAATCTGTGTACACCTTATCAGTTGAGCACTCAGTAGCTGATTTTTCATGCCTAAACAAACATTTCTTAAAGTTATGAAAAGACTCAAACACCGAGCACATTGACCTTATTGTTTCACATAAACATGCTCAATAAAAAAGTGAAGTGACAGTTTGTTAGTCGGACAACCACCGACTGGGGGGGGGGGTTACATTTTTAAGTCGTGCAGCTTATGACCTCTGACCATCATGTCTGAAAAAGATGTGTGGAACATGGCATGCTGTAGATGCAATTTAAAACAGATGTGAGACTATTCCTTTAATACGAAAAGCAACAAAGAGATTAGCATTCAGACATAGCAGGCGGAGCATTTATACCCAGCCCTGTCTAGTCACTCCAATCTAGTGGTATCATATTTCAAAGTACTCGCGTCTCCTACATTGAAAATTTTGCTGACATGTTCGTGTATTATAGACACTGCACAGCTATCCATAATTCTCACCACAGTGTGAAGAAGAGGCTTCAATACACAACAGACAGCAGACACAGCAATCTTCACCTGATCCTTCACCCACCAGACCATCAACACAAAGTCTAAGTGCTTATAATTATAGATGAGTTTCATGTAAATAGTCATTGGATGCTGGAGCACAGTTTTCTAAAAAAATTCCATAATAGTACAAACAGTGATGATAATTCGAAGTACTTGACACCATGTGTTTGTTGTCATGCCTGTTTAATGTGTGCTTGGCCTATGACCATGATCTTTGACCAAGGTCCTTAAAAATATCAGTACATAGACATTTAGCAATGAACTGGTGAATGTTTGGTATAAATTCTTGCAGGTGTTCAGCTTGCAGAGTGTGCAAAAAAAAAAAAATTCTAAGATGACCTCATGATTTGAGAAGTGAAACTTAAATCAAAATCCAGGGGACTTGTAAGATTCAAAAGAGAGTGCCCCCAAAGAGGTTTCGATGGAAGCACGAATGCACAGACAGACAGGACGAAAACATAACTCCAGCACTACTATAATGGGGAGAGGTACTACAGAAGATGATATTCACAATGTGAACATGTGTGAGCCAAGTAATGCCGAGATTTGCATTAGTGAAATCACCGTTGTATAACATTATTCTGATGGGCTACAAAATTCTGATTGATTTCTTTGCGAAACAGTAGCTCTGATGGGAATTTCTGGTGGTATGCAAAATCACAAGTTTATGTGAATACACATGTTTTCCATTTTCTGTAAGGAGACATTTATTTCGCCTTAACCTTCTGTCAAGCACGGAACCATCAAACCATGCCTTAGTCAACCACAGTATGCACTTGCTAAAGCAAAGAACACACAGGGACTTCCCTAGATCCCACAGGTACAGGCTCCAGCATAATATGGGTTAAGTCGCAAGGTAATTTTTTTGTACAAGAGTCAAAGGAAGTTAAAAATGGCTTATCACCAAAAATACCAAGTTTCAATATCCATAAACACAATCTATTTATGCTAAAATTATTATTTAAGAAAAACAATAGAAATATCCATGTATTTTTCCAAATTTCAATCTGCCTTTTGCGATTGCTCAGGGTATTTCACTATTCGATACCAGAATACGCCACCTACTTATGGAACCCCAGAGGGACTCCTCATGTCATGCAACAATAAACCAAGGAGATGCCTCAAAACAGACATGGCTCTGTAAATAGAGCTCATCTGTTGATAGCAGGATGCTAGTACAATTGTTCTGATTGGTCAAGAGCCGGATTCATTTAGTTTTCGGACGTTCGGGAGTTTCAAATGTAGACATTTCAGAAACTGATTTTCTCAACATTAGCATTTCCTGATTAGTGACACACAAAGTGATCCAACTCCATGTTAATGTTATAACCATGTACCTCATTTTGAAGCATATTAAAATTCCTTGTCCAAATATATGAATATCTCAGTACTGTATATCAAATTTCCGACTTAATCCATATAATGCTTTGGCAGGTCACATATGGTTAAGGCTTCTGGTGCACGTCTTTCAATTTGGCCTCAAACACATCTTGTACATATTTATCAATTAAACATAACACATCTATATTAAAAATGCCCAAGTGTAAGTTGGGTAAGAAAACCCTTTGCATGATACACTCCACAGATTCTCCTTTTCACATTTTTAACTCCAAGAGAAACACAGAGCAGACTCAAGTGACATGATTTTTGTAAGCTTTGTGTGTTTCATATATTCCACAACATAAACCATAATTTCAGGATGCTGACAATCATTCAGGCTACATTACTCCGCATCATTGTGTAATTTCCTAAAAAAGCAGGCCCTGTTGTGTCAATATTTTTTCTAGTTAGAAGGGATGTGCTTCATGTCATCCTCTACAAAAGGACACAGTTTCCAGTGAGTCTGGTTCCTCTCTAGGTTTCTTCCTTATGCAGTTTCAGGAAAGTTTTTCTGGCCATCTGCTGTACTGTGCTTGCGAAGGCTCAATTTTTTTTTTTTTTTTTTTTTGTATTATTTATTTATGTCAAACTGCACTGTGAAAATATTTCCTATTGAATAATGCTAGACAAATACAACTGAACTAATTACACTGTATGTACACAGAGGTGAGACTTCAAGTTATTTTGTTTCTGAGTACCAAATTACAGAATATTAGTTTATACTACACAGAAACAGCGCGGTGTGACAGTTCTTTAACTTCGTATAACTCACAATTATGCACCGAGGGCAGGGCAGGTGAGCTCCATGCTTTCAGAGAGCAAAAGCTTCAATTCAACACCGTTCTATTATCCCCACCCTCTCATTTTTAGGGTTGCAGGAAGGGTGGAGCCTATCCCAGCCAACTCTGGGTAAAGGAGAGGCAACCCAAACCATGGGTGTGGGGGGTATCGGTCTCCATTAACCACGCAAAATGAGGGATCCCTGTATACACTATACGTTACACAAGAAAAAAAAAAATCAAACAAGATTTTTATAGTTTATGTTTACCAAATTTAACCATGACACAGATTGAGCTGACCACTTTCAGACAGCTAAAAGTTCTGAGTAGCTAATGGCATCTGATCTGTTCATGCTACTCACTCAGAAGCTTAAAAAAATAAAAAATAAAAAATAAAAAATACAGTACCGCCTAAAGGTGTTTTAGTATATGCACAAGAAGAACTCATCTAAAATGCAACTTCATGGTTTAATTTTCCACTTTAAAAGTATGATAATGATGCTGACTGCTTAAGTGCCTGTGACAAACTGAGTGTGTGATTTTACTTAAAGCATTATCCACTCCGAATTATTTACAATGCTAAAATAGTCGACCAATCAAACTACACCGTTCTAGTGTAGTATTTACCAAGAGTTATTATCCATCTCATGAACTCAAATAATACTTGAATCAAAACAGCAGACAACGTTCTATGTTTCATGGTCACTGACTACATCTGTGACAAAACGACATCCTAAAAGTTAAGAAACGTCGGTAATATGGCCTTTGTGCCATTCAAGGTAAAAAAGAAAGAAAGGAAAAAACTTTGAATGTATTTGTGATCATATATCCATCATCACACTTTACAAGGGTTATTAAAATAAATAAATAAATAAATAAAAACTTGTTATAGTTTGCTACCTCACAGTCACATCCAAACCTGTGAACCCATCAGTACATTTGTATTATTATATGTAGTTCTTTTAGTAGTGGATACATTTATGCAGCACCTGATTGTGCACATTGTTTCATCTGAACCATACAAACTGTATGACTAAAATGACAAAAGCCACTTAACTTGTTTTTTTTTTTTTTTTACACCCCCGTGTTGTATATACAATATACACAACTATGTACACATACAAGTACTTGCCTTAGGCTTGAAAGATGTCCATCTTGCCATTGACAACTGTTATTCAGTCGATAATAACAACATGAGGCTACTAATTTTGAAAAAATGACAGTCGATCATGCATGGAAATGAGTTTTCACATAAAGTGGTACCTCACCTTACGAAATTAATCTGTTCCAGAAGTGGTTTTTCTAACCTGAATTTTTCGTAAGTTGACCCGCATTTTACATGTAAAACGCGTGATTCGTTCCAAGGCCCCCAATACTACCCCCAAACCCTTTAAAAATGATAAAAGTATACTTTTTAAGGCCTCCTTCTGCTTCAATATCATACCGATGGTAGACGAGTTTGGCCATATTCCTTTGCGATTTCACTCAACCGCATTCCACGAGCCTGCTTCTTCTTTTCACTCACACTGGGAATCACACACACGTGTGAGTGTGTGTGTGTGTGCATGCGTGTGTTGACCATGTCTCCTTAAAAAAGGTAAGGTAAAGTCCATGGGCTTTTTACACCCAAGCTATAGTGGCTCATCAGGCCGGTGCTTATCCCTGGTTTCTGTAGCATGAAGCAACTAGGAGTTCAACTCCTCCTGGATAGGACGCTAGTCCATCGCAGGTTTCCTTCCCAGTATATTTTTACTGGGACCTATTTATACTGCTGGGTGAACAGAGGCATACTTGTAGTTAAGACCTTGCCCAGGGGTCTTAGCACAGTGAGGGTCTCAGTGGGATTTGAACTCACGACCTCCCAATCATGAGTGCAGCACCCTAACCACTACACCACCGGCTCCATCATATCTTAGCAGAGTGGTAATCTTACAAAATGTGCATGCAAGGTTAAAAGCCTGAGCCAAAAAATAAAGTTGCAATGAGCACACTCGAAAAACTCACGAAACAACAGTAACTCTGTCCTTTACACGGAACGCATCATGGGTATTATGGAGATGCAGCTCCATAATAGCCAATGGGAGGAAGCTGCGTCATCCCTCCTAGCCAATGGGAGGCCAGCAGGGTGGGATGTTGGGAGATAGCCAATGGGAGGCCAGCGGGCCGGGATGTTGGGAGATAGCCAATGGGAGAGCAACTTGCGCATTGTTTGAATTTTTGAGATGGCGCTTTCGTAACATGAATTTGTTTCGTATCCAGAGACAGAAATTTTAGGTAAATGCATTTCGTAACCTGGATATTTCGTTTGTTGGGACTTTCGTAAGGTTAGGTACCACTGTACGTGTACACTTTGGTCAATTGAACATTTAGTCCTCAGAACACGAATGAATATATGGCACCTGAGGTATATGTGGCATTTATGCCTATAGGCCAGTGCTTCTAAAATATGCCAGAGAGTGTGTATGACCCTGGGGAAGATACCTTTCTGGAATAGTGTATGAGAATTAAGTTTAATTCCACCTCCACTCCAGTAGTTGGCAGTGGCGCTCTCATTGTCACGTTATGGTGTAGTGGTTTTTCGCACAAGCAAACGATATGAAGTGCAGTAACCAACCCCTCAAGAAACAACACAGAAAAATTTCTAACAGGAATGAAGAGAAAGGTGGAGAGAGACAGAGATATTAAGACATAAATAAGTTGAATGAGTTTAAATAAGTTAAATGAGATTAAATAAGGATGTATTTTTTATTTCACGCACATTGGTGCATTTTAAATCTTTTTCTGTTACAGATTTTAAAATGTTAATCAAGTTTTTTCTTTATTGTAAGTAGAACTATATTTCTTTTTTCTTTTTAATGTTAATAAAGATACAATGTTATGCACAGGTGTACTAATAATTTTAGACAAATAATACTATAAATAGTACGCGGGGCGTGGGAGGGGGGTGAAATTTTTTTCTTCCTAGAGGGGGAGCCACAGAAAATAATTGAGAAGCACTGCTATAGGCACATGTCAGATTCAATTTTTTTTTTTAAAGAAATAGCAACTTCAGAGCATTTTCCAACTGATTAATGACAAGGTAAAACAAACTACAATATGATATTTCATATCCTAGTAAAATAATTACGCTTCACGATGCAGACTCTCTGCTTATGACTTACTCATGACTTATCTGTATCAAATGCAGTAATCACATTTTATACTTACAGTCCAGATTTTTTTCCATTCTTGATTCTGATTTATCAAATTGGTTTGTTAAAGCAATGTACACCACAGGTTTCTGTTATCTTTTCTATATTGGGTTTTTTTTCTGCAGGGACAATAACATTTCTGGAAGCAGATTTTAATTTCAGCATTTTCTGTGGGCAGTGGTGGTCTAGTGGTATAGGGCACTGGATCGCTGATCCAAAGGTTGGGGGTTCAAGTACCACTCTCCACAAGGTTGTCACTGTCCCCCCCAGTGCGGCTAACTGGGTTATCAAAGGCGGGCCATGTCTCTCACTGTCTATTGTGTGAGGCATGTAAAAGAACCATTGCTGACTTTCGTAAAGAGTAGCTGCAAAGTCGTCAGCGTGTTTCTGTCCCTTGCTAAAAAAGGGTTGTGACAGGAAGGGCATCCGACATAAAAACCTCTGCCAAATCAAACGTGCGAATCAGATGATTCGCTGTGGCGACTCCCGAGTAATAGGGAAAAAGGCCAAAAGGAAGACAGACAGACATTTTAATTTCAGCACTTTGTAACAGACATAAAAGTAGCTATGTTTACATGGACCCGAAAGCTGCATTCACACGGGAAGGGACAAGCAAATAACTTTGTCGCTGAGCAGCACATGAATCGTCTGCCAAGAGAAGCAAATCGCTTCACAACTCAGATTTTGAGGCGAGACAACTCCATAACACATTTCCCACTTAAAATCCTTTACAAGTGAAACTGTAAGCAGCATCGAGCTTGTACATAAAGAGCTATTATCAAAATCTTATATTATGGGATGTTTTTAGCTTATGTCATCATCATATACTGCTTATTTTTATCACTGTCGTTATAAGTATACTACAGGAAGAGATAAAGAATAGAAAGAGTAAAACATACTTACAGGAAATGCCAATGGTTTCAAAATCATGGACCGACGCATGGTGTATCCGGTTATTATTCTTGTAAATTTGTGTGCATAGCAATAAATCACGGGATTTTATACAGCAATAATGAGCTGCTCTAGCATATTGAAGTAGGTGAAATTATTAAAATTGTGTTCATTGTTTTCCTTTAGAAAGTTTTTGGCACCTATCAATCTCAATCAATGGTTTCATTAAGCTCTGATCGGTTCTGGCTCAAACTGCATCATGTGAAAGATCATCTCAGTTAAGCGCCGTGCCATATAAATTTCACCTCTCCTCACTCATTTCGCAGGCGATCACCGAGTTTGCATGGTTTCTTGTCACTTGCCGCTTCTTGTGTGAACTCAGCTTAATACTGCATTGTTAATCAATTTCAAGATTAATAGAAATTAAATTTCTTGATGTAAACAGCTTGACTGGAATGAAATGCAGGGGTTCCTCACTTCCCGCGGTTAATTGGGACCAAGATCCCCCCGCGACCATTGAATTCCGCGAAGTAGGATCAACCTCCCCCCATGACTGACGTATACGTACATGTATATATAATATCAATAAATACATATTCAATTCTCCCACTGAGAATATAGTCAGACTGTAAGATGTGGTGTAGACTTCTGATTATACTGTATATCTGGTATGAAATCATCAGGTTCGAGAACGCTCGTATTGCTTCAACCTTCTACACATGTTTAATGATTACATTATTACGTTGACTTTGAGTTGTTCATGCATATTAAGCAAGCCATATGGGATGGTTTGCATGTCAGCAATTCTATTCTGGTAAAATGTATGCATATAAACATCGCTACTCTCAGTTTTTCAGTCTACGACAGAGATAAGTTTGTGGAACGGAGTGTTTTATTATCACAGGAAAAACTAATCCGAGGATTTTTGGCATTGTTTTTGTTTTACCTTCAAGAAACTGAAACAAGAAATGCTGGTGAGGAAGCAACTGCTTGTAGCTTTTATATCACGTGATAACACGCACTAACTTGTTCCCCAAATGCTCCGCAACATGATTATAGCAGCTATAAACAGATCAGAATAAAGATTCATCATTCTTTAATACATTTTTAAAGCGGCATGAAGAGAATAAAAGATTTAGGAGGGTGGTGTAATTTATGGAAAAGAATAACCCACGCCTAATTCTTTATTATGTTTCCTGTATGGGCACGTGTTTTATTTTTTACATGGCAACATGTCCGCCTTGTATAATATCATGCATTACCATTAGATTATAGTTATTGTCCGTATGTCAATCACGGAACACTTTTTGTTGCACATCACTTAATATATTACATTAATATACACGGGAATGTCCCTATCTGATTGGTTCGGAGTCTCGAGATAATTAACAAGTATGCCGCAAAGGCAAGATGAATGTTGCCGATTGTTAATTTTAGCGACATCCACTAACCCCGTGGGCCATAATTGTTTTCAGTTTATACACCACACAGGCACAAAGACAAAAACAAAAATGCACACAAAAATTGGCTTTATGATTTGTTTATTAATCCATCGGTATTTATTTGTTGATTTATAAATTTACAAAATTAAATTAAATTTTTATTTAATATTTAATCTTGACATTTACATCATTTGGCAGACGCTCTTGTCTAGAGTGACTTACTCTCATCATTTTTATACAACTCAGCAATTGAGGGTGAAGGGACTTGCTCAAGGGCCCAACATCGGTGATAGTGGGCATTGAACCATGGCAGACAAGCACCCAGTGTGTATAGGTGCAAAGCTCTTTAAATTCTTTTCAGAATTTTGTAAGTACTGCAGAAAAATAATGAAAAGCAAACTAAACAAAAGATTTATTTATTTATTTATTTTAATTAGGACAGACACAGGCGAGCTCCCAGCACAGGAATCTTTTAAAATCCTTTTCAGTGGTTTAATACTTGACAGACTGCTCAGGTGTTTCAATGTTTTTTTATTTTTTCCTCTGTGCACCACAATTTATATCAAGTGGGTTATTAGCCTATAGGACATTTACTTGCGGCACGCTGAAGCCAGGGCTTTCAAACTGGTTATACTGGCTCACTACTATGAGTGCGGTGATAAGGTCGTGTGTGAGTGACCGTGACTTTCTTTTCAAGGTCACAGAGCCAAAACTGTTAGGTTTTTGGACATTTAGTTTCCAGGTGCTGAAGCTGGGGCTTTCAAACTTATTCTGAATTGGTACATTATGAAATAGTCCTTATGTCAGTGTATCTGAACCTCCGGTTTAGTTTTCCCATATTATTCTTCATATACACATACCGTACTCGACGTGATAAGGGCCCAGGGCATGTAAAAAATTGGAGTGGGTGGGTACTTATTAAAAATGTCTACCAGTGGAGTGTAACAGTAAGTGTTTATTACCATCGAGGTGGAAAACATGAATAATAACAGAACAATAAAAGAGTTTTACTAGTATTTGTGTTATTCATTTTGTGGTATCGACCAAATTACTTACACGAGAGCTGAAAATGAACAGAAAACAGCAATAATTTAAAAAAAAAAAGACCCTTTAATTTTCCCTCCAGGTGCTGTTCCTTTAAATATTTTCCCCAAATGTAAAATCAAGCCAATCAACATGAATGTCAACTTTAGCACATGACACGTTTAACCAATCAACACAACGGTCAACTTTAGCACATGGCACAAGCATATGGCCAGGAACTTTGAATGTATGAAGTTAGAGAGCAGGAGAATCAGGTGAAAAATACTCGTCATCACATCGTTGGTCCATATCTGGCTCATCGCGCCATTCATTCAGAGCATCCCATAGTTTTGCTGTAGGAGTTTCTAATGTTTCATCTTGTTGGACATTTACCAAGAGAACAAAGCAAAATATTTCTGTTTTTTAAAGCACAGCGGAACGATCAAATCTGTTGTTACTGATGAATATTATAGACATTCCCCAGTGGCAGTGGGTCTTGAAATACCATGTAAACTCACTTTTACAGGCAGTGAACGTCTCATTTTACCGTTACAGAGACTGATCGAATAAAATTGGTAAGTTTGATCTACCATTTTGCTCCCAATACACATGGGCGGTTATTAGACATAAGATCAAAAACAATGGGGGGTGCTTATTGGAGCATGGCACTTATTACGTCGTATACGGTATTCTTCATGAATTAATCTAAATTTTATTTCCCAATCTCTTCTTATAGCTCATTTTGCAGCTTTGCATGAAGCTCTCTGTTAAAAAAAAATATATACAGAACTCTCCCATAAAGACTACTTGAATGGTCTTGGCTTCTAACTCACACACAAGTTTGGACATAATGGGAGAAGTGAACCTCCAACAGGAAACAGGACCACCCCGCCTTCTGACCAAGAACCTCAGACCGGTTTCCTTTTTTTTTTTAAACTTAAAAAAAACAAAAACAAGTGTACATAGTATATTAAAGAGGAGAATCTATATTACTCGAGCTAGTAGTTAAACGGATCTCTATTTAACCATGAAAACATCAAAACACCCAGTCATGGCGGCATTAAATCAGGAGTCTCCCATAAACGTGTGCCAAAATGAGATCACTGATTCCAAAAACAAGCACTGCACTCGGATCCAGATCTCAAGCATATACTGCCAACTGCCTCTGACTAGCATCTATAACTCGAAACAAAAATTCACTGTTGAAAATTAGCGTACAAGTTTCTCCAATGTTTTCTTTCAGGTCCTCAGAGACCAAGTGTGTGCTGAGAGAGTCGATCTTCCCATACCACGCCTTTCTTCCAGAGAGGAAACCAGTGCTGCCAGAAGTACAGCCTCAGAACGTTCAGTGTGCCGACTAGCTAAAGCCGCCAGCATCGGGAAGAAAAAAAAAAAAGAAAAAAGAAGGGGGCTATGGGCCCGGGGGCTATTTTAAGACTTGGGAATTTCTCAAAGATTCTTCCAGCAGGAAAGCCAGGGGAGGGGAAAGCAGTGACTTCTAAACCAACAGCAAAATGTTAACACATTGTGAATTAAAAACAAATGGTGTAATAGAGCAAACAAATGAAATCCTTTAAAATAAATGACATGTTAAAGGATAATCCGACAGAGTATCTTAAGAAGTAATGCAATGAAGTTTAATGCACCTTGGCATTGATTTTACAAGTTTGTGGAACTGTACTATCCAAGGTGCCCACCGTTCTTCTAGAAAATTAACCTGAAGGGGTGTTTTGATGATGAGAAGGGAGATTTATGGATGGATGCTCTTTAAGTGCACAATTGGTTAGATATCTGGGCAGTCTGGGGGCCACAACACATGTTTTCCATCATGTTCATATTTATCAAACTGTTCTGCAGATTGGGGTGAAGCCAGCCTGGAAAAAACCCCACACCCATCAAGAAGGAAAGGTTTCATCAGAAGAAGAAGGTGATTCATCAGAAGAACATTGTACTTCTGTAGAGTGACAAGTGGATGCAAGACAGAGCCACCCGTTTTTCCTTTTAATGTGTCAATCATCTTTTTTTAGGTGAATGCTACAAACAAGTCCACACTGGGTGTCGACATCTTGGGATTGTGTTCTCTTCAAAGAAAAAAAGACAAATGTAGAACCAGAAGGATGGAATGCCATTCTCAGGAATCTTTCTGCAGGAAGTGCAAAAACATTAAAAACGTGCTGCAACGTGACACATTTAGCAAGAGACGTTTGCTAATTCTATTATAAACTGCTGTCTAACGCTGTCTCACTGATGGATCCCAGTGGATATTTTCATCCGGATGGACGATAGGCTTTTCCCCTGGTGGGAAAGGCATGTGTAACTGAAGCCTGCTGTGAATACCCAGGCCTCGTCTGGACATCCACGCAGTCTCTCCTCCACCTTTAGCCTTCGTTCCAGAAAGACAAAAAAGCACGCAGCAGCATTCCAGTCACAAATTAAGATGCTACAAAAACAACAGTCTCTGCGTTCCTGGTCCGACGTGTGCTTCCCAAAAGTATTCCCAAATAAACTTAATTATAGTAGCAAAAGTACAGTATGTTTGTCACTTCTGGTGCTGTTTTTCTTGCAAAATAGAGCAGCAGGGTTCAGATTTGGCTACCACATTTCTGTGTGTGTGCATGCACGTGTGTGTGTGTGTGTGTATGTATGAAGCTAATAAATAAGAACACTGCTGTTGGAGACATTGCCTTTTATGAGGTTTGATCAGCTCTGTATAACTTTACAAGGAAACTTTTATTGGCTTAATTAATCCCGTCTACGTTTCAACAAACTGTCGCCACTGGCAAGGGTGGCCTCACTTCTTGGGGAGTTTACTCACTGCTTTAATGTCGCTGATGTAATTGCATTGTTAAAATAACTTGTCACTCACTTTCAGCACTTAACAACGTTAGCACTTACACAGTGACCACTGCTAGAGAGCCAAGAGGTGGTTCAGGAGGGCTATGCGGAACAGGAAGTGAAATACTACAGTGATCGTATCATTGCTTGCACATTAGCCATGTGTCTTGTATTCCGGTGGTAAATGGTGCCAGCTTTATAGGTTTTAATGAAATGTGAGATCGTTGTAGATAAAATGTTGACATCACGGTCACAATTTTTTTTTATAAACAGTGGAGTTCCATACATAGCTTAGTTTTGTTGTAACTCCCGTGCTCGTGTCCCCACACAGGCAATCCACTAAGTGTGCCGAGGGCACTTGCTCTTTGCAACTGAATCTCTTTGGGTGTTTCTGTATGGAGCTGTGAAGTTCTTCCCGTGCTTCTTGTGGGTTTCATCCGGGTATTCCGGTTTCCTCCCACAGTCCAAAGATCTGCAAAGGAAGCTATTTGGCTCTTCTAAATCACGCCTAGGTGTTTGAATGGTTGTGTGCTGGCCTGGCGAGCTGATAAGGGTGTTCACCAGCCTCACCCAGAGTCGGTTGAGATGAGAGGCCAACCTCCACACAACCCTAATTAGGATTAAGCAGTTCAGAAAATAAATAAATGAATGAATGACTGGCTGCATATAGTTAGCAGGGGAGTTATGTGAAAAATATATATGAGATGCATGTGTGTTGCATTTACAGTGATCCCTCGACACTTCATGCTTCAGTGCATCGCGGGTTTTTCAAAAATATTGATCGAAAAATTTTAAAAATAAGGAAATTAAGGAAAAATAGGAAAAAGGGTTAAGGCAAAGGCAGCAAAACAAGGCCAATTATGCAAAAAAAAAAACAACCAAAAAAAAAAAAAAAAAACCCCGAAAAAAACAAAAACAAAAAAACAAACAAACAACAGCACTCACATTTTTTTATGTGCGGTGCGCATCTGAGTGTGTGTGTGTGTGTGTGTGTGTGTGTGTGAGTGTGTGTGTGTGTGTATTGATATTTTATTTACATCTTATGCGTTATTTTTAAATGTTTGTTATAATAAGCATTTATAGCATTGAATATGTATTTATTGATATTATATACACATATACATGTACGTATATATCAGTAGGGAGGAGGGGGGTCGATATCCTACTTCGCAGTATTTGGCGGTCACCGGGGGGGGGGGGGGGGTCTTAGTCCCCATTAACCGTGGAAAGTGAGGGATCCCTGTGTTGTACTTCTGCAGTGTTTTGATATACCTGCATGTGTACCTGTCTGTGGATGCCTGTGCTATGTCCCAATTCACACACTTTGATGTAGTACACGATGCACACTATGCACTTAATGTCTGTCTAAATTTCAACAGATTAGTGTTGCATCAACAAGTGTCATTAGACTAACCAAAAATGACATGGCTTACAAAAACATAATAAACACCATTTGATCACAATTGCAATATTTCTTCACAACTCTTTTAAAAATTTTATATTTCAATTTCCCCTCACTTGCTTGTGTCACCAAAATCATTGACCACCATTTTCATAACGGTTGAAAGCTTTACCCTTTCTAATATGACCAAGACCATGGGCACTGAGGTGCAACTTGTACAGTATTGTATACTGAAATTTTTCAAATTAAGCACACAATCCAGGCATTAATAGTATAATACATGTCTACATAATTCTGCACTCAAAACAACAACAACAACAACAACAACAACTCCCAGCAAGAAGGTCCCTAGTTTGACTCCTGGGCTTGGGTGCTCAGAAGTGGAGTTTGTACGTTCTCCCTGTGCTTTTTCAGGTTTCCTCCAGGTACTCTGGATTCCTCCCACAGTCCAAAGACTTGCACATTAGGCTAGCTGGCTGTTGCAAATTGACTCTCTTGTGATTGTGCGCATGTTGGCCCTGCAGTGGTCTAAAGAAATGCTCAGGGAGTACCCCACCTTCGTCCAATGCCAGCCAAGATGTACGAAGCGGTACTAGTGAGGGGATGGTTGTGTGTCTTGGGTGTGTAGGGGTTTTCCAAATGAGTGAGTGCATGCGAGTACAAACGTTAATACATAGCAATAGTATAAACTATTCTACGAGATCCAGATTTCCTACATCTTGAATACATGAATATACCCTACATGTCGTGTAGCAGATGGCAGCATTCAGAAATATGCTCATTATTTCCCATACTGACACACATTAAGCAACCACCTAGTAAAAACTTGTGCTGATTCCTCTATGCTGAATATTAATAATAATCATCTTAATTGTATAAAAAAACGGTTTTGAATGCCCAGGCTTGTCAATTGTCTACCCAGGAAGTACACTCTACACATAAGCAGATGGATAAAATCTCATGAACTTCAATGATGCTTACTGCTGTCACCAGAACTGCCACAGTGATTCACAAAGCAAAGTGAATGCTTGCTTGTTTTGCTTGCTAAAGTGAACTAAGGGCTCAGATTACATTTATGGCATGTGCGGCATGTACTTCAGAGTCTTGACTGCTGCAATCAGACATACAGCAACATCTGGATTCAGCATAACTGTACACAGAACTGGTAACTGTCTTGACTGAAATGGCAATAAAACCTTACGAGTCTAGACAATTTCTATGTAATACTCCACGGTTTGGAGATTTTTTTTTTTTTTTTTGGTGTGTGTATTCATACATTCATTCAGGTAATATAATGTCCCGTAAACACAGGTATTTGTGCAGTAATGTAGTCACCAAACATGGAGGAATATAGTTATCACCAGAGCTAAAGACAAACCAAGTTACTTTACATAAATCATAAAACACAAAAGACATGCTATTGCAATGAGCTAATCTAAAAGAGGACGCCGTGAAGCCACCCAAAACAAAAACAAGGTTACCGTTACCAAAAGGTACGGGAAAACATTGATCGATGTATGTGTCATGATTTTTGTACAGAGTAATGCCCCGCCCATTCACGGTTCAGCACTTGCGGCCCCGCATACTCGCGGATTAGCAGCAAATCCAAAAATTACTGCCATGTGATTGAAATTTAGCCACTGCCCAAGAGCTTTTGTTTCTCCCTCCTGCCGATTGGTTGCAGATGACGTGTACACTTCATTTTTTTCTCCTTCGCGCACATGTCATCAATGTGATTGCTTGAATTGTGTATTCATGTTTTTTACTGTGTTTTTAATGATTATTTAAGCCCTATGATGCCACTCAAACGCCCTGCATATTCTCTAGATTCTGGTAGGGAGCCTAAGCGCTTTATTCGTTAATAAATATTATCACAGAGCAAAATTAAAAAGTTTTTACTTAATCATTGCTACATTTTACTGCATCATTACTGTATTATGTGTTTACTGTATTATGTATAGAATGTGTTTAAGAAGCATATTTTAGTGCATGTAATATCATACATAAGGTTTTAAAACTGCATCAATAATTCATGGGATTTTCAGGATCCATGGGAAAGGGAGGAACGCAACCCCCGCGAATAACGGGGGGGGGGGGGGGGGGTTACTGTATTGACATTAAAAGATTTTTTAAATTTAAATATTTTAATTGAAGCTGGATCACCATCACCATTCCTCAAAAGTCCAGCAGATAGCACAGTCTAAACTGTCCGCATGTGGCAGAAGCAAATTATTGTTATATAAAAATAAACTTTTTTTTTTATTAAGATGGTTTGGTTTTGAAATTGTAACCAAAAAAAAGCTGGAAAAATTGTAAAATCAAACTGGGGATGTTTATAGAATCGTAATACAGAATCTCAATACAAAGCTAATGTACACCTAAATACAGGGATCTCTCACTTTCCGCGGTTAATTGGGCCCGAGATCAACCCACAACCACCGAATTCCGCGAAGTAGGATCACCACCCTCCCCATTCCCTGACTGCATTACACTACACTACATGCATATGTATATAATATCAATAAATACATATTCAATGCTACAAATGCTTATACTAACAATTAAACATTAAAAAAATAATTCATAAGATGTAAAATATAAATACACACACACACACACACACACACACACACACACACACACACACACAAAAATGTAACTAGTTTTGATGGGAGGTTTTGGGTTGTTTTGTTTCGGGGGTTTTTTTTGTATAATTGGCCTTGGTTTTGCGGCATTTTCCTTCACTTTTTCCCATATTATTCCTTAATTTCCTCATTTTTTAATTCGATGAATATTAAAATAAAACAAAAAACCCCAAAACGCAATGCACTGAAGCCGCATGAATTGAAGTGCGAAGTAGCGAGGGATCCCTGTATAATAATATGGTGTACCACGTGGTCCCTGCTGATTTCCATCCCTACTATAACAACTAAAAGTTGATTAGTTTCTACAGGTAGAAGTGACTTATTCTCACAGAACAGCAATCTGCCAAGTAACAACATTTAGTACGTCATTATATTTATCATATATTTACATATTTACTGGCATAAGATGCTCATGAGATTAGTTAACATCTGTAGACAGCTCATTAGCTTTTCTTAGTGCTTCTTTGGTTGCTTTAAACATTTGAATTTTTGTGGACCATGATGCACGGCATTGAACTACACACGTACGCCCCTTGTTTCATACATTTACTGGCAAGGACCTTCTCAGAACTTGTGGGAGGGGATTCAAAGATGAAAAAAGATTTTGTTTACCATTAAGACAGGCATTAACATTTGTTCCATGCTCATATATTAGCAACTTATGCGTGAGGCTTGAAAGCGTCTGCTGTTGAGTCTCAGGAATGACACACAGAAAATACAGAACTTCAAAAACAACAAATGTGTGGTATCTCCAAGTTTAGTCTGAGTCATGCAAGGCATTAGAAGCAAAACACAAAGTGCAATATGGTCCATTTTTTAACTTCAACATGAACCACAAATACACACTAATTCTGTCGCCTCACTCGTTAACACAGACCTATACAAAGCGTATGTCCACAACTGTTCATCTTAAAATTCCACTCCTGAGTAAAAGAAGAAATGACATTACAATTTTAGGAGGAATAGCATGTGTGTGCCCCCCCCCTCCACACACACACACACACACACACACACACACACACACACACACACACACACACACACCAGAAAGGCTTCTGCACCATTTCAGAAAAAGCCCGGGAGCAACCCCCAGGCAGCTGAGCATGTCGCTGCAGACGTCCCCTCCTTCCATTATGTCCAGCATCTCATGGAAATAGGTCTACTATAAGTAGCTTGGAGAACTTGTCTCCAGATGCAATTAGATACTGTCTGCCAGAGAGTGTACCAGGGAAGCTATTCCTCATGTTCGCTCTCATCCATGGAGGACTGAGTGGACAAAAATGTAAGGATCCGGGGCGGGGGCGGAGCGGTGCGGGGGTGGGGTGGGGTGGGGGGGGTCGGTCTTACTCAGAGGCTTAGCAGAGGATCTGCTGCAGGTCTGTTTTGAATCCTGATGAGTTTCTAACAAATATTTCACTGGCTTTATTTCCATGGAAATATTTTTTCCCAATCTGAATCAATAGTTATCCCATTCGAACTTTTTAGAGTTTTAAACGAGTCCCATCTCACAAAATGTCACAGTATGATTATGGGATCATTGTTCAAAGCTGGTTACTTTTTCTGGCTGCAACACAAAATAAATGCTGTTACAGACTATATTAAAGAAAAATATATATTCAGTGTGTACTCCATTCTCGCCCAGAGTCGGCTGAGATGGGCACCAGCCTCCCTGCTACCATAAATAGGATTAAGCGGTTCAGAAAATGAATGAATATATAAATCAGGCTACTATCAGGTCATCATCTCGCATGTTAATATCATCAAGCTGAAACAGAAGCAGACGTGATCAGAAACACAGCAAAACACCACCAAAAAGCCAAGTTTTCTTATTTAGGCTCCGCTGTGTATTTCACACACACACACACACACACACACACACACACACACACACACACACACACCACGGGATCAATCCTCGAGCAGTGCTCGCATGGTAACCTTGCTGGATAATTGGCGTGTGTATGTTACTTTAATGCAATTTCGGTGGTCCAGATCTTATTTTTTGTATTCAAATTCCAATTGGATTAAAGGGAACGAATTTATATTTAAAAATCCAAATATTTAACTCAAATGATCCACAGCATGTTACATATTTGCCTACATTTACGGGTTTAATCAGCTCTTTAAAGTCAGAAGTAATGAACTGTGTGTGTTTGGTGTCATGGAAGGTCATTGTGGACTGAAAATGTTCATTACTTATTGTTCATTCAGTAAATTAATAAAATTGCATTGATTCATTAATTTAATGAGCACAAATTGGATTTTTTTTTTTAAACAACTGCAGTTATGTTAATCATTTGTGATGATTTTTTTTTTTAATACGCTTCAATAAAGTTACATTTAATTTCATCAAGAAAAAGAAAAAAAAAACATTTTATAATTATACAACTTTTTATAATAATAAAACATTTTACAGTCCTAGACATTCACTTCATAATAACTAATAGATTTTGGATAAATTTTAGTGGTCTTAATTTATTTATGTTCGACCATAGGTTCTGGAATAGTGGTAAAATTAACATAGTGAACTTATGAACAATAATTTACCTGAAATTGCTCACTACTGAGCATTTTCACATCTGTTGCTAAACCGTGGTGTACCAGATGCCTTTAACCTTTGTCTCCTGACCCAAGAACACAACCATTATTGCTTAAAACGGAATGTTGATCAAGAAAAAAGGATACGCCAGACAGAGGGAAAGGCACCGTATTGATAGAGACTAGCTAATGACAGCCGGTGCAGCTGTTGTATCTGCAATGTATGTCCCTCGCCATTGGTAGACATCTCACAAGCTTTTTCGTTAAAATAAGTGTACTTATCAATTTTTTTTTTTCGGTTTTGTGTCTGTTTTTCCTGTAATTTTTTTCCACATTAATTTGGCACTGTGCTTTTATAATACGTTCACAACAATCCCAGCACAAGTTCACATGTGAAATGGCCAGGCCCCTTCTCAACAATTTCTGATCCAAATTCAACAAAGAATTTAGCTTCCCACAAAATATTTGCTCAAAATATTATTTATACACTTTAATTATTAACCAGAAACATCAAAAATGTGAAACATTTTCAGCAGGTATTTCATCGGTAAAGAGAATGTAAAGGCTGATAGGGTGAACTGAAGTCTATATGTGGTGATGTAGTGTTGGATCTATGACAATAATCAGAGCAGTCCTCAGAGTCCGAAAGTGAATCTTGGGATTAGCACTTTCAGTATCTATGCCCGTGTTAAAAATAAGTGAATAAATAAATAAATAGGAAACAGAGTTTTGATTGATGATATACTCATCTGTGCCCAAGTGAACCAGTATCAAAATGAAATCATCGAGACTTAAAATTATTTCTGTAAGTTGGTCTGAATAATCTCTTTTTTAAAAACGTTTTTCGTCAAATAGATTTGACTTCAAGAAGTAAAACTAGCCTTAAAAATATTGTTGTTGGCAGTAGCATGGCCGGTTGGGTCAAAATTGAACAATAAAACCCGCCTAAGCATTCACAGCGCAAAAAATATACCGGCCGGTTGTGTTGAAAAAAAACAAAAAAAAAAACACGCGTTTCCCTTATCATACACCATATTAAAAAGTGACCAAAGTGAAAATGAGTATCAACCGCGCCTTGTGATTGGTCACTTTCACCAGTTCGGTTAAACAGCAATTCTCATTGGCCAGTACTGTCTTAACAACAAAAGCTGAAAGCATGACAGAAGGGGACAATGGTGGGGGAGGGGGCTGTTCTCGTTCACTATTAAAGGTCACAACTTGAAAATAATAAATAAATTAATGTGTTTCAAACTGAGTAACACATTTGCTGACAATTTCAAACAAATACAAGTTAATTATAAATCACCAGCACGACACGTGTCGAAGGTATCTGACTTTGACACTATGTTGACTGCAATATTAAAAGTTGATATGTTGAAGAAACCTTGATACTATGTTGATTACAATATTAAAAGAATAAACTTTGATATTCAGTACGTTGATTTCAAATACAAGATATTTATTTCATTCTACTGTGTTTACATCACATAAATAATATAGCATGATGTATGAAAAAAATTTCCCTGCGAATCCTGGGTGACCTGCACAGGCAAAAAAAAAAAAAAATAAAATTTTCCTCCCTCTTGGGTGAATCTTTTTTGTCATGTTCTTGCCGACAAAGAATTTTTTAAGTCTGGTTTAATAACTGCGGTGTATGGTCTCCAGAAGAGCAGATTTTACACAATAGCTGAGCTGTCTCTGAACCCTGCTGGGGGTCTGCTCTGTCCCCAGATCCCAGGCACACTTTTTGTTGCAGCCTAATGCTCAAAGATTATGCATAGACACATACACACAAAGAACTCGGGGCAGCCGGCAGCCACATTACAGAACCCGGAGAACAGTTGAGAATGAAGGGATCTTGCTAAAGTGCAATACAGCAATGAAGATGGAAGAATGAGGACGTGCTGCCAGCTCACCTGCCACCCACACATTTTCCTGCCAGTTCATCAACAAATGCTTTATAAGATTACGAGTGTGGAATCTGGCAACACTGCTGTCACCCCTCGAACATACGCATTTTCTGGTATGGTGGGACTCTACAAAGTCAATTGTTTCCAAATTGCATACGTTATACTAACATCTGTGGTCCTCTCACAATCAGACACCGGTTCTCCTTTGCTGCTATAAAGAGAATCTGTTATGATCAGCGCATTTTTTACAGCATAGAAGAGAAGTTGATTTCCAGGATTGGAAACAGCGGTTACATTGGTATAAAATCACTGTTTATTACATGGTATCAGCTTTCTGACGTCCATTTAGCATCTTATACTGCTATCAATACTGTCATTGGGAGCAATACCTCATCATGTTAGTTCAGTGCTTCTCAGTGCAATGGTCATATGTTGTCAGGGGGTGATGCCGGGAGGAGCGCATATGACCCCGGGGAACATGCTTTTCTTGAATTGTGTACGAGAATTAAGTGTAATTGCACCTCCGCTTCACTAGTTGGCAGTGGCACTCTCATTGTCGTGCAATGGTTTAGCGGTTTTTTTACACAAGCAAAAGATATGACGTGCAGTAAACAACACGGAAAATTTTCTAAGAGGAACGAAGAGAAAGGTGGAGAGAGACGGAGATATTAAAACATAAATAAGTTGAATGAGTTTAAATAAGGATTTTTTTTTCAGACACATTGGTTCACTTTAAATCTTTTCTGTTACAGATTATAAAAACAATGTTAATGAAGTTTTTCTTTATTGTAAGCTGAACTCTATTTCTTTCATTTTTGTTTTTGATGTTAATACTATTTATAGACACTCACGGGGCGGTGGGGGGGCATGAAATGTTTTTTCTTTCTAGAGGGGGCGCCACAGGAAATAATTAAGAAGCACTGCGTTAGTGTGATATTAATCCCACCCCTCTAGCACAGTAGATCACCAAACAACAAACTTCTCTATGCCCGTTTCTTACAGGACTGGATTCTTCTATTTAATGATTACTTAATGGGAGCATTAAAATGATTTTCCATATTGTTAAACAATAAACATGGTTCACTCTATTCTCATTGAGAATTTTAACATGAATGTCTTCATTCCGATTAAACCAATCAATCAGATTATTAATGGATTATAAGGTTGCATGTAAATGCATGGTTTCTTGTATGCAAGAGCCCTGAAGGCACACTTGAGAGAAACACGGCGAAATAATTTTAGCCTTAAAGATGCAGGATTGTGCAATAAAAACCTTTGGCTGAAGATTCACAAATATGAGCCACTCCACCGAAAGTAGGCTCTTGTGTCCAAAAATGAGCTTTTTACACAGTCAGATAGAGGAGGACCAAAGCTGCAAAATGCAGCAAAAAGTTTGTCAATACCTTGAAAACTGAGCGAGCTATGCCATTTCTTGTGTCAGAATTCAACTAAAAATTTTAAAACACATTTTAGAGAAAAATGAGCACAAAGACTATACTTCTTCCAAGATCATTAGTCCTTATCAACTAAACATTTTTATGCACCTCTGCCATATAAACTTTTAGAAAACATGTCTAAGAAGAGTTTTGGGAAGAGATGATGAGTAAAATCATCCTCATTTTAATCTGACACGCCTTTTTTAAACCCATTGTTTATTCCAATAAGATCAGTATGTATCCTTTCGACCATTATATAAAGGTTCAAATGCCTTCAAATGATGCTGATTGAAAAAAAACACTGTCAGGTTGAAACAATCACACTCAAATTAAGAAAACTATATAACAAAACTCTCTTTTCTCGTTATACAGGTCCTTCTCAGAAAATTAGCATATTGTGAGAAAGTTCATTATTTTCTGTAATGTACTGATAAACATGAGACTTTCATATATTTTAGATTCATTACACACAACTAAAGTAGTTCAAGCCTTTTATTGTTTTAATACTGATAATTTTGGCAAAAAAGTAAAGAAAATACAAAAATCCCTATCTCAAAAAATTAGCATATTTCATCTGACCAATAAAAAAAGTGTTTTTAATACAAAAAAGTCAACCTTCAAATAATTATGTTCAGTTATGCACTCAATACTTGGTCGGGAATCCTTTTGCAGAAATGACTGCTTCAATGTGACGTAGCATGGAGGCAATCAGCCTGTGGCACTGCTGAGGTGTTATGGAGGCCCAGGATGCTTCGATAGCGGCCTTCAGCTCATCCACAGTGTTGGGTCTGGTGTCTCCCAACTTTCTCTTCACAATATCCCACAGATTCTCTATGGGGTTCAGGGCAGGAGAGTTGGCAGGCCAATTGAGCACAGTAATACCATGGTCAGTAAACCATTTAGCAGTGGTTTTGGCACTGTGAGCAGGTGCCAGGTCGTGTTGAAAAATGAAATCTTCATCTCCATAAAGCTTTTCAGCAGATGGAAGCATGAAGTGCTCCAAAATCTCCTGATAGCTAGCTGCATTGACCCTGCCCTTGATAAAACACAGTGGACCAACACCAGCAGCTGACATGGCACCCCAGACCATCACTGACTGTGAGTACTTGACACTGGACTTCAGGCATTTTGGCATTTCCTTCTCCCTAGTCATCCTCTGGCACCTTGATTTCCGAATGACATGCAAAATTTGCTTTCATCCGAAAAAAGTACTTTGTTTCTGGTTCAAAAGTGGTTTGACCTGGGGAATGCGGCACCTGTAGCCCATTTCCTGCACACGCCTGTGCACGGTGGCTCTGGATGTTTCCACTCCAGACTCAGTCCACTGCTTCCACAGGTCCCCCAAGGTCTAGAATCGGCCCTTCTCCACAATCTTCCCCAGGGTCCGTTCACCTCTTCTGGTTGTGCAGCGTTTTCTGCCACACCTTTTCCTTCCCACAGACGTCCCACTGAGGTGGCTTGATACAGCACTCTGGGAACAGACTATTCGCTCAGAGATTTCTTTCTGTGTCTTACTCTCTTGCTTGAGGGTGTCAATGATGGCCTTCTGGACAGCAGTCAGGTCGGCAGTAATGCGGTTTTGAGTAATGAACCAGGCTGGGAGTTTTTAAAAGCCTCAGGAATCTTTTGCAAGTGTTTAGAGTTAATTGGTTGATTCAGATGATTAGGTTAATAGCTCGTTTAGACTACCTGAATATGATACCATGATATGCTCATTTTTTGAGATAGGGATTTTGGGTTTTCATGAGCTGTATGCCAAAATCATCAGTATTAAAACAATAAAAGACCTGAAATATTTCAGTTGGTGTGCAATGAATCTAAAATATATGAAAGTTTAATTTTTATCAGTACATTACAGAAAATAATGAACTTTATCACAATATGCTAATTTTTTGAGGACCAGTACAAGAAAGCTTCATCAACTCTTCCCTCATCATTATCATCTTAATCTATAGATTACACACAAATCAAATAATCAAACAAAATCCATAATCAAATTTTGCATGCAGAGAAAAATACTCACCGGCGAAATAATCTTCAAGAACGCCAAGCATTCCGTTATCTTCAAAGCCCAATTCTCGTGTCGAATTCAACATCTATAATAATGCTGCTAGACATCACAGCTGACATTTCACTCTCCTTTGCCAGAAATTATATGTATTCACAATCTTATAAACTTAATGACTGTTATTGAAGAGAAAGTCGGCGATAAATTCCAGAAGCAGGGAGTAAACCAGAAGTTAACGTGTGACAGGCACTGCGCATGTGCAAGCCCGAGCTGATCAATCAGTGTGCTCGTTTCAGATCTTCCTTAGCAACTAGCCTGCAATGCTTACGAGCATATCGTCTTCATAACCTTTATTTTATTAACTGAAACAGGATTTTAATATCAAAACAGTATCCAAAATGGAGAGACGACTTTACAGCCGTTCTTCTGGTGTATGGATTATAGTGTCTTATACCGAACTCGGTAAATAATTGCAAAGAAAACCAGTAAGTTTGCTACTGTTTTTATCTAGTTTAATGAGGGTACTCGCAAGAAAAATGGGGGGGGGGGGGAGAGACATTTTTAGTGAGTTTTAGTTGATTTCACGTGAGCAAGTGATAGTTGAATACTTGTTTTAATTGTATAATATGGACCATTTTTACTTTTCTGGCCTTCATGTCAAAAGTGGTATGTGCGATAAGCGCCTACTTTTAGCGGAGCGCCTCACAAATGTGCATATAACGGCCATCGGAACACTGAACATTTCATCTCTTTCCTCTGAAACTCAGTTGCAAAGATTCCTGAATCAGAAGCCACAATGAGTATATAATTCCTGACATGACTGGCATAACCTGTGAGCAGCTGAGCTTTCCATGCTAAAGCAAGCAAATCCTGAGTGAAACCAGCTTTAAATATGAGCGAGCGCCATGAATTCATCGAATGGGTCAATGACCAGCATGTCAGTGGCGAGATCAGAGCGCTCTGTACATACCAAGGCTCTCAGGATCAAGCTGGCATCATTTCAGAGGCTGAACTAAGCCACACTAACCCTGGTATACTATAATCCAACTACACACAGAACAAACTGAAGATGAACTTCCTCTTTATTTACGTCCATTCCTGGGCTTGGTGATATTTTTTACTGAGAAAACAAAAAAAAATGTAAACGCATAAGCACTATAACACCAACATGGCTGAACGAAATGATCCAGTAACTCTTGCATATATAATACACAGTGCAAATATTAGATTATAATGCTGGAACAGCAGCTTTGTTAGTATGGCTCAAGATGTGCGATATACAGGGATCCCACACTTTCCACGATTATTGGGGACCAACCTCCCCATGCGATCACCGATTTCTGCGAAGCAGGATCGACCACCCTGACTGACATATACGTACATGTATATCTGTATATAATATTAATAAATACATATTCAACGCTAGAAATGCTTATAATGGCAATTAAACATTCAAAAATAATGCAGAAGATGTAAATAAAATCTAAATATACACAAATACAGATATGCGCGCGCACACACAGATCTCGCGCGCGCACACCTCACATAAAAATGTCAGTAGTTTTGATTGGTGGTTTCATGTTGTTTTGTTTGTTTGGGGTATTTGTTGCATAACTGGCCTTGTTTTGCTGCATTTTCCTTAACCCTTATCCTATTTTTCCTTAATTTCCTTTTTTTTTTTTTTTCGATGAATATTTTTGAAAAATCCACAATGCACTGAAGCTGCAGAAACTGAAGCACGAAGCAGCGAGGGATCACTGTATCGATGAATTATCACATCAGGCTAAGATGATTTGCATCACCAGATAACTGACTGTTAAGAGTTTTGTGATTTATTGATTTTAAGAATATAGTTTCCTTAATGCATGAACAGCATTTTAGCTGCAGTATTTCCCAGGCAAGGGTGGCCTGATGGTCAAGGTGCTGGATCACTGATCCCAAGGTTGGGGATTCAAGTCCCACTCTCCACCCCCCACCCCCCCCCCCCCCAGTGCAGATAACTGGGTTATCAAAGGCCGGTCGTGTCTCTCATTGTCTATAGTGAGAGGTTCATGTAAAAGAACCATTGCGGACTTTCAGCAAGAGTCGCTGAAAAGCTGACCGCATGTTTCTGCCCTGCGATGGCGTGGCGAGCTGTCCAGGGTATACTCTGTCCTCATCTGGAATCAGCTGGGATGGGCACCAGGCTCCCCGTGACCCTAATTAGGAATAATCAGTTACAGAAAATGAATGAACGAATGCATTTACCGTATGATCACATGTAATGAATGTTCAACCCAGATGGTGATTCTTGGTGTCCGCAAACCATTCACCGCAGTACCATTGGCTAAGAAAGCACTGAATTGGCAATTTGTTATTCAGTTAGGTTTGTCAGATTGAAGGGCATAAAAGTTACTCATTGCAAACCTATTTTTTTTTTTTTATACATAAAAATGCCAGGATCTAGCAAAATGGTCATAATTCACCAGGTGTTTTAATTGCAGATGTTGTAAATGTAAATATGTGCTGACATCACTTGTATATGGTGAAGGTGTGAAACAGACATCCTGATCGGGCACCTTTTTGCTATCCCATGCACACTGAGACAATTACTTCATGTCTCAAGTGAAAATAGTGTGCATACAGTGGCACTGTGGCATAATGGTTAATCTCAAATCTTACATTTCCTGCAAAAATAAAAACAGCTACGGCAAAATAAAAAGCCTTCTCAAAACTGCATTATGCATCTACCAGCTACCCCAAATCAAATACGGTTCACTGCATTAATAAATGTACCATCATGTACAAGTGTGTTGCTCAAAAAATTATATTTAAATTTGAGGAAAATGTGACTAAGAGTTTTTTCCTGTGGAACGTGGATTTTTAGAACTGCTAGCCATACAAACACAGTCAGCGTGCTAGAAGAACCCTAGTGATTAATTTTATATAACTGATTGCCATACAATGATTCATTTATTATTTGACTGCAATAAGAGGCCTGATCGATAGACGGTAAAGGTTTCCCTTTACCAAAATAAAAATAAATAATTAAAAAAAAAAAGCCACCTCTACAGCCTGCTGCGGGAATCTGCAGGAAGCTCAAAATCAAAACACACAATGTATGCACGTATGCACAAGGTTGATAAGACAAGAAACAATGAGATGAAGTCTGATCCATTTAAAACAAAAACAAAAAGGACACCCCACATGCATGCAAACACTCTCACTCACACACGCACACACACACACACACACACACACACACACACACACACACACACACACACAAGAAGCAAAATAACCCAGAGTTCATGTGAATAACCTTCTAGTTACTGATAAACGCATCAACTTTCCACCCCATATTTTTTAAAATAATTTAATTTGATGCATTTCGTTTCACCCTTTCCGGTGAGTGACAGGCTTTGATGTAGCTACTGCTCATCGGGACTGATTAATTTTTCTTTAAAAAGAGGACTACAGAGGCCTGGAGAAAGTGAAGGAAGAGCAACATGTGGGAAGGGCGACGTGTGGGAAGCGCTGCCTCTGCTGGCCAGCCTCAACCCAGGCCCCTGGCAGCTACTGGGTCGTGGGTTTAGCACAGACATGCATTGCATTGCATTGCACTCATTCCACAGGCACAAGAGCCTTGCCACAGAAACTCTGCACAGATGTCCTGGCTACTTGATTAGGACATCAGAGAGGACATTACACGTGTCAGGTGTTACCTTTTTCACTGACACGAAGTCTCGACAGTGTCAAGTACTCATGTCTGCATATTAGTTGCAGTGTTTCAGGGTCTCCATTATGCCAGGATGTAACCATTCATTCAGTATCATGACACAGTAGAATAAACCATTCCCTGATGTAAACAGCATAGAAAGAGATATGATAGCATAACAAACAGCATTAATTCAATGTAATACAGAAAACGTGTAGCTTACTGAGGGTTTGGCTGCCCTGACTGAAAACGCAGCCCTCATCTCGTCCCATTATAATAAAAATAAAAGTATGCACAAGAGTCACACAAAGTAGGACTGCACTTCTCTGGCAATGAGGTCCACTAGAAACCCTAGAAGTACACTTTCTCAAATACTGTACATGAAATCAAATGCATACAAAAACCAGGGCATTTTAACTTGGAACAGCATTTGTAATTAAAAAAGGGGTTGACAGTAAAGGTAGATCATTTTTAAAATGAAGGAAAGTGGAACACAGTCATCCCTTGAATATCGCGGATAATGTAGACCAGACCTGGCCGCGATATTCAAAAAAAACGTGAAGTAGGAAGCCCCCCCCCCCCCCATTTCTACCATGTTGTCTCACTTCTATGTTTTCGCGTCTATACAATATCAAGAAGTGTATATTATATGTTACACAGTTATATGCATATGTAAATACTGTAATGTATTAATATTTAAATAGAATTGATATATAAATACTTTAAGTACTGTACTCACCTCTGACAATAGCTCTTCTCCGCGGTGCAGGACGTTCACAAACACTATACAGTAAGATCACAAAATCACAAAAAATCCCGCGGGAACGTGCGAGGCAACAGGGTCACACGTCTAACCAATCAGCTTGCGAGATTGAGTTGAGTGAGCGGGAGGCAACAGCATCACGCGTCTAAGCCAAACAGCTTGCGAGATTCAGTTGAGTGGGCGGTCCCTGCCTGAACTGGGGAGGAGGGCCACTTCAGTCTGTCGTTTAGAAACAATGGATGCAGCCTGCCTTGAGTCCCTGCCTTCCGCTTGCTTACATGTGAGTTTCAGCACGAATTTTGAATTTTTTATGATTTTTTTTATTATTATTTTATTTATTTTATTAAAATACCGTGATGTACCAAGACCGTGGTGTTCAAATCGCGAAGTGGCAAGGGATGACTGTACAAACATTCCTCTTCCATGTTCTTCCAAATTCAACCATGGCCAATTCCCACCCATCAGTTTCTTCTCGTCTGTCACACAACAACTAGCAACCAGTGACCATGAATGAGGTTCTTCAAGACACATGAAGACAGCCTGCCACTTCTTTTGGCAAACCAATGCTCATGCAATGCCAATTAAGACTCTTTAAGGAAAGTGCTATCCTTCTACTTCCACTTACATAGGCTCAAAGATGCCTGTGATTGGCCAATATTGATGTGACTGATAAATGGTGGGGAGGGGTGAATGCCACACCTCCCCTCCTCCCTCAGAACATAACTTTAATCTTTGGACTACTGGCTATTAATGGCTGGAGTAGAAAATGGTTAAACTTTGTGAGAAGAATGTTTAAAAAAACGTTTTTTTTCTTTCGTATGCTGACGTGTATGCTTACACATTGAGTGTTCAAGACAAACAACTAATAATGTACACCGGTTATCTTTAATTTGTCAAAATACAGTTTGTGTAAGCCACGTATTCATGCAATGTGTTAGATGTGTGTTCGGTGTGCGTGCACGTGTGTGTAAGAGGCTGAGACTTGAGGTTGTCAGAGCGCAGCACTATTTCACAGGGTGACTCCACATCTTTCTCAACAGACTGCAGTGAATTCACAAACCAACTGGAGTTTACACAACAAGTTGTCACCTTAGAAGCAAACCCCAAAAGCTCATGTTCTTTGGCATGAAATTAGTGCTGTGAAACTTTTACGATGAAGAAAACATTCAAGACAATATTCTAACACGTTTTAGGCCTAATAAAGCACGAGACAATGCAAGAATTGTATGTATGCACACACAAACACTACATACAATATAAATAATAAACAATATACAGGGATCCCTCACTTTCCACAGTTAATGGGGACCAAGACACCCCCGCGACCGCGAATTTCCGTGAAGCAGGACCACCCCCACCCCCCCCCACCCCCCCGACTGACGTATACGTACATGTATGTGTATATAGTATCAATAAATATATATTCAACACTATAAATGCTTATAATTACAATTAAACGTTCAAAAATAATGCATAAGATGTACATATACAAATGCACACATTGCGTGCACACGCGTGCACACAGATGCGCGCACACACACTCAGATGCGCACCTCACATAAAATGTAAGTAGTTTTGTTAGGGGGTTTTGGGTTGGGTTTTTTTTTTTTTTTTGCAGAACTGGCCTTGTTTTTATGGCATTTTCTTTAACCTTTCCCCTATTTTTCCTTAATTTTTTTTTATTTTTGATGAATATATTTGAAAAAGTGGCGATGCACTGAAGCCGCAGAAACTGAAGCACGAAGTAGCGAGGGATCACTGTATACATAATAATAAATAAACAATGTGTGTGTGTGTGTATGCACATGTGTGTACATAAATAACAGACATATAAAAAAAGGTGTCCAACTGTGGTAGTTTATAAAATTGCTGCCTCAGGTAAGTAAACAGAGTAAATAACTCAGGTGAGAAGCGGCACATCCTGCAGTACACCACTCGGACACATCCAGGAATGTGACTCCAAACCAAATAATAAATGAACACATCCCACATTCAAATTTAAATGCTTCATTTTCACTTCAGGTCATGTACACCGAGGCTGAAAGTTAGACCCCCAACACACCTGACACCACTTTCCAGTCACTGAAGGGAAACAGGAGACTGTGACACACCAATCAGATTCACATTACAAGCACATCAGGTTTTTCTTATCTATGTTGCTTCCAGGGACAAACTACATTCCAGCTTTTAATTCGAAAAATGAAACCGATTAAGAGCAGAAAACCGCAAAAACAAATACGTATAAAGATAAATGTGAAGTAATGTAGAGACCTTATTCACCAATTGAAAAAAACTACAAAGAAATTTGTTCCAACTCTCGCAGATGCATTTTTCTGGAATTTACCAATTTTTCTATTCTGTTCGAGCTAAAATAATGCTGTGATAGCTCACTAATTTTCTTCTACCATAATAAACTGAGAATTATGTTCATTATGTTATACTGTAAAGCACTACACTATTAAATATCACTTAATAACAAATAAATTATTTCCATCGGCATCTTCGATAAGGCCAAAAAAAAGTTGTGTTTCCGGTAACATGGGCTGAAAAATCTAGGGTAGGCAGGTAGGTTTTCTCCATCCACCACCCCTGATAATTACTTGTGCCATAATAAGAGACCTTATCAACAGTTCATCATCATTTTCTGTAACCGCTTAATCCTAATTAGGGTCGCGGGGAGGCTGGCGCCCATCCCAGCCAACTTCGGGCGAGGGCAGATTACACTCTGGACAGCTCGCCAGGCCATCGCAGGGTGGAAACATGCTGACGGCTTTGCAGCCTACTCTTTACGAAAGTCAACAATGGTTCTTTTACATGCCTCACACCATAGACAGTGCGAGACATGGCCGGTCTTTGATAACCCAGTTAGCTGCACTGGGAGGACAGTGGCAACCCTGTGGGGACTCGAACCCCCAACCTTAGGATCAGCGATCCAGCACCCTATCCACTAGACCATCACTTCCCCTACCTTCTCAAGCAATTTAACATAAATGTTGAGCCCATCACACTCTCAGGGTTGTTGACTCACCCGGGAAATTTTATAGTAGGAAATCGCTTTTTATGGGTCATCAGGACGTTAATGTCTATTCTTCCCGCATTCTTCATTATATCATCTGCATTTTCACATTTGTCCTTGCATAAACACTTTAAATGTATAAACAGAATTTCAAAAACATTGACGACTGACACTGCCAAGGTTTTTCGTTCAGGGATATCAACTTTTTGTCAATTTTCTGTGGTTGAACATATCAAAGACAATAAACCTGTATCACACGGATCATGGAGCTTTTGTGCAAGCTCTAAGAACATTTTAGATCCGGTGACATTCACAATTATTCTCTTGGCTGGCGTAGTTTTGCCACAAGGGCCTATTATTCCACACAGAAGTGTCATATTAGCCACACGAAATGCAAAGTGCACAACGGAAGCGGAAACTGTTGACTCTAAATTTGAGGGATGAGGTATTTGTAGAGCATATAAGGAAAAATTAACCCGATGCCAAAAGGTCACACAGGTTTAGTATTAAACTTTAAAATGAGCGGCTGAAAGTTTACTAAAAACATAATATGAAAATATTTAGAGTTGGGGAGAAAAAGTAGGGTTGGTCGGGGGGCCGGAAAAACACTTTTTTTTTAATGCTGAATTGACAACGCTACAGTATTCACAAGTGATCACACATCCATTCTGTCAAGATGGGCATATTTAGAGTACTCGTAGAGTAAATAACAGCTTGTGTACTGAGGAGGACATGGATCTTCAAAGCCCAAACCAATTTATTTGCACCAAAAAATATCTTAAAGATGGTTTTAGCTACAAAGAGCTTTTCTAATGGAGTCGTGCAACATCAGTACTGCAGATCCATATGCAACACGCCACTCAGATATCGCCACATGTTCAAATACTGCCTTACCCGGGCTTTTTGGTAAGAAACGGTTCAGTGGGAGCTCAAAGACCAGGCACGTATAATATTGCAAGCATCACACACGTCTTACCACAAAAAAGGTATAAATCTACTGATCAGACAATACAGGGATCCCTCGCTACTTCGCACTTAAATTCATGTGGCTTCAGTGCATCGCGTTTTTTTTTTTCAAATATTCATCGAATTTAAAAAATAAGGAAATTAAGGAAGGATAGGGGAAAAGTTAAGGAAAATGCCACAAAACGGGGCAAATTAACCCTAAACAAACAAAAACAAAAAACAACCCAAAACCCACCAACAGAACTACTTATATTTTTATGTGTGGTGCGCATCTGAGTGGGTGCACACCTCTGTATGTATGTGTACTTATATTTTATTTACATCTTATGCATTATTTTTGAATGTTTAATTGTTATTATAAGCATTTATAGAGTTGGAAATGTATTTACTGATATTATATACACATATATATGTACGTATACGTCAGAAGGGGGGGGGGGTCTTGGTCCCAATTAACCACGCAAAGTGAGGGATCCCTGTATATCAGGGGTCGGGAACCTTTTTGACTAAGAGAGCCAAAAATAAACACATATTTTACGTTTTTTCGATTTTACGTTTTTGGGGGGGTTTTTTGGTCAAAATCAAATTTTGAGTTAAGACATACCTACGTGGTACGCTGACGTAATGGCACAATGACGTAATGACACTGCGTCCATTGTTTACAAATGACAGACTGAACTGCCCCTCCTTCTTCCCTGTTCAGTTATATATATATATATATATATATATATATATATATATATATATATATATATATAATGCAGCCATGAGGCGGGGGGGGCACGAACCAGTGTCTCTCCCCCTTATGCCGGTCCCAAGCCCGGATAAATGCAGAGGGTTGCGACAGGAAGGGCATCCGGCGTAAAACTTCTGCCACATTTAAAAAAAAAAATGCAAATGATCAAAACAAAATTCATACCGGATCGGTCGAGGCCCGGGTTAACAACGACCACCATCAGTGCTGTCAACCAACAGGGTGCTGATGGAAATTGGACTACTGTTGGTCGAAGACGTCGAAGAAGGAGAGGCGGGAGGCGTGTCCGTAGGCAGAGAGAGAAGAGGAAATGTGTGAGCCTAGGACTGAGAGTAGGGACTTTGAATGTTGGAACTATGCAAGGAAAAGATAGGGAGCTGGCTGACATGATGCAGAGGAGGAAGGTGGACATACTGTGTGTTCAGGAGACAAGGTGGAAAGGTAGAAAGGCTAAAAGCTTAGGAGCAGGGTTTAAACTGTTTTATCATGGTGTGGATGGAAAGAGAAATGGAGTAGGAGTCATCTTGAAGGAGGGGTTTGTCAGGAATGTTCTAGACGTGAAAAGAGTGTCAGACAGAGTGATGAGTCTCAAGTTAGAAATTGAAGGCGTGATGGTCAATGTTGTTAGTGCTTATGCCCCACAGGCAGGATGTAAGCTAGAAGAGAAGGAGAGATTCTGGAGTGATTTAGATGAAGTGATGCAGAATACCCCCAGAGGTGAAAGAGTGGTCATTGGAGCAGACTTCAATGGACATGTTGGTGCAGGCAACAGAGGGGACGAGGAAGTGATGGGCAGGTTTGGTATCCAGGACAGGAACACAGAAGGACAGATGTTGATCGATTTTGCAAAAAGGATGGAAATGGCTGTGGTGAATACTTTCTTCAAGAAGAAACAGAAGCATAGGGTGACTTATGAAAGCGGAGGTAAGAGCACACAGGTAGACTACATCTTGTGCAGGCGATGTAATTTGAAGGAAGTCAGTGACTGCAAAGTAGTAGTTGGTGAGAGTGTTGCCAAACAGCATAGGATGGTGGTGTGCAGGATGACACTGATGGTGAGAAAAGTGAAAAAGGCAAAGGCAGAGCAGAAGACAAAGTGGTGGAAGCTGAAAAAGGATGAGTGTCTTGTTGTCTTCAAGGAGGAGTTGAAACAGGCTTTGGGTAGTCAGGAAGTGCTTCCAGAGGACTGGACAACCACAGCCAATGTGATCAGGGAGACCGGTAGGAGAGTACTTGGTGTGTCCTCTGGAAGGAAAGTAGATAAGGAAACTTGGTGGTGGAATGAGGAAGTGCAGGAGTGTGTACAAAAGAAGAGGTTAGCCAAGAAGAAGTGGGACATTGACAGGACCGAAGAGAGTAAACAGGAGTACAGGGAGACACAGCGTAAGGCGAAGGTAGCAGTGTCAAAGGCCAAACAGAGGGCGTATGATGACTTGTATGATAGGTTGAACAGTAAGGAGGGAGAAAATGATCTATACAGGTTAGCACAGCAGAGAAATAGAGATGGGAAAGACATGCAGCAAGTTAGAGTGATAAAGGACAGAGAGGGAAATGTATTGACTGATGACAGAAGTGTGCTGGGAAGATGGAAAGAGTACTTTGAAGAGCTGATGAATGAAGAAAATGAGAGAGAAAAAGAGTAGAAGGGGTGACCGATGAGGAGCAGGAAGTAGCAAAGATTAGTAAGGGAGAAGTGAGGAGGGCATTGAAGAGGATGAAGAGTGGAAAGGCAGTTGGCCCTGATGACATACCAGTTGAGGTATGGAAGTGTCTAGGGAGGTAGCAGTAGATTTTGTGACAAGAATATTCAACAAGGTCTTAGAAAGTGAGCAGATGCCAGAGGAATGGAGGAGAAGTGTGCTTGTGCCCATTTTTAAGAACAAGGGAGATGTACAGAGTTGTGGCAACTACAGAGGGATAAAGTTGATGAGCCATACAATGAAGCTATGGGAAAGAATAGTGGAAGCAAGACTAAGGGCAGAGGTCAGCATTTGTGAACAACAGTTTGGTTTCATGCCCAGAAAGAGCACCACAGATGCAGTGTTTGCTTTGAGGATGTTAATAGAGAAGTACAGAGAAGGTCAGAGGGAGCTGCATTGTGCCTTTGTGGATCTGGAGAAAGCCTATGACAGGGTGCCGAGAGAAGAACTGTGGTATTGTATGAGGAAGTCTGGAGTGACAGAGAAGTATGTTAGAGTGGTGCAGGACATGTATGAGAGATGTAAGACAGTGGTGAGGTGTGCTGTTGGTGTGACAGAAGAGTTCAAGGTGGAGGTGGGACTGCATCAAGGGTCAGCTCTCAGCCCCTTCTTGTTTGCTATGGTGATGGACAGGCTAACAGACGAGGTTAGACAAGAATCTCCATGGACTATGATGTTTGCAGATGACATCGTGATCTGTAGTGAGAGCAGAGACCAAGTGGAGGAAAATCTAGAGAGGTGGAGGTATGCCCTGGAAAGGAGGGGATTGAAGGTTAGTCTTAGTAAGACAGAATACATGTGTGTGAACGACAAGGACCCAAGAGGAACTTTGAGGTTACAGGGGCAGAGATAAAGAAGGTGGAGGATTTTAAGTACTTAGGCTCAACAATCCAGAGCAATGGAGAGTGGGGAAAAGAGGTGAAGAAGCGCGTGCAGGCAGGTTGGAATGGATGGAGAAAAGTGTCCGGTGTGATGTGTGATAGGAGAGTATCGGCAAGAATGAAGGGAAAAGTGTACAAGACGGTGGTGAGGCCAGCAATGTTGTATGGTTTAGAGACAGTGGCCCTGGGGAAAAGACAGGAGTCAGAGTTGGAGGTAGCAGAGATGAAAATGTTGAGGTTCTCTTTGGGAGTAACGAGGATAGTTAGGATCAGAAATGAGTACATCAGAGGGACAGCACATGTTAGATGTTTTGGAGACAAAGTCAGAGAGGCTAGATTGAGATGGTTTGGACATGTACAGAGGAGGGATAGTGAGTATATTGGTCGTAGGATGCTGAGGTTGGAACTACCAGGCAAAAGGCCCAGAGGAAGACCAAAGAGAAGATTTATGGATGCGGTGAAGGCGGACATGAAGGTCGTTGGAGTAAGAGTAGAAGATGCAGAGGACAGGGAGAGATGGAGGCAGATCATTTGCTGTGGCGACCCCTGAAGGGAACAGCCGAAAGGAAAAGAAGAAGATATATATATATATATATACGTTCACTTTCAACTTTCGTTCGGCCGTCCGGAACCAATTAAAAACGTAAGTCGGGGAGCGTCTGTACTGTATATTAATACTGAATACAACTAAATGGAAAAAGACCAACAATTTGAGAGTATAATAAGACTCTGAATTTATTTTAAACAACATTGTTATAACGAAGTTATTTATTAAATAAGAAAAATACTTTTTACTATTAATGCGACTTCTGGTGCTGCATGGTTTTACAGATGGCTTTGTAGTCTGGTTGATACGTGCTGAAGTTCAGCTTCATGCAGGCGTTTAGGCTTCCATCTGTTAAACGTGACCGCAGGTTGGTCTTGATGTTTTTCACGTGTGAGAAGGACAGCTCCCGCGTGCATGTGGAGCCAAACATGGTCAATATGACAGGACTCACATGCTGCAGTGTTTGGTATGTGACAGGAAGCGCGTTCCAAGTTTTGCCAATCAGCTGGTCTGCGAGTTGAAGTTTGTCCATGTCTGTCCATTTGAGTTTTGCTTGCCAGCTCTGCATGGCTTCGTGCAAATGAGAGGTTCAAAAATGAGGGAAATTTACCTCTAAAGCCAAAAACAACTCGCGCAGGCTGTTGCATATAATCCAATAAAATTAGAGTTTCAAGGTGTCAGCCCCGCCCACACACTGGAGTACAGAAAGGATTGGCTCTCCGCTGCACGCCACAGCGACAAGGGGCATTGAAAATAGATGCATAGATTAAAATGCGTGAGATTTGATAACTTTTTCTGTATTTTTATTTAAAGGACAGCGAAATTATGTATTCGTTATTCTGTTAATAAAGGCCACCTGATTTATCTGAGAGCCAGATGCAGTCATCAAAAGAGCCACCTCTGGCTGGCTCGTGAGCCATAGGTTCCCGACCCCTGCTGTATATTAAAATTTCCTCTATCCTAAACATAAACTTCTAAACATTACAGCAGTAATCGACTTCACACATGTGTACATAAAGTTCAAATTCGACAAAAATTAATTGAACATCTGTAAATGTATGCTGGGCTTGTAGAAATTTTTGAAATGATTCTTTAAAATTGTAAGATGCAACAAGTTATTTGAACTGTAGAATTAAAACAGGCCCTTTAAGGATGCCGTGTATCCGCGAAATTTGTGCTATCCGAGTGCTCTTGCTTATTAGGCTTTTCACAACGTTTATTGGAATAAGCAAGTGCAGCATGCTGGCATGCATGAACAGCAAGTGGTTCACAGCAAGAAATCCTGGGTTCGATTCCCGAGATCATCGTTTCTGAGTAAACTTTGCATGTTCTCCCAGTGCTTGTGAGGGTTTTTCCAGGTTCTCCAGTTTCCTCCCTCAGTCCAAAAACATAAATATTAGTCTCGGTGGCGGTTCCCCTAGTGAATTAGTGTGCGTGGTTGTGTAAGTGGTGGCCCTACGATGACCGGGTAAGCTGTCCAGAGTGTACCCCAACCTCACCCAGAGTCTGCTCAGATTTGCATCAGTTTCCTCACAACCTTAATTAGGATTAAGTATCTTACAAAATGAATGAATAAGATTTTTTTTTTTTAATTACTGCAAAATTAAAGTCATCTTAGATTATGTGTAGTGCCCATCATACACCACAATAGCGCCCCCAAGAAATAATGGTGCATTTTATCAGACACGTCATTGCTGGAAATATTGTCAGAGGTACTCTAATAGAAAATAAATCAGCATCTCCTGACCATGGTACAAGAATTTGTACGAGTTTGTTATAAATGTTCTAACTCTGTTATCCACGCTAGTATTGTTTTTCCAGTTTCCAGAGATTGCATATTATCTTCTTAACATACACAATCCATCTAATAAAGTCTAATACAGCCAAGACTAAGGTGGTACCAGATCATAACAGAACAAATATCGAACATCAACGTTCTCATCCAGCTGCAAGACAGTCAAGAAATGTAATATCACTCAAGCATTTGTGTTTGTGTTCAAAGCCAGCTGTCCAATTGAAGATAAATAGAAGATTAAACGCTCCTGTTTTACACAGGTTTTTGAGACGTCTGCATTTTTTTTTTTCCTCAGTCTAAGATGAATCGCATTTGGGAGTAGATAAGCTGAGAATGATGAGGGGGAGAAGCACGTAGCACATCAGCCTGAAAACACAGTGTCAGCTCGAACTGAAGCAATGTGATGACTGATGATGTTGGCCCTGACAGAGGAGCAAAAAGCATGTCACGCAGAAATATGCACTTTATCTTAAAGCCAAAGTGCATACGGCTTCAGAAAACAGTTTGACTCAATCAGTGCATGGAATCATTTGCTGAATGTCATTTTCAGCTCTACCTGTGGAGCTGTCCGTCATTAAACGCTATTTAAGCACTACGATAAAGGTAGCTACAATATTCTCAAATTATTAAACAAAATTGAACAGAGGGAAAGGGAGTGACTGACAACTTTAAGCAAGTTAAAAAAAAAACATAGACTAACTTTTTGGACTAAATTAATTATTAATAGAAATGTTATCTTTCTCTCAGCTGGCAAATTACCGATTTTTATGGGGGGGTTCCAGGGTCTTTGCTTTAATAGTTCATTGTAACTGATACGTTTTTTCAGGAAAAGAGACATATATATATATATATATATATATATATATATATATATATATATATACAGTGGCCTTTTAAAATTTTCTAACACTGAAATAGTAAGTAGGTTATATAAATTGAATTATGCAGTTTTCCTGTATATTATAAGCATCTTCTTAAATTCTGTAAAAAATCCTGACAATTTGAACTTTTAATTGTATACACGTCAAGAAAATATCATTCAGTAACACACAAATATAAATAAATTACGTTAAGCTTCTCTTAAACCTCTCTGCAAGCAAATCCAACTGAAAGTCTGCTTTTCAGGCCGTTTCTGCACTGGTGAAAATGCAGGCCTCACAAAGCCCATGCACACTGCCTTCCCAGTGGCCCAGCACAGCATTCCTCACATATTTGCACATGGAACTCTGGGAGCGCTGCTTCAATTCTCTCTTTCATTTGAGCTCTGTTTACATTATGTGGGCATATTTTTCAAAAAGTAAAAAAAAAAAGGGCCCAGACCAGTCACTTGTATGACAATGACTCCCAATCATGAGAAAATATGTTGATCCCTCCTTGCTTTGTTGACTGTTTGCTGGTTAACAATCTTTACAGGGTATTGCAAACATTATGATTAAATTATGGCTTTAAAGTGGCCTAGAAAGATAACCACACTACAGTATACACTGTGACACATCAAGATGTAGAACAAGCTCCCTTGCAGCACTAATTAACAATTACTTGGGATAAACAGCAGTATGTGTGATGAAGGTTAACCTAATCAGTACAAAGCATTCTATACAGCGCCATACTGACCTGTATTATTAATTATATATGTATGAGAGAGAGAGAGAGAGAGAGAGAGAGAGAGAGAGAGAGAGAGAGAGAGAGAGAGAGAGAGATTCCCATTTACAGAAAACACTGTAGATGGCAAAGAATAACTCTACTGCTGTATAATGGAGCAAGTAATCTCTCCAAAAACATGGCATGTTCATGTCTATTAGGAACAGCATGATCAGTCAGGCATTCGAGTCATGTTTTCATGTTATGAATAAGTGAATTATAATCAGTAGAACAATTTCTTTTTTTTTTTTAGCACTACAATACTTTCGGATTGAATTTGTCCTTCGTTATGCGAAAATCTCTCTCATTATGATTATTAAAGAGGACCGTGTAAAAGTAGCTGTATATTAAACACACATGCTGCCCAAGATGTTGGAGGAAAACGTTTTTCATATCAAGATGATCTTAAGATTTAAATTCTGTCGCCATGAAGGCTAATGACTGGGGTTTTTCCATCAGTCTCCATTCTGAAAGGAAAGATACGTATTAGGGATGCACAGATTCGGGGATGATATTCACGGTGTAAAAACGGGACATCAATATTGGATCAGATTTCATACATCATCCTAATGTTTTGTGGCAACACAGATAACATCCTGATCATGGGACAGAGTGCCTTTCAGCATTACACTTTCATTTACAAAAAAAAAAAAAAAAAAAAACAGGATTTTTTTAAATTGTGCTTTTCATGTATTTTTTTTTCTCAAATAGTTCTCACTTTTAAATAAGTAATAAAGTACTTATTACAGTACTTGCCTAATTGTATTGGTATGATGCTGATGGGGCAGTGGGTGGTCTAGTGGTTAGGGCGCAGGATCGTTGATCCTAAGGTTGGGGGTTCGAGTCCCCACAAGGTTGTCACTGCCCCCCCCGCCGCCGCCGCCGCCGCCGCCGCCGCCCCTTCAGTGCAGCTAACTATGTTATCAAAGGCGGGCCATGTCTCTTTCTCTGTCTATGGTGAGAGGTTCATGTAAAAGAACCATTGCTGACTTTCGTAAAGAGTAGCTGCAAAGCTGTGGAGAGGGATGGGCTCCGCTAGGCCAAATCAGCCCAAGTCTCGCCATAAAGGCGCCCCAATGACATCCTTGGATGTTACGGGATAAGTGAAGTGAAGTGATGATGCTGATGTAAATTGAAAAAACAAACAAACAAACAAACCAAAAAAAAAAAAAAAAAAAAAGCATTTTCAGGGTCAATACGAGGAAACATAAATAACAATAAAAAGCTGCTGTTCTCATTCAACATAAAACTGACATTTACAAAATTTAACTGGACAATATTTGTGATAAATAACAACAATAATATCTTACATGAGGTTTGTGGCCTTGTATAAATCTGCACTAAATAAATGTAAAAAAGTGAATCAGTGCAGCTTTATACAGGACTTGTGTATGTTATAATAAAGGATGGGGGGGGGGTAATAAGGGGGGGTGTAATGGGGGGGGGGGGGTTTCCAGCCCTTCTGCTAGTTCATCATGTAACCCTCCAGCGGCTTCAATGGATGCGAGTCATTTCACCGAATTGAACCTGGAGCTCAGATACCGAGAAAGTCGTGTTTGTGAAACTCTACCTGTCTCTCGGGTCGATCCACGAAGTTTGCCTGGTGTTGTGGTCGATGTAGAACACTCGGCCATCGAAATCCCGGGCTTCCTCCCAGCCGGCGGGCAGCGGCAGCTCCGAGCTCTCTCTGCGCTTGGAGCCGCTGAGCCACGGCATCGCGCCGCCGGGACGGGGGACGGGACGGGACAGTACGGGACCAGGGGGGGGTGGGGGCGAAGGACGGGGAGGGGGGGTGGTGGAATCGCCTGCGCCTCTCCCCCTCGCCTTTAATCCACAAAAACCGCACAATTCAACAAGTTTCCGAATGCATTACAAACAACTCCTCCCGTCGACTCTCGGAAATAACACGACTCGAACAACGCACGCGCTTAAAGTCGCCACACAGCGTCCGGCATCCGCCTTTCAACAACTCTCGCGGCGCTCTCATGACTCTCGGCGTCGGTCGACCATGTTTGCTCCCTTCTGCCATATTTCATTCCACAGACTCCATATTGGGTAGAACAGATTTGCATAAGCCCCACCCACAACTGCGTCATTCCGGCAGGGGGAAGTTTCAGGATTATTTCAATCTCAGACGAAAATAAATAAAAAAATAAATAAATAGTTCATATAGTTCCAATAGTTCCACGATTATGAGCTGTCGGGAAAATAACAAGAGAAAAAATTCGTGAATATATTAATTTCTCATTTCTCTTTAATACGATAAATAAAGTCTGAAACAAACATGCTTCATTTAAAAGCAAATCTAAGAGGAAAGACAAGCAATTAAAAAAAAAAAAAACATGGATAACCCCAGGTATCTTAAAATCGATCAAACTAAAAAACAAATATCTTTCATCTGGTTATACAGAAAAATACAAATTGTATAGAAATAAAATAACAAATCTTACACCAGGGGTTGGGAACCTATGGCACCGAGCCAGATGTGGCTCTTTTGATGACTGCATCTGGCTCTCAGATACTGTAAATCAGGTTGCCTCTATTAACAGAATAACTAACACAAAATTTCACTCTCTTTTAAATAAAAATAAATCTCACGCATTTTCATCTATACATCTATTTTCAATGCCACTTGTCGCTGTGGCGCGCAGCGGCAAGCCAATCCTTTCTGTACCCCAGTGTGTGGGCGGGGCCGATACCTTGAAACTCTGATTTTATTGGATTATATCCAACAGCCTGCATGAGTTGTTTTTGGGTTAAAAGGGAAATTTCCCTCATTTTTGATCCTCTCATTTGCACGAAGCCATGCCGAGCTGGCAAGCAAAACGCAAAAGGACAGACATGAAAAAACTTCAACCCGCAGACCAGCTGATTGCCAAAACTTGGGACGTGCTACCTGTCACATACCAAACACTGCAGCATGTGAGTCCTGTCGTATTGACCATGTTTGGCTCCACATGCGTGCAAGAGCAGTCCTTCTCACACGTGAAAAACATCAAGACCAACCTGCGGTCACGTTTAACAGATGGAAGCCTAAACGCCTGCATGAAGCTGGACTTCAGCACGTATCAACCAGACTACAAAGCCATCTGCAAAACCATGCAGCACCAGAAGTCGCATTAATAGTAAAAAGTACTTTTCTTATTTAATAAATAACTTCGTTATAACAATGTTGCTTAAAATAAATTCAGAGTATACTCTCAAATTGTTGGTCTTCTTTTTCCATTTAGTTGTATTCAGTATTAATATACAGTATATATTTATATATGGCTCTCAGAGGATTAGATTCTAAAATATGTTTATTTTTGCCTCTCTTAGTCAAAAAGGTTCCCGACCCCTGTCTTAAATGGATAAGCAAAATAAATTATTTGCCCAAGTTTTTCTTCCAAAATCTGAATAATAAAAAGAAAGCCTGGGAAGGGATTAACAACCTAATTCAAGATAGCAAGAGGATTAAAAAAACCACAGCTGTTACGAACAATCCCAAAAAAATTCCTGATATCCTCAATGAGCACTTTGCAACTGTGGGTCCTACACTAGCATCTAGAATGCCGCAAGGGTCAAGTAACTTTAAAGATTATCGCATGTCTCCTTTCCTTTCTTCGTTTTTTTTTCTGATTCTGTTACATCTCAAGAAATAGAAAGTGAAATAATGTTCTTACCCCCTAACAAAGCCTATGGTTTATACTCCCCCCCTCGTGCATATTCTAAAGTGTGCGAGGTCTATCATATCGGAACCTATTGCTAATTTGATAAATACATCCATAAGTACTGGAGTACTCCCATCTAAATTAAAACAACCTAAGATAATTCCCATATTTAAAGGGGGAGAGGAGGCAGATCCCGGCAATTACCGACCTATTACCATTCTTTCTATTTTTAATCGTATAATTGAAAAGATCATGTATAATAGGCTTAAATCTTTCATTAGAAAACACAATATTCTTTGCTCCACCCAGTATGGATTTCATGAGAATTTCTCTCCAGAGCATGCACTTTTAGACATTGTTAACAAAATTCAGTACAACATGGATAAAAATTAATATTCTTGCGGCATCTTCATAGGTCTACAGAAGCCAATCGATATGGTGAATCATGAAATACTTTTATACAAATTACAACACTATGGCATACTAGGTTTGTTAAATGACTGGTTTTGTTCATATCTTACAGAGAGATCTCAAACAATTCAAATTGGAAGTTACATTTCTGGGAAAGAGCCAGCTGTATGTGAGGTACCTCAAGGGTCTGTCCTTGGCCCATTATTGTTCCTTTTTATGTCAATGATATTGTAGCTTCCTCGAGATAGCTTGAATTTTTCCTATTTGCTAATGACACTAACCTTCTTTACGCAGACAAAGATATTAAATCAATGGAGTCTACTTTAAATAAAGAGATAGAAAATGTATGTTAATGGCTTATTGCCAACAAATTCACACTGAATATAAAAAATCTAATTATGTGATATTCAGACCTCATCAAAAGCGTCAGCAATATAACTTAAACCTTAAGGCAGGGGTCGAGAACCTTTTTGACTAAGAGAGCCAAAAAAAAAAAAATTAAATCTAATCCTCTGAGAGCCAAATATATTTTTTAATACTGAGACCAACAATTTAGAGTATGATACAACTCTGAATTTATTTTTTTCAGGTGAGAACGACTGCTCACGTGCGCATGTGGAGCCAAACATGGTCAATACGACAGGACTCACATGCTGCAGTGTTTATGTGACAGGAAGTGCATCCTGAGGCAATCAGCTGATCTGCGGGTTGAAGTTTTCTCATGTCTGTCCATTTGTGTCTTGCTTGCCAGCTCTGCATGGCTTCTTGCATATGAGCTGATAAAAACAAGGGAAGTTTACCTCTTTACCCAAAAACAACTCGTGATTGCATATAATCCATTAAAATTAGAGTTTGAAGGTATCAGCCTCACCCACTCACTGGAGTACAGAAAGGATTGACTATCCGCTGCGTGCCACAGCGACAAGTGGCATTGAAAGTAGATGTATAGATTCAAATGCGTGAGATTTATTTATGCTTTTGTTTTATTTGATGGCCTTTTTCTGTATTTTTATTTAAAGGACAGCAAAATTATGTATTAGGTCTTCTGTTAAGAAAGGCCATCTGATTTATCTGAGAGCCAGATGCAGTCATCAAAAGAGCCACGTCTGTTCCTGACCCCTGAGCTATCATAAGGTGATATATGAGTCTGATCATGAGACTGGCACATTTTCCAATTACCCCACTTCAAACTTGAATAAATATTTTCATGTCCAAGTTTATTTCTGAATCAATGCATCAAAATCTTTAGTGTAGTCCTAGGAAATGAAATTGTATCAAAATATGTATATGTGGTGGGTGAACTAATGAAATAATTCAAATACTTCCTAGTTTAGACCTTTTTCATGCTCAGTTTTGTGATTAAAGAAATATCTCATTGTTTTTACATCCCACTGAGCCTCTGCTAAGGTCTCCACTGGTCCAGTAATCACATGAATGGGAGCACAGGTGCACGCGAAATGAACCACGGAATTTGCATGTGCATGGCAAAATTAGTAAATGCACCAGACTTAAAACAGGATCTATGATATGCATAACATTTCCAGTCCATGTTACGTAGTGTATCTTGTGCTCCCACCAGTCACGGATGGATTAGCATTTATTAACTATAGATGATAAAGAAAAGTTGAACATGTTCAGCACTATCAATTGGCATAGTGTAAGTAATTACACAATTATTAACTCAAGTTATAATGAGTGAATAGAAGGCCATTATTCTGTCCATGTTACTTTCTTACTTTTTGAGTCGTCCTACTGATAATTTGACGATGCTGCGTTTCCAAGGAATATAATTTTGCATCTACCAGGCTTTAATGCATATTGGCCTAATACATTAAAAATGGGAAATACTGTTTTTTCTAACTTTGCAGAAAATCTAAAAAGTCAGTATCACACATTTCAGTACCAGTTTCTTTATCTGACCCATATACATTTTGTACTTCAGCTATGCAACACTGTATAATATGTGTATATTGCTGACATTCAAGCAGTAGACTGCTTTACTGAAAACAAACAGCAGGTTTCTGTATCGGTGATTGGAGATAGAACGCTTGTGCCTGTTCACTGGATTTCTACCAACCAGTCTCAGTCCAAGACTGTATGTCTTTGGATTTTGTGTGGAATTTAAATATTAATCCATTTATTCATTTTATATACCACTCAGCCATAATGATTTGATTATTTGTTGTTGGATTTGAAAATAGTTAGTCTACCCTGAAATCCAGACCATTTTGTGATCCTGAAAATGATTTCTTCATATTTTATGTATAATCTGGGAATCCAGATTTGAAGGGAATATATATATATATATATATATATATATATATATATATATATATATATATATGGGGCAATGATGGTCTAGTGGATACAGCGTTGGGGGTTTGAGTCCCCACAGGGTTGTCACTGTCCCCCCAGTGCAGCTAGCTGGGTTATCAAAGGCGGGTCATGTCTCTCACTGTCTCTGGTGAGAGGCATATAAAAGAACCATTGCTGAATTTCGTAAATAGTAGCTGCAAAGCCGTCAGTGTGTTTCTGTCCCTTGCTAAAAGGGTTGTGACAGGAAGGGCATCCGACGTAAAAACCCATGCCAAATCAAATGTGCGAATCAAATGATTCGCTGTGGTGACTCTCGAGAACGGGAAAAAGCCGAAAAGAAGAAAGAAGATATATATATATATATATATATATATATATATATATATATATGTTTAGCCAGAACCATAAAAGCTGCATTACAGTAATTGGTTTTTAAAAACCCATCATTATATATATGAAGTATATGAAATATAATATACTTCATCTGTTTACATGTACTGTATACTGTAAATATTGGTGAATAAACAAACATGCTGTAATATACAAATCGGATTCCAAAAAAGTTGTCACACTATACAAGTTATGAATAAAAACTGAATGCAATGATGTGGAACCACCACATTTTAATATTTCATTCCAAATAGAACATAGATGAAAGCGGCAAAAGTTTAAACTGAGAAACTGTATCATTTTAAGGGAAAATATGTTGATTTTAAATTTCATGGTGTCAACAAATCTCAAAAAAGTTGGGACCGGTAGCAATAATAGGCTGGAAAAGTCAATTGCACTTATAACAAACAGCTGAAAGACCAATTACTACTAATGAGGTCCATTGGCAACATGACTGAGTGTAGAAAGAGCTTCTCAGAGTGACAGTGTCTCTCAGAAGCAAAGATGGGTCGAGGGTCACTAATTCCCTCAGTGTTGGGCAGAAAGATAGTGGAGCAATATCAGAAAGGTGTTTCCCAGCGAAAAAATTTTTTTTCAAAGAGTTTGACGTTATCATCATCTCCAGTGCATAACATCATCCAAAGATTCAGAGAATCTGGAACAATCTGTGCGTAAGGATCAAGGCCGAAAAACCATACTGGATGCCCGTGATCTTTGGGCTCTTAAACTGCACTGCACCACAAACAGGAATGCTACTGTAAGGGAAATCACAGAATGGGCTCAGCAATACTTCCAGAAACCATTGTCGGGGAACACAAGCCACCGTGCCATCTGCTGTTGCCAGCTGAAACTCTACAGTACAAAGAAGAAGCCATTTCTAAATAGGACCCAGACGTGCAGGTGTTTTCTCTGGGCCAGGGGTCATTTAAAATGCAGTGTGGCAAAGTGGAAAACTGTTCTGTGGTCAGACGAATCACAATTCAAAGTTCTTTATGGAAAACTGAGACGTCATGTCATCTGGACTAAAGAGGACAAGGACAACCCATGTTGTTTTCAGCACTCAGTTGAGAAGCCTGCATCTGTGATGGTATAGGGTTGCATGAGTGCATGTTGCATGGGAATCTTGCACATCTGGAAAGGCACCGTCAATGCAGAAAGGTATATTCGGGTTCTAGAACAACATGTGCTCCTATCCAAACGTCATCGCTTTCAGAGAAGACCTTGCATTTTTCAACATGATAATGCCAGGCCACATGCAACATTAATTACAACATCATGGCTGCGTATAAGGATCCCGGTACTGTATTGAAATGGCCAGTCTGCAGCCCAGATCTTTCACCTATAGAAAACATTTGGTGCATCATAAAGAGGAAGGAGCAAGACAGTTGAACAGTTCGAGGCCTGTATTAGACAAGAATGGGACAGCATTCCTATTTCTAAACTTGAGAAACTTGTCTCCTCAGTCTCCAGACATTTGCAGACTGTTGTAAGAAGAGGGGATGCTCACACTGGTGAAAATGTCCTTGTCCCAATTTTTTTTTTGAGATTTGTTGACACCATGAAATTTAAAATCAACATATTTTCCCCTTAAAATGATACATTTTCTCAGTTTAAACTTTTGACCCTGTCATCTATGTTCTATTCGAAATATAATAAGGAAATTTGGCATTTCCCTATCATTGCATTCACTTTTTATTCACAATGTGTATAGTGTCCCAACTTTTTTGGAATCCGGTGTTTTATATATATATATATATATATATATATATATATATATACAAAAATAAAAGGACAGGACAAAGACTTTCTATTGAAACTCCATTTATCACTACAGATCTGTTTCGAGGGGTGGTGAAACCATCCTCTCTCTTCAGGTGATTATAGAAGATAATAATCTTCTATAATCACCTGTCTTCTATAATATGTCTTCTTATAATGTCTTCTTATATAATCTTCTATAATCACCTGATAATAATCTTCTATAATCGCCTGAAGAGAGAGGATGGTTTCACCACCCCTCGAAACAGATCTGTAGTGATAAATGGAGTTTCAATAGAAAGTCTTTGTCCTGTCCTTTTATTTTTGTTTATTTGCTCTACCAAAAAGTATTGAGCACTCTCCTACGGAAGGATCTACTCAGAAAATCCTATATATATATATATATATACACATATATACATATATATATATATATATATATATATATATATATATATATATATATATATATATATATATATATATATATATATATACACATACACACACACACACACACACACACACAGTGGTACCTCACCTTACAATAGTCCCAGCAAACGAAAAATCCAGGTTACGAAAAACATTTTCCAAAATTTTTTGTATGATATTGAAGCAGAAGGAGGCCTTAAAAGGTATGCTTTTATAATTTTTAAGGGGTTTAGGGGGTCATATTGGGGGCCTTGGAACGAATCACACGCTTTACATGTAAAATGCTGTTCAACTTATGAAAAATCCACTTATGAAACCACTTCCGGAACGGATTAATTTCGTAAATTGAGGTACCACTGTATGTATATGTATATATATATATATATATATATATATATATATATATATATATATAGAGAGAGAGAGAGAGAGAGAGAGAGAGAGGGGGTTTGATACATACATACATACCCACATACATACATATATTGTGTTGGTGGGTGTGGGTGTGTGTTACGATGCTTAAACAATTACAAAGAAATTAAACAAGATTCAATCAAATAAATTAAAAATAAGTACTGTATAAGCTTGCAAAAACAGGTTTATGTTCTTTGTAAACAAGTTCAGCACTAAGTAAATTAGTCCATCATTATTGTCATGCGTGAAGTCATCTGATCGGAGAGTAGCACTTTGTGGTTAATTGTGCACAGCTTGAGAAAAATACAGTCCAAGCAGCTTAAACTTCCTAAAAGCACAAGTGTGGCCTGATGGCAGTGATGGCTTTGTGGTTCATGCGATGGGTTGCTCATCCAAGCGGTAGCCACTGTTTAGCGCTTGTTGCTCAATTTGCCTTTTAACCCTCAATTGCTCAGTAGTATAAAAGTGATAATTGGAAGTTGCTCTGGAAAGAGTGTCTGCACAATGATGTAAATGGCCTGGAGAGAAGGTGAGGCAGAAGACATAATGGAAGTTAAACACAATGCCAGCTGAAAGAACATGAGAAGCACACTTTTATATCTTTATATAAGACCCTTGAATGATACTGTCAGTAAATACAGGGTTCTTGGAAGAGGACTCAAAAAAAAAAAAAACAACCTATCAATCAGTATAGGAAATGTACCTCACCCACTGTTTAATTTAGGGGCCGGTGGTGTAGTGGTTAGGGTGCTGTGCTCATGATCGGGAGGTTGTGAGTTCAAATCCCACTGAGACCCTCACTATGCTAAGACCCCTGTGCAAGGTCTCAACCACAAGTGTGCCTCTGTCCACCCAGCAATATAAATGGGTACCAGTAAAAATATACTTGGAAGGTAACCTGTGATGGACTAGCGTCCCATCCAGGAGGAGTTGAACTCCTGGTTGCTTCATGTTACGGAAACCGGGGAAAAGCACCGGCCTGATGAGCCACTAGGCTCGGGTGGAAAAACCCAACAGACTTTACCTTACTGTTTAATTTACTGCATCAGACTTAAGCCATTGATTGCATACAGCTGCAGATAAGACACCACCAGAACTGCCAAAATATTTAAAGCAAGACATGCACAAGCTAATATAGTCTCTGTCTTCCATTCGTAGGTCATTTTAACCCAGTGCAAAACTTTCCTACAGTCAGTGACACAGTGATTAGGGTATTGAGCTTAGGATCAAGAGGTCATGGTCATTAGACACCATGCCAAGACCCATGGACAAGGTCTTCGCCACAAGTGTGCCTCTGTCCTCCAATCGGTACAAATGTACAACAGTAAAAAAAAAAAAAAAAAAAAAATGTGGAGGGTAACCTGTGATGGATGATTGTTCCATGCAGGAGGAATTATAAACCCCTAGTCGCTTCATGCTACAGAAACTGGGATGAGCTTCGACTGTGGTGTAGAAAGGCCAACAGACTTACCTACAAATATTTTCCAGCAAAACCACCCTGGCTCAGAGCCTTGAGAGATTTCCTTTCGGATTTTTCCCTTTATCAGGGGTTGCCACAGCGAATGATTTGCACGTTTGATTTGGCATAGTTTTTTTTTTTTTTTTTTTTTATGTCGGATGCGCTTCCTGACACGACCCTTTACAAAAGTCAGCAATGGTTCTTTTACATGAACCTCTCACCATAGACAGTGAGAGACATGGCCGGCCGTTGATAACCCAGTTAGCTGCACTGGGGGGACAGTGACAACCTTGTGGAGAGTGGGACTCGAACCCCCACCCTTTGGATCAGTGATCCAGCGCCCTGTACCACCTGGCCACCACTGCCCGGCTCAGAGGCTTAATATCACTAATTTATCTCGATTATAGCTTGTTTTGTCAGTACAATCCATTTGTACGGTGAACGAAACATCAACATGAAGTAGAACACATCTTCAATTCACATTTGTGTTTTGTTTCTTTAGCAGCACATGCCATGAATCACAAAGAAATGTTTAATTAGATTAAACCTGGTGATGTTTCAGTGCTCATGTGACTGTCTGTCTGTGTTGGTTGCTATCTGAATGAGGATAGTTTGGCATACTTGCCACCAGATGGCATGCGTGCTATGTTTACATTCTCCAGATCACTGTGCCCAGTGATTGGGTCATTAACACTTATTTACAGGCGTAAGCATATGGTTTTAGAATAAATATTCTTGGCTGATACTATTTTATTTCAAGGATAAAACTGTGTTTCGGCTATGTTTGATATACCTGGTAAACAAATAAGCACCTTTAAATACAAGAGAGGACAGTCAACATATGATAAAAAAAAAAAAACACATTTCAGATGAGGTATAACCGAACCAGTTGTCAAACTATTGCAGGGCCTCCACAGAGACAAACAAGTTTTTACACCTATTGGAGATTTATATCAGCCAGTTGGCCTTTTCCTGATGTCTTTAGATTGTGGGAAGAAACTGGAGCACACGGAGAAAACCCCTGAAAGTGCAAAGAATACATGTAAAGTCCACACAGAGATGCCCCAGCCTGACATGAGGTAATAGTGCTAACACTGCACCGCCGTGCTGCCCCACCCATGTAAACATAACACAGATTTCTCTGATTTACCCTCATATCATACACTACTTTAATCTGTAGAAACAATTACAGATGTTTTCATAATTAGAAGCAAACAGAATCAGAGTAAGACTCCTGTAGCTTCCCCTCACAGTACTCTCTATTACACCTGATCAAATACTGTACCATTCACTGTATATAACTTAAAGACCTCCTCCAATCATTACTCTCTCGCTCTCATTTGCTGGACCTCATAATTTTAATATACTCTTGGGGAGGCTGGCGCCTATCTCAGCCAATTCTGGGACAAGAGAGGGAATAGGCTGAATAGCTTGACATACCAAAACAATGGACAAGACACATAACTATACAGACTCGTACCTAGGAGCAACTTGGGAAACCAGTTCGCCTAATGTACATGTAGTTGGACTCATTTCTGTAACCGCTTAATCCTAATTAGGGTTGCGGGGAGGCTGGCGCCCATCCCGGCTGACTCCGGGCGAGGACAGAACACACCCTGGACAGCTCGCCAGGCCATCGCAGAGCGGAAACATGTTGACGGCTTTTGCAGCAGCGACTCTTGTTGAACGTCAGCAATGGTTCTTTTACATGAACCTCACACCATAGACAATGAGAGACACGGCCAGCTTTTGATAACCCAGTTAGCTGCACTGGGGAGGAAAACGACGACAATGACAACCCATGGCAAGTGGGGCTTGAACCCCCAACTTTAGGATCAGTGATCCAGCAGGTTTACCACTAGGCCACCACTGCCCTACCTGGAGTTGGACTTGGAAAGAAAATATGGGGAACCCTGATCTCTGGGACTAAAAATCGGGATCCTCTTGCTGTGAGCTGGTGACCATTACTCTACCTTGTAGCTGCCTACAATCTTGACTATGTACCACCTCTAAATAACATATACACCAATATGAAAATGAGCTTGTTCAGTTCTGGTCACACTGTAATGGAAGATTTTGGGAGTAATTTGGAAAACATTCATTCTCTGAACTGCTTAATTCTAATTAGGGTCTTGGGGAGGCTGGCACCCATCTCAGAGTACACCCTGGGCAGCTCGCCAGGCCATCACAGGGCGGAAACACGCTGATGGCTATGCAGCCTCCTCTTGACAAAAGTCAGAAGTGGTTCCTTTACATGTCCCTCATTATAGACAGTGAGAGACAAGGCCAGTCTTTGATAACCCAGTTAGCTGCATTGGGCACAGCAGTGACAACTGTTTACAGTTGGGCTTTGAACCCCCAACCTTGGGATCAGGAATCCAGCACCTTACCATCAGGCCACCACTGCCCACAATTTAGAAAACTTTATATTTTTGTTTTTCTGTCATGCTGGATGACGTCACTGCTGCGGAAATAAGTCCAGGTCCCAGTTCAGCATTGAGCAGGAGCCGAGAGTTCAGTATTGTGCTTTAAACTCTGCTTCGAAAAGCTGTGCACTGCGAAACGTGCTCATTGTACCATTAATCTGGACTTAATCATTTGGACAAATAATAATAATAATAATAATAATAATAATAATAATACAAATTGTTTTATTCATTTTTGTTTTGTTGGTTAAAGTGTTTTATACATTGTGCTCCTGAGTTAATATTGCTGATCATTTTGAATTTATTATTATTTATTGATTTAATTTAATTTAATTTTTCAATATCAAATGGTTCAAATTGTTGGTCAAAAAATGTTGACAGTTTAAATAAGGATACTTTTTTATTTCGGGCAAATTGATGTACTTTAAATCTTTTTGTTTCTTCTTCTTCTTTTACTTTCGGCTGCTCCCTTCAGGGGTCGCCACAGCAAATCATCCGCCTCCACCTCACCCTGTCCTCCGCATCTTCTTTTCTGACTCCAACGACCTTCATGTCTTCCTTCACCACATCCATAAATCTCTTCTTCGGTCTTCCTCGAGGCCTTCTGCCTGGTAGTTCCAACCTCAGCATCCTACTGCCAATATACTCACTATCCCTCCTCTGTACATGTCCAAACCATCTCAATCTAGCCTCTCTGACTTTGTCTCCAAAAAATCTTACGTGGGCTGTCCCTCTGATGTACTCATTTCTGATCCTATCCATCCTCGTTACTCCCAGGGAGAACCTCAACATTTTCATATCTCCGCTACCTCCAGCTCTGCCTCCTGCCTTTTCCTCAGTGCCACTGTTTAAAGAATAAAAAATTGTCAATAAAGTTATTCTTTGTTGGAAGTTGATCTATATTTCTTCATTTTTTGTATTCCGTAATGATAATAAGGATTTATTATGTTAATAAGGATACAGTGTATGCAGAGGATTACTTATAACAATTTTTTCGACAAATAACACTATTTATATGGGGGGGGGGGGGAATGTTTTGCTCTTCCTGGAGGGGGCGCAACAGTAAATAATTGAGAAGCACTGACCTAAATGTAAGTCTTAATAGTTTTGAGTGTGTGTGTGTGTGTGTGTGTGTGTGTTGGCCCTGTAGTGGTCAGCTGAGCTTGGCTCCAGTCTCCCCATTACTTTAATAACATAAAGCAGCTTGGCAAACTGATAATTTAATAAATTTAAATATCAATGCATTTCTGGAAATAAATGGGATTTACTGTATAAATGCAACATGAATTAAAATACAGTAGAATAGTAGAGTTCAATTTACAGATTTATATACAGTACTAGATTTAATAAATGTTTTAACGTTTATACAATCTTTTTACCGCAAAGAATTAATGAAAAAATATTTTGCATGCATGTTTGCACATGTCTTTTTATACAAAACACGAATACAAGTAAAGTATATGCCAGAAGCCGAAACAGCAGCATCGATCAGAGACACAATTGAAAGCCCTGTGATGGACTGGCGAGCCGTTCAGGGTCTATAACGTCTTCACCTCGAGTATGCTGGCATAAGCTTCAGCCTCCCCGTGACCCTAAAAAAACATTTTAAATGTAGCTGTATCCAGCTTTATTCGCCAAAATATTACTTATCGGTGCGTTTTGTTTTGAGAATAAATATTTTTTTTTTTTTTTAAATCGTCTTTTCACGAAAAGGGGTGGGTTTGGTATAAACTTGTAAAATAAACTTGTTATTCTTGCAAACAAAACAGAAATAGGGCTGTACGTGTCATCATTCTTACACAAAATAAAAGGATTACATACACACACACACACACACACGCACACACACACGCACACACACACACACACACGCACACACACACGCACACACACGCACACACACACGCGCACACACACACAAAAAACACACACACACACACACACACACACACACACACACACACACAAACTGTGTGGGATGGAGTTTAGAGGGCAGGGCTAAAAGTCAGTGTGCCCTTTCCTGCCCACTCTTGTTCTCCTCTTCCTCCTCCTCCTCCTCCTCCTTGTGCCTAACCTCTCAAATTAAGATGATGTGTGCATTTTTGAGTGGAAACATACGACTATGAAATAGCTGGAGTGGTCACTAGCAATTTCTCTCTCTCTCGCTTTCTTTCTCTCTTTCTTTTGCCGTCTCTTCATCTCTTCAAAGCAGACCGTCCGAAGTTTTACCCAGACGTGAGGGGGCAAGGAGTGCCATGTCGAATACATGTTCCAGCATCCTGGAGTTGCTTGGTATAACTATGGGGGTGATTGCATGGCTCTGCTCACTCGCTGCGACACTCATGCCCAGTTGGTTGACTCTCTCCACTGAGCTGATGGCCATGGAGAGTTATGAAAAGGGCCTATGGGAGTCCTGTGTGGTGCAAGAGGGCGCCATGACCGAGTGTCGGGCCTACGACACCCTACTCGGTCTGTCGGGGGACATCGCCTTGGCACGTATCTGCATGTGCATATCAGATGCCATAGCAGTCTTGGGCCTCTTGATTGCTGTCCCAGGGCTGAGTCTATTGAAATGTTGTGAGGGGTCGCAGGAAAGGAAGGTGAAGTGCGGCATGAAGATCACTGCAGGGCTTCTGGTGCTGATAGCTGGCATCCTTGTACTCTTTCCTGTCTCCAAAATCGCCCATCACACCTATTTGAAGTTCCACGATCACTCAACACCTCACACTATGCCTCGCTGGGAGTTTGGTGATGCCTTGTTCATCGGCTGGGCTGCTGGGTTTTTTCACATCATCTCTGCTGTGATGTTGTTTACCTCGTGCTGCGGTGCGGAAGAGACCGAGATGCAGTTTGTGTACCCTCAGCAGGAAAAGCTTCAGCCTGTGAACAGTTTGCCAAAAAAACATGTAGAGTACGTTTAGTAGGTGCCAGGAAACATCCTGAATGTTTGCAATGTGACGGGAATAAACAACTGATGAATCTTCCTCTATAACATACACGGCGCTCTCTTTTCTTTGGTGGCGGCGGTCCGACAGGTAACTTGTTTGATGAGATCTATTGGTGTGTGTTTTCTGTTGTTGTTGTTCTTTTGCACTGGGCTTCTATTACTGCTGGATTTCTATTTTCTGATATTATCAGCTGGTGTGAATTATTACTCTGAAAAATAATTAGACACATACACACATTGAATGATTTTTTTTTTTTTTTTCATCCTGCAGTGCACAATGTACAATAGTGCAACCCATGTCATATGTACATTATCAGATTGTTTGAATGTATTTCTGTAGATATGATTATGCATATAGAAATAGTTTATTTTATTACTTTTCATTAGTAATAAAGTGTCTGTAAAACCTGTTTGTTGGGTTAATAAACCTTTACGAATCTTCATGTCATTTACAAATCGTTAAGAGACTGCAAGAAAATCACACAGCACCTGATTACCCTCTGCTGTTAATCCATAAAAAATAAAATAAACAAAAATTAAATAGATCATTACGTCATGTTTGAGTGCATAGTGATCTCTACATGTAAGAAAGCAAAGATCATCTGGAAGAACTTTGAGTACGCTTATTTCTAATTGTTCCTGATGGCCTCCCTCTCTATCAGCAAGCAGATTAAACCGTGTTTAATGAAGCCCTGAACGAACAGTTTGTCCTCATGAAGAATTCCAAACAGAACCACTCGACCGCCTCCTCTTTTAACCGATTACTCTGATTCGACCTGATTAAGGGTACAACTCGCCAGTTTATCCTGTGAGGGGGGAAATACAAAAGAAACTGGCTCAGCGATGAAGCATGCGTCTCGTTAAAAGGTTTCTCTTTTCTTCAGAAGACTTTCATAAACACGAGATTAGAAATGATAGCTGAATATCAATGCACTGGTGTATACGAAATGCTTGACGTGCTTTTGTTTTTTCATCCTCTGAAACGTGCCGAAATTCCAGAAGAGAAAAGATAAATGTGCCACATGTCAGCTAGAATATATTATTTGTCTTTCGCGCACTGAAAGTTGGAAGGAAATATCTATGTCTATATTAGATAAAGAGCTGGTAACAAAAAAAAAAAAAAAAAAAAAAAAAAAAAAAAAAGTGTTTATATACTGTGAGTCTGTTATTGTATAATCTTTTGGAAATCATGTTTTGCTAATAAAACTCTCACTCTTAATACGAATAAAAGCATCAGGCCTTTTTCATTGTTGATTTATATAGATGTAGAAAAAATAATAATACAGATTTATTCATATAAAATAATGCATAATATTTATATTCTTCATTTACCCTCCTGTTGGAGGAGGAGGTGGAGGGAGAGTGTGTGAGAGAGAGAGAGAGAGAGAGAGAGAGAGAGAGAGAGAGAGAGAGCAGGAGCCACAGACCAGAAGACGCCAGATAAAAGGGCGTGTGCACGTATGACTTCCTGTGATGGACAGTAGATAAGAAGAGAAACAGCCTTTTGACTTCGCAGCTGATTGCTGTTTATTCCCAAAGGGAGAAATCAGGGCATCTGCTGGGGAAGAGGAAATGCAATTTCAGCACATCATTATAAAATGTCTTTTAATGCAACTGACAGTAAACAAACTCATGAAAGAGGAAATGAATACAAGAAACAGGCAAAAATACAAACACAGCACAGCACAGACAAGTGTATTTGTAAAAACAGATTTGAGAAGAATGCAAAGAATATTTCAATTGTACTTATCCTTTTAAGGCCTGAATTATTCTTTTTGCAGTTAAAACAATTCATCACTAGTTTTTCCGAATGAAAAAGGCCTAAGGAAACACCCCGAACACATTTCTTTCAACAAAATGATAACACCACTCATAACAATAATAATAATAATAATAACACTCACAACACAATCTTGCATACTCGAGGTCGTCTCACAGCTGACTGAGGCACATGGGATCAATCTGTGTTGCATCAGGCGACGCCACTACAAGTTAAGAATGCGTCTAGTAGTTATTAGCGGGGGTTTTTTTGAAAGAGGACTGTATGGTCCTGCTTGACACTAAAGGGTTAAGCATAGTAAACACACCGCTCATGTCACTTTGTTTCTTGCTTAATTCCAAAATGTTGTCGCTCAAATTCTAACAGTGACAGTGAATTAATTTCTCATTGATTTATTTGGGGCAGTTTATTTACATTTATTTGGAGTTATTAGGGGCAATGGTGGTCTAGTGGTATAGGGCGCTTGATCGCTGATCCAAAGGTTGGGGGTTTCGAGTCCCACTCCGCACAAGGTTGTCACTGTCCCCCCCAGTGGAGCTAACTGGGTTATCAAAGGCCGGCCATGTCTCTCACTGTCTATGGTATGAGGCATGTCAAAGAACCATTGCTGACTTTCGACAAGAGTAGACTGCAAAGCTGTCAGCGTGTTTCTGCTCTGCGATGGCCTGGCAAGGTGTCCAGGGTGTACTCTGCCCTCGCCCAAAGTTGGCTGGGATGGGCACCAGCCTCCCCGCAACCCAAATTAGGATTAATCGGGTACAGAAAATGAACTGATTTATTTGTAGCTTGTATACTGACTTGCACATAGCCTGGGAATCAGTAGGTGTCATTATCGTTCAGTCTCCACACATCTCAGAGTCTACAGGTGCTTTATCCATTCATTCATTTTCTGAACCGCTTAATCTTTGCCATTAAGGTCGCAGGCACTCATCTCAGGCAACTCTGGGCGAGGGCAGAGTACACCCCGGACAGCTAAACAAAGTAATTTAGTATTGTGTATCTAAACTAACTAATAATTTTATATGAGGATATTTCTAATAAGGATAGTGTATGCATCGACATGATGTAATCACTCTATACTCTGAAATTCAGTTCATTTTCTGGAACCACTTAATCCTAATCAGGGTCGCAGGGAGGCTGGCGCCCATCCCAGCCGACTCCAGGCGAGGGCAGCGTACACACTGGACAGCTCACCAGGCCATCGCAGGGCAGAAACACACTGACAGCTTTGCAGATACTCTTGTCGAAAGTCAGCAATGGTTCTTTTACATGACCCTCACACCATAGACAGTGAGCGACATGGCTGGCCTTTGATAACCCAGTTTGGTGCACTGGGGGGACAGCAGTGACAACCTGTGATGAGTGGGGCTTGAACCCCCAACCTTAGGATCAGTGATCCAGCACCTATACCAGTAGGCCACCACTGCCTACTATGAATTACTCTGGTAATTTTAGGATAATTCTATGTATGCAAACTGCACATGTTTGTGTCAACAAACAACAACTTTCATTTGAATTCTGAAAGAAATTCCAGTGATTCAAATGAAAATAACCAAAACTGACTGCATACTCAGGGAATTGCAAAAGTGAGTCAGAGAAAACGCAACCATTTGTTAATATTTGTTTATTAGACTGAGGAATGAGTGCACTTGTAAGTGTGAAAAGTGAACTTTTATGTATAGAATATAGCAACAGAACCTAAAATAGAACATAAAAACTGAATCTAACGTATTAATCTAAATTTCCCTCACTCGCTCACTTACACATATTCATATCTGCTTAATCTAAGACTTTAATGCTCCAATCCTGGGTTTTTACCACCTGCCTGTTTAGTTTCTGTGTTTTCATAATCACTGAGCACCTGTTTGTCTGATTAACTGAACTCTGCCTGTATTCTGTATTTCAGCTCGATTTGAGCTTGAAATCTGATTGCCTGTACTTTTTTATAATTTAATCAGTACTTACATCCCCTTATTTCTATTCTTCTATTTCTATTGTGACATAGTATAGTAAACATTATACAGCTGTTTGGCATAAAAGTTTAATTTACGTTACCAAAAAGTGTGAATAATCATTCATTCAAATTCTGACCCATTTAATTCTAATTAGGGTCGTAGGGAGGCTGGCGTCCCTCTCACCTGAATCTGAGTGAGAACACCCTGGACAGCTTGCCAGGCCATCGTAGGGTGTGAATAAACCTTATCCTAATCAAGTTGACTGTGGCAGGTGATGAGGAACAAGTGAAGCACATAATTTGAAGAAGTTGACCGTTATTGTCCATGTTTTAGTCGGGGATTGGATTTTCTGCAAAATAGGTTTTGTTATGGATGTTCAAGTATTTGTGGTCTCACATAAAAATATAGATTTTTACTCATTAGAAAACTGTACACAGACATTGTTCTCTTTGCAATTAATGTAATACAAACAAACAAAAAAAAGCAGAATACAGTATTTGTTATATTCCACCAAAGATACTAAAATTAACATAGCCTGCAGAAATTTTATTTTGCCCATTTATGTCCTGGTAATATAGCTGATATAAAAAATTAAAATTTATATAATATCATTTTATAATTCTTGATCCTTAGATATTCTTAGCTCTTCTGTATGGCAGCAATAGACTAAAATGGCTGTCAGGTATGAATAAGATAATTTGGACTGTACATGTGCACCATATTTTATATATATATATATGAAATAAGTATTGTGAGCTCCCAAGCATAATAAAATCAAAGAGCAGACTAAAAGATCTACACACAGAAGGCAGGTTGCTATGACTTGCTGATGCAGGGCTGGCAGGAAGACAAATAAGTAGAGGGATCCTGGAGCTGGCACAGACTGGATCATAGGTCTTGCACAACATCAGTGAACCAACCCTGGGTATCTGCTTTGCTGGAGTTTAAGTAGGAGTCTAGATAAGGAACAGGTGTGTGGAGATAAATGGGAGCAGAGGAGAAGGCAAGGCCATGCATGTCAACCTGGAGAGACACAAGAAAACAAACCCCAGAACAGCTCCCCTAGTAGTGAAAACATGCAGAATCATCACACACACACACACACACACACACCCCTTTGGAAGTAATGAGGATGGATAGGATCAGGAATGAGTACATCAGAGGGAGAGCACATGTTAGAGGTTTTGGAGACAAAGTCAGAGAGGCTAGATTGAGATGGTTTGGACATGTACAGAGGAGGGAAAGTGAGTATATTGGTAGTAGGATGCTGAAGTTGGCACTGCCAGGAAGAAGGCCTAGAGAAAGACCAAAAAAGAGATTTATGGAGTGGTGAAGGAGCACATGAAGGTCATTGGCTAAAGAGAAGAAGATGCAGAGGACAGGTTGAGATGGAGGCAGATGATTTTCTGTGGTGACCCCTGAAGGGAACAGTCGAAAAGAAAAGAAGAAGATTTTATATATATATATATATATATATATATATATATATATATATATATATATATATATATATATAGACAGGGATCCCTCACTTTCCATGGTTAATTGGGACTGAGATCCCCACCGACCACCGAAATCCCCAAAGTAGGATCAAGCCCCCCCCCACGACTAACGTATATGTACATGTATGAGTATATAATATCAATAAATACATATTCAATGCTTATAATAACAATTAAACATTTAAAAAATAAGATGTAAATAAAATATAAATGGACACACATGCAGATGGTGTTGCATGAGAAGATGGGAGATTTTGGGTTGTTTTTTTTGTTGGGTTAGGATTTTTTCACATAATTGGCCTTTTTTTGTGTCATTTTCCTTAACTTTTTCCCTATTCTTCCTTAATTTCCTTATTTTTTTATTCAATGAATATTTATAAAAAAAAACAAAACAAAAAAAAAAAACAAACAAAAAAAAAAACAAACGCCATGCACTGAAGCCGCATGAATTGAAGCACGAAGTAGCATGGGATCCCTGTGTTTAGAATAGTGGAAGCTAGACTAAGGGCAGAGGTCAGCATTTGTGAACAACAGTTTGGTTTCATGCCAAGAAAGAGCACCACAGATGCAGTGTTTGCCTTGAGGATGTTAATAGAGAAGTACAGAGAAGGTCAGAAGGAGCTGCATTGTGCCTTTGTGGATCTGGAGAAAGCATATGACAGGATGCCGAGAGAGGAATTGTGGTATTGCATAGTCTGGAGTGGCAGAGAAGTATGTTAGAGTGGTGGTGCAGGACATGTATGAGAGATGTAAGACAGTGGTGAGGTGTGCTGTCGATGTGACAGAAGAGGACAAGGTGAGGTTACAGGGAACCTCATACAGAAGAGACAACGGTGAGGTTACAGGGAGCAGAGATAATGAAGGTGGAGGATTTTAAGTACTTAGGCTCAACAATCCAGAGCAATGGAGAGTGTGGAAAAGAGGTGAAGAAGCGCGTGCAAGCAGGTTGGAATGGATGGAGAAAAGTGTCCGGTGTGATGTGTGATAGGAGAGTATCGGCAAGAATGAAGGGAAAAGTGTACAAGACGGTGATGAGGCCAACGATGTTGTATGGTTTAGAGACAGTGGCCCTGGGGAAAAGACAGGAGTCAGAGTTGGAGGTAGCAGAGATGAAAATGTTGAGGTTCTCTTTGGGAGTAACGAGGATGGATAGGATTAGGAATGAGGACATCAGAGGGACAGCACATGTAAGACGTTTTGGAGACAAAGTCAGAGAGGCTAGATTGAGATGGTTTGGACATGTACAGAGGAGGGATAGTGAGTATGTTGGTAGTAGGATGCTGAAGTTGGAACTACCAGGCAGAAGGCCTAGAGGAAGACCAAAGAGACGATTCATGGACGTGGTGAAGGAGGACATGAAGGTCGTTGGAGTAAGAGAAGAAGATGCAGAGGATAGGGTGAGATTGAGGCAGATGATTCGCTGTGGCGACCCCTGAAGGGAAAAGCCGAAAGGAAAAGAAGATTATATTTTATATATATATATATATATATATATATATATATATATATATATATATAAAATATATATATATATTAGTTTGTGTGTGTGTGTGTGTGAGTGGTGGTTTAATTTGTTAACTGTTCCATTTTAGAAAAGAGATAATATCTGGGATTTGGTCTTTAAGGTGTGCATACTTGTAAAATTAAATAACATTTTATGAGGTGTACAATCTATGAATGTGTGTGTGAGAGATAGATAGATAGAGAGAGAGAGAGAGAGAGAGAAAGAGAGAGAGGCTACTCTATAAAACTTTACAATACGTATACAAAAGCATTTAAAAGGCGCACAGGCTATTGCCTAACACGTGTACTCTAATGGCTTTTGAAATGAAATACTGCAGCACTAAAACTGCTTATTGCTTGTTTTGGAAAATAATTGGCAAGCAATATCATATGAGGACATCTAAACAGCCAGACACAGACATGTGCGGAAGGAATGTTAAGCAATTCCATTATCTTTATCTGGTGTTCTGCATCTATAGCTATCGCTTTATTGGTTCGGTTCTCTAAATATCTAGATCTAGATTTCACTTGGGAACTGAGTGTGGTCTAAATATATTTTAGTATACAGTATATAATTATGTATTATTTATTTATTTTAATTATTTATATTTTATAATATATATAATTATAACCATTTATGAATGGTTGTGTGAATGTTGGTCCTGTGATGGTCATGGTGAGATGCCCAGGGTGTACCCTGCCCTTGCCCAGAGTCTGCTGAGATGGCTACCAGCCTCCCCACAACCTTAATTAGGATTAACTCCCATTTTCTTTTTAGTTTCTTTGAAATATAAGCAGTTCAAATCCAGTGATTAATTATTCAGCTAACATTTCGGCCATGCACTAATCGTACCGATTTACAATACAAGTCAAAACAATTTAGAACACTTAAGCCCTTGTTGGTTGCTTTTCTCCCTTCTGTTCACTTCATTCCAAATCAGCTCAAGGGGGTTTAAGTCTGACGACCGTGCTGGGGCCGTTTCATGATTTGAATCTTAACGCTCTCTTCTTTTCTTCTCAGGTAGTTCTGAAAT
>CM045741.1:17557515-17570015 GCA_024760905.1 Plotosus lineatus
TGTTCGTTATAAGTGCAATTGGCTTTTCCAGCCTCTTATTGCTACCTGTCCCAACTTGAGATTTAGAAAGCATTCTCTACTAACTTCCAAAGTCCCCTCTGGAGGTATGTTGGTCACATGACTGAAATACCGGAACCTGGTTGGCTTATAATAATTGCTAGATTTTTTTTCTTGATAGGTTTTTCACTGAATGTTGTGGAAACTTGTAAGCTAATGAAGGAGTAACATTTGAGCCTTACTCAGTTTTGTGTTGTGGTGAAACATGTCCAGTTCACGACGCAAGAAATCCAAACTCATTCTTCAGATGTATATTTAGCCTTTGGGAAAAGAAGAGCATGCACTCAATCACACAAAAGAAGGTATTCCGACAGAAAAATCTCGGACCTGGATGACTGTTCTGGAGTGGCTTAACCGGTGCCCATTCCACGCTGATTGGTCTACACAGTGACATGCGACAGCTTGACCATGTCCTGATCGGTCCATTATGGCATCATACATCACTTCATAACCTGATATGCCTCGAGCTGGTTTTGACGGATGCAGCCCTCAGTCGCTTATGGCGGTGGCCGAAATAAAATCATCTTACACTCACTTCAGTGAATAAACTCCTCATACAATAGTCACATAAATCATCCAATACATGTAAGTGGTACAATATATTTGTACAATTGCTCTTTTATTGGTATAATAATTAACAATTTAAATATATATTTAATTAGAGATGATTTCATTGGACTGTTCTACAGTTCAGGATTACAAAAGTCATGAACATGATCCCTCATTCCAAATATACTACAATTTCTGTATTGTATTCACTTATACATTCAATTTGATGCTGTTAATGAGAAATAATTAATTTGAGTACGTGATAGAGAAGTAGAACAATTTGTATAATATTTATGGAAGACCGAGGCGGCACGGTGGCGTAGTGGTTAGCACGTCCGCCTCACAGCAAGAAGGCCCGGGTTCGATTCCCGGCCTGGGCGTTTCTGTGTGGAGTTTGCATGTTCTCCCAGTGCTTCTGCGGGTTTCCTCCGGGTGCTCCGGTTTCCTCCCGCAATCCAAAGACGTGCACTGTAGGTAAATTGACCGTAGTTTCTCTCCTGCAACGGCACTGGAACCCAGTCGTATCGGCACTTGCCTTTCCATTGTATGCCTGTAGTCTTATAGCAGGCAGCTATTTTCTTACTAGCTTTCTCTAGGAGGACGAAAAGAGGAGGCACATACAGTAGATTAAATAGTGAGAAAATAAACGTTTTGGCAGCTCAGGTCCACAGCACTTTGCTGTAAATTGTACTAAGTGACACCAAGATGGTAGACATAGGGAGTGTCCTATCATTCTTATTGGATATCTATGAGAAGGACTGGGGTCAGTGGTGGTCGAGTGGGACAAGGCGCTGGATCACTGATCCTAAGGTTGGAGATTTGAGTCTCCACACGCCACAGAGTTGTCACTGTCCCCCCAGTGCAGCTAACTGGGTTATCAAAGGCCAGCCATGTCTCTCACTGTCTATGGTGTGAGGTTTATGTAAAACAACCATTGCTCACTTTCGACAAGAGTAGCTGCAAAGCCGTCAGCGTGTTTCTAATTGGGAGTCGGAGTCCCCTGAGGCAGTTCATTCACAGTAACGTTCTGGCAACTCCCGCAGCGGCACTGGAACCCAGTGGTATCAGCACTTGCCCTTCCATTGGATCCTTCCGGTGGCGCCGAGACGGGGGACTTGCTGCTTGGGTAACAGCCTGTCCCTCATTACTCCCTACCCGGGCTCTGCGCACTGGGGAGTATCACCAGCCGGGATACCAGCCAGAGCGCAGCCATAGTCCTTCGGGACTGACGAAGGCCTACCATATGGAAGACCGAATATCACATGACATTTCAGACTTGCATCCAATAAGCCGGTGATCCAAAATTTGTTCCAAATTGCTCATGTGTGTTAAGGAGTGGGAGTGGTTTTGTGTGTGCGTGTATGTGTGCAACCCTGCAATGGTCTGGCTAACTATTCAGGTTGTACCCTGCCTTCATCCAGTGTCGGTTGAGATAGCATCAACCTCTCCACATCCTTAATCATGGGATTAAGTGGATCTGCAAATGAGCGAGTTAAAAACCTGCCTGTCTGGCTAAAATTTCAGTCTCTTTTGAAGGGCTAAACCCCCATAACCGCTGAAACTACTTTTGGACAGTCGCAGATACTACAAGTTTTAAAAAGCACTGACACTGGAGACTCATTCCTATAGAAATATTAAACAAAACATTTAATTACTGTATATAAGTCAGTTGTTTGGCTTGAAGCTGGAACTGCCATGAAATCTGCCGTAGAAATACATAAGATTTTCTCACAGATCAGATAAATGCAGTTGAAAGGCACTGCGGGGTGGTACCAACACTTTCAAAGTTTATTAAAGATAATTTAGTAGTGCATCCTTTTAAAAACAATTTACAATGCTGCGTTCCCTGTGCTTTGTTAAACACAATAAGTCCAGAATGCTTGGTATTTTTTCATAACCCATTACCGTGTTTTAGTTCAACCTTCTTCGTCATTCAATGGAAAAAAAAAAAAAAAAAAAAAAAAAGAGGTCGTATTAAATAAAACATCATGTGATTTTACAGCACAGCAGCAGCTCCAAGGCCTGAATGCACCAAGTATCACACATGTCTACTTCATGGACAAGTGCAAAACAAAATGCCAAAACGGTAAAATTGCGAAAAGACTTGAATTAATGACTTACATTTGATAAAAAATGTGGAAATTTCCTTACTGTGTATTGCATATTAAAACCGTAGTCCTGTTTTCTGTATACTAGCTCTAGAACAGGGAGATGTTGAAAGGTAAGGCAAGGGCGGAGGCTGGTCTAACCGTGGGGTGGGGTGAACATCTTGGTTGATCGGAATTCGAGTCCCAGGTGCTATAATTTTATTTATTATATTACTAATAAAGCACTTTTGGGGAACCAGGTACACCCATGGGTAGAGCTCTTCAAATTTGACTTTTTTCAGCAAACATATGGAAACTGATATTTTACCCATTCTCCAAGGTCTAAATTAACTAAATATACCAGTTACTTTGATCTTGGACCTTGACTATGCCTGCCCCAAGAGCCATGTAGTTTTTCTGTTGACGTTTTTCAAAAACGCTGCAAAATTTGGGATATTATGTCTTTGTTTTCATTGTAGCTTCCCAGAGGTTGATGTTAAAGCATTAAAAGTGGTACCAAATGCGAGCCAATAAAATTTTCCTGCATATGGTAGTAAGCACAACAAAAGATATGAACACCTGTGCAAATTTTAACTAATTTTAATGCACAAACAATTGGGACATTGCAAAAAAATAAATGTAGTAGTATGGTAGCAATGCACTGACACATATTTTGCATAACAAACTGTCAGACAGACTTTTTGAGACAAAGTTATGTATCGTATACCATCCTTTCGAAGCACAAAAAATAGGTATTTATTAGTTAAAATGTACACAGGTGTTCATGTGTTTACTACCATATGCAAGAAAATTTTATTGGCTTGCATTTGGTATCACTTTTAATGCTATAGCATCAACCTCTGGGAAGCTACAAAAAAAGACATAATATCCCAAATTTTGCAGCGATTTTGAGAAACGTCAACAATAAAACTACATGGCTCTTGGGGAAGGCATAGTCAAAGTCCAAGATCAAAGTAACTGGTATATTTAGTTAATTTAGACCTTGGAGAATGGGGAAAATATCAGTTTGCGTATGTTTGATGAAAAAAGTCAAATTTGAAGACGTCTAACCCATGGGTGGAATTATAAACTTTAAAAAAATGACTGTCTATACAGGGGTGAACTGCAATCAAATATTATAGTTCAACCAAAAACATTCTCAAATATATTTCAAACTACATCTACAAGGACATGTGCTAAATACATTTACAAATTGAGCTAAAGTTATTTATGTATTCAGAGGCACAAACACATATTAATACATATTTACAGCACAAAGACGTACTATTAATTTTATAAAAGTACTGACCATTAGGCTGCAGATACAGGCTGGATGGCTTATGATTATTTTAGCCATTCATTCTCTGTGCGTCAATGTTTGTGTTCTAACACATGTGCAGGAGCCGGAGGCAGTACTAAAAAAATGTGCTTTATTCTCACACTAGCACTTTGTTTGACAGTGTTCAGCTATTCTTGCTTACTGAGCATATGTGAGGCGCTCCACCGAAATAGGCACCTGTCGTTGATTGTTGATTGGTCAGCTCGGGCTTGCACATGCGCAGTGCTCGTTACACATCAACTTCCGGTGTTAACTTCCGGTTTCTGGAGCACCCTGGCTTCCACCCGGCTTCCGGGGGACCCTGTGCACCCCACCCCCACCCCCCCAGCCTACGCCACTGTAAGGAGGACGTCTCATGTGCAGTATACATCACCATTACATCTGATTGATTGAAAAGTGCAAGGTAAACATGTTTAATGAGGATTACAGTATATCCCATAGTCATGAAATGACTCAGATGATCAACTGATCTGAATTGTTTCCAAATTTTCCAAAAAATCTGCATTACTGCCTTTTCTCGACTTCAAATCCTGGGTTCTTGATCCCTTGTTTTATGCCCGTCATGTCCAGAGCACCAGTTCTGAGATTGGTGGTGCCTCTGTTTTTCTCCTCAGTTCCTTCAGCTTTATGTTTCCTGTCTTTACGTGTTTGCCTGTAGGACAGGAAGAGCAGCCCACTTAGAATAAGCAGGACTGAGGAGACGATTCCTGTTGTGATTCCCAGGCCCGGTTTTTGTTTATACGGTGCAGGGGGTAGAAGAAACTCTGGAGGGAAATCAATTGTACGATTCTCCAGCACTGCATTCATGTTCCAACAAACAGGAATGAGCAGGCAAGTTGCGGTCAGGAAATACAAAACACCTGCTGATGAGAAGAAAACTCGGACATGCCCTTCATCGAGGTTGAAGTACGCACGTCTCATGGCACATCCTGCAACCAGGTTTGCAGCGATTCCTACAGCGATGGCCAGTACACACAGCACCTTTGCTGCAACAATTTCCGGAGGAATAAATGGATCTGTGATGGTTATGTCTCGACAAAACTCAACCTTGTCTAGGACATTGCTATAAAAACAAGCCCTCCAGATGCCGATCCAGGCAATGCCAGAATTGATGGTGTATACATCGTTTACATACCACACTCTCCAGTCATCCACTCCACCGGTGGCAGTTGTCAGGATCAATCCCAGTACTGCAAGAATCAAACCAAATAACTGCCAATGTGCCGTGTGGGCCAGGTAGCCCATCCTTCAGGGGAATGGATCACAACTCACTCAGTGACGTCTGTAGATATTGCTGCTTTTCGTGTTCTGGATCATTTTGTCCTTTGGATGGATACCTATGAACAAAATATCAGTGTCAATATTCAGAACCTTTCCGTGTAGAATTTGAATGAACTCTCACTTCTTGCTTGGGTTTACTCCAGATACGCCAGTTTTCTTCCACAGTCCAAAGACCTGCAGCATCTTAGTCTGATTATCTCTCCCAAATTGCCCCGAGGCGTAAAGTCAAGTCCGTCAGCTTTTTACATCCGAGCCATAGTGGCTGATCAGGCCGGTGCTTATCCCCGGTTTCCATAGCATGAAGCGAGTTGGAGTTCAACTCCTCCTGGATGGGACGCTAGTCCATCATAGGTTATCTTCCCAGTATATTTTTACTGGTACTTATTTATACTGCTGGGTGAAAAGAGGTACCCTTGTGGTTAAGACCTTGTCCAGGGGTGTTAGCACATTGGGGGTTTAACTGAGATTTGAACACACAACCTCCCAATCATGCGAACAGCACCCTAACCACTACACCACCGGCCCCTCCCTAGGCATACGTGTGAGTATAAATGGATACATGTGTTAGCCTTGTGATGGACTGGAGAGCTGTTCAAGGAGTCCTTCACCTGTAGTCAGCTGTGATAGGCTCCTGCAACCCCGTGATCCTAATATTATCAAACATTTAAGCAAATGAATGAATTTTGCAAATAAACTAATTAAAATTTCCCTTTTTTATATCATCTGTTAAATTTAGTTGAATTTCTAAAGTGTTGGGGTCATTTTTACAGCTCATAATTTATTCATATATGTGCATATGTTCACTGTGGAATTTCATTTTCAAAATAAAACACTGAACATGAATGTAAAACGATAGCAGAGTATGAACATATCATGAGGATAAATTCATATAACAGACATGGATGAGGGTGACAGGGTGGCGTAGTGGTTAATGTGTCCACCTCAATACAGCAAGGTCCTGGGTTCGATTCCCAGGCTCGGATCTTTGCAGAGTTTCCATGCTTGCTTTTATTTTCCATTTAAATTTCTCTGGTTACAAAAATCGCGACTTCAAGAATCAAGCTGTAGCTTCTGTCCTTGCATAATGGGGAGCCAGGAATGTTTTCAAAGGCCACAACAATTCACACAGTAAAGACAGATACGAAAGCACAGAATTTATTTGTACTATAACCTCATGTAAGTATTCCGTGTATACACAACCTTTTCTTACTGTTTGACCAAAAGGTTACTACCATGTAGCCCCCCCTCAAAAAAAAAAAATCAATAATGAAAACTTTTACCTCAGCAGATGACACGGTATGAAGCAACAAAAACCGCACATTCATAACGTCAAACCCACGTCTCTGTTGGCGCCGAGCTGTAAATGAACACAAGTCACACAGATTACTGCTCTGCCTGCATGAGAACATTAGAGATCCAGGTAATGATTAACCATCAGATCGCCCAAGAATTGATCACACCCATATTCCTTTCGAACAGTTTAGATTGTTTTCATTTGTCTTCGAGTTCAATTCTCTTTAGGAACATTATGTATTTTTCTGATTCCATAGAATCCGCTCATATTATACAAAGTTTTTTGAAATATTCAAGTTTTCCACAATGTGAACTGAATGTGCTCATCTTGAATTTCATGTGGAAGACCATGCTGCACTATTTCCAGCACATTACTCTTTGAACCTGGTTGAAATGGTGATGAAACAGTGATGAAACCTTCCAAGCAGATCCACAGGCTTAACGCAATCATTCCGAAAGGAAGTGGATTGATTTGGAACTTCGCTTTTTTTACAGACAAAAATGTATCATTCCGATACACCAAGTCAGCTTAAATAACACTTTTTAAAAATCCAAACTCCATAAAAATCCAAAGTCCCACTCTCCACAAGGTTGTCACTGTCCCCCCAGTGCTGCTAACTGGGTTATCAAAGGCGGGCCATGTTCGCTCACTGTCTATCGTGAGAGGTGCAAGTAAAAGAACCATTGTTGACTTTCGTAAAGAGTACAGTGGTACCTCACCTTACGATAGTCCCAATCAACGAAAAATCCAGGTTACAAAAAACATTTTCCTAAAATTTTTGTCTCTGGATACGAAACAAGTTCAAGTTACGAAAGCACAAGCTCATGCATTGTTTTAATTTTTGAGATCGAAACAAAAATTAAAACAATGCACGAGTTGCTCTCCCATTGCATCTCCCAACATCCCCCCCAGCTGGCCTCCCATTGGCTAGGAGGGATGACGCAGCTCCCTCCCATTGGCTATTATGGAGCTAGAGCTCCAGAATACCCATGATGCTTTTCGTGTAAAGGACATAGTTTCTGATGTTTCATGAGTTTTTCGAGTGTGCTCATTGCAACTTTATTTTTTTTTCTCAGGCTTTTAACCTTTCATAAACCTTTTAACCTGATCATAAACCCTCTCATAACCTTTCATTTGTAAGATTATAACTCTGCTAGGAAGACATGGTGAACACAAAGGAAGTACCTTAAAATATATGCTTTTATCATTTTTAAAGGGTTTAGGGGGTAGTATTGGGGGCTTTGCAACAAATCACGCGTTTTTCATGTAAAATGTGGTTCTACTTACGAAAAATCCAGGTTACAAAACCGCCTCTGGAACGGATTCATTTCGTAAGGTGAGGTTCCATTGTACAGTGGAATGAAAATGTATCTGAACCTTTTGGAATTTCTCACATTTCTGCATAAAATCATCAAATGTGATCTGATCTTTGTCAAAATCACACAGGTGGAAAAACAGTGTCTGCTTTAACTAAAACCACCCAAACATTTATAGGTTTTCATATTTTAATGAGGACAGCATGAAACAATGACAGAAGGGGGAGGAATAAGTAACTGAACCCTCTGCCTAAGGAGACTTAAAGAGCAATTGAAACCAAATTTTGATGAGTGGCTTAAAGCTGCCCTGCCCACTATGAAACACACACCTGGTAAGAATTGCCATTGTCTGATATACACCAGGGCTCGCTCAAAAGAGCTGTCTGAAGACCTGCGATCAAGAATTGTTGATTTGTATAAAGCTGGGAAAGGATACAAAACCATCTCTAAAAGTCTGGATGTTCATCAATCGACAGTCAGAGAAGTTGTCTACAAATGGAGAGAGTTTGGCACTGTTGCTTCTCTACCAAGGAGTGACCGTCCACCAAAGATGACGGCAAAAGTTCAGCGCAGAATACTCAGAGAGGTAAAAAAAAAAAAAAAAAACCTTGAGTGTCTGCTAAAGACTTACAGAAATCACTGGCTCAGTCCAATATGACACACATCAACTATATGTAAAACAATGGCCAAGAATGGTGTTCATGGGAGGACTCCAAGAAGGAAGCCACTGCTGTCTAAAAAAAAACATTGTTGCTCGTTTAATGTTCGCAAAAAGGCACTTGGACACTCCACAGATGATTTGGCAAAATATTTTGTGGACTGATGAAACCAAAGTTGAATTGTTTGGGAGGAACACACAACGTCATGTGTGGAGGAAACATGGAACAGCTCACCAACATCAACACCTCATCCCCACCGTGAAACATGGTTTGGGGCTGTTTTGCTGCCTCAGGGCCTGGACAACTTGCAATCATTAATGGAAAAATGAATTGAAAAGTTTATCAGGATGTTTTGCAGGAAAACCTGAGGCCGTCTGTCAGACAGTTGAAGCTAAAAAGAGGATGGATGCTGCAACAAGACAATGATCCAAAGCACAGAAGTAAATCAACTTCAGAAGGGTTTCAGAAGAACAAAATACACGTTCTGGAGTGGCCAAGTCAAAGTCCAGACTTGAACCCCATTGAGATGCTGTGGCATGACCTCAAGACAGCGATTCATGCCAGACATCCCAGGAGTCTGACTGAACTACAGCAGTTTTGTAAAGAAGAATGGGCCAAGATTAGTCCTGATTGATGTGCCAGACTGATCTGCAGCTACAGGAAGCGTCTGGTTGAAGTTATTGCTGCCAAAGGGGGGGGGGCACAAAATATTAAATGTGATGGTTCAGTTACTTATTCCTCCCCCTTCTGTCATTGGATGTTATCCTCATTACAATATGAAAACCTATAAATGTTTGGGTGGTTTTAGTTAAAGCAGACACTGTGTTTTCATCTGTGTGATTTTGACAAAGATCAGATCACATTTGATGGTGATTTTATGCAGAAATGTGAGAAATTCCAAAAGGTTCAGATACTTTTTCATACCACTGTAGCTGCATAGCCGTCAGCGTGTTTCTGTCCCTTGCTAAAGGGTTGTGTCAGGAAGGGCATCCCACGTAAAAACCTACGCCAAATCAAACGTGTGAATCATTTGCTGTGGAGACCCCTGAGAAAGGGAAAAAATCCGAAAGGAACAGATAGATAAATGCAGTTAAATATTTAAATTGGAACATGTAAGATGTTTTGGAGACAAAGTCAGAGAGGCTAGATTGAAATGGTTTGGACATGTACAGAGGAGGGATGATAAATATATTGGTAATAGGAGCGGAGGTTGGAACTACCAGGCAGAAGGCCTAGAGGAAGACCAAAGAGAAGAGTTATGGATGTGGTGAAGGAGGACACATGAAGGTAGTTGGTGTAAGAGAAGATGATGCAGAGAATAGGGTGATATGGCGGCAGATGATTTGCTGTGGCGACACCTGAAGAGAAAAGCTGAAAGGAAAAAAGATTAAATATTTAAATTTCAATTTACACAGATTCACCTGTGTGGTTGTAAATGAAAGAATAGAAACAGTCAACAAGCGCGGTAACGCAGAGTTATGGAGTTGTTCTGTTTAACAATTTAACTGTATATATTTACTTCAAGTAGATGCCTTCTGCAGCTGTAGCTTTCACTACTGAACGTAATGTGGGATTCTCTTTTGATAACGGAAATTTAATTTTGTTCTGAAAATTCTTCCCAACGCTGTTGCAGAAATTCTCAAACACATGCTGCACTTGCTGGTTGCTTTGCCTTCACCCTTCTGGCGACTGTGCTGCCATTCCTTGATTTGAAGATTTGTCTAATTTATGTCTCAGATTGACATGATTCTGTTTACCTTTTTTCCTTTTCAGCTCATTTGCTAGACTTGAACTGTTTATCAATAAAACTGGGGGTGGGGTGTGTGTTTTATGTGCACAGGGATCTATGATGCTGAAACAAGTCTGGGTCTCCGAGTTCCAATGAACTGATGAATTGAATAACTTAATTCTCATTTTCAAATAAATAACACCTTTTGGCCAATCGGCGATGAGAATTCATCATCAATCAGGTATAAATACCACTCAACACGTTTCACTTCCCATTCCATGCTGGAAATCATTGTACAAAATAAAAATATTTTAAACAGATGCTGCAATTTTTTTAAAGCCTTTCTTATATGCATATGTGATAACATCCAGGTTATGATGTGTGTGGCTGTTGGTAAGAGATTAAATGCATTAAAATAACTAACCAGTCGTGATGAACAAGTATGGACTCGTGGCTTGAAAATGCGAAGCTGAAAATGTCATGTACTGTATGAGGCTAAAAATCAACACTCGTGAGACATCATTGAGCAAAATGAAGTCAGGATTTATATTAAGCATTCAAATTCTAAGTGAGAATCTTGTATTGCTCTGGCAGTCTCTCAAATACTTTTGAAAAATCAGGTGTTGAAGTGGTTTGAAATCCAACATTACACTTTACTGTGCATATCCACATTTTCTTTAAAAAAAAAAAAAAAAAAAAGACAAATGTATGCCAGTTTTGGCTAAGCTTGTGACACAGTGAGCATATGCCATAGAGACAGGACTGACACATGCAGCTATATAAATGAGAAAATTGTTCTACTGTTGTAATCATTGTGATGGACTGCACTGAAACATAGAAAACTAAGGACACTGCCAAGATCCTACACATCACCAGCCATTGCTGACCTTCCGCTGCCCTCTCCAAGCCTCACGACACCATACTACCGTATTCGCTCAACTTCAATAAACTTATACCGACCAACTCTGCCTGACCTGGATTATTCTAGACATTTCTGGAACACGTGCCAGTCCGTCACAAGCTCAAGTAAGTGAAAGAGTGAATACTAGCATACTCTAGTCTTATTTACACATTTAAAAGCCTACAATAAATTACTAAAAACAACATGAAATTGTTTTAGATGTGACATGGGCAGGGACTGATGCCATGTGAAATAAAGCACCATGGTGAAAATCCTGACAATCATGAAGTGATTCACAGATATGGATCAGAAAGTTAAATAAGAGAGAATACAAGTTTTAAATAGTCATGTTAAGGTCTACATAATGCTAGTATAAGGGATGATCGGAAAGTGGTTTGTAACATGAGGTTAAGGCAAATTTAACCATCTTCCAATGCCCACTAGTGGTCAAAAAGCAAAATTACAGAAACACTGGATACTGACAGAATAACCGGGACAAGCTGGGGGTAATACATCAGATAAACAGTCTTAAATTACAGTAAGCACGTTGAAATTTTCATTTCATCCAGTACAGCATGATTTATCAATTACAATCATCACACAGTATTGAACAGTACTGAATTGATGCAGCCCAAAGTTGGGTGTGGTTCTAAAACGGTCAGAAAAGTGGTACGGCTCGATTCGCAAAAAAATGCTGAGCAAGGTTGTTCTGGAAACACTGGCAGCATCAAGGTCTCAGAAAAATAGAGTCACATGAGATCTGCTTGGACTTTGAAATCCAGATGCAGCGTCAGGTCCATTTGTTATTTCTCAGCAGTAGGACCGCTGATCTGGGGGCAAACTGTCCATTAGGCAGTTGAGCTGCTCCTCACCAAGCTTGATCTTATCCTCCAGTTTGCGCTGTTCAATGATGAGGGCTGATTTCATCTTCACAAAGTACATGTAGTCAGCCAGGTTCTCCTCCTGCAGGTAGCTGGCCAGTATGTCGTAAACAACTCGTTCTCGCCGGTCCAGGTTGTCCTTTAGCTCCTTGGCGTCCTCGTGTTGTCGGATTAACAGTTTGCGCTTTTCCATCAAGGTGCTCTGTAGAGGAAACAATGGAATATCAGGACAATTTCGGCAGCAAAAGCTTAAGAGGTATTCAAATACCTTAAATATCGATTACATTGGGCCCTCTTCATACGAATCCCCAGAATACAAAAAATCCAGTTAACGAAAAACATTTTCCTACATCTTTTCCCTCTGTATACAAAAATTCTTCTTACGAAAAGCACCAAACATGCCATTC
>CM045741.1:17575015-17627515 GCA_024760905.1 Plotosus lineatus
GGTCCAAAAATACAATAATTGAAAGATTGCTAAAATATTAACGTGGATACACAAGTGTTTACCTTATGGCCGTGTTATGATACCGACACTCCATGAGGGTGCCGTATTGATTCTTTGGTTTGAACGAAACAAGCAAATGACACTTAATGCGTGATTGACTGGCATGTTGTGGGCTTCTTTTAGTCCATTAGTCTCATAATTTGATGTGAAACTACTTTAGCTTCATATATAATAGAGTTTATATATCGGTCGTTGTCGTAATATTTGATTGAAAAAGAATAGATTTCACACAAAAAATAACTACAAACTATATATGACTGGAAACTTGGAATTTATATATTTGTTTTAGAATTATTAATAATACATTCACGAGCATTCTCACTGAGCGCGTGAGGATTTGGAAATGGCTTGTATTTTCAGCGAAAATCACCATCCATTAAAACAATGCCAGCCAAATGATGAATACAGTGAGAGTATGCATTATTATTTCAGGTTTCTTTCTTTATTTCTCGTCTCATCTCCTTCCGTTTGATCTGGGGGGGCGGGTCGCGGGGACAGCAGCCTAAGCAATGAGGTCCAGATGTCCCTCTGCCCAGTCACCTCCAACTTTTCCAGGGGGTGGGGTGGGGGCACCAAGGCATACTCAGACAAGCCGAGAGACATAGTCCCTCCAGCATGTTCTAGATCGACCCCGGGTTTATTTCATGCAACAAATATTAAGAACATTTTCATATGTACAGAATGCATTTAAATTGTATTTTCTTGTAATAATAATAAAATATTTCACACAATAGAACCGAGTTATGGAAAATCCAGCGTTATTTTTGATGTTTGTTACATCTGATTAGGCTATTACCGCATCGCTGGCACTTATGGACCTAGCATTGCTGGTACCTAATATAATGTCTTGATGCTGTCTCATGACAGTTTATGCACAAGGAAGTGTTCAGTCTACATTCCATTGAATTCTAGTCAAAACTGTAGGATCCTTCAATGTATTTATTTTTAATAACAGTATGTTAAACCGCACGCCAAATAAAGTTTATCTTCACTGTTCCACTTCATATCTTTGTAAATCTCTATTTCTGAAAAAGTAGCAAGTTAAGCTTATCTGAGTATACCCTCTCCTCGAGTGGTGCGTCCTGTTCCAGGCTGTTGAGGGCATTCTCTACACGTGCCAGCCGTCCAGACAGAGAAAGCAGCAGACTGACCACCTTGTCCAGGTCCCCGACAAACATGCGGAATTTCTCCAGCTCGTTAGGTTTGCAGACGGCCTGCACGGTAGCTTCTACCTCCTCGCCCAGAGCGTTGTTGTCCTGCATGTCCTCCTGCAGACTCTCTCGAGCCTCTCGCAACACCTGCAGCTTCTTGCTCAGGCTCTCGATTAACTCATGCTGCAAATGAAAACCAAGAAAATGTGGTGTGAGCACAAACAGGATCTCCTGCTCGCTGAACCCTTCCTGTAAACTTCAGTGGGTATATACTTTTTATTCACATGACGCATGGGGTTTGAATTGAAATGAAAATGATGAACCCATTTAAGCATCAAGCTTTACCCAACTGCAAAAAAAGTAAAAATATCACCAAGCACTTGTGTACCATGCTAAACAATGAAATTGTTTAAGTACAAGTGATACAAAACAAATAAAACCACATAAATTGTGTTGTTCTTGTGAACTACAGCTTCATAAACATATTCAGGTCATCAATTTTCATTATTTTGACTTTCAAACTCATAAGATTGTACCCATGCATGTGCGGAAAACCCCCCCACACACTCATAAGTGGTTCTAGTACACTTGTCTAACATGTAGACTTGAAATACACAATCTAACTCAATACTCAGCTGACATGCACTTCTTTAACTAACACACACACACACCATTATTACGTCCTTTAACCCATTTGCTAAAGCGAACCACTGTCGTGATGCTGTTTTATTACTCCCACGTCCCCAGGAACGATGAACGTGGCGATGAAAACTGAGCTTTCAAACCCCAGGAACTACTAAGGTGGTTAAGTACACACGGTCGAATTGGGTAGCCTGTTCACCTTCTTAGAATAAATGTACTTCAAATATCCAGTCAAAACAACCAATATAAAGGTTTGGGCCATGTTATAACTCCATATTTGGAGATTCCACAGCAATATAAACCGAAAATAATGAATATTAAAAAGCATTACTGACAACAGCTCGTTTGCAGGTCTAACAAAATAGGTTTTACAAAAACGCTTCAATAAAGAGAGATATATCGCATTAATAACACCTGTTACGGTGAAAAATACACTTCCACGTGAAAGTTTAATGTTCCAAATACAGTCGGCCCCTTCTTACAAAAACCCCTGAATACGAAAAATCCAGTATACGAAAAACTTTTAAATTTAAAAATTTTATAATTTTAAAAAGGTAGTCTTGGGAGCCTTGGAACGAATTATGTAAAATGCACCGCTACTTACGAAAATTCCAGGTTCCACAAAAAGGCGCTGGAACGGATTAATTTTGTAAGAGGGGGGGCCGACTGTATTTGGAAATATGAAAATCCCAAAATCGACATTTTGAAAATTTTCTGCTGGAGCAGAAAGTGAGAACTGGCCCCAGTGCTCGCTGCTATACGTGACCGAGTAGCGAATGAGTTAACTTGTCCATGTGTGTTGAGCCGACTGGTTAAAGTCTGTGGACAGAGTTTTTGCTAACTTGTTGAAGGACATCAACTATCATAGGATGGTTTGCGTCTCATTGGGTATCTGCTATGTAAAGATAAACATCTAAGCACAATGCAGAGTCAATATTACATTTAAAATCATCTAGTCTTACTGACGATTATTTCTTTCAGACCCGCTGCTTTGTGGTGGAATGGTCACTTCAATCACAACTGCAGTTTTTAAGGCCATTAAGGCATTTCAGGAACACTTTGCAGAGTAATTTGCCCCTTTCATGTCTTATTTATGCCAACAGTGTTATTAATTCATTCATTTTATGTACCACTTAATCCTCATTGGTTGCAGGGAGGCTGGCGCCTGTCAGCCGACTCTGGATGAGGGCAGAGTACACCCTGGACAGCTCGGTAGGCCATCGCAGGGCAGAAACACAGCCTACTCTATATGAAAGTGAGCAATGGTTCTTTTGCAAAATTCACAGCACAGACAGTGAGAGACGTGGCTGGCCTTTGATAGCCCGATTAGCTGCACTGAGGGCACAGCAGTGACAACTCTGAGGTGGGGCTTGAACCCCTGACCATGGGATCAGTAATCCAGCACCCTACCAGCAGGCCACCAAAAGTGAATGAAGAAAGATGAGGCTCGACAATGAATTTATGGAGGTTTTACTACACAGAGAGCTAGCAGGTAACAGTCACACACATCCAGAATAAAAACAGGTAAGTGCCTTCTGGGTAGGGTGAACCAGCCGTTAATCATATTTAGATTTCCAAGTTTCTGGTTTATTTTGATTTTAATAATACTACCTTCTTATTGGCGAGCTCGGTGTCGTTTTCTTCCTCCAGCTCCTCTTCTGATTCAAGTTCTACACTCTGCTCCTGCATGTCCTTCATTTTTATAAGCAGCTCTGCTTTGGGAGCTGACGTGCTGTAATAAGCCGAGTTGGGCACCAGAGCCGCCGCTGCTGCGGTCGCTGCCATGCTGTCTTCTTCCCTCCTGAGAAAACGGTGACAGACATTAGTATTAAATTATCAACCTGATCGACTGTGCTGTCCAGAAAAACAATACAGTAACTGTCACTGTGATGTGTGTGTTTGTTTCTTTATTTAAATCTTGAAAATTAATTCAGAATTTGTTTCTGATCTGTATTAAAAGGTAAAAAACTGCCATTCTGCATTAAGTCACCAGGGGGCCACAGCTTTCAAAACATTACTGCCATGTACTGCCATGTACAATAAAATCTCCTATATCCGATATTACAGGTAAATAACAATAATAATCATTAAAAAAAAAATCATTACAGACTGTTAAAATGATTATTTGCACACACGAAACTTCACTCGCTGCAGTTTTTTTTTTTTTTTTGTACGGATGGAAGTGGAGGCCCTCATACAAAATTCTTCTTGCTATTTCCTGGGAAATCCATAAACTGTCGTTCCTTGCAGAAAGTCTGGGAGACTGCACAAAAGATCACTTCAGTGCTTTAATATCCTTGGGTGTATAAGCACCGTTAGGCTGACCAGGTGATTTTCCTTTTCGGAGCCGAGTCTTGTTTCTTTAAAAATCCCACCATATTCCCTACAAGATGGTTTTCTGATCTAGAACATTTTTGGTTCTGTGGAATATTGAAACTTCTTCGAAAGGCCCTCTGTGCACGGTTCACGGTACAGTTGTTTATAAGGAGTACTCCTGGTCATGCCATGTTGGCTTCTGAGAACACACCTTGGCACTGCCTCTCCTGCCTCAGTAAGTTTCCTGTGTGCAAATACTAATTTAAAAATCTTGAATTTTTTTTTTTTTTTTTTTTAACCTTTGAGGTTGTTTGGGGGTCGTCCTGTAAAAACTTAAAAAGCAAAATATGTACAGGACTATTGGTACTGGAGACTTAATCTACTGTATAAAAGTACTAAAATATTCACGAAATAAAGCTGGCAAAATTTATGCAAACATATGTAAGACTGTGTTCACTCTATTTATTTCTTTTCCTTTCGGCTTTACCATTTAACAGGGGTCGCCACAGTGAAGCACCCGAATCGCATGTTTGATTTGGCGTAGGTTTTTACGTTGGATGCCCTTCCCGACACAACTCTTTAGCAAGGGATGGAAACACAGACGGCTTTGCAACTATTCTTTACGAAAGTCAGCAATGGTTCTTTTACATGAATCTCTCACCACAGACAGTGAGAGACATGGCCGGCCTTTGATAACCCAGTTAGCTGTTCTGGGGGGACAGTGACAACCTTGTGGAGAGTGGGACTCGAACCCCTAACCTTAGGATCAGCGGTCCAGCGCCCTGTACCACCAGGCCACCACGGCCCTTATTTATTTATTTATTTGTTTAATTAAAATCAAATCACTGATATGACAGAAAATAACTTTGCTTCACCAACCCAAAATGTTCGGCTATTAAGCTAAACCCAGAGGTTAAATTAAACTGTTGTAATTGATACCATATTTTTCCAAGAGTAATAAAGTAAATAAATTATGGAATCTATAAAAATAAATTAAAATTTTGAATTTCCTCCTTTACACACATGAATCCTGAGGATTACGGATCACTTCATCGACTGTCATTTGCAACTCAAACAAATGCCAGCCAAAGTGACCGCATGATGTTTCCCTTTATTAACCTGAAAAAATATGTGACATTCATTGAATTCAATTGGTTTGCGGTACAGGGGCAGAGTGAGTCGGTGGATGTACACTGATGCCTCACAGCAAATATTTTTAAGTGTTTGAATCTTTGCCAAGGTTCTATCTGGGTTGAGTTTGCATGTTCTCCATCTGGGTGTTCCAGTTTCCTCCTACGGTCCAAAGTTATGCAGATTCGGTAAAGCGGCTACTCTACATTGTAAATAGATGGGAATATTGGTGCCAGTGGTTGTTTGTGTTAGTTCTGCAATAGTTAATGCACCAGTTTCTCGCCTTAAATCAGGGTGAAGCTCGGTTATTATTATTATTATTATTATTATTATTATTTATTTTGTTGGGTAGATGTATTTCATTCTTAGGATCCACCAAGTGTTCTCTCTTCAGGACACCCTCACCTACAATTCATAAAAAGATCACACATATAACTGAATGTACAAGACAATACAGGGGCAAAAAAAAGTGTCAAACTCTGATCCGACCTCTCTTCAGAGTTGCGTGATGAAGTCGGTTTGGGCATAGCTTTGCGGCGCTGGTGAGCCTCCTCAACCAGCTGCTCTCCTTCTGGGAAAATCCCTTCCATTAGGTCCATAGTGGTCCTCCTCTTGCTCTGGTCCAAAATCTCTGCCAAGGACTTATCTTTGTCTATGATGTCTCTAGCCAACACCTCCCTCTTCTCATCTTCCTCAGACTGAGAGCAGGCACTGAGGACACCTGTGACTACAATACTGCTCTCATCCACACCGGGGTCTTTTTGTGGCTCCTGAGAATCAGCTTTAAGTTTGTGCTCCCTTTGAGGGCCCATCGTTTCATTTTCCTGCTCTATTTGACGTGTGTATGTGCAAAACGAAGAATAGGATTGTTTTGGGGTTCCCAGACTGGACAGAGACAAGATGGTGAGCTGCGAGCTGGGTGGCGTCTCGTTGCTTGGATGAAGGTACTGTCGATTTTCTTTTTCTGTATTGCTTTCTGAGTGAAGAATCTTGATGGGCACTTTCTTCACAGTGGTGCTGTCGTCAATCACCTTGTCCATCCTAACACAGAAGATGTAATTATTATGAATAATGATAACGGAGACAAATAAACAGCAGACTGGAGACTGCAATAGTGACTTTGTAGAGCAGACGACTTTAAAACATTACACTTCATGAGTAATATCCATATTTAAAAACAAACATTCTGTTAAGAAATTCAAGCTGAGAGAGATCAGCACTGATGTTAGACTTGAAATTCCTGTTGTGCAAGTATGTGTACTATTGGCACCCCCCCATATTTCTCCCCAATCGAATTATTTGCAAGTTACATCCCAACTGCAAGCTTTCCCCTCATCACATGAACTCAAAAAACCATGGAGGAGGATGATGAAGCCGATTCCCTTTCTGCATACACAGTCTCAGACATCTGTGATTGTCCAATGTCTCTCTGATGGGAAGACAGAGACTGCCCCCCACTCAGAGCATGAACAATTTGCACCATTTGCTCTCACAAGTCCTGGCCATGGATGGTTCTGGGACTGATGCCATTTTAACTGACTGATCTCTCAAAAATGGGGCACAATTCTGACAGATATCAAAGCGACTACATCATTAATTTTGGTAAAAGCATAACAAGGTTTTGAGTTATCTCTAAATTTTAAACCAAAAATTAACCGTTACGTTATAATAAATAACAATGGACTCATAAAAGCACGATTGTTCATCATCATATCGTAAAGGTTGGTTTTGATGCATCTTCCTGCCTTCAAATGCCACTTTCTTTCTATGCTCAATATAATAGCATACTGCAAACTTTCGACTCCTCCCTCGAAATACAATTCTGAGAACTGACAGAAACATCTGTGCAGAAATACTGTGATCCCTTCAGCAAAAATAAGACAACAAACAAACAAACAAACAAAAAAGAAGTCGCCATAGAAACTCTACGTGAGACACACGATGAGCTAGTATAGCATTCAGCAGTCATCTTCAGCACAGACGAACGTGAATAAGCTTGTTGTACGAGTGCAACAAGAAGAGGGTCATAATTAAATCACCACTCTGAGGATCAGCATAACTTCAATGAATGCTTATAGAGAGCAGTTCAAACAGAAACCCAGCTGTGGGATACCAGTGGAAAACCTTGAAGAGTTCCAACTCATCACCCTGCTGCATTAAGCAGTGGTTAGTACAATCTGGAGGAATGTCTTACCTTCCTGTGGTTTCATTCTCCTGGGAGACAGAGACAGGGGGCTTGTCAGTCAGTCTCTGGGGAGCGAAGTGTGGTGATGGCGAACGCTGCCCTTCCATGCTGGGTGGAGTCAGGTGGGTAGGAGGAGGAGGAGGAGGAGGAGGAGGAGTCAGGTGGGTAGGAGGAGGAGGAGGAAGAGGAGGTGAAGGAGGAGGAGGAAGGGGCAAAGTCTCCAGTTGAAGCTCCGCCTCTCTATTTGGACCCTTACTAGGTTCAGAGTTTTTCCAGGATACTGGGATGTCTTTCAAAATTATGTCTTTAATGGGAGAATGAGAGACCATGCTGAAGAGAGGAGCAACAGACGGGCCGGGGCATTTGTACTTATCCTGTTGTGATCTCAGCGACACTAAGCCTTTGCTCTTTGCATTGGAAGAGAGATCAGCAAGGATACTATCATCAGGAAAGTTTTGAGAAGGTATAGCAAGGATGGTAGGAGATTTATGAGAGGATGTCTGATCGGAGATGTTTCTCTCCAACTGTCCACCCGTCAAATGCGCCCGTGGTTCTTGATTCGGATTAGGCAACAAATCCTTGTATTCACCATCACTGAATCTGGAATAACCACACGTAGAAATATTTCAGTACATGCACCCCGACTCTGCAAAAGCATACCAACAGCTGATATTGAGGATACGTTTGTCCTTTCGAATGCACAAAGCTTTACTGTGTGTTTACTGCGTAAATCGATAGGCGAGCCACCATTTCTCCCACATTTCACCATCTCTCCATGGTAACTCCCAGACTGGTTGTCATACCCTGCATATTTCTGTTCCCACAAGCCCGTCACAATCTGGGTAATGAATGTTCGCTCCCTATAGCCACCGGCCAACAGAGTGCCTTTCTTTGCTCAGTCTCAATTATTTTGCTTGTTTTTTTTTTTTTTTGCTGTCAATGATTGTAGATTCATACATCGTGGCAGCAAAGGCGGCCAGTGATCCTATTGAGGAGCAGTTTTATAAAAGAATGGAGGAGCTAGATATAGTGGGAAAAATAATACTACAAGAGGAAATATGAGATTTATAATTTTAATTATCATAATTAAAGGGTTATTGTCACAGTTGTTGCAAGAAAATCGCCTAAATAACATCAACAGGGTTATTAAAGAAGACAAAATTTCTATAGATGAGAATAGATATAAATTAGAATTTCATAAATGACCCTACCTTACGTGACGGTAAGGGAAGAGTCTAGTTTTCACAACAGTAAAATGTTTTTAAATTTTTAATAAAAAAAAAAGGTTTATTATTTGACACTATATTCTTGTCTGACCACAGACATGCCTGAGAACAATTCATGTCCATGGTGCCAGATCAAATACCTGTTAGGGACAAAGAAGCAGCTGCTGGACCTCACAGAAAGCAACAAAGTTGGATTTTGATTAAAGAATAGAAAAGGACGAAATTAAAATAAATAAAGACAAACAATACCCTGTGACAGGACACAGTAAAACAGCACGGCATGCAAAGACATGCATAGGTGACATGCCCAATTACTTAAAAAAAAAAAAAAAAAAAAGGCTGGCATCGAGCGAAGCATCAAGCAACACATGGTACAACAAGAGAACCCAAGTCTGAAGAATGTGCCGTTTGATAGAGGGATACACTGCTTGAGCTGAAATCAAACATCTGCACAGAGTTTCATTACAGAGTGGAATCTGTTTTGTGAATAATACAGATGCTGAGCAAAATAACTATATTTAATGTTAGCATGCATAGACATGCAGTGAGCCACCAATTAAGTTACGAGTCTAATCACAGAGAGTCAAGAACAGTAACAGAGCTGGACAACAATTCTCAGAGTTTTACATTCCTTATTTACAATGGGAATAATTCACACAACTTTCCTCTCAAGCAAGTGAAAAATCCTTAAAAAAAAAAAAAAAAACAAATCTTGCCAGCACAAACATGACTCGATATCACAGAAAGAGCACTCACCACAGCGGTCTCATAGTACAGAAAGATCGGATTGTCTGCAGTGACAGGTGCTTCCTGGAGAGCCGTGTATCTAAGCTCACCTGGGTGGGGTTGCTTGCAGCTTAACCCTGGTTTCACACTGAGTGTCGCAATTAAACGAAGTGAAGTGGGTTATTTAAACTGGATTCTCAACAGCTCAAGAGTTTCAATTGAATGAGACAGCAAGTTTCATGAAATGCTAACATGAAAGCTTTACGAAGTGTTTCACGAAAAGTTTAACGTTAAAGTATATGCTGTCGGCACATGATAAAGACGTGTATTTTTCTCATTCGAAAATGTCGTTCTTTTACTAAAAAAAAAAAAAAAAAAAATGTTCACTAATGACATCTCTATACGACTTTTTAGTCACTATGGTTTAAAGGGCTGCTGGTAAATCTATCGTGCAAACCTTAATCTTCAGTGAGCTTCAAAGCAACGTGCGGGCAGCATGAACAGTAAATATGCTCTTCACAACACCTTCATTACAGGCAAGAGAAGACGTGATCATTTTACAGGGTGCAATTTAACAAGCTTATGGTGATGGATGTTGGTTTAACGGGAAACATGCTAATTAATGTGAACCACTGCTTACTTTTACCCAAAGAAGACAGAGAGAGAACGAAGAGAAGCCTGACAGTTCAACTGTAGCAGGAGAAAGAACGACAGAGAATCGAAAATACCTGAAAAGGTGAATACTGTGATCAGAGAAAACAGAAGCAGAAAATGTACTTTATACAGAACAAATAACAAAATTCAACTTTTTAAAAATCACTGTATAAAACAAAGACAGCTCGAGAAAAGCAGACATGTTTAAATTTGAAAATCTACTATAGAAAAATTGCAGAGGGGCAGGAACTAAAATGTGTCTCCATAGTTAAAGTTAAAGCCTTTTAGCAAAAAAAAAAAAAAAAAAAAAAAAGTGAAACCTGAAGATTACATTAAAAGATTTGTTAATTCCACTCAAAGATGTTGCAAACATTTATTATCTAAACTTAGCTCTCTAATATCTAAAATTATCTGCTCATAGAAAAAAAAAAAGATGTAAAAATTTCCCAGTTTATGATAGGCTGAGGTTAAAATCATTGATGCCATTTATACTTGAGTCTCATTACCACCGCTTTCCTCCATGACCCATTTGTGCCCTTTTATGATCAACACTGCAATAATCACTGACAAAGTCCAGTCAGTTGTTTCTGTTGCATACATTTGTTATTAGTTTTATGCAGTAATAAATCATTTTATATATATATGTTTTTAGATTATTTACATATTTTTAGCATTTCATTTACCATCAGATGTAGTGTGTAAAATAAGGATGTAGGTTATGCACACTTGGCAAAGTTTTTAGGTTAGTATAAGGGTGCTGGCTTTCTTCACCCATCTGCTCTTCTTTTATGTTATGCTATAATATAATGTTATAAATAAGCAATCCATCTCTAAAATTTTGTGACTTTGATCTGGCCTTCACCTCTGACTCAGACGTTCCAAAATTAAATTAACCTTAGGTCTCAGGTAGGGTCTCCAACAAGTTTGGTGAAATCCCTGCATGGGTGTGGTCAGGATTTTGTTTACAGTGAAACTAACTCACAAATGCTGGTGATTATAGTACCTTTGCCAGAACTATGTTTGGGTGGAGGTCATAATAAACCCTCTGTCTATATTTGTAGGAGTATCCATCTATCCATGCATGTGTTAAAATAAATAAATAAATCTCAAACATTGTCGACCCCCCCAGTACATTATTATTATTATTATTATTATTAGGCTTATGTCAGCCACTGCAGTATTCCAAAGGTTTTCCCAGAACATCACACTCTACAGATTCTTTCATTTCGCTTCCAAATCTGGACTCGAAACATTCTTATAAAATAAATCAACTACACACTTCAATATACCACTTGATGAATACCGGCATACCAAACAAGACCTAGTCGATCAGCCTCAATCTTTGTAAACTGCGAGTTTTCTCTCGTTTAAATGAAGAGGACGAACCAGATCTCATCTATGTGGAGTGAAACTAATTTTCAGAAAATACAGTAACTGTGATATGCAGCTTTCATGGACTTGGTTCTGTGCATGATTAATGCATTACCACAGCACACAATATCTCACACAAAAGCCTTTTATTCCTTACATGCACTCACATGGTTTTGATATCCACATGGTTCTGTATGGCGTTTTAAGCTTCAGATTTCCACCAGATTAAACATTGAGCCTTGCTTCAGAATAAAATAAATGCCAAGTTGCAGATGTGGAAGCAGGAGGATATTAGACACAAACTCTCCATTACTTTAGTATGACCATGTTGACATCTAACTAATTTGTTTACAATATTAAAATACATACACGTTATAAATATCGGAGATTGCAGGATTTTTTTTTTTAACTTTATGTTGATCACAGGGCATCAGATGACTAATGAACAGCTCGATCCAGCTGTTGAAACCAGTGCTGAAAGTGTTCGGTATACACAGGTTAGGTGTATATACACACAGCATGAGTTATGTTATGTAATGATGACACTAATCATGTGCTGCCGCTGAAAACTTGTATACTGTAAAACGGGAGATCTGTCAACTACATTTTTATACAGTATAATCGAAAAGTCAGCTCAATTTAAAAATACTGTAATGTAATCCCCCCAGGGCTGAACAAAATATAGCACAGGAAAAAAAAAGCTTTTTTGGAGTGATTGTATGAAAGGTGTCATTTTCTTTGTATAAATGCAACGCCTGCACTTTAACGTCATGTTCTAGATACACAATCCCCAGACACTGAGGATGGCTGTATTGTCACAGCTGGGTAAAAGCTACACTCAATCACAACTGTGAGGTTGACAAAGGGACTGCTGTTTGGTCTAAAAGCAGACTACTTGCTTTGTTTCTAAGGATACATTAAGCAATACAATATGAAAGGACTAAAACTGAAAATAAAATATAAGGATATAATACAAAAGTAAACAGGACAACATTTGTTTGTTCATTCTACGAGGTTACACCCATCAACCAAACAACATGGATTGGAATTTTTTTGGAGCAAATTAAACATTAAATGAAGCAGAAAAAGCTCTGGTAGAAAACTTGAACACTGGAGACTCCTATAAATGTTAGATAAAAGTTTCCAAGCACATTTATGAAGGTGTAATTTGTTTATCATTCAGCTTAGATTGTGTGAGGTATTCAACTCAGAAGTAAGTCCCTGTTGATTAGCAGTTAGTTTAGAAATGATCTATTAGAACAGGTGCATTAATATAAACATTAGGTTTTCAGGGCAGCTGGCACTACCTTCAGAGATACTAAAGAAATGTTAGCTAATTAATTTTAGGTCCTTCCTTCCTTCCTTTCGGCTTTTTTCCCTTTCTCGGGAGACGCCACAGCGAATCATCTGATTCGCACATTTTGATTTGACATAGGATTTTTACGTCGGATTCCCTTCCTGTCACAACCCTTTAGCAAGGGACAGAAACACGCTGACGGCTTTGCAGTCTACTCTTTTTACGAAAGTCAGCAATGGTTCTTTTACATGCCTCTCGCCATAGACAGTGAGAGACATGGCCCGCCTTTGATAACCCAGTTAGCTGCACTGGGGGGACGGTGACAACCCTGTGGGGACTCGAACCCCCAACCTTAGGCTCAGCGATCCTGCGCCCTATCCACTAGACCACCACTGCCCCAGCTAATTAATATTATGTACTAGTCTTACAACTTAAACGCTTCGAGTTTACTATTAGTTTTCTACTAATATTTAGTACAACCGTTTTAACGATTCTGGTAAATTGCTGCATAATAATAACGGTACTGATTCACAGACCAGACATATTAACATTAAATGCTGTGTTATCTCTTGGAAATAAAATGAAATCGGTAACAAAGTGTCTCTAAAACCATTTGCCTACTCCTGTACACGAGTGTCAATGACCCCTGCACCAGTGCGTGATGATACTAGTAAATATAGCAATCGTTCTAATACATGTACACACACACACACTATCCGAGTTACAACCACCTGTACTTACGACCACTTCTAGCAGATGCCTATTCTGAATTTACTGTATATGTCTGGCAGCGCAGCGTGCAAGATGGTGGTGGCAGCACAGCATCCCAGCATCTCACACTCACAGCATTCTACCGAGATACAGTAACAGTAACATCTTTTACAGTTCAATTTTACATTCATTTATTGTACACCGTTACCATGGCCCCCAAGAGGAAGTCCGATTCATCAGAAGGCAATTCTATGAAGAAAGTAAAGAAGGCACTGTCGTTGGAGATGAAGATGACAGTGATAAAGCAGCATGAAGGAGGGAAAAAAAATAAATTCCATTTCTCGAGATCTCCATCTCTCTCACTCCACGGTGTCTACAATTTTGAAGGACGAGGACCGCATTAAGGAAGCAGTGAAAGCAGCAGCCCCAATTAAGTCAACTATCACCACAAAATAGCATGAAGGACCGATTGCAGAGACAGAAAAGTTTCTACACACCTGGCTGGAAGATAATTGGCAAAGAAATGTGAAAGTGATGTTGCAAGCAGTGCAGAGTAGGGCTTCAAGTTTATTTTGCATGTTGAAAGAACGTGCAGGTGAAGAATACGCTTCATTCATAGCGAATGCTTGGTTGGGTTCGGTTTTGTTGTGTTAAAGATCCGACTTACGACCAATCTGGCCTACGACTGATTGGTCGGAACCAATCGGAGTTGTAACTCAGATGGATGGATGCACACACACACAGAGACACACACTCAACAAATTAATCAATGTTACACTGCTAAGCATGGGCAAGATCGATCTTCTGGTCATGCAACCTTGTTATATTATTGTGACGAGACACAGAACAAAGCAAGTGGACAAGAGATTGTAAGCCCGTGAGCTGAGGCAGTTTTGCCAGGAAACATTTGTACTGAATAAAAAATTAACCACAAATGGAAAATAAAACACGTCAACTACACAACAATAAATGGGTACTTTTAACAAGAATTTTTGGGAATCTTTATTATGCATTTCAAGTCGAACTTCTTGCAGGTCCCACCCCCGTATAAAACCTTACTCTTCAATGCTCACTAAAATGAGCAAATCAACAGAGCAAATATAAAAGGCTTTTTAAACTAAAATATGATTTAAAACTATTCGCCTGTCTACTTAAACCTGCAATAAAACATTCATAAAACACAAATGCACTGAGAATTGTACAAGCATAAGACTTTTGTTTGTATAAAAACATGTTCACCCACCTCAGTGTTGAGTTGTCATGATCCGAGTGTTTTCTCTCAGGTGCAGAGTACTCAGCTGATTTACTTCCCTGCACCGGGATGTTCTGAAGAGAATACCGCATATACAACTTTCAATGTTCTGAAGCATACTCTTGTCTCGCACCAATCAAAGCTTGAAAAAAGTTTCTAAGTCAGTAACCTCAGCATCTAAGGGTTGACTTTGCTACTTTTCTGGGCTGAGGGCGTGACTTTTTGTGTAGACAGAGATTAATGTTTGACTAAGGCCCCGCCTTTCTTCTCATACTAGTTATTCAGCCACCTTATCTAAACAACATTAAAAGCAAACAAGATTTCTAAAGGGGTAGAACTGAAATAAACCTACAAACACAATACTAACGCACAATGACAAGACATGGATTCATTTATTTTCTGAACTGATTAATCCTAATTAGAGACGCGTGGAGGCTGGCACCCAAGACATCAATTTTCAGATAAAACAGTTTCTGGAAATTGAAAATACAAACCTGACCATAGAAGTCTTCTGAGGGTGAGGACCGTGACCTTTCATGGAAATAGGAGGGCTTATGTCGCTTATCCACTGCTGGATCGAGGATGTTATCAGCTGAGTGGTACCGTCCGGACGTCCTGGAATCTGCTTTTCTCTGCGTGTTCCATGTGGCCTCATACTCTGCAAAAGTGCCCAGTCTCTGTAAAGAACTAGGGCCACTATCCATTGGCCTGTGATCACTATCCTTCATGATACCAGTGTCTCCAGCCTGAGGCAATTCTGCAGGTTTGTCAAATTCAGATATTTGCAGATTTTGCTTCACTGTGGGTTTATGATAAGCAGGTTTTATTGGTGCCTCAAATACTTTATGCCTATTGACTAAAGATCCATCATTATCTTGTGGAACTGGTTCCTCACCAACACCAAACTCATTAATTTTGTCAGGCTCAGAGTAAGACCGTACTTTCTTCTCTATTGGAAAACGTTTTCGCCCACATATACGGGTTACGTGATTTGTACCTGAAGTAGGCTTACTTGATGGAACCTCAGTGACGCTTGGTAGAGATGGTGTATCCATGCGAGAAGTGGACGGAACCTCAGTTCCTGGGTGCTCTAGAAGTACAGGTTCCAAGTCCCTCCTTCTGAAAGAAGTAGCTTTGAGGACTCGTGCTTGAGCCTCCTTCAGATGGTCTTTATAGACACTGGTGAAGGAACCATCAGAAGCTGGTGAAGAGATATCTGTAGAATTCCAAACTGAAGGCTCTTCTTCAGGATCAGTTGACCCACTCAAGAGAGATGCACTTCGACTCTTTTGAAGCTGAGCTCTCCTCATCTGGATCTCATTTCGCAATGTCGTGGCAAAACGGTCACTACGTCTAGCTTGCCTACCACTCTGGGGATCAACAAATTCCAGTTGTCCATCGCCACTCCCCATTTCACTTTGTATGTTAATCAATCTACTGCTTTCATGTGACAGAGAGTGCAGCATTGGGGTGCTATGGGGGCATACAGTGGTTTCACTTTTAGATACTAAATGTTCTTTGGCAGACTCTCCTAATCCACAAGATTCAGAGATCTTTCCTTGCTCATAGTGCTTGATGAACTCACTATCTGAATTTGTCACAGTGGTTTGCTTCTGGAGTCCTTTAACATCTGCTGAATCATCAAAACAAGACCTGTTAACTGCTGTATACACCTGATGCTGACAGTCACCCTGTCTATAATATTTGTTACGGTCTTTGTTATTTGGATGCTGCAGCGCCTGAGTTGTGGTAAACCTATCCTTGAGTTGTCCTTGACAGGTTATGGACGCTCTATCACCTCCACTTTGGGTGATTTCCATCATGGAATTAGCATTCCTTTCCTCCACCCATGACAAAGTGGTCTGGGGTCCTCCCTGAGTGTGTTGACGAGAGGTGACACAGTAATACCTGTTGGAGCTTTGACTTTCGGGGTTTTGGTCAATACCAGTGTTGGACTGCGATGCAACATTCCTTCTGAGCTGGTTCTGGTTATAGTGTGGCGCTTGCTTGATGGTGGGTAATTCTTGCATGCTACTATAACAACTCTGAGACTTTCCTGCAGATGGGGTCCTGCGTGGGGCATAAAATGTACTTTCATCACTATACTGACGTTGGTGACAAATAAAGCGAGTGGTAGCTGAATCATTGGTAGAAGGTGAGTATTTCCTGATCGAGTTTTGAATAGGAGATGGTTGACTATAGCTGTCACTTGCAGTATATGGATTCATCATGCCACTTTTCAGCTGTGAGTTACAGCTTTGACGTGTTTCAACGACTGACTCAGGTGCATGGCAAATCCTTTGATTATTTTCAGACATATCCATTGCCATCTTTAATCCTTTGCCTTGGATCTTTGCCTGGGTATAAGTCCCAGAATTATCAGGGTAGCAGGAGACTAGCCCCTTTTCATGTATCTTGGTTGCAACAAAACTGTCACTGCGTGTTGGTGGTGCAGGTGGAGGAGGTGATGGGGCCATGGCCTTCTTAATATCAGGGACATGCCAAACAGGAGCAATGCTGGACCTTCCAGAAGCAGAATGCCTGTAACCTGGTTGGTCTTCTATTTTTGGACTTTCTTGCCCACTGCCGACTGAAGGTGGCTGAAGACAAGTAGCTCGATCATCTTGTCGAACCCCTTCAATTAGGCTTTGGCTGTGTCTATTGTTGCTCGACCGACTTCCTGAATCCCACTGATTCACTTTATACAGCATGTTCTCTGTAGAAGCTGCGTTGCTTCTGGATAATGTATAATCAGGTGTCCCTGAGCTGGTTGAAAAGGAACTATAGGCAGAATCTCTTTTTCCACCTGCTAAATGTTCTACACTGTTGCCATTAGATTTGCTTGGAGACAGGCGTTCAGGTGGACAGGGGTAAGAGCCTTGTTCTAAACTATCCATACTGCCCATGGAGCTAAATTGGTCCGATACTCTGCGCAAATTAGGCTGATCCCAACCAGTTGTGAGTTCAGAGGAAAGTGAGCTAAGGAAATAAGCATACATTTTAGTCTGCACTGACACTGAAGTATTGCGTGAAATAATGGTGGAGGAAAACTACTTTAGAGTGATATAATGATGTGTTTAAACAGTGTTCTTTACCTTGCATCATATTTTGTTTGCCAGACTGGTGAGGGTGTGGACTGTGTTTTGGCAGTGTCTGATTGGTTCTCATTGAATTTGGTGGAATGCCAAGAGTGAGGCCTGCTCATGGGTTCATTTTTCCTGAAAAAAAAAAAAAAAAAAGACGGAGAGGGACAGAGAAGGGAAAGAATGAGATCAGTGAGAAAAATGCAAAGCAAAGCATCTACAAGAAACTAACAGAACTGCAACAAGAAGTCACATAAAAACCTTTTTGACGATCATAACATCACTATATGTGTGCATAGCTAAAACGCAAAACGGCTGGCTATCCGCATATATGTTTTCTAAAATTGAAAAAAAGCATTGGACAAATGGTATACTAATGCACCAAGATTCTCTGAGGAACACCACTCCAGAACCCTTTATATTATTTTATAAAAATAACTACATTTAAAAAATAAATAAATAAAACATACCCCAAATGGCTCTTTCTGAAAAGCATGCAGGAAGTGTCAGTAGGCATACATTACATTAGTGTGATAAAACTCAAATTAAACAGATCTTGAATAAAGAATCACATAATTGAAACACGACATTAAAACAAACTGCATTTCCATGGAAAACGCCAAGGCAGACTACAAACTACCACACAGAGCAAAGGTGAAAGCTACTGCAAACCTGAAGAATTGCTGCAATTAGGATTTTTGAAGAAGGGATGACAAGGACAACATGGGAAGAAATGAAGTCATGAAGCAGATCTGGAATGAATGGGATGATACAGGGAAAGGTTTGATTGGCCGATGGTTACATCAATACGATACCTCATTGAACTTCGCAAAATCTTCGTTAGAAAGCTCCGGGCCACATGAACGTCACTCTCTGATGGCATTTTCTGTGCTACAATATCCACCATTTTCATCCTCCTGAAGGGGTTAGAAGGAGGGTACACATCTCTGAGCACAGTGGAGACTGACTGACAAGAACTCCACTGCTATTCTTTTAAGCTAAACAGACTGTAGTCTCAGAATAAAAGAATAGCAGTGCACATTAGTGTTATGAACAATCAACACAAAAAGGGGGGAAATGTAAAATGTATGTGCATCCCATATTGGAATTTAAATGCATCACTGTGCCCCTATGGACAAAGTCAATGAAAAAGGAGCAGCAATGAATTCAAACCACCACCATACAATCCCATTGGGAATCCATTATTTCCAACATGGATGGGGTTCTCAGGCCTCAGACATAGCATGAGATCTGCCATTTTCTAGCCCTCTATCCACTGCTTTAATCCTGAGGCCGATCTATGCTCTATGATTTTCTTATGCATGGAATGTTGACAACTGGTGCAATTTATAGGAGCCTGGAGACCTCTTGCGGTGAAAACATGGTATGATATTTTGCTAAATAGACTATGATTTTATACACATTATTAAACTTCTATTAACCAGCATAGCATATCTGCTACATGAAGTAAGAGGGTTAACAGCCTAATTACCATTTTTGCCGTTGGAAATAATTTTAACACAATTAGAAAAGGACTTGGTTAACCAAGGGTTGATGTTTCCAAGTGAAATAATCAGTCACATTTTTTTCAGGAGCCAATACTAGTTTACCTTTCATCTTTGGGAAAAACATGAGGACTACATGAATGTCAATACATATAAATAAACAAGGTCATTAAACTGCATTTTTGCCAAAACAAACAAACAAAAACCAGGATGTACAGTTTAAGATTCTATTTATTTAAGATTTCTATTTGAACTTTTTAGGCTTCATCGAAATTTAAGTAGTTCAAGTCCAGTGAATGAGCTGAAATAGAACAAAGAGAAGCGGGAGATCAGAACTACCTAAAAAGGAGTGTGTGTGTGTGTGTGGGGGGGGGGGGGGGGTGCAAATCATGGAAAGGTAGCAAAGTTTTCACTATAAAATCCCATCGAGCTGGTTTAGGATGAATTGGACAGAAGAGGGAAAGTAAACAAGTACAAAATGTGTGTGAACTTTTGAAACGTTTTGTTGGGAAGACCTTGCAACACAATATTTGATTTCCATTGTTAAAACTGCCATGAATGTTCAGCTGTCATATCTGCAAAAGATGTCCAATTTAATTATTGAAAAAAAATTACACTAAAGGCATACACACGCACACTTCTGAGCAAAAGAAAACTGTGGGAAACCAAAAAAAAAAAAGATAAGCTTTTAACATCCAACAACAAACCACTGCAACTTTTCATTCTTGATCATTTTCTGAGCACTCGAGTCCTGCACCAGCATTTGCTCGTGACAGCTCACTGCTGCAGCAAAGCGTGAAGAAAGAACTGGAAATAGGAAGTCTCTTACTTTACCCCAAAGATAATGAAAATTGTACTTCTTTGAAATTCAAACAAAAACTTTTTTGTACATTTTCCAAAAATATTTTTTCCCCACATGAAAAATTACTAATTAACTTTGGAATCTGGAATTGATGCAGCTGATCACAAACCTGATAACATCCTAAACAGGACCAGAAGTGACAGCCATCCACAAAGGCAAAACAGTATGCAGTTGTTCAAGTCCCAAAGTTAACCAGTAAAAAATCTGTATGATAAATATCAACCTTTTTTCTTTTTTTTTTTGCCTGGGAGTGTGTGTGTAGGTCATGGGCATATATGTATAGGTCGTGTCCGATTTACGAAAGCATTTGGTTCTAAACCAACAGGTCGGAAAACGATTCGGACACAAGGAGGGTCTGTACGTGTATGTATGACTATTACTATGTACAGTATACTGGACCTTTCTACAAGTTTGTGTAAAAAATTTCTTTGCAATCTTTTTACCTTTCTTTAGACATTAATATATGGAGGAGGAGGAGGACTAGTGTACATGTATTTTCAACCGAATGTAGTCGTCCCCCAATTTACAAAGACCCCTTTGTACAAAATGCCCGGATTACGAAAAACATTTTCTTCAGTTTTCATCCCCGAAATACGAAACAACCCCCTCTTACCATAAGAACTTCAGGCCAATCAAAATTTCACACGACGCGCGAGTTGCTCTCTCATTGGCTGTCTCTCAACATCCCGCCCCGCTGGCCTCCCCGATAGAGACGGAAGGAAGCTTCACGCTTTAGTGTTTTTTTTTTTGTTGTTTTTTTTTTTAAGTAGTTTTAATTCAGGAAATGTTTAATAAATGTGGGTGACAAGACGTGAATTCAAAGCGCATTCCCTGCTTGACAAACTCAACTTTAATTTGATTCCTTGAGGGATCGGAATTCCAGATGAGCTCAAATGACCCCTACATTTATTAAAATTTACTGAATTAAAACAACGTAAAAAGTAAACTAAAAACTAAAAAGTTAAGCTTCCTTCTGTCTCTATCTGGGAGGCCAGCGGGGCGGGATGTTGAGACAGCCAATGAGAGAGCGTGTTGTGTGAAATTTTTATTTGTACACTGGGGTCTTCGTAAGTTGGGGGCCAACTGTATTTGGAAATTTTCTAGATTTTTTTTTTTGGTTTTGTGAATTGGCCTTAATTTCAATTTTTTATTGACAAATATCTTTAACTTTTTTTTGTGTAGTGTATGTGTGCATTTATACTTTTACATCTTATGCATTATTTTTGAATGTTTAATTGTTATAAATATTTATAGAATTGAGTATGTATTTATTGATATTATATACACATTTACAGATATGTATACACCAGACAGGGGGGTGGGGTGTGACCTACTTCGCGGATTTCGATGGTCGCGTGGGGATCTTGGTCCCAATTAAAAGCGGAAAGTGAGGGATCCCTGTACACACACACACAAACGGATCCCTCACTTTCCGGTTAATGTGGACCGAGACCCAACCTCGCGACTGCCAAATTCCACCAAGTAGGATCGAACACCTCCCCCCTCCCAACTGACATATATGTACATGCATATGTGTATATAATATCAATAAATACAAACTCCATACTCAACGCTATAAATGCTTATAATCACAAACATTCACAAATGATGCATAAGATGTAAATAAAATACAAATAGGCACTCAGATACGCACCTCACATAAAAATTTAAGTAGTTTTGTTGAGTTTTTCTTTTGTTTTTGTTTGTTTGGGGTTTTTTTTTTTTTTTTGCATAATTGGCCTTGTTTTGCGGCATTTTCCTTAACTTTTTCCCTATTTTTCCTTAATTTCCTAATCTTTAAATTTTTCGAAGAATATTTTTGAAAAACCCGCGATCCACTGAAGCCGCAGAAACTGAAGCCCGAAGTGGCGAGGGATCATTGTGTGTGTGCGCGTGCATCTCACACACACACACACACACAATGTGCAACCTTCTTAAAAATTAAATAAAAACAAGATACAGTATAGATGACTACCACAGGGTCACAGTAGTAAATTACTATTTAAGTAGCTAGTTAGTACTTGAGGGATTTGGTTAAGTAATAAAAGTACAGAGGACAAGACCACAGGGCTGTAAAATGCTTACTTTGCTTTCATGGACTCTAAGCCAGCTTGAATGAAAATTCCTTTTTCATTTAGCCCATTGTTCAACACCAAATTCCACTTGCACTTTGCCAGTGAGCTTGTATCTTTTGAGTCTGCTTTTGGACATCAGACTGTGGCTTAAATACATTAAAATGCATTAAGAAAAACCTTCCCAGCTACGTGGAAGAGATAATCATGTTTCACCTCACAAAAGATTCCACAAAAGATTAGCACAACAAATTAAGGAAAGAGAGATCCAAATGTCCAAAGGGAACAGCTTCCCCTGCTGTTCTGTTTCACAGAGCAATGCTTCAAGTCCCTGTGCCTAGCCACACATGGCGCTAACCATTCAGATGCTAATGCATTGCCATTGTCAGGACGACAGCTGGTCCAGGGCAGATATGCCAGCGGACTGGATCAGCACAGACCAGGCAGAATGGAGGCCAGGGAGGGGGGCTAAGACAGGAAAGTCCCATTGCATTTTTTTTTCTTGCAGAGACAAGTTTAAAAACAAACATAATGAAAAGGCAACAACCTGACTCTTTCATCCAAATCAAAGTGCACTCTGGCAGTCAGAGGTAAAAATAAAATAAAACGGAATCTCAATCTCCCCTGTATGAATAAATAAAAGCTTTTAACACAAGGAAAGGAAAAGCATTTCATTTCACTCATCAGCACAAATTATCACAAATATTTGCTAATTTATTGAGTTTATGAAATCCAATTAATATGTACATGCAACAGGTTGCACGTTTTAGCGACTACTCCCCCACTTGTTCCCTTGAGCACTTAATTAAAGGTTAAGCCAAAGAGATGGCACAATAAAAGGGGCATGACATATATAAGACAAAATACAAGAAACAAATACATCTTTAAACTTACCCAGGAGAGCCCTCAAGGCAAGAAACAGACCAAAATTAAAAAAAAAAAAAAAAAAAGAAAGAAAAAAGTTCTAATCAAGCTTTCGAGAAAAGCAAATCTGATTCCGGATTCGCTCCATTCTACTCCTCAGGAACTGCATTCCACATTCACATCAAAGACCGGGTAGGACAATAGTTGTCCTGTCCTGAGTGAGTGAGGGAGTCTTTTCAAAATATCTACAGGCTCCATAAAATAGAACGAAAAAGAAGCTGGTAAAGGAAGCCCGTGTACACACCTGGAGGCATCTAGATGTCTGGTAGTCAGTTTCAAATAGTCTACACATTAGATCTCAACTGAATATGTGGTGGATTTTACTCCTGGAAGGATTTGGGGACGGGGCTATTGTAACAGCCAGTCCCCTTTAAGTGATCTAGCAGCATGTACCTCCCCATTGGCTCAAGCATGGTATGTTAATGAGCAGTTGAGATGGCTGAACATTTGGGACCATCCCCTGTTGAGCGGTAACCCTACGTGTCTTCCATTACCATGGCAACATGGTGATTTTTGCATGGTACACTTGTTTATCACAGTGTACAACAGCCATGGCCATCCAAACATTTCAATACTAATAGAATGAACATGAAATCCATGATAGGGAACAGCTTAGAGGAGCTAAACACAGCAAGGTTTGTAGAAGTGTGGGCTTTCTGTGGGCTACTTGACACCAGGGCTACCCTATTCATTTTTGCGTGGGGCGCCTCTTTCTGATGGCAGCAGACTTCACCAAACATGCCCCCTGACCTCAACTCCTACATATGGATCAAGTGACTTTGCTGTGTCAGACTGGACGTCTCAAGCTCTGACATGTTCCATCTGGCATTAATAGCAGGTTAGAACCTGAACCAACCTACAGAGCTGCTCTTTTACACTAACCCACACTGTACGGAACAGATAATGATGAAGAGTAGGCCATAAAGTAGATCGTGGTCAGGCTGTGACTTGCATTGTTTAATGCTTGATTGAAACCTTGCACAAACAGCCTGGAGTCTGATAGGATGACTACAAAATTACAGTATACAACTGATGGGCGGTTTAAAAAAAAAAAAAAAAAAAAAAAAAAAAAGTTTCAAAATGATAGCTAATGAAGTGACACAATTTCCAGACTGGGCACATTATGTAAGGAATAATTCACAGCGGGGCAATGATTTAATTGTTCTATGACTTAATTTGATTGTTCTACTTCAACAGCTTATTCTGAAATGTTAATTCCTCTTACATATACACAAACATGCCAAAAGTAACTCCGCCTCACAGCAAGAAGGCCTCAGAGTTTGAGTCCCATCTCAGATTTGCTCTGGATACTCTGGTTCCCTCCCACAGTCCAAAAGACATGCACTGGTTGTTCCAATTTGCCTCAAGGTGTGCCGAGGTGTGACTGGTTGTGTGTGTGTGTGTGTGTGTGTGTGTTGCCTTGCGATGGTCTGGTGAGCTGCTCAGAGTGTATCCAGCTTCGACATGGTCAGAGTAGGATTCAGGGGTTCAACAAATCAATGAGTGAGTGTTAGCAGTCAAAGAAAAGATAGATGCGAAGTATAGAGGACATTGCTCAGTAAGCAAGTGGAATGGGGTGCAGTGGTGGTCTAGTGGTATAGGGCACTGGATCGCTGATCCTAAGGTTGGGGGTTTAAGTCCCACTCTCCGCAAGGTTGTCACTGTCCCCCCCAGTGCGGCTAACTGGGTTATCAAAGGCGGGCCATGTCTCTCACTGTCTATGGTGAGAGGCATGTAAAAGAACCATTGCTGACATTCGTAAAGAGTAGGCTGCAAAGTCGTCAGCGTGTTTCTGTCCCTTGCTAAAAAGGGTTGTGACAGGAAGGGCATCCGACGTAAAAACCTCTGCCAAATTAAACGTGCGAATCAGATGATTCGCTGTGGTGACTCCCGAGTAAAAGGGAAAAAGCCGAAAGGAAGACAGACAGAGCTCAGTAAGCAAGTGGAATGGGGTGGTGTTGGTTATTAACCATAACATGAGATACTAAGCCTGAACATAGATGCTCACAACACGGCCACTTGCCTTGATTTTTTTTTTTAAAGCAGAAACAAAGGATTTTTTCAGCGAACACCTGAATCAGACCTTCGATATAAAACAGAGAGGCCAAGCGTACGCTCCCCATAACGACTGTCACATTCCTGGGCTGCATGTCATACCAAGCGTCAAGTTCGTGGCAGCATACTTGGCTGGTTCCGTCTTCTCAGAAAACTGGAGCTCTTCTATTTATAATGTTGTACACGACTGAAAAATCACCACTCCTGTTTAAATAAGAACCCAACGAGCCTACATGGCCTGTTCAAAAATGTCTGACAAAGTCTTCATTATCTTAATTTATAAAGATGCTTGGCACCTTGCTTCGTTTTCGTAGGAAGAACATGAAATAAATGAAGTAGAATATGAGAATGACTAAATGAAGTCTCGCCCTCACTGAACTTATCAGGCTGACAAATGATACCTTCCCATGTCAGAACTTTCTTTTGGCATGACCTTATTTTGCAGCGTATGAACTCTTATGAAATTTTTGGCCTAATGTAAGGCGTAGGCTTATCATGAGGCTGTGAAATGTCAAAGATGGGTCCTTAAGCCTTTGAAATGTACTAATTGTGCCAAGTACAGGCAGACAAATCCTTCATCATGTCTTCCCTGTGTTCTGTTCACACAACAGCTGTCGCGGGAAGCGAATAAACGCACAGATGGATCTCGGTATCACAGCACGACGAGACGGTGAAATGGGTTCATACATCATACTTTATCAAGCTTGAACAATTGGAGACTCTTTCTCTCTGCCATCACCTGCCAATAAATATTCATAGCTTTTGGGGTCAGAAGCTGCCTAAATCAGATGCCATCATCCCGACTAGATCAGACTGGCAAAAATTAGTCACGTGTGATTCTTGTGAAAACAGATTTTTTTTCTATCGTGCTAATAAAAATGCCTCTAACTCAGCTTGTCACAGATCCATAGTTCACATTACGGGACGCCTTTAACTCTTTAGTATTTAATTTCTATGGGCACTTCATAGACTTCCCAGCACTGGCCAGAATCTATGACCGAAATGCCCTTGAGCAAGGCACGGCTCTCCTGGCGCTACAATGGATAGAAGCCCAGTACTTCGTGTGTGATGCGCATCACATGCCGTTATGATGGAATGCAGCTCTGTACACATGCTTTGTAACAATTTATATTATCCATAAAGAGGAAAGTTTAATATATAGACTTCAGCACCACCTAACAGCAGAAGTCCACATGAGATTTTTGTGAGTTTCTTTTCTGTGTATAACTAATGTTAATGTTTTAAAGGTTTAAGCCAACAGTGCTCTATAAATCATTTTAATTTGTTGTTGATTGGATAGATAGATAGATAGATAGAGATTTATTTTAAAAAAAGTTCAGAAAAACTAACTTATTATACATTCCTGGATATTGGCATGTGTCAAATTTCTGTTAAAGAGCAAACATCACAATGTCTAACAGCCAATCAGCATCGGTTTGCACATGGACACTGAACACACAACCGTTCCAAAATCAAGTCAATGGTTTGATTTCTGTCTGCCTGAGAGCTGTGCTAATACAATTACAGATAAATGGAAGTCTGTCCTGCTCAGACTTCCCATGAAGGAGAATTGAGCTTTTTGGCCAATACAGTCATCCCTTGAATATCGCGGATAATGTAGACCAGACCTGGCCGCGATATTCGAAAAACCGCGAAGTAGGAACGCCCCTCTCATTTCTACCATATTGTCTCGCTTCTATATGTTTTCGCATCTATACAATATCAAGAAGTGTATATTAAACGTTACACAGTTATATGCATATGTAAATACTGTAGTGTATTAATATTTAAATAGCATTCCCCCAGTGCAGCTAACTGGGTTGTCAAAGGCGGGCCATGTCCCTCACTGTGTATGGTGAGAGGTTCATGTAAAAGAACCATTGCTGACTTTCGTAAAGAGTAGCTGCAAAGCCGTTGGCTTGTTTATGTCCCTTGCTAAAGGGTTGTGACAGGAAGGGCATCCGACGTAAAAACCAATGCCAAATCAAATGTGTGAATCAGATGATTCGCTGTGGCGACTCCCGAGAAAGGGAAAAAGCCGAAAGAGAAGAAGATTAATATTTAAATAGAATTCATATATAAATACTTTATGAATATATAAGTACTTTACTCACCTCTGACAATAGCTCTTCTCCGCTTTATCTTAATCTTTTTTGGTGTAATGCACAGTAGATTCATTTATGCCGTAATGGCATGTTACATGGGCATACGTATTGCCCGCCGTCAGCATATCTAGCAACTTCACTTTTTGGGTCATTGCCATCATATTTTGCTTTTTCTTGGACTCACTGGATGCCTTAGATGGTGCAGGATGTTCACAAAAACTATAAGATCACAAAATCACAAAAATTCCCGCAGGAATGTGCGAAGCTTCAGCGTCACGCGTCTAAGCCAATCAGCTTGCGAGATCGAGTTGAGTGGGCGGTCCCTGCCTGAACTGGGAAGGAGGGGCACTTCAGTCTGTCGTTTGTAAACAATGGATGCAGCCTGCCTTGGGTCCCTGCCTTCCTCTTGCGTACATGCGAGTTTCAGCACGAATTTTGAATTAATTTTTTTTTTTTTTTTTATGAAAATACCGCAATGTACCAAGGCCGCGAAGTTCAAATCACGAAGTGGCAAGGGATGACTACTGTTCAGATGATTTGGATGGCAGAGGCATTGGCTGCGAAGCTGTCAGACCCAGGGTGCAAAGAGCATGGGGAGACAGAGAGAGGGGATCCACCTCCTGCAGGGGATGGGGGGGGGGGGAAAATCTGGGGGGCCTCCCCCAGAAAATTTTTCAAAATTTGCAATTGAAATAAATCTGGGGCCATCTGGAAACAAAAGTGTCGATTTAAAAAAAAAAAACTTTACAAAAATTAATTTGTGCATGTACAGTACTGACAAAATCTCAGTGGTTTTAACTTTTTATAGTTCACAGGTAGCCTACAATTTATTACTTAACTCGCAAAAACAATAAGTTCTCATATCAACTCAAAATTGGTAACAAAAATCATCTTCCGAATCAGAATCACTGACAGCCTTGCTGATGCTTGCACGTTTCTTCTCTTCTTTAAGCTTCTCCAAGTGTTGTACATTTTCTCATAAGGAAAGTCCCTCCTGCGAGTGGAAAGGAGCTTTATCCTCATCAGTTGATCCTTGCGCTTCACATTCAGAACATTTCTTGACTGTGTCTTGATTAGGTTCATCTGGCTGAACCCTCGCTCCAGCTCAGCTGTTGTACCTTGGTGGTATGGGAACCAGTCTTCCCAGGAACGGCTCATTCGTGAACTGGTGTATTTTCGATAGATGCCAAACATTTTGACAGCTCTTTAACATTATTTATGAATACGTTGTAGATTGTGGAACTTAAAACAAGGATGGGAAAAAATTACTGGCACAGCGCCAATAATTCCTTGCACCGATCTAAAATAATTTGTGCCACTGTCGCACCGATTCAATTTAATGGGAACGACTGGTCCTGCTGTAGTGCACTATGAAACCGTAGAGGGATTCATCATCCTAATCAGCTTAATCCAGGATTTGGTCGCGGGGGCAGCAGCCTAAGCAGTGAAGTCCGGACGATCATCTCCCCAGCAACTTCCACCAGCTCTTTGGGGGTAGGGGTGGGGGGGGGTGGGGGGCATACTGAGGCGTCCCCAGACCAGCCAGGAGACAATCGCTCCAGCATGTTATAGGTCAACCACAGGGTCTCCTGGTCAGACATGCCCGAAACACCACACCAGGGAGGCATTCAGGAAGCATTCTATCCAGAAGCCCAATCTGCCTCAAAAAGGCTTTTCAACATGGAGGAGCAGCAGTCTTTGTCCAAGCGCCTCCCGGCTGGCTGAGCTTCTCACCCTGAATAGAGAATTCAATCTGATGTTTTCCAATAACATCAGGTCACGAATTGTATACTCCTCTGACATGAAGACTTTCTCATGGTGGAAACTCATGCTGACACTGGAGACTCCTTCAATTATTTTTTAAGGAAGCATCGCCCTTGCAGACAGATTCACAACAACAATGGTTATAAACCATAATTTAATAACATATTTTAGATCCCTGTATTATTACAGACAGATTGCTTGGATGTATACAAGCCACTGTGGATTGAGTGTTACTATAGAAATTATTGGATTACATTATAATGTGTGAATATTAACTCAATTGCTTTACCCTAACCATCTAACGCAAGCACACAGCGCAGACGGCATTTATGCTTGAATGAAACCCGATCAGACTGCCAGCTAGACGACTGCTGGAGGTGACCTGGGTGATCCCACCACATTCCAACATGCCTTTTTTCTTTTTTTTTTTTTAAATGAGGTCAAAAGCTCTTTAATAAACAAAAGCAATTTTTACCACTAAGAACAGCTAGTCAGTACTCAGCTTTTCCTTTCGATTTTTGAGATTGTGTGCTCTGTGTTATACATGTTAGCACTTAAACCACATACAAGTGAAACTTGGTACAGCACGCACTTTACAGGACTTCTGCTCTATATACTTAGGTGACATATACAGGACATAATGGTTATTAATTCTGGTCTGCAACTACATACAGTAGATGGCCATAGCATCTCATAACCGCCAGATGGCAGTAATGGCACTCAAAGTCTAGAGCTGAGCCTGCCGAGTGATCCATTCATTTTTAAAGATAAAAGCACTGCCTTATTGGGAGGCCAGGGGAATTTTTTGGCTGTATTGCACACTGGACACATTAAATATGGTCATTATGATTCCCAATCTTGTGCTTCAATTTGCCAGGAAACATTGCCTGATCTGACTCCTAGATAAAGCCCACGACCTACCACGCTCTAAAATGTAGTGGAAAGCCTTCCCAGAAGTGTGCGGGTTATTACAAGAGCAATCTGGAATGGGATGTTAAACAAATATGATCAGGTAGCCACTAACCTTTGACCATATAGTGTACACACTTGACAATTCCATCCCAGTGCGTAAATAAAGGAATGACAGAACAACCTGAGCTTACGCTCACACTCCAGGTGCTTTGATGAGTGATGATGTGAACAGTTGCTGGACAATGTGCCATCACGTGAGACATTTCTGACAGCCACCTACCTATCAGCTACAAGCTCATGAGTGCCTCAGATGACCTGACAAACACAGTTCACTGGGCACTATGGTTGCCTGGAGCAATAATGGAGCGATCCACAGGCCACTTGTGTTTCATTGGGTCAGTGTGCAGTGCACTCCATCAACTGGAATAGCAACCACTTTGGTAGTGTGAGAACAGCAAGGTAGCCAAGTGGAGGTTATTATGCAGTACTACAGGTCTTTTTGCATTCTTCCTTTGTGATGGTTGTATTACATTTCATTAAACAACAACAAAAAAAAAAAAAAAAAAAAAAAAAAATGAAAGCAGCATTAATCGAATGGTCTCTAATCCTCTCAATAATTTTTTAAACTGCAAACCCGACAGTGTGTAAGACAAAGTGTGAGAACCAACACAAAAACTCCAAATCTCATTTTAATCCCAATGTAGCATTTCCACCCTGACATACGTGCACACTGAAAAACCTGATCCTTCACAAACCTTTGACTCATGCGAGCACTTGAGCACAATTCAAGATCAATTTGTCAGATTACTTCAGAGAAGAAAAATGCAGGCTCTTGCCAAACAAATGGCTTTTCACCTACACATCACACCTTTACAGCTCTGACGTGAACAAGCCTAGTGATTCGTTGACTTTCTGTGTGACTTCATAGTTTCAAATGAGCTCACCATATGCAAAACACAGACAACACCCTCAGATGTGAGCATGTTCTGACAGTATCCTGACAGCCCTATTTCCTCATTTGCCAGAGATAAGCCAGTATCTGTACACTTGCACTTTCTTGCACAGACTCATTTTCAAAATATCAGCATAAAGGATTCGAGATTAAACAGTTGGAGATCTTGACAATGACCACAGATCTTGGTTTCTTAAACAGGGTAAAACACACATGTATGGTAAACTTGGATTCATCTCATTTGTGTGGGGGGTGAGAGAAAATAAAACAAACAAAAAAAACAAAACAAAGGTCTGACACACACCCTTCCGTGTTTGAAGCCAATGCCAAGAAAAATTACTTCTGGCAGGAAACAGCAGCAGAAAGTGGTGCTGATTGCAAAAACAAAGATGTCCACTAAGGCAGACATGAACAAATCACAAGCCTGAGACGAGTGCGTCATCAATTTTTAAAAAAAATCTTAGTTTTGTTTATGTAGACTAGGAGGAGGCTTCAATCAATCAACAAGCAAAGAGGGGCGTAGACACACCCACTACTGATAACAAAACTATTCATGCACTATACACAAACCAAAAGCTGTTCATTTGTATTGAATACACTGAGTGTTCTCCTTCACCTAAACACATCAGATTTAATTGGTCAGACCAGTATGTTATACACAAGTTAAAAATTACTAAATAAATAAATGTGTGGGGGGGAATTTATCAGGTGGAAATGATGTTTCTGGTGAAACTTCCAGAAAGAAGCCGAAACCTGTCCGTAAACATGATTGATTTTCTGAGAAAAAGAAGACAGAGTGATTGAGTCACTTTCTTGAGAAAGAGAAACATGTCAGAGGATATTATACATCAAAATCTACTACATGACAGCAGAGCAATCTCATTGGTCCTCTATCCAGGGGCTGTTTGATATTATCCATATTGATGATACTTGAATCAAAACAATGAACGCCTGTAGAAGGTGAGTCCTCACTGACACACTTAAAAATAAATAAATAAAAAATTAATCAAGCAGAAAATCTTGTTTTTTTTCGTGTTTCTGTGCAGTGTGCACTAAAACTCTGAATGAGTACACAAACAACATGTACCGTGTAAAGCTGCTTTGTGACAATGCCCATTGTAAAAAGTGGTATAGAAATAAAGTTGACTTGAATTGAACCCGCCTCCATCACAGTTAAGGCGTGAAAATAAACTTCATAAACTTTTGTTGTGATCGACACGAAAACACTGAATAATTTCAAAAAAACCCTGTTACAAACCACTCATGCATTGCTCGCAAAGTTCATGTGTTTGTCATACTTAAAAATAAATAAATAAAACTAACTTTGCTCCAATGTGCAATGTCAAGGGGACTACTCAAATTCAGAACTTCCATCTTGCCTTTCGTAAATAACAGATTATGTGGTCCAGTAAGACACATTGATCAGCTTGTATTTATGAGAAAGTTTCTTTCTCGTGTATCAGGTACCTTTTTCACGTTCTTTTAGGGATTCCGTAGCATGGAGGACGAGCTCATGACTTATACATAACTGTACAAAATACAGACAAAGTTGTCATCAAACTCCAGCTAGCATACCCCAATCCCTTGGCACTTGAACACATCCAGAAAAAATAAAGACACACAAATTTAAAAACATACCTGATGATATTTGAAAACATTTAAAAATACACAGGGATCTCTCAATTTCCACGGTTAATTGGGGCCAAGATCCCCCGTGACCACGAATTCCTCGAAGTAGGATATCAATTCCCCCCACCCGGACTGACGTATACGTACATGTATATGTGTATGTAATATCAATAAATACATATTAAATGCTATAAATGCTTATAATAACAATTAAACATTAAAATAATGCAGAAGATGTAAATAAAATACAAATACACACACACAGATGTGCAACTCACAACAATGTAAGTGGTTTTGATGGGAGGTTTTGGGTTGTTTTTTGTTTGTTTATGAATTTTATTTGGTTTTTTTTTTTTTTTTGCATAATTGCCCTTGTTTTTGTGGCTTCTTCCTTAACTTTTTCCCCTATTCTTCCTAAATTCCTTATTTTTTTAATTCGATGGATATTTTAAAAACAAAAACAAACAAACAATAAAAAAAAAACCACAATGCACTGAATCCGCATGAATTGAAGCGCGAAGTAGCGAGGGATCCCTGTATTTCATGTGCACAGGTAAAAGCCTCTACAGCTCATAGCCAGACACTGATCCATGATGTAATGGCACATAAATGACAATCTACCTCAGTTTCTTCCTTATAGTGATGCAAATAACCTTCCAGCTAGAATTATATATTTGACTGGGTTTATATTAATGTCTTGAATAATTAAATTTACTATTGCCGACTTGACAAGAGTAGGCTGCATAGCCGTCAGCATGTTTTTGCCCTGCGATGGCCTGGTGAACTGTCCAAGGTGTACTTTGCCCTCAGCCGGAGTCGGTTGGGATGGGTGCTAGACTCCCTGCAACCCTAATTAGGAATAAGCGGTTACAGAAAATGAATGAATAATTTATTATATAATCTTAGTTTCTCTCTTTTTTTTTCCTTGGCAGTTTAAATTCCATGGCCCCGTCACACAGAACTATACAAAAAAATTAAATACTACTTACTGTATTTTTATATATTTTTTTCACCCTTCTAAGTTAATATGTCATAACTGAGCTGTTCACACAGCGCCATGCTTCACAACTTTACACACTTTCACTCTTCAAACATTCATGCTATAGATCGGTAGTACAGATTAGAAACAATGAATCTAGCCAAATTGGCCTAGCCAGGTTTTAACAAAACACATTCTAACTGGAATTAAACAGAAATTACTCAATGTCTTTGAAACATTCCCTTTCATTGGTTTAAAAAAACAAAACAAACAAACAACAATATATATATATATTTTTTTTCTATCAGACCATACCACCAATCAAGGCTTGGGGGTATGGTCTGATAGAAATGAATAAATAGATTAGCAATTGGGTGGTGTAATGTAGTTGAACGTGAAGCAGAAGATATTATAATTGACCAACAGCACATCCTAGGGTGATTTATTTCTCTCATCAGAAAGTTTAAAGTAGCAGGAAATTAGCTCAAGTCTTTACTTGAAAACAAAAACTAATAAAACTAAGAGTAACTGATTGATGAATAACTTATTTTATAAATTCCAGGACATGTAGTTCACAAAGAGGAAATGAGCGTATATAATTTAAATTTTGAATAAAATAATAAACAGGCAACATTTCACATACTCAAGTGGATGTAGGTTAAACTAGAACTACTGCCTGGTAAGTATATGGTTATACACGGTACAGTCGAAGTGATGGTAGGGTTGCTTTTTTTCTTGGGGGGGGGGCCCTTAATGAAAGAATTCAAGATATCATTTGAAAGAATGGAGCGGACAAACGGATAACCTGAAAACATGATGCCTCCGACTGGCACAGACAGAGGCATAATAAAACAGCACCTCTAGTCCGTCTCATTGTCTATGGCTGACAGCCAAATTAGCCTCAACAACTTTAGGATTCGATTTCATGGAAAATTGTTACTCAATCATTTCTCGCCAGCACCACTTGGTGTGTTTTTAGCCTGCATATTCAGTTCAGTGCATAATGAGAAAAATGTGGTCTAGAGAGAAACATGAAACGCAGGCTAGTCTGAAATGGGTTCCCATTGACTCATGCGACTCGTAACACTGATTTATTAGTGCAGCAATTAAACATAGCGACCTCATATAGTTTATGTAGTCATATACTCCGCCATGTCAATGAAGAGTGTGTTTATTGCGAGGTATTGATTTGATTAAGAAACACCAACTTGAAGAACAGCTTTCACATACAAAGAGAATCGAGCATGATTCATGGACGAGTTAATTACTGAGAAGGGAAACTAATATTTTAGGTAAATGAAAACCAGTGCCTTAACACTAATACAGGGATCCGTCCCTACTTCACGCTTCAATTCATGCAGCTTCAGTGCATTTTGTTTTTTTTAAAAATATTCATCAAATTAAAAAAAATAAGGAAATTATAGAAGAATGGGGGGAAAGTTAAGGAAAATGCCAGAAAAACAAGGCCAATTATGCAAAAAAAAAAAAAAAAAAAAACCCTAAACAAACAAAACAAAAAACAACCCAAAACCACCCATGAAAACTAGTTACATTTTTGTGAGGTGCACAGCTGTGTGCGTGCGCATCTGTATGTGTGTATTTATATTTTATTTACATCTTATGCATTATTTTTTGAATGTTTATTATAAGCATTTATAGAATATGTATTTATTGATATTACATACACATACAGTAGGCCCTTGACTATTATGGTTTTGCACTCGCACCCCCGCATATTCGCGGATTACCGAGTAACTGTCACGTGATCAAATTCAGCCAATGGCTGTTCTCCCTCTTTTGATTGGTTGAGATGTATACAGCCCTTTTTTCTCATTCGTTCACAAGTTGTCAATGTGCATTTTTTTTAGTGTTTTTAATTACCAGTTAAGCTCTATGATGCCACTCAAACGCCCTGCGTCTTCTCTGGCTAAGCGCCAGAAAAAGGTAATGCGTTGGTTGTCTCTTCTGAAGAAATAAGACTTTCTCTAGAAGAAACACCCATTTCCTCTGAAGTGCCTGAAAAGGAATAATCATCTGAACTGTTGTAAAGCACTGTAGTATTAAAGTCTTTTTCAATTATTATTCCAGTACAGTACCCAAGTTAATGTTTAGAATGTTTGTGTGTGTGATTTTATGTACTGTGCTGTAGCATGTTTATCCAATTTATTACACTTCATGTTCTTTTTTTACGGTCTGTGTTTTTGGGAGAATATGATTTTGGAGGCTGTGTTCTCTAACTATTTTTTCCCTGCTCTGGCTGAGGGGCGTGGCTGACCTGCTCGAATGGCAGTAGCTCACACCTCAATTCACTCCTCTCATCTACTCCCAATAAACACAAGCACGATCACCTCTGCGTCAGAGGATTCACTCACATCACGTCCCTGCTTCCCTGTGTTCTCTAACCGTTTTCTCCTTGCTCCGGCTGAGGGGCGTGCTGAGCTGCTTGCAGTAACTCACACCTGAATTCACTCCTCTCATCTACTCCCTATAAACACAAACCACACAATCACCTCTGCGTGAGAAGATTGCCCCACATCACGTCCCTGCTTCCCTGTGTTCTCCCTGGCTCCTGGTTCCAGTGCTTCATGTTTGTGTTTCTCCTCGTCATCAGTACTGCAGTTAAAGTGTGTGCGCTCTGCTTCAGTGCTTCCCCTTTGAATAATAAATCCACACTGCCTCCTGCATTCTGGGTCCGGCTGAAACTTTATTACGTCACACTTTTATGTTCTTTATATCATTATACACACACACAAACAGTCAGCCCCCTACTTATGAAACCCCCTGGGTATGAAAATTCCAGATTACAAAAAACATTTTCCTAAGTTCTCGTCCCCGAGATATGAAAACAACCTCCTCTTAAGAAAAGCGCCAAATGCACCATTCAAAATTCCACACGATGCGCAAGTTGCTCTCATTGGCTGTCTCTCAACATTCCGCCCCGCTGGCCTCCCATTGGATAGGAGGGATGACGCAGCTGAACGTTACCATACTTCCTGTACCCATACTTCCTGTTTGTCACACACGTGAAGGAGAGTGGACTGTTGGCTTGTTTTGAGATTGATCATGTAGCGTTATATTTCATTATTGTCAAAACCCTCTACAATCGGGACGATATTGAACCAGGAGACCTTAAAGCGGCAATACAGTGACGGAGGCAATTATTTCGGCACGATATTAAAACAGAGTGCTCCGTGGGGAAGACCTCCGATCTCACAAGGAAGCAAGTTAATATTGAATGAGGACCTCTGATCTTTCAAACAAGAACTGTAATTCCGCTTTAAATAAAACATCCAGTCCATTTAAACATTTAAATAGAATTGTTCCGTCAGCTGCCCGAGTTTTGTGCATGTGTGTGAGGGAGAAGGAGGCTTAACTCTTTAGGTTTTAGTTTAGTTTTTTAAGTTGCTTAATTCAGTAAATGTTTAATAAATGTGGCGCATATGAGCAAAACGCGGCTTATCTGGACCTCCGATCCCTCAAGGAATCAAGTTAAAGTTGAGTTTGGACCTCTGATCTGTCAAGTAGGGAATGTGCTTTGAATTCCACGTCTTAAAATGCTCTGGCTTCCTGCTTGTGGGCATGGCCCGCAAGCCACAATAAACATTTAATGTGTATACAATACAAATTTAAAGCATACTGTATCGTGTGTGAGAGAGAGGTGTGTGTTAATAAAAAAGTGTTTAATAATGGTTTAATTAATAAATGTTAATAAAATGTTTAAATGGTTTAATAATTTTTACTTTTAACACACATTTCATACAAAATTGGTGTATTTATATGGTGTACTCATGGGAGCCTTGGAAAGAATCAAGCGTTTAACATGTAAAATTCACCCCCTACTTCTGAAACTCCCGCGTTACGAAAAAGTCTCTGGAATGGATTAATTTCGTAAGTAGGGGGCTGACTCTGTACGTAAATAAATAAATAAATATATATATATATATATATATATATATATATATATATATATATATATATATATATATATATATATAAAATTAATAAATATCATAGTACAAATTAAAACGTTTTTACTTAATTACTACATTAATAAGTAAGACTCTATATAATGTGTTTAAGAAGCATATTTTAGCGCATGTAATATGATACATAGGATTTTACTTACGGTTTATCACTCACACATGTAATATGACACATAGGGTTTTACTTCCGGGTACAGAACTCGTGGATTACCTTGATTCGAGGGAGGGGCCGGAACTGAACCTCCGCGAATAACGGGGGCCTACTGCATACATGTACGTATCGTCAGTCGGGGTTTGGGGGATCCTACCTTACGGATTTCGGTAGTTGCGAGGGGATCTCGGTCCCAATTAACCGCGAAAAGTGAAGGATCCCTGTATTCTATTTAACTATGTGATTGAGGAGCTTGTTTGAGTGAAACAGGCGTGTAAGGTTAAAGCTAGCCTTGAACCTGACAGGTTTGCAGAGCTACCCAGAGACACTTAATTATCTCAGCAGTTAACCATCAGGTACAGTAGGTGACTTAAATCAGGGAACTATTCAGCTCAGGTTTAGCGAATGCAGACTGAATATACAGGTTAAGTATAAACGGTGTGTATGAGTATTTTGAGTGCATAAGAGTGTTCAATGCAGTGCACTATTAATACTCTGATGATGTACTCAAAACAGTGAACACTGAGTATATAACGCACCACATTCTTGATGTCCTTGAGTGGGAGATGTGTTTGCAAACTTTCACAACCCTGTGCACCTTTATACAGCAGTCTGAGTAGTGTTCGTTAAATCCAAGTCATTAAATTGTCAGATTTTCAGAGAAGTCAAACTGTGGGTTAGATAAAGGGTGGCATCAGCCTGTGAGGAAAAAAAAAGCAGACAATTTGAATATTCCTCTGCCAACAGTAAAAAGTTCAACAGCAAGTGTAAGACCCCCATGGATCATCGAAAAGATTCCTCCGTTCTGCGAAGACAGCAGTGGAAAGGCAAATCCCTGTTCCAAGGCCACAGATATTGCAAAAGACATCCAAACCAGCTCACAAACTGTTATGTGGCATCTTTATCAAATGGGCTATTATGGCTGAACAGCAAGATGCAAGCAAATATTCAATCTGAAATCTTGGGTGTCTATTTACTTATGTCCAGTCTTTGTACAATTAAGCAAATGGCTCAAAAGAGAAGGAACCTTTGGTTTATTTGTATTGTTTATAAGTATTGACCAATTATCAATGGGAGTAAGCAGGCAAAGTTTGATAAGAAATGGCAAAGTCTTTCTCGAGATATTGCCTAAAAGAAATGTTCCGGCATGGAAGGGTTAAAAAAGATGGGAAGAATCTGAAACACACAAAGCCCTCGACCTACAGCTCAGTAAAGCTTGTAATGAATCAGTTAGCAGTTTCCCCCTAATGTTTGCACACTATTTCAACAGAATGATAACGCTCTGTCGTCAGTAATGAGTCCAAAAGTCCAAATCCACCATCAAAAACCTTCAGAATTAAAAAAAAAAAAAAAAAAAAAAACCAAACAAAAACAAAAAACATCCATCCAAGATTTTTGATTAATACAACATTAATATCAGGTATGAATGAAATACAGGCATCTGGAGTTCCAACAGTGTAAAAATAGCAAGAATGCAAACAGGGTACTGAATTCCTATTTTCTGATAGGTCAGAATGTGCAGACTGATTTTCCACAACTGCAGCCTGTCAGTCCTCCACCATGGAAGCTGCAAAATCTTGGAAAACTAATAAACTGATCACTAAACCTTTAGCATAGAATTCTCCAATGTCACTGCTCTGTAACAGGATAATTTTAACCACAGGAAAGCTTTTCTTAGCAAAGAGGGTTTTTTTTTTTTTCCATTCTGTAACCTTTTCGAGTAAGAAGAAAAAGGCAAACAGCTGAATAGCTGTCAATGTCACAATATTAAACTGTGCTATAAACAGGACTTTTTTTTAATCAAGAATTGTTAGCAACGACCTCATTTCGTGGCCGGGCTATGGTGGCCTAGTGGTATAGGTGCTTGATCACTGACCTAAGGTTGGGGTTTCAAGCCCCACTTACCACAGGTTGTCACTGTCACCCCCCACCCCCACCCCATGCACCTAACTGGGTTATCAAAGGCCGGCCATGTCTCTCACCGTCTCTGGTGTGAGGTTCTTGTAAAAGAACCATTGCTTACTTTCGGTAAGAGTAGGCTGCAAAGAGGTCAGCGTATTTCCGCCAGGGTGTTCAGGGTGTACTCTGACCTCGCCCGGAGTCAGCCGGGATGGGCGCCAGCTTCCCCACGACCCTAATTAGGATTAAGCGGTTACAGAAAATGAACTGAACTGGACCTCATTTCGTGCTGTTAAAGCATCACGTTTGGGATCTTAATGAATCTCATCAACCTTTCATGGATTATTTCCCTATGATAGAACGGTGTTTTATTTCTCTTATTTAAAAGCATTGAACAACTTTTCTTAAACGGTAAGCTGCACCTGACTAAAATTACATGTTGCCCTCACATGTGTAAATAGGATTTTAGACTCTACAAAATTAGGGACAGGTTAATTTTAAAGTAAAGGCAAGATTAATAACCGTGCTACCTGGCACAGATACTGCCTCAAGCTCAAACAACAAACACACAGTGAGCACACACACACACACACAGCTCAGCACAAAGAGGCAGTCTGCATATCACATCACTACCTGCACCACTACAATTCGTCACTATGGTAGCAGGTAAAACGTAGCCATGGAGATGGGAGCCGTCGGTGCTCGGCAAGCAGGTGTGTGAGGCTTTACACGCATCTGTGCGTGTATGTGTGTGCACGTGTGTGTGCCAGGATTACCTTTTCACCACCAGAGTCAGAGTCTTGTGGGAGCCCTTCACTAAGCAGATAGCCTCCTGTCTGTAGCCACTCAGGGGAAACTCGTTGATGTTTACGAGCTCGTCTCCCACCTGGAGTCTAACGGCCGCTGCCTTGCTTCCTTCTTCAACCTGAAACGCGAGGAGAAAGTTCTGTAAAAGCCCTTCATTAAACACAACAATGCAAGGCTTACACACGTCACTGAAATATATATAGCTTATATAATGAGAGGTCTGAAAGGGTAAAAGTGTGTGTCTGACTGAGAAGCAGCTTAAAAGCGAAACACAAACACAATAGAAAAGAGTCGGTCCGAATAGGGCGTGTACACACTGCAAAAATCATCTGCCCGCCTGAGTTATTTCCCCCCATTATAATATATAAAGTGAAAAAGACGGGCAATATGAGATACTTTGGAAAGCAAAAATGCAGAGAGTCCAGTTCTAAGTTCTGACAGGATCATTCCTCACATGGAAGTCCGCCTTTATAAACAAACTTTAAAGATTGGAAATACAATAAATATCACACACAGGTGGCTTCGATAACATTGGTTGAGAACATGCACTAATAGTATGCTTACATTTATGTTCTGAGGCATTAAAAAAAATAAATATAAAAAGAAAAGAATGTGAGTGCAGGATTGATTCATGCAATGTGCTGATGGCGGAAGGATTGACATCAGAGTTTATGATCCGCAATAATGCACTGAACATCTTGTCCCTCTGTTTGGGAGGGCAAGGACCTACAGCAGAGCAAACGCTCCAATGACAACATGCTTATCTGCAGTGCTCGTGTGAAAATGTGTTTGAGATTATAAAGCTGTCTAAAATGAAAGAAGGTTCCTTTAAAGCGCCCAGCGATGGCTCTGAAATAAGTCATTGTTATAGGAGTTGCGGTTTGAATGACGAAAATGGAATGGCATGTTCTGCTTACTAAACGAGCACTGCGGGGGGTCAGACTCGAGGAGAGCCTGTTAGCACAGGTTAATCATATGCTTTTTACTTAGTGTCTCATAAAAGGTGGATTTGGACGGTCCATAGGGACGACGAAGTCTTTCGGTCGGAGTGAATTCCTGAAATGAGGCGTAATAAGTTAAAACGGCCGCTGTGCTATCTGAGGTCAAGATACATTCTTTCTGTTTAACATCACAAGGTACAATTACATCAGCATTCTAAAGGTGCGTTACTGTCTGCCAAACTAATGAGATCTCCTTAAAGTTCACAGACTTCATTCTTCATGGAATGCATTACATGAAAGAATGGAATTTGGCTTCCCTTCAACAACGGGATTAGAAAATACCTTGTAATATACAATACCTCTTTATATACACGCCTGCATTCTGCCAAGCTCCGTTACAGTACAATGGATAGCATTACCACTGATAGGATACTAGACAGAGTTTTAAGCCTACATTTTCATATCAAATAAGTTTCTAAGCCCAACATTGTCCATCTCCTGGTATGTACGAGTAAATCTTTGCTAACTCAACCGCAATCAGTGTAGGGGGTGGGGTGGGGTGGTTAAAAATCAAAAATAAGAAACGCCTTTCAATTGTTAGCAAAATCATCATTATTCAAATGATCCTCCAACAAAACAACCCTTCAGACACCAACCATGCAATCAAACACTGACACTGTTTGTGGTACTCGGAACCTTACATTCATTTCTTTGTTTTGTTAAACTAGTCATCTGAGGAGTTGAAGTATTCTTCTGAAGCTGCAAGAGTCAACCAAACAAAAAACAAAACAAAACAAAAAAAAAAATGACTCCAAGCCTCCAGGAGATTCCTGAACAACATATCCTAAACCATCAAACCAAACGAAAAACGTGTGCTTCTTAAGAATGGACAATGTTTTACTTCTGGCGTCTGGACAATGCATGCTTCATGTTTATTGTTTCAGAATTTGCAGGATTCTGTAAACCCAGTGTTCATATAGAGAGTATAAAACAAGGGAAACATTTCAAAATGCCTGAACAAGCAAAGATTAAAAGAACCTCAAACACTAATCTAAAGCAGACACTCCAGCGAGCGCTTCCCTCCAGTGTATCGTACCATATTGAGAGAATAAATGACAAAGAACAATAGAAAAACATCAGTTAGCCATGCACGGCCCGCACAGCGGAGTTATTACCCAATAGCATACAGTGGGAGGAAGTGGGACACATGGTACGATTCACTGCGACGGTTCCACTCTACACTGCGTGCATCAAGGGGTCTCCTTCACTGATAGCTACTGGGCCTGACTTATACAATGTAGAACATACAACAACGGGCCATAAACTCGTACTCAATTGTCATGGACAGCTTTTAAAACTAACCCAGAGTTTATTATTATTAAAAAAAGAATATTTATTTATTCAGGCATTTTACCCTTTAAGTTGTGACAAGAATTTATCCGCTCCCCCTCCAAAGCTTTCAAGCCTGAACATGTTCTCATCCTCTGGATCTCCGTTACTTGTATATAACAAACATTAAATCAAGCTATTTCGTAAATAGAGCAATATAGAAGTTTTGTAATATCCACAACTGGACGGTTTTGTAAAGCATGTTTATTTCAGTTGTATATTAAATTTACCAAAAACGACATTTTAGGGGGGACAAAAATAAATTATAATAAAGGGAACCGGACAGACCTCTGAAATTTCTCTGTTTCTAATAAAAGTGTATTTCTTTCCAGGGTGAAAAAAGGAAGTCCATCCATCCAGTCCCTTTTGAGATACAGTTCTGCACCATAGCACTAAACAGCATCTAAGTTCCGAGGCCATATTTAAACCTTCACAGTTGTGTGTTTGTGTCCCATTTTCTCCCCAATTTTAATCGTATCCAACTCCCATCCACCTTCCCAAACACACGACACCACCCACCAGGTTGGGGCGAAAGCATGTACACCCACCCCCCTCCATGACATGCAATGCTAGACACCCGCCTCTTTTTGAACTGTGGCGCATGAGTATTTTGGAATCGGTCGAACTAATTCAGAGGTAAAACACTATCTGCCCCTTTGTACGAATGAGCTCACAGATTCCCATGATTGGCAGGCAATCGCTGTAAAAGACAGGGAAGTAAGGGTATGCTATCCCTCCCTCCGGTGAGAGCTCAGCAAATTATCTCCCATAAACTCCTGGTCATGGATGGCTGTGGCATTAACCCGCATTCAAACTTGTGATATCTGGGTTAATAGTCACGCACCTTGTTGATGTGCCACTCGGGAGCCTACAGTTGTCTTATGCACAACATCGCACTTTTATCCTGAGAACTAAGGTATAGCAGTTGTACAGAAAGTTTGAAGGTCAAGAAATTAAATTTTTTTTCATAAATAGTATGTACGGCTTACATTTCACTTTAAAATAATTGAAAACCCAACCAGAGGTCATTAGGGTCAGTTGTAAAAGTTATATCCTGATTTACAGTGAACCCTGGTGATGGCATGGTCTTGGTGGAAAGCTTGTAGCTAATTTTTTGGGATTTTTCTACAAGATAACTTGGCCATGACTGCCTTTGAATAAGTTAAAAGATGACTGGAACAGGCCAAAACGTTCCTCCACATGAAGATCATATTAAATAGGCTAAGCCCTTGCAGCAGACAGCTCTGCCTGTCCATTCTCTTAGTACAATTTTCAAAAAATAAAAAATAAACAAGGGGGGGGGGAATTCTAAACCTAAATTATAATGACAATTTTATTTTTAGACCATTTATGCTATCGTAAGACATATCAAAGACAGTAGCAACAACAAAGAAGGTACAGGTTCCACCACCAACAGAACCGTCAGTAAGGTGCAGCCTAGTCATCTTATTTGTAATCCACGTTCCTGCTCTCACACTCCTCCCAGACAAGTTACTGAGAAAAGGCTTCCCACGCTCAATACTAGTGTTTTTCTTGCTCCAAGCTGGTAAAGTCACATTTGGTTGGGGGGGGGGGGGACCCAACTAATTCTTGAAAATGAGAAATACAGGGATCCCTCACTTTCCACGGTTTATGGGGACCGAGGACACTCCCACCCCCACCGATTTCCGCAAAGTAGGATCGACAATTCCCCCCCCCCAAACTGATGTATACGTACATGTATATGTGCATATAATATCAATAAATACATATTCAACACTATAAATGCTTATACAGATGCTCCCCGACTTACGTTCATCCGTTTTACTTTTTTTTTTTTTTAAGTCAAATTTTGAGTTTAGACATACCTACGTAGTACGCTGACGTAATGACGCTGCGTTCATTGTAAACAAACGACAGACTTTCCCCTCCTTCTTCACAGTTCAGGTTATTTATATATATATATATATATATATATATATATATATATATATATAGATATATATATATATATATATATATATATATATATATATATATATATATATATATATATATATAGATAGATAGATAGATAGATAGATAGATAGAGAGAGCGTGTTAACCTTGTGTCAAGACGTCGTCTCTGTGATCTTTGTGGTTACACTGTTTTGCGGACTTTTGTAACCCTAAGCAAAATTAGGTTGGTCAGAAACGTAAGTCTACTAGCATGAGTGCAAGTCTCATACACAGAGATGATGAATTAACTATCTTCTCAGATCGGCACGATCTACCATGCATACCCAGTTTAAGCAAAGAGAGTTGTAAAATGAATGAAAATTCGATTCCAGGAACGAGAACTCTCCACTCTGCTGGCTCCACATCAGTGCAGGCTGTGTTCTAAACGAGTTCAACGGCACCCTTGCGCACTTGAAAACCAAAAGTCTGTATAACCCACAGCAAGGACACTACTTTTGCAAGTATACTATTTTCAGTATTGAGCACTTCACATATTGTAAGCGTGATTGGCTGTTTTAAGCTTCATGTAAAGCGACTCGGTATAAATAAGTGACTTATTTGAAATTAACGTTGATATTATGTTACAATGCTATGTTTATAATAATTGATTTCAGGGTGTTTTAGGAGATACGGTAATGGTATTTATGGATGTATAGAACAGTATGAGCGTCATACGCCACACGTCATACATCACTAACAACTCGTGTTCACTTTCAACTTGCGTTCGGCCGTCCGGAACAATTAAAAACGTAAGTCGGGGAGCGTCTGTAATAACAATTAAATATTCAAAAATAATGCATAAGATGTAAATAAAATATAAACACGCACACACACACACAGAGATTCACACCTCCCTTAAAAATGTAAGTAGTTTTGTTGGGTTGTTTTCTTTTTTTGAATAATCGGCCTTGTTCTGCAGCATTTTCCTTAACTTTTACCCCTATTTATCCTTATTTATTATTTTTCAATGAATATTTTTGAAAAACCCACGATGCACTGAAGCCGCAGAAACTGAAGCACGAAGTAGCAAGGGATCCCTGTACATTCTCACCATCAAATACAGCCGGCCCTCTACTTACAATCTCTGAGTACGAAAAAGCCAGGTTACGAAAAACATTTTCCGAAATTTTCGTCCTCTTTTTACGAAAAGCACCAAAAGTGCCATTCAAAATTCAAACAATTGCGTGAGCTGCTCTCTCATTGGCTGTCTCCCATCATCCCGCCCCACCGGCTTCCCATTGGCCAGGAGGGAGCTGACCTGTACCCATACTTCCTGTTTGTCACATGCGTGAAGAGTTGAGCAGGTTTAGAGATTGATTATTGCGTTATATTTTGTTATTGCCGAAACCCCTCTACAATGGGGACGATATTGAACCAGGAGGAGAGCTTAAAGCGGAAATACAGTGACCGAGGCGATTATTTCAGCACAATATTGAAGCAGAAGGAAAACAAGAGTGCTCCGTGGGACAAGACTTCCGATCTCGCAAGGAAGCAAGTTAATATTGAATTAGGACCTCTGCTCTTTCAAACAGGTACTGTAATTCCACTTTAAATACAACATCCCGTCCATTTAAAGATTTAAATAGAATTGCTCGGTCGGTTGCGCGTTGCGTGTGGGCGGAGCCCACATTTGGGAAAACACACCAGAGAGAGTTGTGTGTGTGTGTGAGACAGAGAGACAGTGTGTGTGTGTGTGTGAGAGAGAGCTAGCGCGAGACAGAGAGAGAGAGACTGCATACAGAGTCAGGCAGAGATGAAAGGAGTCGTTCTTCATCTCTTTCGAGAGAGCACATTTCAGCTTATTGTTTTTTAAGTTGTTTAATTCAATAAACTGTTAATAAATGTGGCGCGCTCCGTCAAATGTGAGCAAAACGCGGTTCATCCGGACCTCCAATCCCTCCGATCGGTCAAGCAGGGAGTGCGCTTTGAATTTCCCGTCTTAAAATGCTCCGGCATCCAGTGTGTGGGTGGGGCCCGGTTGCACGTTGTGGGTGGGCGAAGTCTGCATTCGGCAAAACACACCAGAGAGAGTAGTGAGAGAGAGAGAGAGAGAGAGAGTGTTGTGTGTGTGTGTATGTGCGTTCATAAAAAAATGTTTAATAATGGTTTAATTAATAATTATGTTAATAAAATGTTTAAATGTTTTAATAAATAATTTCACACATTTCATACAAAATTGGTGTACTTTTATCATTTTTAAAGGGTTTATGGGGTAGTCTTGGGAGCCTTGAAACAAATCACGCGTTTTACATGTGCCTCTACTTACGGAACTCCAGGCTACTAAAAAGGTGCTGGAACGGATTAATTTCGTAAGTAGAGGGCCAACTGTACATCAGTTCTATTTCTAGAATGAATCGGAAACTGCAGTAGTAGGCATTTGAGACCTTTAGCCGTGAGATATTTTGGCCAAAGAAGCACAGAATGTTTTTATAATGCATTAGAAATACAGCCATAATTTTGGTCACAGCTATAATGAAAAAATAATGCAAGAATAGAATTTAAAATATTTAAAACATTACTTCTTTCACTCATCAGGGTCATGGACAGGTTGGAGTACATCTTAACTGACACTTGGCAAAGATGGGGTACACCCTGAACAGGCCAAAACACACTCATGATCATTCACACCTATGGGCAATTTGAAACAGTCAATTAGCCCAATGTGCATGTCTTTGAATTTAGAGAAAAAAAAAACAAAACAAATGTTTTAACAAACAAAAGATGAATCCTCATCTGGAAAATGATTGCAATTATTTGCATGAATCATACGATCTGGTGAGTAATTCAATATAGCAGGTCTATTTGGAATTATTACATCGAGTGTGAATTACATGTCACCTGCCTACAAATGTCACAGTGAAGCCTTTTAAACCTTTCAGCAGTTAGTCCTTTTAAAATGCTTTATTACTCAAACAGCGGGTGGATGTAATGTCAGTGTGTTTAGCAGTTCTATTGAAGTTATTCAAAAACAAGCATGCGCCCTGCCAAGACAGGAGGAAAGTTTAATTATAGTGGGAAATGACACCTAACACCATGTTTGCCCCATGATTACCTTGTTCGGATATTAGAATTAAATGGAATGTCTAGCCCAGACATACAGATTAAATACAAAGCCACCACAATGAATACAACAGGAGTATCGAGCAAGGAGCATTGTCAAGGAGGGCCGCCAGGCACCAGCCCATCTCACCTAACCAGAAAATGGAATGATGCAACTTTAATAGCAAAACGGAGAACTCCGAAGTGCAGAGCTTTGAAATGGCTTTGCTTTTTTGTTGCTCAACTGCTAACTTTAATATTTTTTTAAAATCAACTTTTATGTTTGTACTCCATTGCATTGCTTTTTGACTTCCAATTCAACACGTGAAAATTTAGTTCAAGTTCAACATACTGTTTTCGTAACACAGGAAGCATGTTAGTAATTACAATATCCCTGAATTTTAAGTGGGATTGGCTTGCTATCTTGAAAAAAAAATGGATCATTCACATATCATATTGGAATAATACATGAATGAGTAAATGAATGGAAATAAAAATGCACACCACTTGACTAACTAAAATGAAAAAGTGATAAAATGCCATCATAAAAATCAAAGCCCCTCTCGAAAACCGAGTTAAGACAAAACATGTCTTAATGGAATTAATACGTTTCAGAATATATAAACTGTTGGTTTAGTTTGTTTTTCGTATATTCCTAGTCGTATATGCTAAAGCAATTATTCACCTCAGCATTGGTGGAGATCATAGAATATTCTCTAGTGACACTCCTCTCACCTTCAGCGGATAATTTTTATATATAAAACTATTATAACCAATTGAGATTTAAAATCAGTCAACACCATCAAGCAGATAACTGTACATATATGTACATAAAGGACCCAATTACACAGATAAGCAGCTCAAGCTGCTCTTCCGCTGGGACACTGGGGCATTCCCAGACCAGCTGAGCGACATAGTCCCTACAGCACCACACCAGGGAGGTGTACAAGAGACATTCCAACCAGATGCCAAATCCACCTCAAACAGCTCCTCGACGTGGAGTAATCGTGGTTCTACTCCAAGTTCTTCCCAGATGTCCTAGCTTCTCACTCTGTCCCTGAGAGAGAACCAAGCTCATTTCAGCCGATTTTATTCACGATCTTGTCCTTATGTTCTCCACCCAGAGTTCATTAGTTTCAATGTAACTTCATGACCCTGTCAGTTAAGCTTCATAATACAATACTAAGTCAATGATCTTGTATTTTTACAAAATGTTGAGAGTTTCTTTAAAGAGAGTAACTGAGCAGTGTGGAAAAGACAAGAATATACACTTATCCTGTTCAATACCACAGCTCAAAATATTAGGCATTGTCACACTGGCTAATCTCCTTTGTTGAAGCTTTTCTGTTACAAAATGGTACAAACTGTGCTCTGTTCACATGCATGACCTGTGGATCTTCAAAAAAACAATGTCTGTTTATTGGACCCGGAAAAAAAAATGAAACCCATACGATCAGTATCAGATTTGTTCCACCATTAAACCTAAAAGAAATTTCCAAGCTTCAATGTACAAATGTCCTTGTTAATACTGCACGATCCTGAACAACAGACCACATGTATATGCCTACTTCACAGGCCTTGCCTTCCACCTTGCTGAATGTGCGTTTTGGGACTCGTTGTGGTGAGGGGGAAGGATCTGTGGAATGTGTGTGTAGTGCTGACGGTTGTCCTTTGTGCACTGCTGAATTGACAGTTTCTGTCAATCCCGCAGCTCTCTCACACACAGCTAATACTTTATACTACATATTCAAAAGCACCCAGCACAATGCTTTAAACAAGTACAATACCACACCATGTCCCATTTCCTTGACATTAATTCTTTGGGTGAACAACACCAACCACTAACCGCAGATCAAGAGATCGGCCTTTATTAAACTGTGTAGCCAAGATGCCTGGTGTGAAATCTGTCCGTCACTGGGAACACCGACATTGGGAGAGATCTACACTTTTTTTCCTGCTGATAACACACAAGACAACAGCCCACATGCTTTACATATTTCCAGTGATAACACGCAAGTCATATCTTTTAGCACCCTAAAAACACTACTGCTGTCCTTGGACTGTATTTTTTTTTTTTTTAGTCAAACATCATACTTTCCAGGGTTTAGGAGGTAGGTTGAGATTAACTATTCCAGCACATGGGGCTGGGTGACATAGCAATGATGTACTATATGAATGTTTTCTTCACCCGACATGATATGATACTAGTGCTGCGCACACACACACAAAAAAAATCGTTCAAGATCACAAAAGATTAAGAACAGATGCTTATCGTGAGTTTATAAATGTTATTAAAACACTGATCTCAAAAATGTACAAGTGACAATGCATAAAGCTATCACTATCACTGTATACATCCTTGTGACTTTGGCCATGAAATGATTGGTGGTGCCAAACCGACTGGTTTGATTATTTGTGAGGCAGTTCATCTCGAGGGATTTTACTCGGAATAGTCCCTAGAGTTCACACAGAATGGTGCAAAAGACAAGAAACATCTAGCGAGTGGCAGTTTTTTTTAGGCAAAATGGCATGTGAATGCAAGAGGTCACAGAAGAGCCGAGAGGAAAGATACAATAACTCACTGTACACCAAATCTGGAGGCAAATGATCACATGAACTTCAGCAATGGTCAGCCACGAACAGGAATCTCAGGATGCAATGAGCACAAGCTGAGAAATGGTGCAAGACTGGATGAAATGTTGATCACGTGATATGATAAATCCCAGATTTGTGCTGCGGCATGGATATGGTAGGGTCAGAATTTGATATAAACATGGAGAGGACCTGTGTTATGTTAACCGTTCAGGCTGATGGAGGTGGTGTGATGATGTTGGGAATGTTTAAGTGGCACCACCTGACAGATGTCAAGACATGAATGTGCAGCTGACAAATCTACAGAAATTATGTGATGCCTTAATCTCAACATAGATCAGAGCCATACGGAAATGTTTCCAACAAATTATAGAATTCATGTAATGAAACATTAAGTCTGAATCATACGCAATATTAATATGGAACACCTAACAAAGTTCATCCATTTCTTTTCTAAGCTGTAATTAAGCCCAATTAGGGTTACAGGGAGGCTGGTGTCCATCTCAGACGACTTGGGGCGAGGTTGGCACCCTAACAAAGTTTCAAAGAAAAGAAGTTTTGCTATGCTTATAATGCTAAACGTGAAATGTCCAAAATCATATTTTTCTTTTAAATGAAGATCAGTTCTTTCCTTTGTAAACACAAATCCTAGATACCGAGGATATGTAAGAATGTTTTCCATTGTCTGTAAGACTTAAGTCTACATGACAGGATTTTCTACAATGGTGTAATATGGTGTATGACCTGATCCATTTCTCTACAAGTGAATAGATTTACATTGCACTTATATAGAGACAGGGCCTGTAAAAATGTCCAGCCAGTGTGTAAACAGTGTAGAAACAGGATTACATTGAATCACTGAAAAGCGGGATTTAAAATAAACATAAATGATGACCTTTGGCAAAACCCAAGATATGAAAAGAATGTGGGGAATTTTAATTAGTTGCCGTTTTCTCTTGTTTTAAACACTAAACACTTCCCATCTAAATAAAGCCAGCTTTCTGGCAGTTCTATATTCCAGTACATTTATTTCTGTTAATTCGTGAAACAGTAATCAACTAAATACACTCGGGGAAACAAAGCCTCTCAGTAAAAGTATTTTGTACAGTAATCTAGCAATGAATGGTGAGGTGTATACAAAGTAAAGAACCAGGACACAGAAATGTGAGCTCGTCACTAATACCATTTATCCACCTCTTTAATACTAACAGGTATGAAAGAGAACAACTTTTACATTGTTACTGGCTTAAAACAAAGTGCTTATTTTTGAGAATAATGGATCCAGGAGGGTCCTATAGAGGTGATGAAGATCTGAAATGAAGAGCTGCACAGTGTGTACATCACCTTCATTTAAAAATTCAATAGCTAAATCCCACGTGAAGGTTAGCCTATAAAGTTGCCTGGGTCTTTGTAATCCAAGCTAAATTTATCCCATATGCGGCATTGTGCTTCTCCAACAGGCTTCAGGCTGTCGGATATAATTCAGTACATCTGGAGAATACTGCTTTGCATCGGACATTCCATGAGTGTTCCTGGCACTGCCAGTTTACTCAGAGAGCCCTGATGAACTCTCAATGAAAAGGCAGTATGAGCAGAAAATGTACCTGCACCTCCCCCAAAAAAGTAGTAAGTTGAGGCTACAGTCACAGATGTATATACAGATGCTTCCCCGACTTACGTTCATTTATTTTATGGGGGGGGGGGGTGTGTGAGTGCGTTTTTAATTATAAGTGGAGTTTAGTGTGCTCTCTATACGTAGTATGAGACGTACCTATGTAGTACGCTGATGTAATACGCTACTTACGCATGATGCTGCGTCCATTGTTTACAAACAACAGACTGAAAGTGCCCTCCTTCTTCCCAGTTCACCACATGTTTCCCTTGTGTTAAGACGTCGTCTCTTATCTTTGTGTTTACACCGTTTTGCGGACTTTTGCAACCCTAAGCAAATATGGTTGGTCAGAAGCGTAAGCCTACTAGTGACCGTGGTAATCTGAAAAAGAGGCAAGCCATCACGTTGGAAACAAAGAGGGCTATTATAAAGAAAATCGATGCTGGTGAAAAACATGTGAATGTTGCACGTTTCTTCCAAATGGCTCCGTTGACCATCAGAACCATTTACAAGCAGAAGGATCGCATCATAGAGAATGTTAAATGT
>CM045741.1:17632515-17662515 GCA_024760905.1 Plotosus lineatus
GTCCCCATATACATGAGTCCATGTTGAGTGACAGGAGGGAGGGCAGTGTATGCCTTCCATACGTCCCTCTCCAAGTTGATAGTTACCACTTGTTCATGTGACACTTGGGAACCAGGACATGTGGATTGCACCCCCCCACACACCCACCACGAACTTTAGACTCAAAGACTTCTACTTCCGCATGCATATTAAACTAATTCATCATGCTTCACAGTGGTGTGAAATCTCTAAATAACAAAAGAAATTGCATTCTACTGGAAATATACAAGTATGTGGAAACAACATTCTACAGAAAAAGACGACACTGTTCAGACTTGAATATTTCTTAACAATGATATGAGAACAAAACACCAAATCTCAAAACACAGACAGGTTTTTTTCCTGACTTTCTCGAAGACGTGAGCACGTGATACATTAGTACATTTGATAAAAGAGGGAAAAAAATAAATTACATGTGTGTTTGTTTCCCCCTTATCTTTATTTATATCACCATTCACAGTCACATTTTGGGGCAATTTGGAGCAGTCAGTCAGTTAGCCTGCCGTGCATGTTTTTGTACTGTGGGAGGAAACCGGAGTACCTGAAGGAAACCCACACAAGCACGGGAGACCATGCAAACACAACACAGAAAAGCCCAAGCTGGGAATCGAACCAAGGCCTTCTTACTGCATGGCAGATGTGATAAACATTACGCCACCATGCCACTTCAGTTCATTTACTGCCCAATTAAAAAACAAAAAAAAAACAAACAAACTAGGAAGCATACTGGAGTTTCATTTCTCTGCCAAGTGAACACAAATATTGATTTGGGTCGTATGATAAAGCTGCAGCTACTATTGTATTCCCAATAATCAAACTGCTTACTAAACAACATAAAAAGCATCAAAATACATAATCATAAAAGACCACTTTCATAAATGAAATGAAAAATTAATCAAGTAAACACTCTTGTATCATGGAAACAAGCTTGAACAGAATCGTGATTTTATAATTGGAAGAGAAGGACAGTTTTAATACAAAATTAGAAAAGATGGGCATATTAATGAGTCCTGAACAGTGACATTGAAAAAGATAAATTTGATTTTCTTTCCCTATGCATATATTCTTTGGGATAGTGTCATAGCCTTTCACTAAACTTTTGAAAAGTATTTTGGAAAGGATTATGGCCGAGACCTGGCAACCCTGCAGTCACCAATGTGTATTAGTGAATACTTGAACTGTTGCATACAGGGATCCCTCACTTTCCACGGGTAATTGGGACCGAGATCCCCACGCGGCCATCGAAATCCGCGAAGTAGGATCACCCCCCCCCCAACCCCCACTGACTGATGTATACGTACATGTATCTTTTCTTTTCGGCCTCTTACCGTTCTAGAGAGTCGCCACAGTGAATCATCTGATTCGCACATTTGATTTGGCATAGGTTTTTACGTCAGATGCCCTTCCTGTCACAACCCTTTAGCAAGGGACAAACACGCTGACGGCTTTGCAGCTACTCTTTACGAAAGTCAGCAATGGTTCTTTTACATGCCTCACACCATAGACAGTGACAGACATGGCCCTCCTTTGATAACCCAGTTAGCTGCGCTTGGGGGCAGTGACAACCCTGTGGGGACTCAAACCCCCAACCTTAGGATCAGCGATCCTGCGCCCTATCCACTAGACCACCACTGCCCCGGTATACGTACATATCAATAAATATATATTCAATGCTATAAATGCTCATAATAACAAATAAACATTCAAAAATAATGCATAAGATATAAATAAAATATAAATATACACACACACACATACAGACGTGTGCATGCACGCACGCAGATGCACACCTCACAGCAATGTAACTAGTTTTGATGAGAGATTTTGGTTTATTTTTTTGTTTAGGGTATTTTTTTGCTTAATTGGCCTTGTTTTTGTGACATTTTCCTTAAGTTTTTACCCCTATTCTTCCTTAATTTCCTTTTTTTTTTTATTCGATGAATATTAAAAAAAACAAAAAAAACATGATGCACTGAAGCTGCATGAATTGAAGCGTGAAGTAGCGAGTGATTCCTGTACTCAAATCAATTGAGAACACAAAATGTATCATTAGTATTCCTGAAGCATAACTTGCCTCAGAAAAATCCAGTTATAAAACTTGTCAAGTGTCATCTCTTCCCATCCCTCAGAAGTGTTCACATAGTCAACTGCTCACAAGTCCAAAGTCAGTTAGTGGAACAATAATCCTTGGCTCATGGCCAAGTGAGAGTATTTTTAACTTACTTCCTTGTGATACATAGACAATTTATGCAAATATAGTTCCAACACTATGGCACCATCAGCTTTAAAACGAACCTTCAGAATCTCTCCATACCTCTCATCCAAACAAAAATCCCTGAAATACTATCTTTACTTCACTGGCATGTACGTGTGCCAAGGCTTTTATATGCTTGCAGTGAAATAAGAGAAATGATATGAAGGAAATATCACGCAGTGAAACTCGATCCTGTTATAAAAACAACCGTTTTCGTGATATTAGCTCTTCTTTTACATTCAGCTTTTCCCTTTTTCAGGGGTCGCCACGGTGAATCATCGCATGTCTGATTTGGCATCGGTTTTTACGTCGAAGGCCCTTCCTGACACAATCCTTTAGCAAGGGGTAGAAACCCGCTGATGGCTTTGCAGCTACACTTAACAAAAATTTCAAGATCCGCAGGACGGGCTGGAACCAAACCATCACGAAAAACGGGGGCTTACTGTATTCACGGCTGGAGACTTTAAAGCACTTCTGTAAGTCGCTCTGGATAAGAGCGTCTGCTAAATGCTCCATGTCTTGAGTAGCCATTTGATCTAATGTGCATGTCGTTGGACTGCGGGAGAAAACCAGAGTCTTGGAAGGAAACCCAGTCAGCTCGACACTTGTGCCAAAATTCAAACTCTAAATATTCTCACAATGAGGCAAGAATCACTGAGCCACAATGTGCTCACATTAAAACATTTTAACATTAATTGTTTAAAAAAATTAAAATAATAAGGGAAAAAAAAAAAAAAAAAAGTGTCATACTGTTTGTTTATCTTTCAATTAGCCTAAAGTACATTCGTTCAGAAAAACGTCCTTGTAAGAATATTGTTCTTTTGGGTCTGAACAACACAACTGCTCAGATTCCCATGGTTGTATTTGCATAATGACGAGGGCAAATAAGGTACATTAAACCGCAACCACAACATGTCTTCAGGATGTGCAATTACCCTAAAGCAAATTATTCCAGTTCTTTAAACAAAAATTCTGAGCTAAATTCCTGAACTCATACACGTACTTCCCCAGTACTTATATTTAATTCAAACACTTCCCTATCCAAAAATATCAAATGCATGCATTTCTCTGATAATCACAGTTCCGTTTACAATAGGTCCCAGGCTGAAGGAATATGATTAAACTTATTTTAAATGTTTTGTGGGGAGAAACGGAACAGTTCAGTCAAAATCTAAAGCTTAAATTTTTGATTTCGGCCCTACCTACATGCAGAGATCACCATAATGGCTTTTTGTGGGTTGACTATTTATTACACCATGAATACGCAGGTTTCAGCATCTTTGACAACCATCATCATTGCAACTCCGCTATAAAAAAACAGCCAGTCAGCATTAACTCAGTGACAGACACTGGACAACCATTGAAAGTTGTATTCCACAAACATGGTCGATTGGTTTGTTGTATACAGTGATGCACCGACATCACATCGATACAGGACAACAGTCCAGAATGAAGTTGATATGTGAGACCTTGTGGTTGAACAACCATTCAGGTCATATTCCATGATTATGGTGTATCGCTCACTCAGACTGAAATTACTTTTATATTAAAAATAAAACCTTGAGTGCAAATGATTTGCAAAAATAGGTCGGTCAATATACTGTAGAATATATTATTTTAAATAAGCAACCCAAAGAAGGACCGAAAAAACAACAATGCAAGTTTGAACCATTGTGTACATTTGTGGTATTTACACAAATAAAGCACCTGTAATGCTTTATAAACATATCAATGTGTTTCCAACAAAGGCTTCGTAAAAAGAATAACATGACAATAGTCAACCACCAACGCAGTCCATAGTTCGTCAGTAGAACAGTATTCCTGGGCTCATGGCCGTTCGACTATTTTTTTAACTATTACCTTGTGATGCATAGACTCTACACTGCGTTCCAAATTATTATGCAAAGTACATTTTTAGGATTATCTCAAAAACTATTTAAATTACGACATTAAAATGTTACATAAATATAAATGGCAAATATATTTTCTATTGGGCGCAATTCTCTGGAATTTTCAATTTTTATTATATCAAAAATCCTGAAAAATTACGTGTGCCAAATTAATCGGCAAGTTACTAATCAGAGCATAATATACAAATAAATGGACACCTAGAAAAGATTTAAGTTTTATTAATTGTAAACAATACTTGTGTTTTAATTATATGAAAACAATAAAATAAATCCATAAAATGATATTTAACAAAAGACGTCGACATTAGTAAGCCGTGTAAAGTATAACAAAATTAATTTAATGTTTAATATTATAATCTCCTTTCATTTAAACATTCTCTGGTCAATTGATTTGGTGCGATTTTGGATATTTCCTCGCCGAAGCTACTTTAATTTCTTGCCAAAGCTGGGCCTTTAAACTGTACTGCTTGCCATCATTGTCTGCCATCTTTGTTATTGACTACAAATTCTCCATTGGATTTCAGTCAGGTGCTCATGCAGGCCAGTCCTTGAGATGCCAACCAGTCTTGAGAATAGCGTGATGCATGTAAGGGTGCATTGTCATGCATAAACATGAGTGTTCTTTTCACTCGAGGCGATCTCCATTTTCCACCACGACAGAAAATTGGTCTTTAAAAAACTCCAGCACCCCTCGGAGTTTATTTTTACACCATCCTGAACACAAAAAGGTTCAACAAGTTTGTCCAACAAAATGATCGCTGCCCAAAACATGAAGCCTACCCCACCTTGCTGATGATGTAACCTAGTTAGAGCCATTTCATCACTTGAAATCTACCCAGCTGCCCATCCATCTGTTCCATCCAACACTTTGCTTTTGTTTTCTGTTCAAAGGTGCTCAAGCCTTTGCCTTTTGAATCCTTGCCACTCACCTTAATGCTCTGCATTGTATTGATCTCGGCACGTTTTCCAGACCTGCTGCATCAAATATTGCTTTACTATCTGCTCAGGGTCTTCTGGAGGCTTCATTTAATTCTTGAGAAATCTCGACTTCATAAAGTTCAATATTTCTTTTAAACTTGTGGTTTTCGCTCTTTCTGACTATTTTGGTCATAACGCAGGATGGTTTGGTGGTCAAGCTGCAATTTTTAGTGATTTCAATTGTTGATTCCTTTCCGCTCAGACTTTCCACAATAGGGCTTTTCGTTGTTGTTGCTCAGGTCCCATTTCTAATATACACCCCGAGAAATCACTGAAATACTACTTAGCCACACTCCAATTTAAAAAAGGGTTTTTTTTTTGATCCTCGAGTACATTTGTAGGAATTATTTTGGGCTTTTCACACCTGAGCGATAGTGGCTCATCAGGCCGGTGCTTATCCCCGGTTTCCATAGCGTGAAGCGACCAGGAGTTCAACTCCTCCTGGATGGGACGCTAGTCCATCGCAGGTTACCTTCCCAATATATTTTTATTGGTACCCATTTATCCTGCTGGGTGAACAGAGGCACACTTGTGGTTAAGACCTTGCCCAGGGGTCTTAGCACAGTAGCGGTCTGACTGGGATTCCAACACACAACCTCCGGATCGTAAGCGCAGCACCCTAACCACTATACCACCAGCCCCACTTGTAGGAATTATAAATAATAAATAATTTATGATCCTTAAACATTAAACTACACGAGCAGTGGTGGTCTCATGGATAGGGCGCAGGATCGCTGATCCTCAGGTTGGGGGTTCGAGTCCCCACAGGGTTGTCACTGTCCCCCCAGTGCAGCTAACTGGGTTATCAAAGGCGGGCCATGTCTCTCACTGTCTATGGTGAGAGGCATGAAAAAAAAAGAACCATTGCTGACTTTTGTAAAGAGTAGCTGCAAAGTCGTCAGCGTGTTTATGTCCCTTGCTAAAAGGGTTGTGACAGGAAGGGCATCCGACGTAAAAACCTCTGCCAAATCAAATGATTCACTGTGGCGACTCCCGAGAAAGGGAAAAAGCCGAAAGAAAAAGAAGAAGAAATATTAAACTACATACAGTATATTTATCAAATAATTATTTGCCAAACGTGAAGTTTGAACCCGTTCAAAAATACATACTGAGCTGCGTTTAAGCATATACAGTACTACACATTAACAAACAAACAAAAAAAAAAAAAACACTAAGACAAAATGTTTATGGTTTCATTTTACATTTTTAAAACAGAACAACCATGGACATATTGGTTTCTTCTGAAACTCCAAATTTGGAAAAGTACTTGTTTAACTTTTTGAAAAAAATACAAAAGACCATATCGCCTTTTTGTATTTTTGGGATTGCTTTTTTTTTAAGTTTTTTTTTTTTGCCTACTGTTTGAATTCAAGCACTATCCTGAGGATTTTTCTCTTTTAACAACTGTTTTGAGTTCATTACCATTACATAATTAAAAAATTGTTGAAAGCCTGGTTCATAACTCTCATGCCTCTTCATTGACGCAAAACCCTAAACAGTCGACGTGTTAATTGGCCTGTCAGTTTTCAGCCGCTGACTGGTGGCGGCTTATACCTTGCATCATTTGCGCCCCTTAATGTTGAATGAGGTTACCGAAATCATCCGGCATTCACACTTGCAAACAATCGATTACTTATTTTCTGTACATATGCGCAACACTGAGCTGCGTCAGAGATGAACCAAAACACCAGGACTCTTCACTCTTCTTAAAATGATGAGTATACACTACAGATGCCACACGCTGAAAGTTATTTTCTTTCCAATTAATAGGCTAACCATTGCTTGTTGTTACATCGTGCATGTCAGAGTACACCACAGACAATATGAAGCAAAAGGAAGATCAAGCAACTGAAAAACAGATTATTTACACCCCAACTCTCAGCTCAGCAATGGATACTCAGCCCACGATAGTTACAGCCGAATAAAACAACTTGTGGCCAGTTTTAGATCCTTCCTTCTCATGTACAAAACATTTTGAAACACATATCGAATCAAGTAACTAAAAGCAAGTTCATTGGAACTCACTGAGAAACAACAGGAACACTCAGTACAATTCTGAGATGTTCTCAAGAAGGGAATAAAATTGGGGTATTGAGTTCTGTGCTGGCAGAGGAGTGATGGAATTTACGTCACCGATGCGTGGAAAATATGGGTGCATTTCATCTTCCAAAATTATTCGACAACACAGACATGGATATGCATAAGAGTTTCCAAAGTATATCTAATCTTCTGCATGCTTCTATTACTGAAATATGCATTGTACGTCCATCTTTAAATCTCGATTGGCGTTGTTTCAGCCAGCATTGCGTCTACTTAGATTTAGACGTATTCCAAGAATGTTAGTTTATTATATAACATTTATACTGAAAGAAAACCCTATTGATCCATTCAATACGTGGTGTATGATTAAAAGAAAACTACACAATAAGGTAGAACGCATCATAAACACTTCCATTTGTCTGCCCAAAAAAAAAATAAATAAATAAATAAAACAAATTTAAAAAAAAAATTTAATCGGTTGCTAAGTTTTTTCTTCTTATTATTATTATTTTTTTTAAATCGTGGAGCCTGCTTTGACCTGGCAAGCTAACCGGTATACTTTGCCCTCACCCAGAGTTGGCTGAGATGGGCACCAGTTTCCCCATGACCCTGATTAGGATCAAGTGGTTCAGAAAATGAATGATTGAATAATGATAGAGCAGAAAGTGAAACCTTTTTGGTTTCTATACAATACCGTGACCAGACCTGTTTGTTTAGCTTTAACTCTAAACTGTGACATTTCTGTTTTTCTATGATAAAGCAGACAGTTAGCCTAGGAAGAGGGTCCAATATCAGGTCGAACGTTTCTGGACACCTATGCACCACAAACTTGGAAGAACACAACTGTCCCGTGTTTTTATTTGCTGGATCTCTACAATTTTCCTTGCAACTAAGAAGCCCAAACATGTTGTTTCAGCATTACAAAGCCGCCACGCACAAACTTCAATGAAGATTATGCGTTGCTCACAGCCCTGACATCAACCCTACTTAACTTTGGAATGAACTTGAACAGTGACTGTCTTTGAGCCACCACACTGAATACCAATATTTGACTTCACTCATATTTTTGCAGTGTAATTTGTTCAAAAAGCTAATGAAAAGCCATTCTAAGGAAAGTGGAGGGTATTACAACAGCAAACAGATTGAAATCTGGAACACGGTATTTAAAAATCACAAGTGTGATTGTCAGATATTCACAAATTTAAGGAACAGACGGGCTCTCATCTCATCCCAATCAACAGGCAACCCAATGAAGCCATAAAAACGTGTGAAGCAAGGATATCTGTTATATCACTTTTGAGAGAAAGAGAGACAGGTTAAAGACATGTTGCTAGTAAGGTATAAAGTCACAGCTGTAATATGAAAAGTAAAGCACATCTGGGCATCAACCGGTGTACAGGAAGTGAAGTTTCAGAAGACAGAAAAAAAAACATTAAATAAAATATTATCGTGTTATGGCATAAGAATTTTCATTTAATCATTTAAAGGTAATGTTGATATAAGACAGTCAGACACAGCTATAATTGTAAAGGAAGAAAAACTTTTCGGCTTTTTCCCTTTTTTCCAGGGGTCACCACAGCGAATGATTTGCATGTTTGACTCGGCATAGGTTTGTACGTCGGATGCCCTTCCTGACACAACCCTTCAGCAAGGGGCAGAAACAGGCTGACTGCTATGCAGCTACTCTTTACGAAAGTCAGCAATTGTTCTTTTACATGAACCTCTCACCATAGACAGTGAGAGACATGGCCCTCCTTTGATAACCTAGTTAGCTGCACTGGGGCAGTGACGACCTTGTGGAAAGTGGGACTCGAACCCCCAACCTGAGGATCAACGATCCAGCACCCTTTACCACCAGACCACCACTGCCACCACCACTAACTGATATGCCATAAGAGAGCTAATATAGTAAAGTGGGGTAAGCAAGTGATATACGATAAGACAGACAGGCGGCAAATATAGCAAAAAAAGTGAGACGTGATATACAGTACCATAAAGACACACAGACAGGTGGCTGTGAATTCATTGATGTACCACAATAGTGTGGATTCATAGTGTGAATTCATTGATGTACCACAAGACAGACAGACAATTGGCTAATAGTGTAAAGCCGCTGCTATCCCACAAGACAGACAGACAGGTGGCTGGTAGTGCGAATTCATCGGTGTACCACAAGACAGACAGACAATTGGCTAGTTTTGTAAAGTCAGTGGTATGCCAGAAGACACACAGAGACAGGTGGCTGGTAGTGTGAATTTATTGGTTTACCACAAGACAGACAGACAGACAGACAGAGGGCTAGTAGTGTAAAGTCAGTGGTATGTCACCAGGCAGGCAGGCAGGCAGACAGACAGAGGGCTAGTAGTGTAAAGTAGGTGGTATGTCACAAGACAGACAGACAGACAGACAAAGGGCTAGTCGTGTAAAGTTGGTGGTATGTCACAAGGCAGGCATGCAGACAGACAGACAGAGGGCTAGTAGTGTAAAGTCAGTGGTATGTCACCAGGCAGGCAGGGAGACAGACAGACAGACAAAGGCAGTGGTCTTGGTGGTTTACCTTGGTGATGATGAGTGGTTCTCCATGTTCCAGTCCTCCTCTCAGTGTGAAACCCCAAGGAGCTCCTCCATACAGAGCCACACACACTAATCTCCATCCTTCTCCGGTGTGTCCATCACGATCTGATGTGATGTCTGAGTCCGAGGACAGCCTGTGATCCCCAACACTGAATTCCGAGTCCAGGTCCACGTGATGATTCACAGCGTCCATTTCACACTCAGCGTCTCAGTGTCCTTTAAAAACCGAACTGCTTCTATTTTTTCTGTTTAAAAAAAAAAAAAAAAAAAAAACCGAGGACGAACTTCCCTTAAACCTGTTACGATTACAGCACCTGGTAAAATTCAAAGAACATTCTAGAAATTCGAAGATTAAACACCATGTTGAACTGATCACCGTAAACAGAGGATGTTGATGCTGAAGGCTACACGCTCGAGCGCAAGTTTCTTTTAATTATTATTTTTAGTTTTTCCAAAGAGGTAATGCTTTAAAAACAGCCTGTTTCAATAACGCTTGGTTTTTTTCCTCCGGCTCTGACACAACATAAAGGAAAACATCGCCCTACAATAAACTTTTTTTTTTTTAATGATTGTTATTATTCCACTTGTTTGTAAATTCCAGTCAGGATGCAGTTAGCATGTTAGCTTAAAAACGTACATTAAAATTAAAGTTGCTGCAAACCTCAATCTGATGAACGTAGATTAAACCGATTAAAGCGACAGTATTGATTTATTTACAGAAGTTACAAAACAATAAACAACGACTTGACCGTTAATTAAAAACCTCGACAAACAACACAGCCGGTAGGTTTCTAAGCTAACATTAGGCTATTTCGAGTTATTTATAATTATCAAAAAGGTACAATACCTATTTTCCATGTAGTCACATTTTTTACATTACTCCTAAAAGATATGTCCAGTAACAACCATACATTTTTTTTTTTTAATAACTGTAAATGTAAACACCTCGCCGGTTGCAGCCAAATGAAACTCAGAGTACTTGTTATCAAGCCTCCTTCTAGATTACAGGAGACAACCTGGGCTGCATTTCCAAATCCATTACACTCCCTATATAGGGCTGCTACGTAGGGCACAAAATTACAGCCTCTGCACCCTGCTTAGCACACTAAATGTCCAATAACAGGACATTTATGTTCAAATCTTGAATTGACCAGTAGAGGCGCGGTTGGGAGGTCTACCTGTGGCTTATGTGAGGCATCCGCTCATTAAATCAATTGAAGTGCTTCCCCCTGCTGGTTATTTACACGCAATTACTTCATAGTTTTAGTTCATGGAGACACAGGCTGTTTCTATTTTGTCAAGTCTTTTCATAGCCTTGATGTCTTATATTTACAATGCCACATTTTATTACTTTATGAAAATGCTGTCAGTATGTAATTGCAGCACACCATATTAATTATAGTACATAATAATTCATCCATCCATCTATCCATCCATCCATCCATTCATTTATTCTTAATCCTAAATTGGGTTGTAAGGAGGCCAGTGCCCATCTCAGTGGATGGTATGTTGATCATCTTCGCCTCAGAGCAAGAAGGTCTTAGTTTCGATTCCCGGGCTTGGACATTTCTGTGTGGTGTTTGCATCATCTCCCATGCTTGCATGGGTTTCCTCTGGCTCTTGTTATACAGTGTGATAAGCAGACATACCAAAGTCGGTGTAGGTGTGCAAGGGCATTTGAGATTAACTTCCTTCACTGATTCATTCATTTATTTTCTAAGGTGCTTAATCCCAATTATGGGTTTGGGAAAGCTGGCGCCCATCTCAGCTGGCTCAGCAGGGGTAAGGTACAAATTGCCAGGCTATTGCAGGGAACACTAACAATTAGGGGGGATTTGGAAGAGCCAGTGATCATAGTGTGAATGATTTTGAACCGTGGTTTCCTCCCACAGTTGAACATACATGCACATTAGACTAATTAGCAGATCCAAATTGCCCAGTATGAGTGGGAATATGAATTGTTGTGTGCGTGTTAGTTTGGTGAGATGTTCAGGATGTACCCCGCCCTCAACCAGAGTCAGCTGAGGTAGGCTCCAGCCTCATTAGTATGATGAGTAATTTTTTATTATTCCAGAACGGCCAGTCTGTGATTTACATTTTCATAGTTCTCATAAAGGAATCTTCTTCTTTTCTTTTCAAACATATATATATATATATATATATGTGTGTGTTTGTGTGTGTGTGTGTGTGTATGTATGTATGTATATATATATATATATATATATATATACACACACACACACACACATATATATATATATATATATATATATATATATATATATATATATATATATATATATATATATATATATATATACACTCACTGAATACTTGACTAGGATCACTCAATTCTTTATGGCATGGACTCCACAAGAAGTTTGAAAGTTTTTTCAAGATTCTTCCTTGGTGACATAATAGCATCACACAATTCCTGAAGATTTTTCATGTTCTTGACTGGATTTATATCCAGAGACTGGGAATGCCACTGAACAAAAAACTGAACTTATTGAAATGCTCACGAACATCTGTCGATCAATACTGAGGATGTTCTATGAGTCTGTTGTGGCCAGCGCTGGTCCCAATGCTGTTGCGTGCTGGTGCAGCAGGCTGAGGGTCGTAGACGCAAGCAGTCTGAACAAGCCGATATGCAAGGCCAGTAACGTTGTGGGGATGGAACTTGACTCTCTGATGGTAGTGTCGGTGAGGCGAATGTTGCCCAAAATAAAGACAATATTGAACAATACCTTCCACTCACTTCATAACCTGCTGATCAGTCACAGGAGCCGGTTCAGTGAGAGACTAATACCACCCAAATACACCACTGAACGAGACAGGAAATCATTCCTACCTGTAGCCATTAAACTGTACAAGTCTCCATATAGACGCAACATCCGCTGTTATATACTCGCATTTTGCACAACTTTACATTCTAATGTTTATTCATTCATTCATTCATTTTCTGAACTGCTTAATCCTAATTAGGGTCTTTGGGAGGCTGGCATCCACCTCTGCCAACTCTGGGTGTGAGCAGAGTACACCCTGGACAGCTTGCTAGGCTATTGCGGCATTCTACTGTTTATCATATTGATAATACTGTACATATCAGGGCAGTGGTGGCCCAGTGGTTAGGTGCTGGATCACTGATCCCAAGCTTGGGGGTTCAAGCCCCACTCTCATCGGGTTGCTACAGTCTCCACGCGCCAGTGTTGCTAACTGGGTTATTAAAGGTCGGCCATGTCCCTCACTGTCTATAGAGTGAGGCATATTAAAAAAAAAAAAAAAACATTACTGACTTTCGGCAAGAGTAGCTCTATAGAGGACAGCGTATTTCTAACCTGCGATGGCATGACGAGCTGTCCAGGCTGTATTCTGCCCTCGCCCAGAGTCAGCTGAGATGGGCACCAGCCTTCCCATGACCCTAAGTAGAATGATGCGGTTCAGAAAATGAGTGAATGTACATATCACTCACTCACACAATTCATTCTGTATCTGTTAATATTGATATTAGTTCAGTTCATTTTCTGTACCTGCTTAATCCTAATTAGGGTCACGGGGAGGCTGGCGCCTATCCCGGCCAACTACAGGCGAGGGCAGAGTACACCCCGGACAGCTCACGAGGTCATCACAGGGCAGAAACATGCTGATGGCTTTGCAGCTACTCTTGTCGAAAGTCAGCAATGGTTCTTTTACACGACCCTCTCACCATAGACAGTGAGAGACATGGCCGGCCTTTGATAACCCAGTTAGCTGCATGCACTGTGGAGACAGTGACAACCTGTGGCAAGTGGGGCTTGAACCCCCAACCTTAGGATCAGTGATCCAGCACCTTTACCACTAGGCCACCACTGCCCTTATATTGATATTAGTAACTTTTAATTTTAGACTTACATATAGATATATTTAGATATGGATTTCATATATAGTGCCCTCCAAGTGAATTTTACCGGGGGTGGGGGTGGGGGTGGGTTTGCTGACCAAAAGTTAATTATATTTCATAAAATAACCTTATCCACACTTATTGATATCCCTAACAATTTCTAGGAAATAAATGTGATTGAAGTACTTCTGCCATTTCTACAGTACAAAGTTGATCAAAGTGTCTAGGAACATTTAATTCGTAATTCATCACTTCCTGTTTCCCTGCCGCATAAATATGACATGGCACAGAGACCATTCTCTTGTCCGCTCTTCAACATAAGAAAGACAAAAGAACACACCAATCAAGTAAGGCAGATGTGTCGATCCTCACTAGTCAGGCAATGGCTACAAGAAAATCGCCCCTCGCCTGCACCGCCCATATCTACTGTCAGAGGAATCATTGAGAAGTTTAAAACAATCGGAACAGTGGTAAACAAACCTTGACGAGGAAGGTTATTTCACGACCATGCACAGTGAGGAGGATGGTAAGAGAAATGAAAAGTTCTCCAAAGCTCACTGTTAAAGAATTGCAACAAATAGCAGCATCTTGGAGTCACAAAGTCTTCAAAACAACCATCAGGCGCCATCTACATGCCAACAAGCTGTTTGGGAGGCGTGCACGGAAAAACCTTTTCTCACTCACAATCATAAACACAAACGTCTGGAGTTCGCTAAGCGGTACTGAGACTTCAACTGGGACTGTGTGCTTTGGTCAGGCGAGACCAGGATAGAGCTTTTTGGCAACAAACACTCGAAGTGGGTCTGGCAGAACACAAAATATGTGGAGGCAGAAAAGTACCCTGTGCGCATTGTGAAATATGGGGGAGGATCGGTGATGCTGTGAGCCTGTTTCTCTTCCAGAGGCCCTGGGAACCTTGTTAGGGTGCATGGCATCATGAACACTTTGAAATAACAGGACATTTCAAATTATAATCTGGTGGCCTGTGTTCAAAAGCTGAAGATGGGTTGTCACTGGATCTTTCAGCAAGATAATGGCCATAAACATGTGACCAAATCTACACAGAAATGGTTCAACAGACACAGAATTAAGCTCCTCCCATCTCAGTTCCCAGATCTCAACCATATTGAAAACCTGTGGAGTGGGCAGAAGAGGAGAGTGCAGAGGAGAGGACCCAGCTCACTGGATGATTTAGAGAGATTGTGCAGAGAGGAACGATCCAAAATCCCTCGTTCTGTATTCTCCCATATTGTAAAACATAGGAGAACATTGGGTAATGCTTTGTTGGCGAAAGTTGGTTGTACAAAGTATTAACATCAGGGGTGCCAATAATTGTGGCGCACATGATTTGATGTAAAATAATTATTTCTTAACATGGGATTTCCCACCAAATAAATGCACTTCAATTAAAGGTTGGATTTTCCTCCTTTTTTCCATTGTAGTCTGATATTATTTAGAAAAAACAAACAAAAAACAACCCAGAATTTATTAGAAGTGAAAGAACACATCTTAACCAGGGTGCCAATAATTATGGAGACCATTGTGTATATCTATATGTGTCATTTTTCTTTATCCAGACTTTGTCTTTATCTTATTCTTACTTTGTATGGAGCAACTGTGCATGTAATTACCTCCAGGATCAATAAATAATTCTGATTGTGATAAACCCACTTTGTGTTGACTTTTGGTTGTGCCATGGAGCATTTTTACGGTGGAAGAAGCTGTTAGAAGGAAATCCATCTTCCCATTTACCCAATGGTTACGGTAGTAAGTGTACTCAAACATTCTGTAGCATTCGAGTGATGAGTAACTGGCAATGTGTGTGCCAAGAAAACATTCCCACACCACCTACACCAGTGTACTGTTGACACAAGGCAGGTTGAGTTCATGATTTCCTGCTGTTGGTGCCAAATTCTGATCATACTATCCAATACTATCCTACCTATACAGTGATCCCTCGCTACTTTGTGCTTCAGTTTCTGCGGCTTCAGTGCATCGCGGGTTTTTCAAAAATATTCATCGAAAAATAACAAAATAAGGAAATTAAGGAAAAATACGGGGAAAGTTAAGGAAAATGCCACTAAACAAAGCTAGTTCTGCAAAAAAAAAAAAAACAACCCCAAACAGACAACCCAGAACCCTAATCAAAACTACTTACATTTTTATGTGAGGTGCGCATCTGTGTGTGTCCACGCGTGCGCGTCTGTATGTATGTGTATTTATATTTTATTTACATCTTACGCATTATTTTTGAATGTGTCATTGTTATTATAAACATTTATAGCATTGAATATGTATTTATTGATATTATGTACACATATGCATGTACATATACGTCAGTCAGGGGGTCGATCCTACTTCGCAGAATTGGCGGTTGTGCAGGGGTGTGTGTGTGTGTGTGTGTGTGTGTGTGTGTGTGTGTGTGTGTGTGTGTGTGTGTGTGTGTGTGTGTCTTGGTCCCCATTAACTGCGGAAAGTGAGGGATCCCTGTATGTGTATCTTCATTGAAATCTAGATTCCTCAGGCCAGGGTAATTTTTTCCTCATTCTTCTACTGTACTGTAAAAAAATGTCATATCAGCAGTTCAATCCGCATTGTTGGGCCCTTCAGAAAGGCCCTTAACTCACAGTCGAATAAAAATGAGAACTGTAAGTCACTCTGGATCAGAGTGTCTGCCAAATGCTGTTATGTAAATATACTGCAGTCTCTAACTGTTAAAGGTGCCTACTGGTTAAAGCTGGTAAAACACTTCATTTAGTCTTAAAACTAACATCAAAATACTATATAAAATAAAGTTTTAATATTAAATTAAGTGTTTTACTGTGGTAAAGACATTTATTCTGACAGGAAAATGTAAACTCAAATACTATACCATGCTTAGCTGTAGAATGAGCAATACCAGTACTCATTTACCATAATGTTAACGGAGAAGTCTGTATTTTACAATAAAAACAACACACACACATACTGTGTGTGTGTGTATATATATATATATATATATATATAAAATTCGCTGTGGCGACCCTTGATAACGGGAAAAAGCCGAAAGGAAATCCATCCATCCATATACTGTGTATAATATATATATATATGTGTGTGTGTATATACAGTGGTATGAAAAAGTATCTGAACCTTTTGGAATTTCTCACATTTCTGCATAAAATCACCATCAAATGTGATCTGATCTTTGTCAAAATCACACAGATGAAAAAACAGTGTCTGCTTTAACTAAAACCACCCAAACATTTATAGGTTTTCATATTTTAATGAGGACAGCATGCAAACAATGACAGAAAGGGGAGGAATAAGTAACTGAACCATCACATTTAATATTTTGTGGCCCCCCCTTTGGCAGCAATAACTTCAACCAGACGCTTCCTGTAGCTGCAGATCAGTCTGGCACATCAATCAGGACTAATCTTGGCCCATTCTTCTTTACAAAACTGCTGTAGTTCAGTCAGATTCCTGGGATGTCTGGCATGAATCGCTGTCTTGAGGTCATGCCACAGCATCTCAATGGGGTTCAAGTCTGGACTTTGACTTGGCCACTCCAGAATGTGTATTTTGTTCTTCTGAAACCATTCTGAAGTTGATTTACTTCTGTGTTTTGGATAATTGTCTTGTTGCAGCATCCATCCTCTTTTTAGCTTCAATTGTCTGACAGATGGCCTCAGGTTTTCCTGCAAAACATCCTGATAAACGTGTGAATTAATTTTTCCATTAATGATTGCAAGTTGTCCAGGCCCTGAGGCAGCAAAACAGCCCCAAACCATGATGCACCCTCCACCATGCTTCACGGTGGGAATGAGGTGTTGATGTTGGTGAGCTGTTCCATTTTTCCTCCACAGATGACGTTGTGTGTTCCTCCCAAACAATTCAACTTTGGTTTCATCAGTCCACAAAATATTTTGCCAAAACTTCTGTGGAGTGTCCAAGTGCCTTTTTGTGAACATTAAACGAGCAACAATGTTTTCTTTAGACAGCAGTGGCTTCCTCCTTGGAGTCCTCCCATGAACACCATTCTAGGCAATTGTTTTACATATAGTTGATGTGTGCACAGAGATATTGGACTGAGCCAGTGATTTCTGTAAGTCTTTAGCAGACACTCTAGGTTTTTTTTACCTCTCTGAGTATTCTGCGCTGAACTCTTGGCGTCATTTTTGGTGGACGGCCACTCCTTGGGAGAGAAGCAACAGTGCCAAACTCTCTCAATTTGTAGACAACTTCTCTGACTGTCGATTGATGAACATCCAGACTTTTAGAGATGGTTTTGTATCCTTTCCCAGCTTTATACAAATCAACAATTCTTGATCGCAGGTCTTCAGACAGCTCTTTTGAGCGAGCCATGGTGCACATCAGACAATGCTTCTCATCAAGACAATTCTTACCAGGTGTGTATTTTATAGTGGGCAGGGCAGCTTTAAGCCACTCATCAGTGATTGGGCACACACCTGACTTAAATTGTTTAGTAAAAATTGGTTTCAATTGCTCTTGAAGTCTCCTTAGGCAGAGGGTTCAGTTACTTATTCCTCCCCCTTCTGTCATTGTTTGCATGCTATCCTCATTAAAATATGAAAACCTATAAATGTTTGGGTGGTTGTAGTTAAAGCAGACACTGTTTTTTCATCTGTGTGATTTTTACAAAGATCAGATCACATTTGATGATGATTTTATGCAGAAATGTGAGAAATTCCAAAAGGGTCAGATATTTTTTTCATACCACTGTATAAATATATATATACACATACACACACACACACAAACACATATATAGCCTCAGCTTTATGTTGGCTCTCAGAAATCTTTGGTTGTTGTAATACATCCACCTCGAGGGCTGATGTGTTGTGCATTCTGAGATGCTCTCCTGTTCAACACATTTGCCCAGAGTGGTTATCTGAGTTAATGTAGCTTTTCTGTCAGCTAAATTGGTAAATTTAGAAGTGGCGTGCGCTGGCGGGGAAAAGCTTGTAATCCCGCATTAGACAGAAACAAATGATGAACATTCTCACGTTGGCTGTGGGTGAACATGGACGATGGACTTTGGCGATGAAGTCCCGAACAACGAAACTTTGTCGAAATGTGTTCTATGATCCCCCTTGAATGAAATGAGCCGCCGTGATGAGTTTTCTTAAAGAAACTGCGCGCTGAAGAGACCTGAATAGACTGGAAGAGCCTCAAAGAGACTGGAAGAGGCTGGAGGACACGGGAAGAGGCTGGAGCCAGTCGGCACCAGTTCCTTAAATAACCTCCCCAATGTTCTGGAAAGTTCCATTCTCGAACTTTCGGAATCACCTTACCCACCACCAGGGTCCATCTTGAAGTTTCCAGACCCCCTTACAGCTGAGTCCTACCATGTGACACTAGTTAAAGTACAATCTGAATCTAACTATGTACACCATTTACACAGTCACAATTATATCCATGCCCCTAACACAGGTGAAGTGAGTAACACTGTTACAGAGGCGCCTGCCAAGAATGTGCTATATTAGGCAGACAGCGAACAGCGTGTTGGAAGCTGGAAAATGAACATGCATTAGAATCTTCGTGGCTGATAAGGAAAATATTGCGATCGCTAAATAGCGAGGTCTAGTCTCTCTCCAGGTTTTGTGGGGGTGTTTAGTATGCAGTGGTAAGTACAGTACCGACCAAAGGTGGTCCAAGGAAAGGATAACCAGTGAACTGGTAACAGTGTCATGAGTATCCCAGACTCAGTTATGTGTATGGGGAGTGAAGGCGAGTACGTCTGATCCAACAGCTACTGTAGCACAAACTGTAGCACAAGATGGCTTTGGCTATGGGACTGCCCTGCTGAAAATCAGTCAGTGGGTGTTAATCTTCTGGCTGATTGGTGCATACCAGAAAGTTTAAAATACGGCCACTATGTTAGAATCTATAATTAAATTCAGCCAGAAGATATAACTGACCATCTGCACTGTACGTAGTGAGAAATTTGACATTTATAAATAGTGTGTGATCTATCGTGTCCTCCCTTTAATCTTTCACCACCAGTAAGTACTTTAATTTATTCAGCTGCATTAGCTCCAGTTGGAATGTATTAGAATTTCATGAGGCCTTTTTTTTTCAATCTCATGCTGTGACTCACAGACTAATTTAAATCAGCAACAAAAAGTCTACTAAGTGAAAGTTGTCTACTTCCAGTGGGTCAAATTGTTACTCGAGACATTTGTTACTTTAAGTGACACTTATAATGTAAAGTGCTTACATGTGGCAGATGGTGAATGAGCTTGTGATCCTTTGAATTATACTTCTTTCAAATCCAGCAGATACTCAACGACCTATCATCTGATTAGAGGAATCCGGTGTTGTCCTCCATTATGGTCATTTTACACCCCATACTCCAAGTAAACGATATACTGTACTGTACCTCCAAGATATTTGACCACGGATTGTTCTCACGTGAATAACCTTGGGTGTGTATCCTTTCAGCGATGCTGATTACTTTGAATATGAAAGATATACATACACAAGCTACAAACTGCTCTGAAGGGCATGAGCTCATAACTGAGACTAGATTAATAGATTATGCAAAGCATAATAGACTTTTAACTCAAGAGTTATAAATCATAATATCTGACCATAGGTGTATTATTGCTCACTCACTTACATTCCAGATGGAGCCTAACTCAACCGATATTTGGCGAAGTAAGGGAAACATCCTGAACCACTTGTCTGACCATTACAGGAGGGATAATTAGGATTTTTTAAACTCACATTTCATACACATTGTCTTTTATTTATGTATGTATTGTGTGTGTGTGTGTGTGTGTGTGTGTCAGTGTCCTTCACTCATTCATTTTTATAAGACGAATAATTCTAATCTGGGTTGGGGCGGCAGGGGTGGGGGTGGGGGGGTTGCTGGTGCCCATCTCAGTCAACTCTGGGTGAGGGCGGGGCACACTCTGAACAGCAAGACCAACACCCATTCAACCATTCACACTCACAGTTAGGTGTGATTTGGAGCAGCCTCAGCTTACTATGCATGTGTTTAGACTATGAGAATAAACTGGAGTACGTACCTGAAGGAAACCCATGCAGGTACGAGGAGAACATGCAAACTCTACTGAGGAACACCTGAGCCTGGGAATTGAACCCAGGCCTTCTTGCTGTGACGTAGACCTGCTAATCACTGCAGACCATGTCGTTTTTGGCAGTACATAATGTAGCTGTACAAATGCGTCTGTTTTCTTGCATATGCTGATGTGAGCACAACTCTGAAAAAGGTGCCTTAATTTGACTGCAAAGGTTGTTTACAGATAGTGGAGGAGTAATGCTGAATATGTGATAGTCAGCATGCTTCCAACTTTCAGGAGAGACCCTAGGGAAGGATTTGCCTGGTTCATTGAGAAAGTTATGTACCCAGCAATTTTCTGTTTGTCCTATTTCCATCTGCAACATATCTACTATATGCAAACACGATACAGTATTGCCAAAATTCTCTCGACTCCTGACCATCCCACCTTTCCCACATGTGCTTTTTGAACATCCCATTCCAGATTTATACCCCATTGCTTTTATAATAACCTCAACCTTTCTGGAAGGCTTTTGATTAGCTTGTGGAACGTTGTTGTGTGGATGTTTGCTCATTTCTCTACAGGCGTAGTAATAAGGTCAGTGCATGAAGTCAGGCAATCTGCCCTGAGTTGCTGCAGTCACTGGTGAAGTTGAGGTTAGAGATCTATACTGCCCACCCAAGTCCTTCCACTCCAAATTTGGTAAACCATAATTTAATCAACATTGCTATGACCACAAAAAGCATTGAAACTGGTTTTAGACTCGAATTCCCAGTGCACAGGAATTGTAAAGCTACAGAATACAAGGTTGGGCTGAAAAGTTCATGGGCTGACCATGATGCAATGGTCGAACTTGACCAAATATGGTTTATTTTTCATGATGGTCTTCCGTGCAGTGGGGCAGTGGTGGTCTGGTGGTAAAGGGTGCTGGATCGCTGGTCCTAGGGTTGGGGGTTCAAATCCCACTCTCAGTACTATCATGCTACTTTTTTTTTACCTGTGCACTCGGTGGCATAATTTTTCCGATTGCCTCATATAAAGAAGGTCCTGGGCTCGAGGCCTGTGGTCAGAAGTGGTGTTTCTGTGTGGAGTGTGCGTATTCTCTTTATGTTTGAGTTTTCTCAAATTCCTCTGGTTTTAGTTCAAACATTAAGCTATTCTAATTGGCCAAAGGCTCAGTACCGACTGGTGCCCCCTTGAGTTATACAGCCTCTCTGGAGGTGTCTACCATCCTAGTTAGACTACAAGTGAAGAATGAATGCGATCCTTGTGTTTATTGAACAGGGATCCCAGATCTCCTCTATTTAGAAGAATTCCTCTATTTTTTTACTCGCCTATTTAGCGGAATTCCTCTATTTTTTTTTTTTTCAGGCTCCCTGCGGACCCTTTGACCCCCCAGCTGAAATATTTAATTTCCTCTATTTCTGAACCCGTTTCCTCTATTTTTCTAAACCTCGCTGGGATGCCTGATTAAATGAAAGTGTTCCACATAAGTTTGGAATTATTTTCTAAAAACTAAACCCCTGTTGATATATGTTTTTGGCCAAGCAAAAATGTTGCTGTCAATTGTATACCACATTATGTTTAGTTAAGATTTAGAAATGTGAAATAGGAGCAGCATGATGGTGTAATGGTTAAGATTTGCACCTGACAGCAAGAAGGTCCTGGAGTTGAGCCCCCGTGCCTGGTGGGGGCATTTCCTTATGAAGTTCGCATGGGGAGAACATACAGCCCAAGGACATGTGTATATTAGACTAATTTGGTATGACAGATTGCCCCTAGGTGTGAATGTGAGTGTGAATGATTGTATGTGCATGTGTTGGCCCTGTGATGGTTTGGAGAACTGGCTCCATGTGACTATAATAAAGGATAAAATGCATAAATTGACTTGGCAAAAATGATGGGAGTATTACAAACCCAAGGTGGCACATTACTATAGTGCTTAACACCGTCGCATCACAGCAAGACTGTTCTGGATTTGAGCCTGCCAGCCAACTGGAGATTTTCTGTGTAAAGTTTGCTTGTTCTCTTCATCCCTGCGTGGGTTTCTTGCAGGTGCTACAGTTTCCTCCCACCTAGTCATCACTGTGAGTGTGAATGGTTGGTCGTGTTTGTGTTAGCCCTGTGATAGTCTCGTAACTTGCCTAGGTTGTATACTGACCCTCTTCCAAGGTCAGCTGAGATTGACTCCTGCAGATCTGATGGACAATCAGTGTGAATAACGTATAGAACAGGTTTTTACTTCATCTCGTTTACCTTAAATATCTCAATCTTTGTAAAATAATCATGTAAATATAAAACTGTAAATAAAACATGTAAATCTACAAGCTACTGGACCGGGCTACAACATTCCTTTACATATCACCATATAATACATCTTTTATTTTCATTTTTATAGTTACATGATTATACAATATATGCATTTGTATGTCGGTCTTTGCACCAGAAAATGACATTCGTTAATTCATTTATTTTCCGAACCGCTTAGTCCGAATTGGGGTCAGAGGAAGGATAGTACCCATCTCAGCCAACTCTATGCGAAGACAGTGAACACCCTGGATAGCTCGCTAAGCCGTCACAAGGCAGAAACATGCTGACCGCTACACAACCTTCTCTACGAAAGTCAGGTCTTTTACAGCCTCTCACCACATACAGTGCAAGACATTGATAAACCGGCCTTTGATAACCCAGGTATCTGCACTGGGGAGTACGTACTGCAGTGACAATCTGTTCATAGTGGGGCTTGAAACCCCAACCTTGGGATCAGTAATCCAGCACCATAAGACCGGGCCACCTCTGCCCCCACAAAATGACAGTAAAATTCTATTTTGTAATTTTATTATATTGTGTTTTAAGGAAGTAAAAATATAGCAGCTTGCATAAATGACTTAACTGTGAAGCACACTGCATAAATTTCAGCTATGTCTATTTCATTTTCTGGTTGTAACATTACAGAATATGGGAATATTAAAAGAGGTGGATACTTGTGCTGGTCACTCGATGTCCTGAAAGGACAACAACAAAGCAGTGACCATTTAAAACCTATCAATGCCATTTTATTCAGCTCACCCAACTTTAAACCGCATTAATTACAATCTTCTCAAATTCTGCACTGAGCCAGAGTTCAAAATGCACAACTATTATAAATAACCAACACAACTAATTTTTGTATAGTCAATGGCTTGATAAAAATAATGAAAGATGAACAGCTCCTAAGACTTTTTATATTAATTCCTACGCTTCAGCAGTTCTCAGAAATCTGACTGTTGCTAAGCAACTGTAAAAATAAAGCAGCAACCTTATGTCTGATAACCTCTGAACAGTTATATGCTGGGACTGAGACTACACATGATACACACACACACACACACACACACACACACACACACTACACACTCACTCATTTGCGAACAGCTGACACTGGAAGAAGGTGGGGTACATTCTGAACAGTTTGCGAGGCAATTGCAGGGCCAGCACACACACACACACACACACACACACACACACACACACATATATATATATATATATATATATATATATATATATATATCAGTTATATAGCATGTTACCCTTGTGTTAAGACGTCGTCTCTGTGATCTTTGTGTTTACACTGTTTTGCGGAATTTTGTAACCCTAAGCAAATATGGTTGGTCAGAAGCGTAAGCGTAAGTGTGTGTGTATGTAAGGTTTGACATTTGTATGATTCCAGTCCATGCTCACAAACTCCACGTCGCAGTATCTCAGGCGGCCTATACTGTATATAAAATATCTGAAATCCAAAAAAACAAGCCTTCCTGAGCATATATGAACATTTTCTCATCAACTTAATAAACTTTTGTTTAGACAAAAGGTTCTTCATAGGTTCCAGGTTACTGTACTTATATGAATAAAGTACAGTATTTTAAAAATGGCTGTTGCACCTTTAATGTGTTTTATGCTGATATGATGCACCGTAAGGGGGCAATCCAGGTATGCTATTATTTACACTCTCAAAAGTTAAATTCATACATTTATCTATACCACATGATAACATTAATAAAAAGATTTACAAACCATATACGGGTATATACGGGTGTAACTCATAAAGAGACTTTGAAGATTGAAACAGCTGTAAACTTAAAACTGTCTGTCTTCCTTTCGGCTTTTTTCCCTTTTACTCCGGAGATGCCACAGCGAATCATTTGATTCGCACGTTTGATTTGGCAGAGATTTTTACGTCGGATGCCCTTCCCGTCACAACCCTTTCAGCAAGGGACAGAAAAACGCTGACGGCTTTGCAGCTACTCTTTTTACGAAAGTCAGCAATGGTTCTTTTACATGCCTCTCACCACAGACAGTGAGGGACATGGCCCTCCTTTGATAACCCAGTTAGCTGCACGGGGGGGGGGGGTCAGTGACAACCTTGTGGAGAGTGGGACTCGAACCCTCAACCTTTGTATCAGCGATCCAGCACCCTATACCACTAGACCACCACTGACCCAGCTGTAAAATTTAGTTAAGATAAAAAGATTAGACTTTAATTAAGTTAAATGCTTAATTTTTTCACTGTAGATAGTATAGAAATAGTTGTATGCAATAAACCAAAATAATTTACGTATTTTATGTTTAAAAGAATCTGTGCAAGGTCATTTATAACCCCTCCCCCCATAATTTTTGGTAATTCAAAACCACACCTATATGGCTTGCTCGGTAAATATTTAAGATGTTTCAAATGTTATTGTTTTATTGCACAGATACCACCATCATAACATACTGTCCAAAAAAGTACAGCAAAATATGAATTCACTGTGAAGATGTCATGTTTTTACAAGATTTGAGGGAGACATTATTTGATCATGACATAGCAGACATAAGTTTGATTTTTTTCACGTGTTTTAACTTAAAAATCACATCAGATGTGACAGAAATATTATTTTGTTTACGCTTAATAAATATTATTACGCTTTGTATGAAAGTACAATTATCTAAAATTTTGGAAAAGAAAAAAAAACAACACTTTTTGTGGCAGTGGTGGCCGAGTGATATAGGGTGCTGGATCACTGATCCTAAGGTTGTGGGTTCAAGCCCCACTTGCCACAGGCTGTCACTGTCCCCCCAGTGCAGCTAACTGGGTTATCAAAGGCCGGCCATGTCTTCTCTCACTGTCTATGGTGTGAGGTTCATGTAAAAGAACCATTGCTGGCCTGGTGAGCTGTCCAGGGTGTACTCTGCCCTCGCCCGGAGTCAGCTGGGATGGATGCCAGCCTCTCCGTGACCTTAATTAGGATTAAGCGGTTACAGAAAATAAACTGAATATTTTTTGTGACATTTTTCACCTGGTTTATCCCCTTAAAGGGAACCTGTACCCAAAATTTACGGCATTCAAAAAATATCCACTATACTTTATTATTAACTTTTAAACATCCCCTGATGTCGGTAGTTTATTTATAAGTCCACATTTCCTTTTATTCTATATGACATTCCTTGCTCACGGAGGTTGAGCGCGCGGACATGTTGGCTTCTTTTCACCGGGGTTAAAGGTCATTGTGACGTAACATCGTTGACAGTTGTATAGCCAATTGCAGAATGTCAGTATATTTTCCTCAAGCAATTCATGTTCTTCACAACAATCGCACTCCTGACTGGTTTTTTGACGCACGCATTTTCCACAAGAGCACCAAATATTTGCTGGTTGTTTGCTACGATTTTCCCGTGTAAGAGCTTCTGCCGACTCTCCAATATCGTCCTCCGAGTCGTCACTTTCCTGGTCCGATTTCACTAAATGTGGATAGTCTTTCTTCAGTGGTTTATATAAATAACCTTCTGCTCCTTATACAACATTGTCTTCGTCCATGGTTTAAAAAAAAAAAAACTGCTATAATGTCTGTTTTTTTCCAATTTTCCGTGAGCTTGTGTTGTATATGTCAGGTATATAGCCTTACGTTTACATTGCAATCTTGCAGTTCCGGTCGAGGCTTAGTCAACGATATGACGTAACTTCAAATACGCCGTTTGAAATCTCCTGTGCTCTGAAGCTTGACGTTAGTGAAGCCCTTAAATCACTTAAAGCTGGTTTGTGAGAGAATATAATAAACGCCTTATAGGTGTATTGTCACTAGCTATACACAATACATCAAATTAGGTATATGAGCGTTCTCACTACAGGTTCCCTTTAATGCTGCAAATATATCACATAATACTTATTTTGTTTCGGTAACAGAAAAAGCAAAGGAGTCATGTCATGATTTTTACCCAAAATCACTAATGAAAAAGAAAATCAGAATAATATGCAATGAAAGCTAGGAATACTTGTTGATATTTCTTAAATAGACTTTAATTTTGCAAATCATAAGGAGCTGAGAGCTTCTGAGCCCTGTAGGCACAGATGGAAGTGGAATGCCACATGGCCTTTTTTTTTTTTTTTTTTTTTTTTTTAGTCTTGTTGGATTGAACACTTTTCCAAGATTGAAATCACACTGCAAACCTCTAACAAATTTAATGTATAAACTCGATTCATGTCTAGCACCCTTTGTCAAAACCAAATTACTGGAGCATGTATTGAGATGATTACGTCTGTTCAGTAACAACCCACGGATGATATTTAGGCTTTTCTTTTCTCTTATTTGATTTTGCTATACTGTATGAATCCCACAAGGGAAATTATTGCCTCTATAATAATAACCAAATTGCCTCTATAATGATGGCCGAAGACAACATGATGTGCTACATGATCATGTACTCATAAATTTTCCAAAGATTGTAATAAGGCCTTTAACATACTAACCAGCTCACCACATGTATTATCCTATTCTGCTTCCAGACAACCAAAAAGTGTGACTTGGCAGTACACTGTAGTGTTAACGTTTACATGTAGTGGGCGAGGTAATGAACTTATTATTTGTCCACCTCTGCAGTGGACTATATAATCATCTGAATCACTCCTAATGTATAATGACATGCCTCCTACCTGATTCTGATGTTTGTGCAGAGTGATACCCAACAATGTGCACAAGAAGACAGTGAATCCAGACAAAACCACTAATTTTAGATTTATAATGTCTTTTTTTTTTTTTTTTTTTTGGAGACAAGAGAATGTCATACAGTGACTGAGTCCACGTAAGCACCACTATTTTTATATTGATGCTCAATTTAGTTTGAGGTTAGATCTCACTGACCTAGTGTGTTCCATGCTGAAGACTGGGTGTTTTATTTTGTTTAACCTGAAATAATAATAATAATAATAATAATAATAATAATAATAATAATAATAGGTAAAGTCCGTTGGGCTTTTTACACCCGAGCCTACTGGCTCATCGGACCAATGCTTATTCCTGGATTCTGTAGCGTGAAGCGACTAGGAGTACAACTCCTCCTGGATGGGACGCTAGTCCATCACAGGTTACCTTCCCAGTATATTTTTACTGGTACCCATTTATACTGCTGGGTGAACAGAGGCACACTTGTGGTTAAGACCTTGCACAGGGGTCTTAGCACAGTGGGCGTCGAACTGGGATTTGAACACATAACCTCCCGATCATGAGCCCAGCACCCTAACCACTACACCACCGGCCCAAATAATGATAATGATAATAATAATAATAATAATAATAATAATAATAATAATAATAATAATAATAATAATAATAATAATAATAATAATAAATAATCTCTGTAGTGGAAGTTGTGACAGGAATGAAACTTAAAGAGGAAGTTAGACTCCCCTGGGAAATGCCAGATATAGCCAGTAATAACTACATTATTCAGTTTGATGCAGATTCTTAGAAAGCTTAGTAATGCATGAATTATTGTAATCTGCTAAACCTGAGGAAAGCGAAGTCTAGTCGAAACTTAAGATAAGGACATAATGAATGCTAATGAGATTTATATTGATGTAATAATAACAAATGTAACTCAATTTAATCACTAAAGTATTCTGTAAAACATTTCAGGCCATGTTGCTACTATAAAACATTCAATCATTCATTTGTAAGCTGCTTTATCCTAATTAGGGACACCGGTTGGCTGGTGCCCATATCAGCCAATGCTAGGCGAAAGCAAGAACGGTACACCCTGGACCGTTCACCAGTCCATCACAGGCAACGCCCTCCACCATTCACACTCACATTTAGGGGCGATGGAATAATCAGTGGGATTGTAAAGCAACATAGGGCCAAAGAGAGTATTAAAGTTTAGATGGGGGGGGGGGGGGGGCAAACCTTTTTACTGAGGGCTATATCACAAAGTTTATAGTTTATCAGTCACCAATGGCTGAATAATTACTGAGCATTTATATCAAAAAAGGGCATGAAATTAAATCTGTATTGCAAAATGATTAGTTTTTGTTCTCCTTTTCTTTTTTCGCTTACTTTTACTGACAATTGACAGGGATCAACTTGCATCTTTTCATTTATTTGAAATAGGCGGCTGGCAGTGGTGGCCTGGTGGTAAAGGTGCTGGATCACTGATCCTAAGGTTGGGGATTCAAGCCCCACTCTCCACGGGTTGTCACTGTCTGCCCAGTGCAGCTAACTGGTTTATCAAAGGCTGGCCATGTGTCTCACCGTCTATGATGTGAGGCTGTAAAAGAACCATTGCTGACTTTCATAAAGAGTAGCTGCAAAGCCGTCAGGGTGTTTCTGCCCTGCAATGGCCTGGCGAGCTGTCCAGTGTGTACTCTACCCTCGCCCAGAGTCGGCTGGGATGGCCGCCAGCCTTCCCACGACCCTAATTAGGATTAAGTTGTTACAGAAAATGAACGGGTAATGATGAAATAGGCTGCTGCCCCAAGTGGAGGGATGATGAATTACATTACATGGTATGTGTAATGCAAAGAATGGATGATAATCATATTCTTTAAAAGCTCCTGAGTTCCGCATAACATGAGTTCTGGGCCCAGATTTGGTCCCTTAGTTTGATGTCTGTGGCTTAGATAGTTTAGTTGCCATGGGTAATGGCAGGCTGCATGGACACGCGCGCACACACACACACACACACACACACACACACACATACACACACACACACACACCCACCCACCCCCGCAGGTTTATGAAGGTTTTATGCAATATGCACATAGAGATGAATTCAGACTGCAGTGCCTACCATCCTACATAACACACATTGGTATATACACAGTATATATATATATATATATATATATATATATATATATATATATATAAAATCATAGGGAGCAGTGGTGGTCTAGTGGTATAGAGCACTGGATCGCTGATCCAAAGGTTGGGGGTTCGAGTCCCACTCTCCACAAAGTTGTCACTGTCCCCCCCCAGTGCAGCTAACTGGGTTATCAAA
>CM045741.1:17665015-17692515 GCA_024760905.1 Plotosus lineatus
CATCACCTTGTAATTTCACAGCAGGGGTTCGAAAACTTTTGCAGCCCTTTGGCTGTTCACGTCACCAGACAACCCTCAACACAGATTTATTTTTATTGCCTATTTAGAAATAGTGCTCACAGTCAGGGACAGGCTGGGACACTGGGAATTTATTCAGATTGTACTCTGAATGGGACCGCCGTCCACTGCACTGATTCGCACCTACGGGAAATTTAAAATAGCCAGTCCACCTACATGCATGTTTTTGAGGTGTGGGAGGAAATCAGTAAAAAACCCACATAGACACAAGTCGAACATGCAGAACACAGTGTCCCATCTAGACTGTGTTCCATCCTGCTCTCAGCTTGGGTTGTGACGATACCCGCACCGCTGTGACAACCTGAAATTTGACCTGTGGTTCTGAAACCTGACTGAGTGCAATCAGTTTATCTTTAGCTCCAAAAGGATTAAAACAAAGTTCTTGGAGGATAGGAAGGAAGGCTTGTTGGAATGTAGAAACATCAAAGTTTGTCGGCTTTGTTGGGAAGGATGATGACAGGTAGTGGGTGTGTACCCCAGGGATCCTGGCACTGTGAGGCCCACAGGATCATTATAATGCCACACTGTGTACAGGAATATTCCAGTTATATATTGGAGCCCAAATGATTTTTATTTCTGACCTTTTTTCCTGAGAGACAACAATATGTCTCTTCTTCTTCTTTTCCTTGCGGCTTTTTCCCTTTTCAGGGGTCGCCACAGTGCTCATTTGATTTGGCATAGGTTTTTACATCGGATGCCCTTCCTGACACGGCCCTTAAGCAAGGGGCAGAAACACGCTGACGGCTTTGCAGCTGCTCTTTACGAAAGTCAGCAACGGTTCTTTTACATGAACCTCTCACCATAGACAGTGAGAGACATGGCCCGCCTTTGATAACCCAGTTAACTGCACTGGGAGGGGGACAGTGACAACCTTGTGGAAAGTGAGACCCGAACCCCCAACCTTAGGATCAGTGATCCAGCGTCCTTTACCACCAGGCCACCACCGCCCTAAAGAACACAATATGTCAATGTCGACATATAGTCCTACTTTTTTTTAAATTCTTTTAAGGCTTTTATGAAACACATTTAATCATTTCTTAAAGCCACTTTATGACAATCACAGTTGTTGTATTAATAAAATGGGTGCACTGGGTTCTCTCTGAGCCAACATTGGCTTCCCCCAATATTCCGGTTTTCTCCCACAGAATTTGCACAAGACACGCAAATTTGCTGAACTGGATGCTGGGTAACCGTCGAAACACACATTTCTGTGTTCGCTCTTTGATAGATTAGTGACCTGTTCAGGAGGTCCTCTCCTTTCACCTCAAGTCAGCTTGTATTAACTCCAGCTTTCTCTCTGACTCTGACTGATAAGGGGTAGAGCTAATGCATGGATAATATTCTTAAATAAAATTCCTTCAAATGTTAAGTATTCACTTACCATTTGTCAAAATGGTGTAAGCAGACTGTCCTGTTAAATGATGTCTACAAGTTTTCTGAATGAATTCAATCCATAGTTTAGTGAAGTTTTCCAGTCTGTGCTGGAATAAATATTTGTTTATTAGGTGGATTATATGTCGTTTTGGATCCTTGAGTTGAACACTATTTAGGTAACATGGTGGTGTAGACCTTAGCACGTCTGCCTCCCAGCAGGAAAGTCCTAGGCTCAAGTCCTGGACTCGGTGAGGGTGGTTCTGTGCAGTTTGCCTGTTCTTCATACACTTGCGTGGACTCCTTTCAGGTATTTCAGTTTCCTCCCACAATCCAAAGACATGCACTTTAGGCTAACTGTTTGTTCCAAATTGCCGCCTGAAGTTGTGGGTGTCAAAGATTGTGTGTATGTTTCCCTGAGATGGACTGGCGAGATGTTCAGGGTGTATCGTGCCTTCACTCCGAGTAAGATGAGATAGGTTCACCTCTTTGTGAACCAGAATGAACTGGTTTGGCAAATAAATGAATGAACACTATTCAGAACATGTAAATGTGGGGAGCTGTAGACTAATGATTAGAGAAGAGAATTTTGGGACAGAAAGGTCGCTGGTTTGATTCCCGAACCACTGTGACGGTGGGGGAGTGAGCAGCACCTTCCCTTCCTCGAGATAAATGGCTGGAGTGGCCTTGAGCAAGGCACCCAACCCCCAACTGCTCTCTGGATGACTCAAATGTGTGTGTGTGTGTGTGTGTGTGTGTGTGTGTGTGTGTGTGTGTGTGTGTGTGTGTGTGTGTGTGTTGCCCTGCAATGGTTTGGTGACTGCAATGGTTCATCGTTCAGCCTACATCCCTGCCTTTGTTCAGTGTTCATTGAAAAAAGCTCCAGCCTCACCTGTGGACCTAATCGGATTAAGCAGTTTGATTATGCAAATGAGTATGAGGAGTGAGTGAGTGAGTAAGCAAGGAGTGCATGAGTAGTGCATGAGTAGTGCATGAGTAGTGAGTGAGGAGTGAGTGAGTGAGCGAGTGAGGAGTAAGTGAGTGAATGAGTGAGTGAGTGAGCGAATGAGAAGTGAGTGAGGAGTAAGTGAGGAATGAATGAGTGGGGAGTGAGTGAGGAGTGCGTGAGTGAGTGAGGAGTGCATGAGTGAGTAAGGAGTGAGTGAGTGAGGAGTGCATGAGTGAGTGAGGAGTGATTGAGTGAGTGAGGACTGAGTGAGTGAGTGAGGACTGAGTGAGAGAGTGCATAAGGAGAGAGTGAGTGAGAGTGAGAGAGTGAGTGAGGACTGAGTGAGTGAGTGAGGACTGAGTGAGAGAGTGCATAAGGAGAGAGTGAGTGAGAGTGAGAGAGTGAGTGAGAAGTGAGTGTGGAGTGAGTGAGGAGTGAGTACGTGATTGTCAGGAGTGAGTGAGTGAGTGAGTGAGCGTGTGAGGAGTAATTGAGTGAGCAGTGTGTGAGTGAGTGAGCAGTGAGTGAGTGAGTGAGTGAGGAGTGCATGAGTGAGTGAGGAGTGCATGAGTGAGTGATGAGTGAGTGAGTGAGTGAGGAGTGATTGAGTGAGTGAGCGTGAGGAGTGAGAAGTGATTGAGTGAGGAGTGTGTGAGTGAGTGAGGAGTGAGTGAGTGAGGAATGCGTGAGTGAGGAGTGAGCAAGTGAGGAGTGCGTGAGCGAGTGAGGAGTGCATGAGTGAGTGAGGAGTGAGAGAGAGTGAGGAGTGATTGAGTGAGGAGTGCATGAGTGAGTGAGGAGTGAGTGAGTGCGGAGTGCGTGAGTGAGTGTGAGGAGTGAGCGAGTGGGTGAGCGAGTGAGTGAGGAGTGAGTGAGTGACTGGGTGAGCGAGTGAGTCAGCGAGTGAGGAGTGAGTGAGTGTGGAGTGAGTGAGTGAGCGAGTGAGTGAGTGATTGACTGTGAGAGATTGAGTGAGAGAGTGAGTGAGTGAGCGAGTGAGGAGTGTGTGAGTGAGTGCGTGCATTAGTGAGGAGTGAGGAGTGAGTGAGCGAGTGAATGAGTGAATGAGAGGACGAGTAAAGGTTTCATATGCAGTTCTTGATATTTTGTGCATCACTCTTTCTTTTCAGTAACTGTATATTCAGTCACTAACCCTAATTGGATTTAATTTTGGTAATGACCGACAGGTGTTCCAGGGTAAAGTTATGATGTACTGAATTATATTGCTATACAGTCAGTCCTCTATCTCCGGGCAGCTGCTGAAAGAACTTGGCTCATATAAGTCTCAGTTTGCTGCATCCAGTCGATCCACTGCCAGTATGTTAATTAAGTAGAATTGAAATAGCATGAAGTAAGTGCAGTTTAGTGGAGAAATACTTTCAAGCTTACTTATGTGTTTTTGTTAGTAATACTCCCTTAATACTGGTCTTCTGTTAAAAGTCCAGTGTTAGACTTCAAGTATTTTTTTCGGGTACCAGTATGGAAGTAAATTTACATATTCAGCATATTGATTTAACTTTGCAGTGTATTTTTAACCATCTATGCACCACAGTTCCTTCTGTACATGAACAAAAATAAATTTGCTTTAAAACTTTGCTGTAGCTTATGAATAAAAATGTATCTTTAATTTGCTGTAATGATAAAGTAATATATGAGATACTGTGTGGACAGGTAATTTAAAGACGAAAGCAACATCCATGCCAGTGTGCTGCCACTGAGACTGTGCTGCCAGGTCAGTCTCAGTGGCAGCACACTGACATGGATGTTGCTTTCGTCTTTAAATTACATGTACGATACAGTATCTTATGTATTACTTTATCATTACAACAAATTAAAGATACATTTTTATTCATAAGCTACAGCAAAGTTTGCTGCCACTGTGCTGCCACTGAGACTCTGAGTTTCCCCTTTCCTTTATAACTGATGCTGCCAGGTCAGAGCATTCGTGCCAAGAAAGGTTTGAGAAGAAATACTGCTGCTAGGAAGAACTTTTCGCCTTGTGGATATTGATTTTTAAGACGCTTAATAAAAAAAGGAGTGAAGTGATTTTTTTGATCGTTTTCACAGTCTGTAAAAAGTAAGATCTGAAACAGAAATTTTGGGAAAAAAGTGCTGATTTTTAAAAAATAAATAGACAACACCTTTTATAGATTAAAAAAAAAAAAACTTCTTCCAGTTGATCAATGATGAACATACAGTCGGCCTTCTACTTACGAAATTAATCCGTTCCAGAGCCTTTTTCGGAACCTGGAGTTTTCGTAAGTAGAGGCGCATTTTACATGTCAAATGCATGATTCGTTGCAAGGCTCCCAAGACTACCCCATAACACTGTCTCTCTCTCTCTCTCGCTCTCTCTCTCTCTCTCTCTCTCTCTCTCTCTCTCTCTCATGCACTCTCTCTCTCGCTCTCTCTCTCTCTCTCGCTCTCTCAAAACTGTCTCTCTCTGGTGTGCTTTGTGGAGTGGCGTGTTTTGCCGAATGCAGGCTCCGCCCATACGCGCAGCTGACGAAGCAATTGTATTTAAAGGTTTAAATGGATGGGATGTTGTATTTAAAGCGGAATTACAGTACCTGTTTGAAAGATCAGAGGTCCTGATTCAATATATACTTGCTTCCTTGCTAGATTGGAGGTCTTGTCCCACAGAGCACTGTTTTCATGCCTCCTTCTGCTTCAATATTGTTCCAAAATAATCGCCTCCGTCACTGTATTTCCGCTTTTCTGTATTTTCCGGGTCCATGATGGATAACAAAATATATCAATCTCAAAATAAACTCACGAGCCAACATTCCTGTTCAACTCTCCTCTCTCACGCGTGTGACAAACAGGAAGTATGGGTACAGGAAGTATGGGTACAGTTCACCTGCCTCCTGGCCAATGGGAGGCCAGCAGGGCGGGATGTTGGGAGACAGCCAATGAGATAGCAGCTCGTGCATTGTTTGAATTTGTGAAATGCATGTTTGAATTTTTGAATGGCGCGTTTGGCGCTTTTCGTAAAAAGAGGTTGTTTTCGTAAAAAGACGACGGAAATTTAGGAAAATGTTTTTCGTAACCTGGATTTTTCGAATTCAGAGGCTTTCGTAAGTAGAGGGCCGACTGTATAGCCTTATAATCATTTTGGCCACAGATGTACAAGAAAAAAAATCCAGTGGAAAAAGTAGCTGTAACTCTTTACCTGACCTTGATATTGAGATCAGAGTTTGAGTGTGTGGGATCTACATGTTCTCCCCAAGCTTACATGGGTTTCCTCCAAGAGCTCTGGTTTCCTCCCACAGTATAAAGACCTGCACATTAAGCTCATTGGTTGTTCCAAATTTCCCCTAGTTGAGGCCCTGCAATGATCTGCTGAGCTGTTTAGAGTGTGCCCCACCTTCTCCCCATGTCGACTGAGACAGGGATTAGCTTCCCCACAACCCTGAAAAGATTAAGTGGTAAATGATGAATAAAAATGCGCAACACATGTTTGTCATGGAATTTTATAAACTAATTCAGTGGGACTATAGGAATAAGACCATTTTTGTTTGTTCATATTTAGTATTCTCTTTATCTTGGTTAAGGTAAGAGTAGATCTGGAGCCCATGCCAGGGACACTGGCTGTGAGATGGGACTACGTCTCAGCTAGGACACATTCACACCTAAATTCAATTTAAAATAGCCAATCCATATACAGGCACGATCTAGACGACCAGATTCTGGAAACCTGATGATCCTGAGGTAATCTATGGGGCATCCTGTTGAGGGCGTATTTCAGCCTGTTCCCAGTGTTATCCAAGGGTATTTACTGGCCCCTGAAATACACCTTCAAGTCTGAATACAGTATTCTCCAAAATAATTACACCGCATATGTGAACTGGTGTTTCATTCACACTCCGGGACTCTTCAGATACAGTATACAGTCCATGATCTTCATTTTTTCCCAAGATCACACTGTATTCAGACTTGAGTGTCAGTCCATAAACAATACTGAATATGTTTCATAGGCAGAATTTAAATTTTTGGTAAAGTGTATTTAAATCTCTGCTATAGTATCATAAGATTATTGGTAATGACAAACTTCTTAGTTTTCCCCAATAATACCACAGTGTTAGGAGGCAGTGAGAATGAAGTAATTTTAATTGGTTTTATTATTTCCTGGTTGACAGTTCCATTTCTTTTAGAAAAAAGCTTGGCCATTTATATGTGAGATCATCAACAGAATTTTTTTTTTCTGGCCAAAAGTATTCAGAATCAAGTTTTGATTTGAGGAAATAAAGGAGAAAATCATGATAGTTCACACAGAAGAGATCATGGACTGTATTCAGTATACAGGAATCCCTCGCTACTTCGCGCATCAATTCATGCGGCTTCATTGCATCGAGTTTTTTTTTTTTTTTTTTAAATATTCATCGAATTAAAAAAATAAGGAAATTAAGGAAGAATAGAGGAAAACGTTAAAGAAATGCTGCAAAAACAAGGCCAATTATGCAAAAAAAAAGCCTAAACAAACACAAAACAAAAAAAACAACCCAAAACCTCCCATCAAAACTACTTACATTGTTGTGAGGTGCACATCTGAATGCGTGCACGCGCGTCTGCGTGTATGTGTGTATATTTATATTTTATTTACATCTTATGCATTATTTTTTAATGTTTAAATATTATTATAAGCATTTATAGCATTGAATGTGCATTTATTGATATTATATACACATATACTTGTACATATACGTCAGTTGGGGGGGGGGGGGGTTGGGGGGGGTGATCCTACTTCACGAAATTCGGTGGTCGTGTGGGGATCTCTTTCCCAATTAACCGCGGAAAGTGAGGGATCCCTGTATTAGTAAAACCAGAATCTCAGATCACAAATGAGCAACGTTCTGACACAGAAGTCCATTAATAGACTTAATTACGTATATGTTACTTTAATTATGAATATACACACGTGATTTACAAACATTGGAAATCCAGGCATTTCATGCACAGTTTATGCACACTGTGATGACGTTTCTTTTTATTATTAATGCCATGCAAAGTAAATATACCGTGTAGGTTTCAGAGAATTAACAGAACCATTAAAAGGCTGAGTAAGATGGTCTTTTTCAAAATTTTAAAGTGAGACTTTAAATAAAGACAATTATAAGCTCTTGCATTTCCTAACTGCTTGTCTAGCACATGTGGTTGGTGTTTGTTGTGCTTGTCCATGCTGAAAAATGGAGGATCTGCAGAAAATTATATTAGATTAAAACCAGGTCTAGAGGTATAGGGCACTGGATCACTGATCCAAAGGTTGGGGGTTTGAGTCCCACTCTCTACAAGGTTGTCACTGCCCCGAGTGCAGCTAACTGGGTTATCAAAAGTCTCTCACTATCTATGGTGTGAGACATGCAAAATAACCATTGCTGACTTTCGACAAGAGTAGGCTGCAAAGCCATCAATGTGTTTCCGCCTTGCGATAGCCTGGCGAGTTGTCCAGGGTGTATTCTGCCCTTGCTCGGAGTTGGCTGGGATGGGCGCCAGCTTCCCCGCGACCCTAATTAGGATTGAGTGGCGACAGAAAATGAACTGAACTAAAAACCTTAGACTCAACATGAGCACGAGACCACACAACACAGTTGTGGGTCCTTCCCCTGGATTTACACTCGGTATAATTCCAGTTATTTATAAAAAAAAATCATGGAGCTGCAGGTTTTTTTGAGCATGCTTGGCATACGATTGGGATATAAAAAGGAGGCAGGGTGCAGTCAAGAGATGAAACTTGTTTCCCAGTCCATCAAGATTCCCTATGATGGCAGATCAGTGTTTGTTACGCTCTTGCATTTTATACTGCGCTCTAATATGTTTCAGATATTTTATCATGATTGGCGTTGAATGGTAATACATCATAATAATTGCAGCAAAACTTTTGATGTTCTAAAATTTTGCACAGATCAATGTGATCATCACGAATCCACAAAGTTCCTTCAAGGTCATCACGATTCAATCCCATGACACCCTCCATGCTCATTACGATTGTCTCAAATTGTGGAGATTGTGGACATTGTGCCTTGTGTAAGCCTAAGGTTAGAAAAAGCAATAAAGCTAACGCTATCTGCGTAAGTGCGCGCAACCCAGCAATACAAGTAGGCATTCTTATTAAATATTCCCGATTATTCACACAGAATTTAATGAAATTTTGTTGATTCTACCTGAAGGAAGTTTTTGTACTGATGTCACTTCCAATTCCGGCTGTAACAGAATTTTATATAGCACCAAAATTAAAAGAACATGATTAGAAAACGCATGTGTGCTGCCTATTTTAATACACTCACACATTTTCCCCCCCAAACCCCAGCCTTTCCTTTTTTCCTTTCAGGGGTCGCCACAACGAATCATCTGCCTCCATCTTCATGGACGTCATATTAATGATTCACTGTTTGATTTGGCTTAGATTTTTATGTCGGATGCCCTTCCTGAGACAACCCTTTAGCAAGAGGCAGAAACACGCTAACGGCTATACAGCTAATCTTCACGAAAGTCAACAATGGTTCTTTTACATACCGCACACCATAGACAGTGAGAGACATAGCCAGCCTTTGATAACCCAGTTAGCAGCACTGGGGGTGGGAGTGGGGGCAGTCAGGAGTGACTGACTTGTCGAGAGTGGGACTCGAACCCCCAACCTTAGGATCAGCGATTCAGCAACTTTTACCACTCAGCCACCACTGCCCGACACTCACACATTTGCTAAACTGCTTAATCCTACTAGATTCAGAGGAAGGCTGGTTCCTATCTCAGCCAACACCAGACAAAGGCAGGGTAGGGAACACCCTGGACAACTCGCCAGCCCATTGCAGGGCAACACATACATGCAACCATTTACACTCACACTTAGGGTCAATTTGGAGCAGCAAATTAGTGTAACCTACATATCTTTTGGTGTGTAATAGAAAACCAGACTACCAATAGGAAACCCACACAAGCACACGGAGAACATGCATACCCGACACAGAAATGCCCGAGCCTGAGATTCTTTCTGCTGACACTTTGGTGACCACAAGTTACTTATGAAATGCTCACAAAGTTGTAAATTTCTTCGATTGCTTTTCTGTCAAAGTTTATATGAAGCTTTATAGTTAAGATTAGAAATTAGAGCCAAGACACCCTAAACACCTATAGATGTGAGTAGTGTTTAGTAGAGCTGCGCAATAAAACCAGTTTAAACCGGTTCTATCATGCAAACAGTACGTATTACGATACTCTGAAGCAAAACTGTTTTTTGACATGCATTCGGAAAACTTCGGAACAGTAAAAAAAACTTCAGCTATTCCCGCTAACTGAACCAGAAGTAGGCGGCCACAGAGGTTCCGGCATGTAATCCTGACACACTGGGTTTCCGTCCTCTTATCTATAATCATTCAGTGTGTGGAGAGCCAGGCATAATAAGAGCCATGCCGTGATTGTGCAGTGCGGATGTCACGAAGGCCTTCAGCCAATAGAATTTGTTTTTATACAGGATACGGAAATTTCCGCTAAAAATAAAACCACGGTTCATATTGCTAATTGCAGAGAAATTTTCTGCCCTACTACATTTAGATTTTCACTTAAACATTTATTTTAAAATGACAGAAGTGAGTGGTCCCATGAACCTGATCTCCAACAAGGCACATTACCCATGCATGTTTTGTATTTTTTATTGTGCTTAACGCGGCAATAATATCTCTGTCGACAACAAACGGACTCAGCCTCAGGCTCAACATGCTCCAAATCGGTTTAGATTCCGGTAAATTACATTCCACTTCTCTCTAGAATAATGATAATATTAATGTGATTTAAATGATAAACAATATTGCATGTTATTATTTTAAAGTTCTAAAGTTTGACTTGCCAGAGCCGTCAGTGTCACTGTAATTGTTACACGTGCGACACGTGCCCAGCAGGACTATGGGCATTGCTATAATGGTATTAATATTTAAATGTGATGTTAATATTTTTATATATAAATAGATCAATCTACTGCTCATAGGGTCACAGGTCTGATGAGGTCTAGTCGTGCATGATACAGTTCTGAACATGCACAGATGATGCTCCACCTTTAATCCCGCCTTAAAAATTGAATATGCCTGAATTAATGATTAAGGCGTCACGATATGCTAATAAAAGCACTAGATGCACTTCTAATGTTTGTTATATGTATTTAATATGTTTAAATAGTTTATCTTGCTCAACGTGCAGTTCTATTTCAGTGTTAATGCTTATGCCAAAGTTTAAAACATAACATTTTTATAAGTAGATTCTTTTCTATGCCTAGAATTTTTATTTTAATGACTAAAACCAACGTTTTTAATGTTGTCTATTTCTCTTTTTGAAGTAAAGAATAAATACTATCAGGAACAGGCTCACTTTTAATTTAGAATTCATCTTGCAATACAGACGCTTCCCAACTTACGTTTTTGTTTGGTTCCGGATGGCCGAACGTAAGTTGAAAAAAATGTAAGTTGTTACTGTATGTTCCAGTGACGTATGACATTCATACTGTACTATACATCCATAAATACCATTACCGTATCTCATAAAACACCCATAAATCAATTATTATAAACATAACATTGTAAAATATCAAATATATCAAATAATATCAACATTAATTTCAAATAAATTAAATTCAAGCAAAATAATTTCAAATAGATAAATTTAAATCAAATTCACTCATCAAATATCAAATACAGTATCAAATATAACCTTTAACATTCTCTATGATTCGATCTTTCTGCTTGTAAATGGTTTCGATGGTCGGCGAATGGTCACTTTACATGAAGCTGAGCCAAGTCACTTTACATGAAGCTTAAAACAGCCAATCAATGTTATGTGAGGTGCTCCATATAAAGTAGTTCACTTGCTTGTGCTTGAGACAAAGCGCGGGTTATCCGGACTTCCGGTCTTTCAAGTGAGCAAGGGTGCCGTTGAATACTTGTTTAGTACTAAGCCTGCACTGATGTGAATCACCTGCAGAGCGAAGAGTTCTCTTTCTTTTCTGGATTCGGGTTTTCATTCATTTTACAACTCTCTTTGCTTAACTGAGTATGCATGGTAGATTGCGCCGATCCGAGCAGATAGTTAATTCAGTCTTGGGAAAATCAGAAATTCCGGCATATGTCGGAAAACTTGCACCCATGCTAGTAGGCTTACGCTTCTGACCAACCGTGTTTGCTTAGGGTTACAAAAGGCCTCAAAACAGTGTAAACACAAAAATCCCAGAGACGACGTCTTAACACAAGGGTAATACGCAGTGAACTGGGAAACAGCAGGGCACATTCAGTCTGTCATTTGTAAACAATGGGCGCAGCATGATTACGTCATTGTGTCATTACGTCAGCGTACTACGTTGGTACATCTCGTAATTAAAATTTGACCTTTTTTTTTTGGGGGGAAAAAAAACAAAAAACCCCATACAATCGAAAAACCGTAAAACGAATGAACGTAAGTCGGGGAGCGTCACAAAATAATATTGCAATACAAAAAAATCTAGGCAATACCCAGCTCTAGTGTTTAGTTCCTATAAGAGTAATGAGTAAGCATGATACACATTTCATGCATGGTTATGAGTGCTGGATTAATGAAACCCAAACAGACCTCGTTTGAATTGAGGTACTGAGCAGGATAGAGGATTGCCTGAACAACGCCAATCAGATTAAAGTAGGTCTTCTGTCAACTAGGTCACCCTGTCCTATATACACTAGTCCCATGGAAAATCCTCAGCAGAAAAGATCTTCAAGTGCTGTTTACTGATTTCATAATTACACAGAAGTAATCTGAAGTCTGATACAGTTCTCATTTGTTTGGCTACACTATGCATGGCAGAGTGATATCACTTTTCTAACTTTGTCGAATATACATTCACTATTTATTGCTGCGCTCATGAACTTGGGGTGGGGGTCATTATGTTCGAAAGATCACTTGAGCACAAGAGTATTTTGAGAAATATGACATGCAGATGTGTGCTAAAAAGGGATTCTGCTCCTCTACATATTTTTAGAAGATTTGTTTTATTTCTTTGAATGCACAGTATGAACACTAGCTCGTACATTTAGTCCAACAATTCCAAGTAATTATGACAGTCAGAAGTGGTATTTTAAAAACTTTATGGGTAGATTTTTCCTTCTGTCGGCCTACATAATTTCCAGCCATGCATGTGTGTAATGTCATGAGTGGATGAATGGATGAAAGTTTCCACATAGCAAATCAAACTCAAACTGCTTATTATACCCGTGCTGTGCCATTGTCTTCATGATTAACAGTCATTTGCATTCTTGAAATTTGTAATCTGATTCCATCTTTGCATACCCAGGCTTTTATACCAAAAGCCTCAGAATGCTTGATTCTGATTGGTCAGTTTATGTTGATTCTTCTTTTTTTTTCCAAAGAGAACTTTAAGAGAAATTATAGGTTTATAAGATAGTTTATATAAGATAGAATGTCACTAATTCTGAAGGAAATTCTTGTGGCAGACTTTCCCAAAGTGATGTAAAAGGTTAAATCTACTGGGCTTTATACATATGAGCCTAATTGCTCGTTAGAACCAGATCTTATCCCAGTTTCTGTAGTGTAAAGTGACTAGTACAATTTCTCCTGGGTGGGACTTTCGTTACCTTACCAGTATTTTTACTGCTGCCCATTTATCCTGTTAGATGGACAGATTTTTCCTCATGGTAGAGTCTTCAGAATGGAGGACATTTTGCTGTTTCAAACCCGCTCCCTTTTCGTGCTTTTTGCCTTTCATGGATTTTTCATATGAAATGTAACTATAAATGAATAGAATGTAGGAAGTTTAAAAAAATGTGTTGGAAACTTGGTGAGGTATAACGCAGGTTACTCAGACATGTTAATAAAATAATTTAATAAAACAAACAATATTAATATAGCATTGGATAAAAATCTCAGTGTTTTTTGACTAGTACTTTGTGGCTTTCAAATCTGGTGATATATGTATATGTGTATATTATATATGTATATATATATATATTATACAGGGATCACTCGGTACTTCATGCTTCAATTCATGCAGTTTCAGTGCATCGCGGTTTTTTTTTAATTTTTTTTTATTTATTGAATTAAAAAATAAGGAAATTAAGGAAGAATATGTTAAGGAAAATGCCAAAAAAAACAAGGCCAATTATGCAAAAAAAAACAAACAACCCAAACAAACAAAAACAAAAAAACAACAACCCAAAACCCTCATCAAAACGATTTCACGCACTCAGATGCGCACCTCACATAAAATGTATGTATATGTGTGTATTCATATTTTATTTACACCCTATGCATTATTTTTGAATGTTTAATTGTTATTATAAGCATTTATAGTGTTGAATATGTATTTATTGATATTATATACACATATATATGTACGTATACATCAGTCGGGTGGGTCGACCCTACTTCGCGGAATTTGATGGTCGTGGAGGGATCTCAGTCTCAATTAACCGCGGAAAGTGAGGGATCCCTGTGTATATATTCCATTACAAAAGTAATTAAACTCCGGCTTGTACTTCTCTAATGCATGAAAACAATCTTATCTTCTGTTTTATTCTTTATTAAAATTAGTGAAGGGCTGAGGCCCAGCCATGGCTCATTAGTACAGTTACTGCAGTATTTTGTCAGTGAAGCAAATTGCTGCCATTTTCACCTTGGAAAAAAATAATCCACAGATGCTTCCATTTCTTTTTAGTGCAGCACTAATGTGCTGCTGCATGTTGACATAGGACTTCACATCACAGCAACAGTTTAAATGCCTCTAAAATAAAGCCATGCACACAAACTGCCGCTACTGTTTTTGTCATATTTCCCTTTTAGTGGTATATAAAACAAGTATATTAAAAAAACAATAGTGTCTCATGTTACTTTAAAATTTTTTGAGAAGGCAACTTGATGCATTTGAAATTTGTTTACTATAGTTGAAACAATTTTACTGTTAAATGTTACTATATAGCTTGTATTGTAGTTGAGATGCTTGCGTATAGTACTTATGAGTTTATTATAATTTTATTGAATTTTCTGAAACACTTTATACTTATCAGGGTCACGGGGACTTTGGAGCCCTTCCCAGCCAACTCTGTCCAAAACCTGGGTATATCATGAACAGGTTGCCAGATCACTGCAGAAGTAATACAGACACATAATCATTTACAATCACAATCACACCTAGGGGAAGTCTATAATTAGCCTAAAATGCAAGTCTTTGGACCGTGGGAGGAACTCGGGGTACATGGAGGAAACCCATGCAAGCACAGGGAGAACATGCAAACTCTATATAGAAACGTCCTCGCCAGGCATGGGCTTCTTACTGTATGGCAGAAGTGCTATAATCTTTATGCCAATTTGCTGCCCATTTATTATAATGTTTATTCTTGAAAATATTAATTTATTAAAATAGATTATAGTTTTTACATTTTAATATAATTATTTTTATCCTGATTTTAGAATTTTAAATCAGAAAAATACTCAATATTGGAAGTGTATTCCAGACAAAATATTGGGGCTTACAAAAAATAAAAGCTGAAATCTAGAACCCTAATAGCTTCCCCTGCAACATTTTTACTCATAGAAATCCTGTAACCACCCAATCCTAATTAGGGTCGCAGGAAGTCTGGCACCCATCCCAGCCGACTCCGGGCAAGGGCAGAGTACACCCTGGACAGCTCGCCAGGCCATTGCAGGGCGGAAACACGCTGACGGCTTTGCAGCTACTCTTGATGAAAGTCAGCAATGGTTCTTTGACCTGAACCTCACACCATAGACAGCGAGAGACCTGGTCAGCCTTTGGTAACCCAGTTCGCTGCACTGGTGTGGACAGTGACAATCTGTTGAGGGTGGGGCTTGAACCTCAAGCTTCGGATCGGTGATCCAGTGCCTTTACCATCAGGCCACCACTGCCCCGCCCCTCCCCACTCATAGAAATGTGAAATGTTATTTTAAATAAAGGAAAGAAAAGAATGTCACTGTTTAACCGCTTCTCTTTGTCATCAACTCATTCAAGAAGGTTCATTGTGAAGATTTCTCTCATTTTAATTTTAGTCACTGAAACCGAGGATCTGTTCATTCGAGGAAGTTCAATTAAGTCGCTCTGTGTAAACCTCAGATCTATTTCTTTCTCTCACCCCTTTTTTTTCACTTCAGTTGAACATGGCCACTGGAGCTGGCAGTTTAATTCCATGGTGCATCTTCGCACTCATATCTGTCAGCGGGTCGCTGCATAATTAGCTGTGAATATCTGCACAGGTTTCCATGGTGCAGCATCCTCTCTTTCCAAAGAGGCCAGCCCACACACACACACACACACACACACACACACACACACACACACACACACACACACACACACACACACAGTACAGAGCTGAAGCTTTAGCACATTATTTTGATTATCACATACTACTGCAGGTTTGGCATGTCCTAACACATTGTGTGGCTGCCAAAAAAGACTCGAGAAATTTGGACCTGGCACTCAGGATGGAGAAAACTGCTGCATGGCATTCTTGCTAACAGGTGAACTGCACAGAACCATATTTGGGTTCTTCAAACAATTTGTGTTTTTTTTTTGTTTTTTTTGTTTTTTTCCCCCATGTAGGACAGTCTATTTCCCATCAGCTGTGAAAACCGAGGCCTTTGAGCCTACTGCAGTGTTTCAGTCCTGGAAAGCCACACTAACCACCCACATTTTCATCTCCATCTCCTGGTCCATCAGATTTAAGATGATAGGCGTGAGTTGCTGTAATTTTCCTTCTTTTTTTTTCCTTCAACCCTGTCTGGTTGTTTGATCCATTTGGACCAGGCCAGGAAGGAGACTCTTAGTCTGTATCCTCGATTTCTCTTTTAGCAGAGCTGTTTTTGGCAATGAATATGCAATATAACCTTCTTTTGCATTCCCTCTTTCTTTCACTCTCTCTCTATCTCTCTCTGTTGTTCTGTTGCACTCTTTCTCTCTTTGCAACATTTTGGCTTTTCAGCCTACAGATAAGCTTTCATTGAAACAGTGAGTGGGCGTCTGAAGCGGGAGTGCGTTCTCTGCGGAGGGAGAATAAGGTCTTATGGTTATGCTTTGCTGCAGGGATGCAGTATATGGAGAGTTTTTGTGGTAATCCTGAGCTGCAGTGTTTAAAATTTTAAGCATGCATAGCTCCTTATTCACGCACTCACACCCACCTACCCCAGACTCATGGTTGTTCATAGCCTGTTCATACTCTGGAACAATGTTATACTCCACTGTAGGGCGCTGATGATGGGATGGGGGTGGGTTGGGGGTTGAGTCCCCCTGAGTTTCTCCATAAATTTCTTTGATCATTTTTTAAACATGTAAATCGACCACTTGGGTCACCTTCAAGTTCTGTCTGTGTTGGGCAACTTTCGCTGCTTTGAGGGTTCTTAAATGAGTTCGAAATGGAGCTAGCCTATTTTTATCTGTTACGGATGGAATCACAAGAATATCTGGATGATCCCACAGTCAGGTGATTTTAAAATGTGGTACAGATAGGGTGGTGGCACAACTGGCAAAATGTCCAATGTGCAATGTGCAAAATGATCCATGCAAAATTCCAAAAAACAAAAAAAGAGCAAACAATTTAGTTCATCAGTTCGTTTTCTGTAACTGCTTGATCCTAATTAAAGGTTGCGGTGAGGCTGGCGCCCGTCCCAGCTGACTCCGGGTGAGGGCAGAGTACCTGGACAGCTCGCCAGACCATCGCAGGGCAGCAATTCACTGATGGCTTTGCAGCTACTCTTGTCAAAAGTCAGCAGTAGTTCTTTGACATGTCTCACACCATAGACAGTGAGAGACATGGCCAGCCTTTGATAACCCAGTTAGCTGCACTGGTGGGGACAGTGACAACCTGTTGAGGGTGGTGGGGCTTGAACCCCAAGCTTAGGATCGGTGATCCAGTGCCTTTACCATCAGGCCACCACTGCCCCAGAGCAAACACTGTAATGCTAAATATACCCAGTCATAACCTTTGTCCAACGCAACTGTCAACATGTTCCATCATATTTCACATATTTATGACTGTATTATTTTAATTGAAAATCAATAACTAATATCTTAAAGTAAATGTGGTGGTTTTAACATGCTTGAAGTGTTAACTGAATTAGCCTCTCACATAGTTTGTAACATTTCAATATTTGTGGTTAGTCACTCTCTCACTCACTTGCTGAACCACTTAATACTACTACTACTAATACTACTACTACTACTACTACTACTACTAATACTACTACTACTACCACCACGGGGAGGGTGTGTCTATTTTAGCGGACACTAAACAAAGATGGAATATACCCTGAACAGCTCGCTAGACCATCACAGGGCAACACACACAACCAATCACACTTATACCTCTGGACAATTTATAACAGCCAATTAGATTAACGTGGATATTTTTGGACTGTGGGAACTCAGCCCTGTGCCTTTGCTGAGCCCCTTGCTTTGAAATGGATGTGCTAACCGCTATGCCAGTATGGTGCCATGGGGAATTAGAAAAGGTAAACTCAGAAATTATTGAGGAGCAGACTTTCTGTAATTCAGGTGGGTGATTGGCAGCCCAGGGCAAGCTTGAATTAGTGTTGCTGACATAATGCACAATGCACCATCAAGCATACATAAGTGTGTGTGTGTGTGTGTGTGTGTGTGTGTGTGTGTGTGTGTGTGTGTGTATATATATATATATATATATATATATATATATATATATATATATATATATATGTGTGTGTGTGTATATATATATATATATATATATATATATAGTTGTAGCAATGCCACTATAAATGTACGTATGATATGGTGCTAAATAAGTAATGTATACATAATCACACCTTTTATATTATATGTCAATACAGTCTGTCCTAAAACTTATTAGATACACATATATAAAGCCAGGGGGTAATAATAATAATAATAATAATAACAATAATAATAATAATAATAATAATAATAATAATAGTAATAATAATAATACATTTTTAGGTACTATTCAAGACACTGAGGGTAACCTTACATGACAAAAGCAAGACAACAATAAAACGAGTTAAGCTGTTTACTCATAAATTTATTACAGTATAAAAACACTATACGTTAAAAAAAAACAGAGCAAAGTAAACGAAGAGAAAACTGAAATATAAATAGATCTGTTTGAAGATGAGATTTAAATGTGAAAAAGTAGTGGATATTACTGATGAATGTAGGGAGGTAGATCCAGAGGCAGGGTGCAGAACAGCCGAAGGCTCTGGACTTTGTGGTGATCAGATGGGCAGAAGGCACAGTAGGGTGAATGGAAAACTTGAGAGTGCAGATGGTACCATCAATGTGTAGAAATTCAGAGAGGTATAAGAGCGCTAGATTCTGGATAGCCATGAAGGTGAGCAGCAGAATCTTAAACTTAATACGGTTTTAGACTGGAAGCATCTAAACTTTTTGAAGCAAAGATGTGTGATTTGGCGGGAATTTCTGGTATTCATACTAGTGCAGTGATTCTCAATTATTTTCTGGTCAGCCCCCCCCCCTCGAAGAGGAAAAGATTTCACAACCCCCCCCCATAAATAGTGTCATTTGTCTATAAATCCTCTGCATAATACTGTATCCTTATTAATATTATGGAATACAAATAAAGGAAGAAATATAGATCAACTTCCAACAAACAATAGTTATTCTTGTTAAAATTCTTGTTATATTAGTAACAATTGTTTAGTCTTTAAACAAAAACATTTAAATTGCATCAATTTGCCTGAAATTAAAAAAGAATCCTTATTTAAACTGTAAACATTTTTAACCAACAATTTGATCCATTCGTTCCTGAAAAATAAAATTAAATAAAATCAATAAATAATAATAAATTCAAATTGATTAGCAACACTAACTCAGGAGCACAATATATAAAACACTTTAAGCTACAAAACAAAAATGAATAAAACAATTTGTATTATTATTATTATTTTTTTTTTTTGTCAAAATGATTAAGTCCAGATTAATGGCTACAATAAGCACGTTTCACAGTGCACAGCTTTTCAAAGCCGGGTTTAAAACACGATACCGAACTCTCAGCTCCTGCTTAATGCTGAACTGGGACCTGGACTTATTTTCACAGCAGTGACGTCATCCAGCATGACAGCGACGTGTCTGCTGCAGGTAGAATCAGTTCCTCTGCTCTGCTGTGGTGTTTTTTGCACTGAGCAGTTTGGTACTCCACCTTATCCGATGCTAACAGAGCTCGCTGGTTTGCTGGAATATCATTCATAAAGCGGGATGGTTGTTGGCAATACTCGGCACGTTTTCGCTGAAAAAACTCAAGTGGCTTATCAGCGTGATCAAGGTGTGATGTCTTTAAGTGACACCTGAATTTATTTGCCTTCATGCTGTCTACAGTGTTTTCAGACACAGTAAAAACAGCGGTATTTCCTCGTTTCTTACCGTAGCACAGTGAAGCCGAGCGCTACATCCGCTTCATCATATCTCCTTGGCTCAGCTTTTGGGAGACTTTTGTTCCGCCTCTCTTTTCATCCGCTAAACATTTTTTCATGGTGGATTTATTAAATTCACTTCATATTTTACCATTGAGCTAATTATCTCTGGGCACACTCTGACAGTGAGAGAGCCACTGCCACCTACTGTAGTGGATGTAGAGTTACACTTTATTCTAGTACGGCAAAAAAAAAAGCATGTTCCCTGGGGTCACACGTGCCTCCATGGCATCGCACCCCCCATCAGGGGGGCACGCCCCACTATTTGAGAACCACTGTACTAGTGGCAGAATTCTAGATCCGTTGAAATGTATGCAGATGTCATCATTTAAGGCTGTGGTGCTAAATGGTACTCTATGCTCTTGCATCTTGGTGCATTATATGATTGTGACGTGCCAAATTTCCCCGACTGCTGTGGTTATGCCACAAATTCGCACTGACTATAGTGGAAAGCAACCAACCATCTTTCAATTCATGGCTCCTTATTAAAACACTCTGGATCCAGCCTGCTTGTAGGAGGAGAGGCAAGTAAATGAGAGGCAAGAATGAGAGAAGAGTAATGTGACTGGAATGCATAGTGATTCCCTCACATCACTGTCACTCTGTTGGCATTTTCTGTGGTGGCAAGTAAATTGAAATTTCTTCACACAGTTTCAAAAGCAATAGGATGTACAAAAAAGACTGATTATTATATTTTCTATATTCCCTCATCAATGTGGCTAAACTGGATCTTGCACAATTTACATTGCACTCAGATATTCATAGCCCGCATGAATATTTATAGCTGTTTAGAATAAAAGAGGATATATGATATGTGGACTAGAAATCACTTTATACGTGAAGATTTAGTGCTTTCTAGTATAGCACTGTTTAATGTCTGATTCTGATTGGTCAGACAGTGTGGACTAATGTTTTGGAACAGAAGCTGTGTCAGTATTTCTGTACTTACTGTTCTCTATAGCGCCCTGTGCTGGCCTACTGATCCGAATGTTGAGGTTCAAGCCCCACAATCACTGAGTTTTCACTTCTGTCCTCCCAGTGCAGCTAACTGAGTGATCAAAGGCCAGCCATGTCTCTCACTGTCTGTGGTGAGAGGCATGTAAAAGAACCATTGCTGATTTTTGTAGCGAGTAGGCCATTTGATTGCCATCAGTGTGTTTCTGCCCTGCGATGGCCTGTCGAGCTTTCCAGGGTTTACTCTGCCCTTAACCAGAGTCAGCTGAAATGGGGTCAGCCTCCTCTTGACGCTAATTAGGTTTAAACAGTTCAGAAAGTGAATGATTGAATATAACACCCAGTACTACAGATTTTGTCCTACAGAGCATGTTCTGCAACTTGCTTTACAATGGTCTCATTTTTAAAAATACATCATAAGGCAACCACAAAACTGGCCGATTGCATCATGGCTGGTTTTTTTGGGTTTTTTTAACACTATTTTCTCCTCAAATTTCAGTTGTAGTCAAGTTTTGCCTTCCTGATCACATGACCACCACCATCCAGTAGGCATGCACATGCCCCCTTTGTGACATGCAATGCTGCCACCCACCCCTTTTTGAACTACTGCGCAGGCTCAGAAGGAAATGAGTGAATGAGCTCCACGACACCTGTGATTGGCCGGTGATCACTGTAAGTGACAGGGAACTGACCATATGATCACCTTCCCTCCCATGAAAGTTCTGCCAATTAACCATTGACGCCTGGTCACGGATGGCTGTCGCATCAACCTGGATTAGAACTTGCGATCTCCGGCTTGATAGTTACGCACCTTATAACTCTATTTATGTATTTGCAGTCTTAAGTCATTTTTGTGAAAGAGTTTATATCACCAGCAGTTGAAAGTCATTTTCACAGTTTCTCAGTGTATATTTTGGTACAAATGGAACATAATCAGAAGGAGCGAGGGGCTTTTAAGATGAGAACTCTAACCAGCAGTATTCATCAGGATAGATCACAGAGTTCAGAAAGCAGAAGAACCAGGACTTCATTTCAGAAGTACCATGTGTATCTCAAAAACCACAGTGAGATGAAAAGAGAGAGATTGTCAAGTATGCTCATAACAGTGAAATGGTACAAAAATCTGACTGTGAACATGACTGCGTAATCAAAAACAGAGAACCAAAAGACCGTACATCATCAGATCAAACCAGATGTACTAGTATTAGTCTTCTCCTGCCCGTTCACTGGGTGACATTCTTTGGGTCACCTTTGGCAGGTTCTTACCACTGCATACTAAGAACACTCCACAAGACCTGCCATCTTCAGAGATGAATAGACACATTTATTTAACCCATCAAACTCAGTCATGTTTCTGCAATGTCCTCCAAAATTTTTACAGCAATATAGAAATGCTGATAAAGACAGTATCCATGGACATGGAGAATGCTTCAAGCTTTGAAAATGTAAAAAAATCGAGTAAGAAAATGGTGGAATCGGGAAGCAATGAGAATTCAATGGTAACAATACTGACTTAAAAATGGCATTGACATACAGTATATTAAAATGACCAAACTGGTCATTGGGAGTGATTTCATTGATGTAGTTCAAGCATGGGGTGGATGGCTTGTTTTCAAATTTCCCAAATTTTCCCACTCCACGTCACCACTACAATCTTTCCACTGGCTTCTCGTAGCTGCTCGCATTCATTTTAAAAAACACTAATGCTTGCCGACAAAGCCAAAATTGGACCTGCACCTTCCTACCTCAAAGCAGTCATCACGCCTCGCACTGCACCGCGTTCTCTCAGATCCTCTAGCACTGTGAGACTGATCCCTCCTTCTACCAAGGGTCAAGGGAAAATTGTATCTAAACTCCTCTCTGTTCCGGCTCCAAGGTGGTGGAATGAATTTTCTCTGAACATCCGGACAGCTGAGTCACTGGGTATCTTCAAACGATGGCTGAAAACTTATCTTTTTCAGCAGTACTTAGATTAAGCACTATGTTATATACAAACACACATACCACACACACACACACACACACACACACACACACACACACACACACACACACACACACACACACACACACACACACACCATCTAATATCTCAGTTTGACTGTATACTTAGTCTGTATTCTAACAAACCAGTACAAGAATATATTCACTGGTAGACACTTTAAAGCGCTTCTGTAAGTCGCTGTGGATAAGAGCTGCTAAATGCTGTAAGCGTAAATGTAAACGGATGGAAAAGATTCTATGGGGTTATCTCTTCCTTGTCACGATGTTGTCACTATGTTCTTGCTACATCAGTGAAGTTATTACCACAACCTCTCCACCCTTGTTCTGCGACCATGGTGTGTCCATGCCACATTGCAGAAAACAATTGTTAATATATTGTTAATATGTTCTATCAGGGCAGTGGTGGTCTAGTGGATAGGGTGCAGGATCGCTGATCCTAAGGTTAGGGGTTCGAGTCCCGACAGGGTTGTCACTGTCCCCCCAGTGCAGCTAACTGGATTATCAAAGGTGGGCCATGTCTCTCACTGTCTATGGTGTGAGGCATGTAAAAGAACCATTGCTGACTTTCGTAAAGAGTAGGCTGCAAAGCCATTGGCGTGTTTCATGACCTGGAGAGGGATGGGCTCCGCCAGGCCAAATCAGCCCAAGTCTCGCCATGAAGGCGCCAAAAACGACATCCCTTGATGTTAAGGGATAAGTGAAGTGAAGAATGTTCTATCAGGGCCAACAGCATCTCTAGCACATTTGCAACAGGTTCTCACCATGTTTATACAAATAAGTATACTGGTTCCAATTCCTTACATAACCACTTCTGTTTAAACATGGATATGAACACACAGTTAGAACTGGATAGAAGCAGTGAAATGTGCTAATTACGTATCGAGTCGTAGTGTAAACATAGTACGAACAAAAAGGACTTATGCAACATGGTACATATCGTGAGAACCTGGTAGGGGCATGGTAAGGACAGAATATAAATTTGAAATCTGTGCATTTATCCATTATGACCACGTTCCTGTTACGTTCATCTGAATTTTTAGGACCTGTAATCCTCATGACCTTCATCTGAGGGTGATGAAGTGTTTGTCCACTACATCCTGTAGTGATTATGAGTGACACTTGTTAATTGTTCTCTTCCTGTCCACTTTCTGCATAATACATAGATGTCTATCGCAGTGGTGATCTAGTGATATAAGGTGCTGGATCGCTGATCCTAAGGTTGGGGGTTCGAGTCCCACTCTCCACAAGGTTGTCACTGTCCCCCCCAGTGCAGCTAACTGGGTTATCAAAAGCCGGCTATGTCTCTCACTGTCTATGGTGAGAGGTTCATGTAAAAGAACCGTTGCTGACTTTCGTAAAGAGTAGCTGCAAAGTCGTCAGTGTGTTTCAGCCCTACGATGGCCTGGCGAGCTGTCCAGGGTGTACTCCGCCCTCGCCCGGAGTCGGCTGGGATGGGCACCAGCCTCCTCACGACTCTAATTAGGATTAAGCGGTTATAGAAAATTGGCAGGTTCCACTCTAATGAAATCATCAATGTTCATGTGGAGTTGGAACTCTGGAAAACTAGCTATTAGCATAACATAATTATAATAATTATACATTTTAACATAATTTTAATATAAATTTAATATTGAAGCTCTGGCTGATCCCTCCTCTTACCTTGGAGGTCTCTGAAGCTTTGAAGGCCACATACCCAAACCCTCAATTCTTTTATATTGAAAAAGTATATATTTTTCAGAAAAACACATTAGCAATCATAAACAATCACCCTTGAGAGCGTTTCAGCCATCAGACAGGATTCACTGTACTTTACAAATTTACAAAATAGCTTTATATCTTATTTCCACCGTAGCATGTGTGAAAACTGACCTCTCTTCATTAAGAAACGTTGAACAAGTGTTTTGTGGGGCCGGTGGTGTAGTGGTTAGGGTGCTGCGCTCATGATCGGGAGGTTGTGAGTTCGAATCCCACTGAGACCCTTACTGTGCTAAGACCCCTGGGCAAGGTCTCAACCACAAGTGTGCCTCTGTCCACCCAGCAGTATAAATGGGTACCAGTAAAAATATACTGGGAAGGTAACCTGCGATGGACTAGCGTCACATCCAGGGGGAGTTGAACTCCTGGTTGCTTCACGCTATGGAAACCGGGGATAAGCACCGGCCTGATGATCCACGAAGCTTGGGGGTAAAAACCCAACAGACTTTGTCTTGCAAGCAATATTACTAACAAACCAGACTTGTAATGAACTCGCGAGTGTCTCGGTTTGTAACTGAGATGCACTGTTCTTCCTCTTCGATTCGACCCTGTTACTAATCATAAGCATTAGAAATACATGTCTAATCATCTCTGTGATACCTGCAAGATACACTGCCATGAACACATGCATGCACCAGATCTCCTGAACCGGCCGACAGAAATTTGATGTTGATTTTCCCTCTCATTAAGTCGTTCCTTAACAAGTAATGTTTGACCAGAACATTCCATCTGTTATTGAACTTTAGTCCTGCTTAATGTGTGCTGTTTTATAGATGAAAACAGAAATGATTGAGGAATTGGTTTTTACAGTTGACTGTTCAGTCCATTTGCTGTCACCGCTTAATCCTAATTAGGGTTGCGGGGAGGCTGGCGCCCATCCCAGCCGACTCCGGGCGAGGGCAGAGTGCACCCTGGACAGCTCGCCAGGCCATCGCAGGGCAGAAACACGCTGACGGCTTTGTAGCTACTCTTGTCAAAAGTCACCAATGGTTCTTTTACATGAACCTCACACCACAGACAGTGAGAGACATGGCCGGCCTTTGATAACCCAGTTAGCTGCACTGGGGGGGGGGTCCAATGCGATCCAACGCGGTATACCACTAGGCTACTACTGCCCCAACAGTTGACTGGGTCAGGTTTAATATTTTCTGGTCTGTCTACAATTACCTAGCATTCCTCTGTACTTCTGCGACGCTTGGAACCTTTTCGGGAACGGCAACCCTCTGTGCAAAGATTCTAAAAACAATCTCTGAGGGTTTCCCAATGAGATAAAAATCAAAGAAGCAACTACGCTGCCAGGATGAATCTTATTTCTAATATATTCTTTAAATTAAGCATAGTGTAGAAGCTCTTGCTTTGCTTTATGAAATGGTTAGTGTGGAATATTTTGTAAAGGGAAATTTATACTTCAAGCTTCATGTGTTCCCAGAGGAACAAATACAAGAACCCTTTTGACTATTATATAGAGACCTTCTTACCCCTTTTGTCTCTAATTTATTGATATAATTAATTATATAATAATAATAATTAATGTGTTTATGAACCCTGAAACTTTAAAATGATAATGGCGCTCACTTTTTTCTAACAGAGTTCTATATGGAGCCCTATCTTAGCCGACCCTCTGTTGTCGAGTACTATATAGAACCATTCAGGTTCCACAAAAGAACAAACTGAAGAGCTTCAAGAGGACCGCTTGATTTTATGTAAACCCCACCACCACCCCTCATTATTACAGTATAATGATGAGTACATCAGGCCGTCTATGGTTATTAGTGGAACCATTTGACTGTCATGCATGGAATCTTTCAGGCTGCTGCATAGGAGACAAAATTTGAAGAACAATTTATCCCTTTGAGAACCATTTGTATTTCTTAAAAGATACCTATTGCTGAAGCTGCATTGTTAAAATGTACATTTGTCAAGGATTTTATTGAATGGTCAGTGTTTCTAGCTATCCAGACTAGTTATCCTTAGAACCCTGTATTGATATTTTCTAGATAATTTATAAAGATTCCCAAAGTGGACAGACCTAAACTTTCTGAATATTACATTTGAGTGTTAGTTGGAATCTTTTTCTGTTATACATACTAATCAGTATGGTTGCTGGGGCAGTAGTGGTCTAGTGGTAAAGGGCGCAGGATCGCTCATCCTAAGGTTGGGGGCTCGAGTCCCCACAAGGTTGTCACTGCCCCCCCCCCGTGCAGCTAACTGGGTTATCAAAGGCAGGCCATGTCTCTCACTGTCTCTATGGCAGTGTTTCCCAACCCCTGTTCCGCGGCACATTAGTGTGCCGTGAGAAATCATCAGGTGTGCCGCGGAAGATTAACCAATTTCACTTAGCGTGTAGTAACAGTGCTGTTCTGCTAGAGGGCAGTATCATTTTTGTTCTGTGGTGTGTCTCGTGATTTTTCGAATGTAAAAGGTGTGCCTTGGTCCAAAAAGGTTGGGCAACACTGGTCTGTGGTGAGAGGTTCATGTAAAAGAATCATTGCTGACTTTCGTAAAGAGTCGGCTGCAAAGCCGTTAGCGTGTTTCTACGACCTGTAGAGGGATGGGCTCCACCAGGCCAAATCAGCCCAAGTCTCGCCATGTAGGCGCCCCAACGACATCCTCGGATGTTAAGGGATAAGTGAAGTGAAGTGAAGAAGATTGCCGTAGAACTTTTACAAGGTTGTTGTATTCAATTGATGTGTCTAACTTGGCCTGGTGTGATAGTGAACTCAATGCCTGATGTTATAGTCAATGCAAATAATCGCTAATAATTTCCGGACCACAATTATTTGCTGCAAATAGAGTACGTATACAGAGTATATACAGTAAATAAAGTATACAGAGTATATACAGTAAAAAATAAAGTCCTTTGGGCTGTTCACATGCAAGCATAGTGGCTCATCAGGCCGGTGCTTATCCCCGGTTTCCGTAGCGTGACACG
>CM045741.1:17695015-17712515 GCA_024760905.1 Plotosus lineatus
GCTAAATCATTGTGCATCATAAGGTATGCCACACGCTGTCCTGAATCACAACGTCCTGTGAGACAGTATTTAGGTGATACTTGATAGCTTTCTTAATTTCTGTGGTGTGACAGCGTCTGAGCAAAGCTTTCTAGCATAACGAATCCATTGGCGTTTCTGATGACAGCTCGGGGTATGGTACGTGTTTCTGATGGGTGATGATGATGAAAAATGGGAGGGTTCAACTTTAAAATCTTTCAGTCGCTTGACAGAGAAACTATTGGAGTCGAGCACTGCAGTATATCACAAGGTCCCCTTGATGAAATAATAATAATAATGTAGGGCAAAGTATTCCACAGAACATCTCACACTACAGCACCGAGGCAGCTGCATTCATTAGTTCTCTGAGATTTGTGGCTTCATGCTGTGTATTCTCATAAAACAAACACATTAAACAGAAAAGTTGTAACCATTTTGTTTGAAACAAACAAATAAATAAATAAAACAGATCACTAATTTCCAGCTCTGGCATCTGTCATTCTCTGTAATTTGCAATTTGTTCATACAATCTGTGAATAGTCTATTTTTCTTTTCTTTTTTTTTTTAGTTCTTCCCTTCAAACAAATTTTGGGCAAAAAGAAGCCAGCGTTAATAAAACACCTCGTTGATGGTTATCACACCCACGACTGTATTTCACATGTACTTTCTCAATCGCTGCTGATGACGTGTTACAGATGTGTCAGTGACTGTGACAAATCTATGGGTAATTACACCTTGTGTAATCATCTGACACATCTGCGTCTGATAGGCAGAGGCGGATCAAAGAACTGTGGTGCTAGAGACTTCTGGAATATTACTGGGTGAGGGATATATCTTTGCAAACAATAAAAATAAAAGTGAATTGAAAATTGAAATGAATCAATAGGAAATCAAGAAGGCGGTATTACAATTTGTTTAATTTTATAACATAAATAAACATAATCATTATAGGAAATACATGTATTTTCGTTCATCATTAGTCAAGGATTACACCAAGAGAAATGACAGGATATCTACTTTACATTTCTTCTTCTTCTTCTTATTATTATTATTATTATGATTACTATTACTAAAGATGATATTGATGATGTTTATGATGATAACCATGATAATAATTATATATATAAACCATCACTATTATTATTATTATTATTATTATTATTATTATTATTAATAAGGGCAGTGGTGGTCTAGTGGTATAAGGCGCCGGATCGCTGACCAAAGGTTGGGGGTTCGAGTCCCACTCTCCACAAGGTTGTCACTGTCCCCCCCTCCAGTGCAGCTAACTGGGTTATCAAAGGCCGGCCATGTCTCTCACTGTCTATGGTGTGAGGAATGTAAAAGAACCATTGCTGACTTTCGACAAGAGTAGGCTGCAAAGCCGTCGGCGTGTTTCCACCCTGCGATGGCCTGGCGAGCTGTCCAGGGTGTACTCTGCCCTCGCCCTGAGTTGGCTGGGATGGGCACCAGCCTCCCCGCAACCCTAATTAGGATGAAGCGGTTACAGAAAATGATGATGATGATGATGATGATGATTATTATTGTTGTTATTATTAATAATAATAATAATAATAATAATAAAAATAAAATAATATTAATAATAAAAATAACAATAATAACAGATATGATAATGATAATAATAATAATAATAGTGATGGTTATTATATATAATTATTATCATGGTTATCATCATAAACATCGTCAATATCATCTTTAGTAATAATAATAATAATAATAATAATAATAACAACTACCATAATCCAATTTGCAACCAAATACCCAACTCGACAGGCTATTGTGCGAATCACTACGCCACCGTGCCGCCTCACTAAGCTCCACATTACTACAGAATCTATCTAAAAATGTTCGTTTTATATTTTTTTAATATGGATGCAGTGATTAAGCTTCCTAATTAAATTAAAGTAGATGCTTCACCCCCCCCCCAGTATTAGTTGCTCAAAGGCTGAGCAAATATGCAATAAGTTTCCAAAAATACTAGTCTGTGTTTGTTAAGTATCCCTTCAGTTTACAAATCAAAAGGAGTTTCAAGTTTTCAAACCTGACATGGAGGAGATATGAACAAATTGCAACCAGGATTTATATATATATATATATATATATATATATCTTGTTGGGCTAAAAGGTTGAGATCCTTTTGCAAATTCCAAGAAAATGTCCTGTATCAACCTAATTCATCCCTAGTATCATTTCATTCATTCATTTTCTAAACTGCTTAATTAGGATTATGCAGGGAGGCCGACACCCATCTCTGCCGACTCTGGGTGAGGGCAAAGTACACCCTGGACAGCTCACCAGGTCATCACAGGGCAGAAAAACACTGACGACTATGCAGCCTACTCTTGACAAAAGACAGCAGTGTTTCTTTTACAGCCTCTCACCATAGACAGTGAGCAACATGGCTGGCCTTTGATAACCCATTTCGCTGCACTGGGGGGGACAGCAGTGACCACGATTGACAGTGGGGTTTGAACCCCCAACCTTGCAATCAGTAATCCGGCACCTTACACCAGGTCACCACTGCCCTCCAGTACTATTTGTAAACTAAATTTCCATCAATATAAAAGAATGCATGTTTTTTAAATAAGCCCGTTGATGTTATTCAGGCTATTCTTTTACTACTTTTGGTTTGCATGACAAACTGGAACTTTATATTGATGTGTTTTTATCACAGGTAAGAAAGGGTTTATACCTTCTAGCACATTTCAACCAACCATTACAGACGGAGTATTTTTACCGCTGAACCTCATTTGGTATCTTGCCTACAGGAAACATGTTGTTCTCAAAGTATACATTTGGGAAATGGATTTATCCACAGCAACTTACATTTAATCGTTAAAGGCCTTGCTCAAGGGCCCAACAGTGAAAGCTTGGTGTTGATTTTATGAAATGAACATGAGTGATGAAGATTTGGCACAATCTGGAATATGTCAGTGCAGATATTTTGTTCTATTTACAGATGAGATTCTAAAGTATACAGCAGTACTTGTTTTCCGCAATATACACCATTAGCAGACATTTATGACAGTCTTTCTTTGGCTATTAGCCTGGGACACGATTAGCTTCATTTCTATTATAAGTAGTTGTGAAAAATATTCATTCATTAATTTTTATAAGCCACTTAATCCTAATTAGGTCTCCACAGAGGTTGGCACCCACCTCAGTCAACTCTGGGCAAGGACAGAGTACACCCTGGACAGCTCGCCAGGCCATCACAGGGGCCAATACTCACTCAAGCACTCACTCCTCGGGGCGATTTGGAGCAGCCTATTCGCCTACTTTACATGTTTTTGGAGTGTAGGAAAAACCGAAGTGCCCAGAGGAAACCCAAGCAAGCGCGAGGAGAACATGCAAACTTCGTACAGAAACGCCCAAGCTGGTAATCAAACTCAGGTCTTCTTGCTGTGAGGCAGATGTGCTAACCACTGCGCCACTGTACTGCCTGTTGTGAAGACTAGTTACAGTTAATTACAGTTAGACAGTAACACACTATAAATAAAGTAAGCTGGCCCCATAGCCAATGTGATCTTTGGAGGAAAATAGTCACCAAAACCCTTATCTCTGTCATTGTTTGTTTATGAAGCAGAATTTAAAATTCAGAGACAGCAACATCTGAGTGGTTTTCCCAGGCCACCATCCACATTATTTTAGTGAAATTGCACACTGATAAGAGGAATGTGTTGGTAAATGTCTCTATATTCCCGGAGAAGAACTTTAAGCAGACGGATTCCCACAAGATCCCGCAGACTCTGGATTGGTTATATCACTTAACAGGAACAGAGTCAGTATTTATAAGTGACCACTGAGTGGTCTGTGGGCCATGATTCCTAGCTCTTATGCTGGGTTGTGATTAAGAACATGACATTTGCGCTTTAAAACTGAAAGAAGTGTGTGGTTGGTTGCAGTGACAAGATGATGATTCTTATCTGTTTCCGCTCCAGCTCCGAAGAAAATGGGGCATAGCACATTATTTTGTCATTAGAAAGTCATCCTTGCCTTTCAGACCAAGATAAATAGCTTTAGTAATAGCAAAATATATCAGTCTCCGGTTCAGACTAAATGGGATTTTTGTTCAGAAGCCACAACACTAATCACCCAGTGCATAGAACATGCTAAGAGAGTTATTTAGACTGATATGGTCTTGTAAAAAAAGTGCCGAAAAATGTTTTTAAGACCATTGAAGAATCATTATTTTGTTTCAGCAAGACGATGGAGTTTGTCATTTTCGTTGGTGACGAAAACTTTTCTAATATTACTGTATGCATTATATGGAAGGAGCGGAGATAAAAACATTTACAGCATTTTGCAGACGCTCTTATCCAGAGCGACTTCTAGAGGTGCTTTAAGTCACTATCAGTGAATATATTCTTATAATGGTTTGTTAGGAAACAGGCTAAGTATACCATCAGTCAAACTCAGTGCGTTGGTGTTGTGTGCATTTTTTGTTAGTTAGGTTTCTTGTTTGTTTGTTTTTTATTTGTGTTTTGCATGTGTGTGTAAAGCACATTGCTAATCTTAGTACTGCTGAAAAGGGTTTTTTTGCCCTGCATTTTGCCCTTGTCCCTTGGTAGAAGGAGCGACCAGTCTAGCAGTGCTAGAGAATGTGAAAGAATCTGTGACGAGTGCTTTGAGGTAGGAGGATGGAGATCCATTTTTGTCTTTGTAGGCAAGCATTCGTGTTTTAATTCTAATGCGAGCAGCTACAGGAAGCCAATGGAAAGATTGTAGCAATAGAGTGTAGTGTGAAAATTTGGGAAGGTTGAAAACAAACCATGCAGCTGCATTCTGGTCAGTACATGAAGCAGTAGGTTCATTAGGAACCATATGTTTTTTATACACCTACAACATTTTCTGTAGAGCATTTCTGGCACTAATACTAGGACTGACATTTAGCTTGCCAGTGCTTTATGTAAAAATCTGTATTCAGACAGTACAAAACACATTACATTACATATAATGTGGTTGGCTGTTGAGCAGTCTAGAATTTCACCCTATGGGCCGGTTAATAACTTTCAGCCAACCAACACTCGAACAACACAAAAGTTTACTTTTTACTTTTTTTCTTGCTCCCTATTTGAAAAGGTATCATGTCCAGCTTTACTCTTCTAAAATATACCTCAAAAGTTGAGAAAATAACCGGGGATGTGTTTTGTTGATACAAGCTTTATTTTGGTTCAGTGAGCTCTTTTCAAATGGAAATTATGCACATAACCAGGTTTTGTCATCAACTTTGGTTATGAAAATGTCAAAAATGCTAGTTCGCTCAGTGCAGGAAAATTCCAGACTGAGACTTTAATGTATTAACAGAGCAATAGATAGAGAGACCCTTACACTCAGCATTGTGATCTGAGAACTCAGCATAATTACAGAAGTGTGCAGAATACTGATAACACTCAATAACCAAAGGTACATGTTTAATAAATTTACCTTAGTGATTCCAAATTTGAATTTTATGCTGTTTTATTTGTTTGTTTTTTTGGGGGGGACCCCTCCCCCAGAAAAAAACTAGTTATTTTGAACTTTGTGCTGCTATCCCACAATATACAGGGACCCTCACTACTTCATGCTTCAATTCATGCGGCTTCAGTGCATCCTGTTTTTTTTGTTTTTTTTTAATATTCATCAAATTCTTCTCTTTTTGGCTTTTTTCCCTCTTCTCGGGGAGTCGCCACAGCGAATCATTTGATTCGCACATTTGATTTGGCATAGGTTTTTTTTTTTTTTTTTTTACGTCAGATGTCCTTCCTGTCACAACCCTTTAGCAAGGGACAGAAACACGCTGACAGCTTTGCAGTTACTCTTTACGAAAGTCAGCAATGGTTCTTTTACATGAACCTCTCACCATAGACAGTGAGAGACATGGCCCGCCTTTGATAACCCAGTTAGCTGCACTGGGTGGACAGTGACGACCTTTGTGGGGACCTTAGGATCAGCGATCCTGTGCACTAGCCACTAGACCACCACTTAAAAAATAAAGGAAATTAAGGGAGAATAGGGGAACATTTTAAGAAAAATGCCACAAAAAACAAGGCCAATTATGCAAAAAACAAAAAAAACAAAAACTTAAGCAAACACTTAAAAACAAAAAATAACCCAAAACCTCCCATGAAACTAGTTAGATTTTTGTGCGGTGCACATCTGCGTGCGTGCACGTGCATACACATGCCTGTATGTGTGTGTGTTTATATTTTATTTTACATCTTATGCATTATTTTTTAATGTTTAATTGTTATTATAAGCATTTAAATCATTGAATATGTATTTATTGATATTATATACACATATACATGTATGTATACGTCACTCGGGGGTTGGGTGGGTGATCCTACTTTGTCACTAATTTCGGTGGTCACGGGGGGATCTTAGTCCCAATTAATCGCGGAAAGTGAGCAATCCCTGTAGGTGTATCCTTATGTTCAGATGGGTGTAATTAAGAAATAAAAACCATCAAATAAGTAGACTTTTACACCTCTAACCAGAGTGCATTTATCATTTCTTTTTATTCAATTGGAGCTGAAGGGTCTTGCTCAAGGACCCAACAGTGGCAGCTTGTTGGTACTGCAGCTTGAACCCCCGACATTCCAATAATTAAACCAGCGCTTTAACCTCTGAAACACAACTGTTTTAAATTAGTTATAACTAATTCTGATGTTACAGGCAAAACCTAAATGACGATCTGAAACGAACACTGTTCAGTTAGGTAAAGTGCCTTGTTGATTTTTCAGTTCATCATCATTTTCTGTAACTGATTCATCCTAATTAGGGTCACGGGGAGGCTGGTGCCCATCCCAGCCAACTCAGGGCGAGGGCAGAGTACACCCTGGACAGCTCACCAGGCCATCGCAGGGCGGAAACACGCCGACGGCTTTGCAGCCTACTCTTGTCGAAAGTCAGCAATGGTTCTTTTACATGCCTCACACCATAGACAGTGAGAGACATGGCCGGCCTTTGATAACCCAGTTAGCTGCACTGGAGGGGGGACAGTGACAACCTTGTGGAGAGTGGGACTCGAACCCCCAACCTTTGGATCAGCGATCCGGCGCCTTATACCACTAGACCACCACTGCCCTTGTTGATTTTTCCCAAATAGCAAAATCAGTGTCTAGCGTAATCAAGGTAGCTAACAATTATGTTGCAGCTATTAATATTCTTCATCAATAGCTCACAATAGTGTGTAAAATTATGTTTAGTCTTCTAAAATTAATTTGTGATGTGCTTAAAGGGATTTTTGTCAGATTCTTATTGTAATTTATCATTGTTCACATCCAAGGAACACTGTATGTGAGGTCAGAAGACACACTGGATAGTGTGACTGGCCTCCATCTCACCCGATCCTCTGCATCTTCATCTCTTACTCCAACTACCTTCATGTCCTTCATGTCCTCCTTCACCATATCCACAAATCTTCTCTTTGGAATTCACATGTACTGACAAATTAAACCAGTCTACCAATCAGCATATTTTGGGAGCAGGGAGGAAACTGGAGATTGAGAGGAACCTCACATGGTTTCTCATCCGAGGTCTAGTCCCACATTTAATATTGGTAGAAATCCACGTAGACATATGGAAAATTTGAAACCCTGTTATTAAAGACAAATGAGTGTATCTTTCCATCGCTCATCTGTTGACTTTGAAATTTTCAGATGCTCACAAATTCAAAATAGGTTGTACAAGGGAATCTTGATTGCCTGGATTTTCGCTTCTGGGCTTTCACTATCTTTTATATCATATTACTTTCACTCATCTCATGTTTAATGAGTATTGATAATAGGCTATAGCATTCATCATAGTTGTTCGGTCACATTAGTTACTGCATGCAGTGATGTGTGAATATAAAATTGCAATGATACATGTCATTTTAAATCTTTCCTGCAGTTTGACTTGATGCAGCTATTCATATATCCCTGTTTGAATATGCATGAATGGTGTAGGACTGTTTAGCTCACGTCCTCACTGCAAGAAGGTCCTGGGTTCAAGTTCCAGACTTTGATATTTTGGTGTGAAGTTTGCATTATCTCTCTATTCTTTTTTAGTTTGTTTAATTATTATTATTATTATTATTATTATTATTATTATTATTATTATTATTATTATTTGGAATTTCCCCCCATTTTTTCCATAATTTAGTCGTATTTAAGTCCCACCCATCAGGCATTGCCTTCCTTATCACATGACTATCACAAACCAGGGAGGGGTGAAAGCATGCACACTCCCCCTCAATGACATGCAATGCTCGCCACACTGAGGCACATGCATATTTGGGGGCGGTCTCAAACAGTTGGAGGGAATGCGCTATCCACCCCCCCCGTATGAATGAGCTCACAAATGCCTATGATTGGTTGGCAATCACTGTGTGTGACAGGGACATGAGTGTATGCCATCCCTCCATCTTGTGAGAGTTTGGCCAATTGGCTCCCATGGACTCCCAGCCAAGTACGGCTGTGGCATTAAACCGGGTTTGTCTCTTTATTCTTATGGGGGTTTCCTTTGGATACTTTAGTTTCCTTCCACTTTCCAAAGGCTTGGACATTATAGGATGATTGGTTGTACCAAATTGCTCCTAGGTGTGAGTGTTAATCTGAATCATTGTGTGTGTGTGTGTGTGTGTGTGTGTGTGTGTGTGTGTGTGTGTGTGTGTGTGTGTTGACCATGCTATAGTTTGGCGAGTTGTTTCAAGGTGTGTTCCGCCTTGGCCCATTGTTGGTTGAGTTAGGCTCCAGCCTCCCTGCAAACCAAGTACTCTAGGATTAAGCAGTTTGGCAAATGAATGGGAGAATATGCATAGCGGAGACCAAATTCAGTAGGAACATCTTTTAAAGTGGAACGTACGGGCACCCATAAACAGTTCAGGCCTGTCTGAAACATGTAGAACATCATTTTCAGATGACAAAAGACATACCTTCTTTGTTATTTTATTTGTTTTGGTTTTTCCTTTTCAAAAACTTTCGATGCTCCAGGCAGATTCTTGAGAGAAATCTACTGTTTGAGTGTCCATTTTATGTCTTTATTTTAGTGCCTGAAGCTCCACTTGTTTTAGTGATTCATTGACCCCGATGGTTCATTTGAAACCTTGGTTGTCCTCATCACTTGCTCCAAACCATCATCACCAGAAAAGACACAGTGTCCAGTATAAACATATGAACGTGTCTCAGCATTTGCAGAACCTCAGTGGGAGCCATGTTGATGGTACGTCCCAGAAATGCAGGACCTCGGGGACGGTTGCTCCACTTTCCCTAGCTGTAACATTAATGAATTCATTTCTGTTTTATTGGTGCCAGGCTTAGACTAAATTGTACCTTAGTAGCTTAATGTACCTCTTCTAGTCTGGTTCTTTGGAAAGAACAGATGTTTTATACATCATTCATTAGAATTTAACCACACTGCTGTGGTATCACTTTTGCCCCTTGAATAAATTTGGTAGGGGACGGCACTGCTGTTTGAATCTAATGTCTAGATCTTTGTATATAATTGCAAAAATGCAATAACCATAAAATAGCCTCAATTTATTGCTGCAACTTGAGGGGTCTTTTTAGAATAGTACCAATAGGAGCAGAGTCTGAAGGATACCCATGAGAGTACTAGCTCTAAACTGCGGCTACATTTTTTTTTTTTTTTTTTTTTTTTTTTTTTTTTACACAAAAGCTATAATTTAGTCACTCTTTATCTCTCTGCCTGTCACAGTTCAGTCTTTTATTTTTATTTATTTATTTATTTATTTCAAACCAGAACACCCAGTGTGTCTTGGGAATCTATAAAATGCAGTCAGAGCCTCAGGTGTGAAAAACCAGCTGGTTTTTTGGAAACCATCCTGGAAAGTGTACCAGTACTGTCATTGAAACCTGTCAAGGAGACGGTATAGTGTAATGGCATGCAACTAATGTCTTACCTTACCACCACTGCATACTGATACCTGATATAAATTTAACAGCAAATAGTATTTTGTGATTATTATTATTATTATTTTTAATAATACAAACGCATTTTTAAATGTTTTGGTTCACTGGGGGGCACTATACGACGAGACGCCATATGCTGGGAATATTTTTAGATGTTTATTCATTTTTTTTTTTGCCGAACCAATCCTACTGGGGTCACAGGGAGGGCGTAGCCCATTTCAGTCAACTGTGCATGAAGCCAGACCATCACAGGACCAACACCCGTCTTCATAAGGTGTATGTCCAATGAACTGTCCCAGGAAACCCATGCAAGCACGGACAGGACATGCAAACTCCACACAGACATGGCCTCGGCTCGAAGCCAGGACCTTCTTCTTGGGAGACCATTGTGCTGCCCATTTTTAAATGATGATATAAAATCTTATGTACAGTATTTTGGCAACTGATACTTGTTAATTCAGTGTATTTTCTTGGGTTAATTGTTTTTGGGGGTTTTTTTGAAACAGGAAATTAGTTTCAAATGGGCAGCACATTGGCACAGTGGTTATCACGGCTGCCTCACAACTAGAACACCGGGGTTCCGTTCCCAGGCTTGGGAATTTCTATGTAAAGTTTGCATGTTCCCCCAGTGTTTGCATGGCTTCCTCCGGGTACTCCAGTTTCCTCCGACAGGAATATAAAAGAGAATGTAAGCTTATAGGAGAGAATGTAAGTGTCAATAGTTGTATGTGTGTTGGTCCTGCAGCGCACTGGCAAGCTGTTCCGTATGTATCCCGCCTTCACCCAGAGCTGGCTGAGATAGGCAACAGTCTCCCCGCAACACTAATTAGGATTAATGAGTAAAATGAAAATAATGTAATAATAAAATTAAAGAATGAAGAAAAGGAAATTGGTCTCAAATGCTGTCTATACCTACACCATTTTTTGGTATCCAGGGAATCCCTCACTTTCCGCGGTTAATGGCGACTGAAGCCCCCGCGACTGCAGATTTTCACGAAGTAGGGTCGACCCCCTGAATGACGTATACGTACATGTATATGTGTATATAATATCAATACATACATATTCAACACTATAAATACTTATAATGAAAATTAAAAATTCAAAAATAATGCATAAGATGTAAATAAAATATAAATACACACATACAGACGCGTGCGCCTGTGCACACAGACGCACATACTCCGATACGCACCTCACATAAAAATGTAAGTAGTTTTGTTGAGGGGTTTTGGGTTGTTGTTGTTTTTTGTTTGTTTTTGTTTGTTTGGGGGGGGGGGTTGTTGTTTTTTTGTTTGTTTGTTTGTTTGTTTGCATAATTGGCCTTGTTTGGCAGCATTTTCCTATTTTTCCTTAATTTCCTCATTATTTTACATGAATATTTTTGAAAAATCCATGATGCAATGAAGCCACAGAAACTAAACATGAAGTAGCGAGAGATCACTTTATATTTATTACTCAGAAGCCCAAAAGGCTATTTTTTGTTTGCAACAGATAATGAAGCAATATTTTGAATGTCATCTTTCGCTGATAAGTTTTATTAGAAATAACATCATCACCATCATCACCATTATCCTCGACTTCCAACCTTCACATCCACCTACACCAACTCACAGTGCTTGGATCCTTTTCTCTCTGCTTGGAGCTGCAGCATATATTATATGGTAAAGTCTGTTTAGCTTTTTACACCCGAGCCATAGCGGCTCATCAGGCCGGTGCTTATACCCGGTTTCCATAGCGTGAAGCGACTAGGAGCTCAACTCCTCCTGGATGGGACACTAGTTCATCGCAGGTTACCTTCCCAGTGTATTTTTAATGGTACTCATTTATACTGCTGAGTGAACAGAGGTACACTTGTGGTTAAGACCTTGCCCAGGGGTCTTAGTACAGTGGGGGTCTAACTGGAATTCAAACCCACAACCTCCCAATCATGAGCCCAGCACCCAAACCACTACACCACCGGCCCCATATATATATATATATATATATATATATATATATATATATATATATATATATATATGTATATATATGATATAGAACGTCATAAAGTGTCGTAATCCTTATGTTTCCCCCCCCTACAATTTCACAGTTACAAATTTACAGCCTTTGAATATTATTACACTGCAAGGCACATGAGTCCCCTGAATTGCTAGAGAAAAAAAAAAAAACAGGTCCATCCAGCTTTAGGACCTGGATTTGGGTTTTTCAGGACATATCTACAAATAGCTACATCTTTATGGCAGGGTGTCTCCAATGTCATTCACATAACCTTCTTTATCCTCATGTTGAAGTTTAAAGGGATTTTCTTCAGTCCCAGCTATGAATCATTTCACTGCCTTTCTGAAGGCATGTTCGGATCCACTGACCGAGATCCAGGTTATCGCAACAGTTGTCAGTTTATGATCTTATTTGTGTGTCCTGTGGTATGTCATTTTATTCTGGATTCGGATCATAGATCATAAGGCTTATTTACAGTAATGATGTCCTCGGTGTGTGAAGAAAATGAAAAACATAGACCAGACAATAACTGTGAAAGAAACCAGAGTTTCATTGTTCCTTAGAACTGGTTAATCCTCTCTCCATCCCGATTGTACTTTAATAACTGTACAATGCTAATACACTGTTGGATCTTGTGCACATACCAGAACTGCAATAATATACTGTATCTATAGTCATATATTGAGAGTAATGTTCTATGAATGCCACAATAAAATATCGCACTTTTCATTAATGTAGCAGCGATGTCTTCGTACATATTCAATATACAGTACAGTGCACATTTTACCCATTTATTTCTTTATGCTCCACATAAAGCTGTGAAAAATCAGTATAGATTTATAAAGGCTTATCTTATTGAAGAATATATTGTGGACATGATAGTTCTGGAAAAATATAACTGGACAACAGAAGCACCAATAATTGATGCTTCTTAAAAATTGAGAACGCGTATGCTAATTAGCATGTTTTTACAGAAGGTGAGGTGGATGTCACAATATAGTCTTCGATATGGAACACTGAAAGGACTATTCAATGACATCCGCCAAGTCTGAGGCAAATAATTGTTTTAGTAAATATTACACAAGAACTTTAGCAAAAATGCATCCGTCACTACTTTGCGCGTCAATTCATGCGGCTTCAGTGCATCGTGGTATTTTTTAAAATATTCACCGAATTAAAAAAATAAGGAAATTAAGGAAGAATAGGGGGGAAAGTTAAGGAAAATGCCCCAAGAACAAGGCCAATCATGCAATAAAAAAACCAAAACAAACAAAAACAAAAACAGCCCAAAACATCAAAACTAGTTACATTTTTGTGAGGTGCGCATCTGAGTGCACGCGCGTCTGTATGCGTGTGTATTTATATTTTATTTACATCTTATGCATTATTTTTTTAATGTTTATTAGTTATTATAAGCATTTATAGCATTGAATATGTATTTATTGATATTACATACACATATACATGTACGTATACGTCAGTCGGTGTGATCCTACTTCGCGGAATTTGGTGGTCGCGGTGGGATCTCGGTCCCAATTAACAACGGAATGTGAGAGAGCCCTGTACTTATTTATTTATTTATTTTTAAATTATGACAAACGCAAAAGCTCTGTATGAAGATCCATATGGACTTAGATGTGCGCTCACAGAAGGTGAAGATGACGTTTCACTGCTGGAGATATAAACTCTTCCCACAATTACTGTATTTAGGACTTACAGTTGTATAACCAACTGGACTGTATTTTGCACTGTAGCGAAGTTTCTCATATATGGTTTGTGTCTATGGTTTCACCAAAATGAGGACGGGTTTCCCTTTTGGGCCTGGTTCCTCTCCAGGTCACCTCCTCACGTTAACTGAGGGACTTTTTCCTTGCCACCGTCGCTGCTTGTATGCTCATTAGGGCTGTGTAGGGGTTGTAGAAAATTGTTTTAAATCTATTATACTTCGTAAAGTCCTACGTTTTAGTGTGTAAAAACTACTTTGCGACAATGCCAATTGTAAAAAGTGCTACAAAAATCAAACTGAACAGAACTGAATTGAATAAGCTCTGAACCGGCCCATTAGAGCTGTGGAATGGCACATCTTCAACACATTAAAAGAAAATGTTCGTAGTTTATTTTTAACTATTTTGACTGTATTTTACAGATCAGTGGTGGCTGCTCCAAGACTAGATGGGAAGCTCTGTCTCATTTAAATAAACATCATGAAAGATCTATCAAATATGTACCATTGGATTTACATTTATATTACAAAGAGATTGCTACTATTTGTCTAACTTCATGGTTTGTTCAGTCAGAATTAGAAATCATTTCTCTCAGGTTGTCGACAGGGATTTTCCCCTTCATACGCTCCAGTGGAAGTGCGATTCATTGAAACATATTAATGCACAGCTTCTCTCTTCATATGGCTTACGAGGTACATTCTGCTTTCAGCACAGTAAAGTGAGACAGTTATTGGACAAATCATTGAAAAATGTATCGCCCCTGAAGCCGGGCTTCTCTATGACTCTTTCTCAGTTTGTTTACTTGTCTGTACTTACGTTCTTGCGGATTTGTGAAACGCCATTATTCACAGCCAAAGTGCTGTTCCAACTCAAAATTTGTATATAGCCAAATGCAATCACGATCCGAGTTACGACGTACGCGAGTTACGACCACCTGTACTTACGACCACTTCTAGCAGATGCCTATCATGAGTTTACTGCATATGTCTGGCAGCGCGGCGCGTTAGATTGTTGTGGCGGTGCAGCATCCCAGCATCTCACACTCGCAGCATTCTACCGCTACACTCAGTGACGAGATACCGTCGCAGTAACATTTCTTTTACAGTTTAATTTTACATTCATTTACTGTACACCGTTATCGTGACCCTCGAGAGGAAGTCCGATTCATCAGATGGCAAGTCTACCAAAAAAGCAAGGAAAGCACTGTCGCTGGAGATGAAGATGAAAATGAAAGTGAACTCTCCATCTCTCCCACTACACGGTGTCTACAATTTTGAAGGACAAGGACCGCATTAAGGCAGCAGTGAAAGCAGCAGCCCCAACTAAGTCAACTATCATCACAAAACAGCGTGGAGGACCGATTGCAGAAACGGAAAGGTTGCTATACACGTGGTTGGAAGAGTGGAAGATAACAGGCAAAGAAATGTGAAAGTGATGTTGCGAGCAGTGCAGAGTAAGGCTGCAAGTTTATTTCGCATGTTGAAAGAACGTGCAGGTGAAGAATACGCTTCACATGAATTCATAGCGAGTGCTGGGTGAATGGGATCCGACTTACGAACAATCTGACTTACAACTGGTTGGTCGGAACCGATCTAAGTTATAACTCAGATAGTAATACAAGCCAAATATCTAAATGTGTTCCTGCTCCACTTTTTTTGCTGGGGTGCACTCGGTGGTGGCATCGGTGGACTTGGACCATTTAGTATCCCAGAATGTATTTTGAACAAATCAGCATAAATGGTGTGATATGAGCCCAATTTTGTTTTTCAATTACATCGCAGGGCCAACACTCACACAACCATATATACTTACACTGACACCTACGGGTAATTTGGAACAGCCAATTAACCTACTGTGCCTGTTTTTGGACTGTGGGAGGAACCCGGAGTACCTGGAGGAAACCCACACAAGCACGGGGAGAACATGCAGACTCCACACAGAAACACCCAAGCTTGGAATCAAACCCAGACCTTCTTGCTGTGAGGCAGACGTGCTAACCATTACGCCACCGTGCCGCCATCTCTGCTTATAACTTGGCAAAGTCATAACTAAATGTCTCCCCCTTCTGGGCAAAAAAGATTTGCCACATGTTAAAGATAGGGATTTTATTTGGCTTCACAGGATTTTTTTTAACATGGTCTCATCACTTCCAAAATGTTATGGGTTATTTTCGGGGCCCAACCCTTCACCAAGTTTGATGAAAATCACATGATTGATTTTTGCGTAATACTTTAATAAATATTAATATGATGGATAGGATCAGGAATATGGATGGGATCAGGAACGAGTACATCAGAGGGACAGCACATGTTAGAGGTTTTGGAGACAAAGTCAGAGAGGCTAGATTGAGATGGTTTGGACATGTACAGAGGAGGGATAGTGAATATACTGATAGTAGGATGTTGAGGTTTATAACTACCAGGCAGAAGGTCTAGAGGAAGACCAAAGAGAAGATTTATGGATGTCTTGAAGCAGGACATGAAGGTAGTTGGAGTAAGAGTAGAAGATGCAGAGGATAGGGTGAAATGGAGGCGGATGGTTTGCTGTGGCGACCCCAGAAGGGAAAAGCCGAAAGGAAAAGAAGGTTCTTTCCAGGTCCTCCACCATTCCTCCACCAGGGTTGGTGAAAATTCTCCTAACAGACAAACAGACAATCAAGTAAACATTCATTGGTGAATACATAACTGTCCCCACTAGGCCGCAGCTGAGGTAATCAAGGGGCACTTTATTTAAACATTTTTTCAGAAAAAATAAATTGAGTGCTGAAAAGTAGACTTATTTTATAGAACAGATTTAAAAATATATGTTATTATTTGGAGAACAGGTTCCTAAATTTTGTTGTTTCATCCTAATTTTACAGGCTCATGTGGCTTCCAGAGGCAGCATCTGCTGGTCATCATGTCAGGACTGAGATTGGGGGCATGGATGACCTAATTGGACATCTAATCAGAGCCTAGTGGATTTGGATAGGAGGCCGAAGATGTGGCAGGTCAACAAGAGCGAATACACATAAAGGAGCTGGAGAGCTATCCTTACCCATCAGTATTAATCTACACAAGCTTTGTCTGGATCTGCCTGGGCTCAGAATTTGAGTGCAGGCTTCAGAAAATATTAAAAGGCATCCCATCTCTACTTCGGTGAGTGACCAGAATAGCAAGATGATTGCTGTGGGCCTGCTGGGATGGTTTTCGGGAGTCTGCATGATGAGTCCTGGTTCAATAAACATCTGTAAAAGTTATTCCATGGTATTTTCTGAATGCATAATTTATGTAAATGATAAAGATTAATTAAAGGGTTGGGTGTAGAACCAGTTTTCTGAATAAAAAGAGAAAACAGCTGTCCAGTGGTTATAGTGTGCAGATATTTATTGTAACAGATTTTACAGAAGGATGAGGTTTGCACCAGTTATCTGGAGATTGCAACATTTATTCTAGCGTATAGTTGCTTTTTATTTGACAGCACTCGTTTTAAATGTCATTTTTGTTGGTATCTGGCAGTGAGCTGACTGAAAGCGAGAATGTAAGTAAATTTAGCTGCTGCTATGCAGTCTTGTTGCTTTTGGTGCATTTTACATTCTGCTTCAGGTGATAAACAACAGGAGCAGAGACAATTTAGAGCATGACTAATGTTTTCCATGGTCATGCGTTCAAATTTACTGAGATAATGTGCCTTGCTGTCTCAAAAAAAAAAAAAAAAGAAAAACAAATCTGTCTCTCTCTTTAAACGTTATGGATGGAACTGATCTCGGTGATCTCCATAAGCGGATGGAGCTGTAATTGACTGCCTCAGAAACATGTTTTGCTCTGAGCATTTCGACCAGGTGTTCTCATTTACACCTTCTTC
>CM045741.1:17717515-17727515 GCA_024760905.1 Plotosus lineatus
GGTGCCCATCTCAACTGACTCTGGATGAGGGACGTTTACACCCTGCACATTTCGCCAAGCCATTGCAGGGCAGAAACACACTGTCAGAGATGCAGCCTACTCTTGATGAAAGATAGTAATTGTTATTTAACATTCCTCTCATCACAGACAGTGAGTGGCATGGCTGGACCTTGATGACCCAGTTAGATGCACTGGGGGTCGGGGGGGGGGGGTGTTTCAGTGACAACCCAGTGGTGAACCGCAGAACCTTCAGATCAGTAATCCAGCACCCTACCACTGGGCCACCACTGCCTCAAACAAAAATTATTTAAATAATAAATATATTTTATCACGGTGTGGATGGGAAGAGAAATGGAGTCGGAGTCATCTTGAAGGAGGAGTTTGTCAGGAATGTTCTAAAAGTGAAAAGAGTGTCAGACAGAGTGATGAATCTCAAGTTAGAAATTGAAGGTGTAATGCTCAATGTTGTGAGTGCTTATGCCCCACAGGCAGGATGTGAGCTAGAAGAGAAGGAGAGATTCTGGAGTGACTTAGATGAAGTGATGCAGAGTACCCCCAGAGGTGAAAGAGTGGTCATAGGGGCAGGCTTCAATGGACATGTTGCGGCAGGCAACAGAAGGGACGAGGAAGTGATGGGCAGGTTTGGTATCCAGGACAGGAACGCAGAAGGACAGATGTTGATAGATTTTGCAAAAAGGATGGAAATGGCTGTGGTGAATACTTTCTTTGAGAAGAAACAGGAGCATAGGGTGACTTATGAAAGCGGAGGTAGGCGCACACAGGTAGACTACATCTTGTGTAGGCGATGTAATTTGAAGGAAGTCAGTGACTGCAAAGTCATCGTGGGTGAGAGTGTTGCCAAACAGCATAGGATGGTGGTGTGCAGGATGACTCTGATGGTGAGAAAGGTGAAAAAGGCAAAGGCAGAGCAGAAGACAAAGTGGTGGAAGCTGAAAAAGGAAGAGTGTCGTGTTGTCTTCAAGGAGGAGTTGAAACAGGCTTTGGGTGGCCAGGAAGTGCTTCCAAATGACTGGACAACCACAGCAAATGTGATCAGGGACACAGGTAGGAGAGTACTTGGTGTGTCCTCTGGAAGGAAAGTAGATAAGGAGACTTGGTGGTGGAATGAGGAAGTGCAAGAGTGTGTACAAAGGAAAAGGTTAGCCAAGAAGAAGTGGGACATTGAGAGGACCGAAGAGAGTAAACAGGAGTACAGGGAGACACAGCGTAAGGCGAAAGTAGCAGTGGCTAAGGCCAAACAGAGGGCGTATGATGACTTGTATGATAGGTTGGATAGTAAAGAGGGAGAAAATGATCTATACAGGTTGGCACAGCAGAGAAATAGAGATGGGAAGGACGTGCAGCAAGTTAGATTGATAAAGGACAGAGAGGGAACTGTATTGACTAATGACAGAAGTGTGCTGGGAAGATGGAAAGAGTACTTTGAAGAGCTGATGAATGAGGAAAATGAGAGAGAAAAAGAGTAGAAGAGGTAACCATTGAGGAGCAGGATGTAGCAAAGATCAGTAAGGGTGAAGTGAGAAGGGCATTGAAGAGGATGAAGAATGGAAAGGCAGTTGGTCCTGATGATATACCTGTGGAGGTATGGAAGTGTCTAGGAGAGGTAGCAGTAGATTTTCTGACAAGAACATTCAACAAGGTATTAGAGAGTGAGCAGATGCCGGAGGAGTGGAGGAGAAGTGTGCTGGTGCCCATTTTTAAGAACAAGGGAGACGTGCAGAGTTGCAGCAACTACAGAGGGATAAAGTTGATGAGCCATACGATGAAGTTATGGGAAAGAATAGTGGAAGCTAGACTAAGGGCAGAGGTGAGCATTTGTGAACAACAGTTTGGTTTCATGCCAAGAAAGAGCACCACAGATGCAATGTTTGCCTTGAGGATGTTAATAGAGAAGTACAGAGAAGGTCAGAGGGAGCTACATTGTGCCTTTGTGGATCTGGAAAAAGCATATGACAGGGTGCCAAGAGAAGAACTGTGGTATTGCATGAGGAAGTCTGGAGTGGCAGAGAAGTATGTTAGAGTGGTGCAGGACATGTATGAGAGATGTAAGACAGTGGTGAGGTGTGCTGTCGGTGTGACCGACGAATTCAAGGTGGAGGTGGGACTGCATCAAGGGTCAGCTCTGAGCCCCTTCTTGTTTGCTATGGTGATGGACAGGCTGACAGACGAGGTGAGACAAGAATCTCCATGGACTATGATGTTTGCAGATGACATCGTGATCTGTAGTGAGAGCAGAGAACAAGTACAGGAAAATCTAGAGAGGTGGAGGTATGCCCTGGAAAGGAGAGGAATGAAGGTTAGCCTCAGAAAATCAGAATACATGTGTGTGAATGAGAAGGACCCAGGGGGAACGGTGATGTTACAGGGAGCAGAGATAACGAAGGTGGAGGATTTTAAGTACTTAGGCTCAACAATCCAGAGCAATGGAGAGTGTGGAAAAGAGGTGAAGAAGCGTGTGCAGGCAGGCTGGAATGGTTGGAGAAAAGTATCCGGTGTGATGTGCGATAGGAGAGTGTCAGCAAGAATGAAGGGAAAAGTGTACAAGATGGTGGTGAGGCCAGCGATGTTGTATGGCTTAGAAACAGTGGCGCTGAGGAAAAGGCAGGAGGCAGAGCTGGAGGTAGCGGAGATGAAAATGTTGGGGTTCTCCCTGGGAGTAACGAGGATGGATAGGATCAGAAATGAGCACATCAGAGGGACAGCCCACGTAAGATGTTTTGGAGACAAAGTCAGAGAGGCTAGATTGAGATGGTTTGGACATGTACAGAGGAGGGATAGTGAGTATATTGGCAGTAGGATGCTGAGTTTGGAACTACCAGGCAGAAGGCCTCGAGGAAGACCGAAGAAGAGATTTATGGATGTGGTGAAGGAAGACATGAAGGTCGTTGGAGTCAGAAAAGAAGATGCGGAGGACAGGGTGAGGTGGAGGCGGATGATTTGCTGTGGCGACCCCTGAAGGGAGCAGCCGAAAGTAAAAGAAGAAGAAGAAGAATATAAATAATAAATATAGTGGAATAGTGGATAGGGCGCAGGATCGGTGATCCTAAGTTTGGGGGTTCGAGTCCCCACAAGGTTGTCACTGTCCCCCAAGTGCGGCTAACTGGGTTATCAAAGGTAGGCCATGTCTCCCACTGTCTATGGTGAGAGGCATGTAAAAGAACCATTGCTGACTTTCGTAAAGAGTAGGCTGCAAAGCCGTCAGCGTGTTTCTGTCCCTTGCTAAAAGGGTTGTGACAGGAAGGGCATCCGACATAAAAACCTCTGCCAAATCAAATGTGTGAATCAGATGATTCACTGTGGCGACTCCCGAGAAAAGGGAAAAAGCCGAAAGAAAGAAAGAAAGAAAAAAATACACACACACTCACACACACACACATATATATATATATATATATATATATATATATATTCTTCTATAATCACCCGAAGAGAGAGGATGGTTTCACCACCCCTCGAAACAGATCTGTAGTGATAAATGGAGTTTCAATAGAAAGTCTTTGTCCTGTCCTTTTGTTATTTGCTCTACCAAAAAGTATTGAGCACTCTCCTACGGAAGGATCTACTCAGAAAATCCTCTATATATATATATATATATATATATATATATATATATATATATATATATAGTATCCGACATCATAAGCGCCCTGATCTGATTACCCCCCCACACACACACACACACACACAATGTTTTGGTATTATGTCTAATAACCGCCCATGTGTACTGGAAGCAAAATCGTAGATTAAACTTACCAATTTTATTCGATCCGTCTCTGTAACCCTAAAATGAGGCATTCACTCCCTCTAAAAGTGAGTTTATACGGTATTTCAAGACCTCTGCCACTGCGGAATGTTTATAATGTTCATCAGTAGCAACACATTTGATTGTTCTGCCGTGCTTTAAAAAACAGGAAAATATTTTGCTGTGTTCTCTTGGTAAATGTCCAACAAGATAAACCATGAGAAACTGCTACAGCAAACTATGGGATGCTCTGAATGAATGGCGTGATGAACCAGATATGGACCTATCAGAAAGTGATGATTTTTCACCCGATTCTCCTGCTCACTAACTTCATAAATTTAAGCACGTTCATGGCCATGTTCTTTTGTTTATGTTCGTGTTGATTGGTTCAACGTGCCATGTGCTAAAGTTGACATTCATGCTTGACTCATTTTACTTTTGGGAAAATGTTTAAAGGAAATGTTTAAAGGAAATATTTAAAAGAAAATCACTGGGAGGGAAAAGTCTTTTTTTTTAATTTATGCTTTTTTCTGTTTATTGTCAGCTTTCATGTAAGTAGTTTGGTTGATACCACAAAATGAATAACCAGTAAAACCAGTAAAACTCCTTTATTGTTCTGTTATTATTCATGTTTTCCACCTCGATGGTAATAAGCACAATAAGCACTTACAGTTACACTCCGCAGGTAACATTTTAATAAGCGCCCACCCACTCCAATTTTTAAGCGCCCTGGCTGCTTATCCCGTCAGATAAGGTATATATATTTTATATATATTATATAAAAATTAGCATGCAGCTTGGTAGTTGGTAGCATAAGTTGCATCATTGTCTGCATACACATCAGGTGTTTTTAGACAACCTTCTGAACATAATTAACATTATTCAGACCTTTTTAAAGAAAACTGATAATCTATGTTTTATTCTTGTTAATAATGAAGGCGACACAGTGGTCAACATGTCCGTCTCTCAGCAAGATGATCCTGAGTTCAAGTCCCAGGATCGGTGAGGGTGTTTCTGGGTGGAACTTGCATGCTCCCCCTGTGCTTGTGTGTGTGTTCAATGGTTGTGCATGTCTTGGCCCTGTAGTGGTCTGGCTAGCTCTTCGGTGTGTACCTCATGTACATCCAGTGTCAGTTGAGACAGGCTCCTATCTCCCTGCAAGCCAAAGAGGTGAGAGCATGAGTGAGTAATATTGACTGACAGCTAATAAATGCATATAGGTTCCTAATAAATAACATTAGAAATATTTTTTTCACAGTTCAGGATGGATTTAATAGCCGTAAATTAAAGACGTGCAAGCTAATATGATCAGGAATATTATAAATTTCTTTTTTAAGATCAGAATGATGGTAATTGTGTTCAGAAAGACGTCTGAAATGACTGTCCGCCAGTTAGCCAAGACGGAGATGCCGTTTGACTCATGTTAATGGATCAGACCAGAATATCTCTGTCTGTGGTTTTATGTAGATCAATGGGCCTTGTTGCCATGGCAACAGCGACAGATGGTGCATAGCTACGCTGCGGTAAAGCCAAGAGGAGAGAAAGTCTGGAATCTCTGAAGAGAGAACATGGTAGGTGGTGTAATGCTGGTTCTTCTAGTTGCTCCTTCTATCTGTCTCCCGCTCACTGTCTCTGTGTCAGCGGGAGCCGTTTGCTAAGCCGTCATAATGACTTTGCTGCTTATTTCGCATCACTGTGCTGCATGATACAGATAAGACCCCAAAACTATGCCTACTGTATGTATGTGAATATTCAAAAAGAGAAAGAATAAACAGCAATTTTGTATGAGAGATGTAAACATTAAAAGGAATCCTTTTTTTTTTAACTTCGAAATGCTGCTGTGACAAAATTTTAAATTCATACAGATAATCAGCATGAGGAATGTTGATGGAAATAATAAGACTCCTGCTACGCATTCTCTTAGACTTTATAAAGACAGAGTTTTTTTTAAAATATGAACTTGGTAATGAGATTTAATTGGTTCAGTTACCTTCTAGGAAAATGTAGGGATCTAGTATTTTAGATGTTACAGGTCCAAGGAATTCTTATGTAGGAGGCACTAAGCCACGATGGAAAATTATCTTTCAGTGAAGTGGAATTTATGCAGTTTGATTTTGTTCTTTTGAAAAAATGATTACACGGACTTAGAAATGCAGAATTTATGAGTTCTTCCTTCTGGTGAGTGCATTCAGTCTGACAGGTAACTGCTTGCAAATTATGGCGCTCTTTGTAGCTTGCTGCATTGAGACTGTAACTTGCCTAACAACCCAACATCTAATGAGAATTTAAATAGATGTCACTACATTAATTCCAGGCTCAGTTTGCAAGACGTACAAGAGGAACTTTGCCAAAATAAGTGTAAAAACAAAGGACTGTCAGATTCAACACAAATTAAAGCAATATGCCACAATATAATAATAGCTATAATATGTTTTCATCTATTTTCCTGAAAAATTAAATAAAAAGAAAGAATTTTCCCCACATACGTGGAGTAAACAACATGGAGGATTTCTTGCTTGGCAGGTTCTGAGTAGGGTAGTGTTCCTGCCTTCAGCGTCACTTCTGAGGTTGGTTTACTCTCCTTGTGAAGCATGTACAGTGGTACCTCACCTTACGACATTAATCTTCCAGAAGTGGTTTCGTAACCTTGATTTTTCGTAAGTTGAGCTGCATTTTACATGTACATTACAGGCCTCCCTTTGCTTCAATATCGTACCGATGGTAGACGGGTTTGGCCATATTCCTTTGCGATATCACTCAACCACATGCCATGAACCCGCTTCTTCTTTTCACTTGCACCGGGAATCACACGTACGCGTGCGCGCGTGCGTGTGTGTGTGTGTGTGTGTGTGTGTGTGTGTGTGTGTGTGTGTGTGTGTGTGTGCACGTGTGTGTTGACCATGTCTTCTTAGCAGAGTGATAATCTTACAAATTTTATTGAAGGTTAAAAGCCTGAGCCAAAAAATAAAGTTGCAATGAGCACACTTGAAAAACTCACGAAACAACAGTAACTCTGTTCTTTACACGAAAAGCATCATGGGTATTATGGAGATGCAGCTCCATAATAGCCAATGGGAGGGAGTTGCGTCATCCCTCCTAGCCAATGGGAGGCCAGCGGGGCAGGATGTTGGGGGATAGCCAATGGGAGGCCAGTGGGCCAGGATGTTGGGAGATAGCTAATGGGAGAGCAACTTACGCATTGTTTGAATTTTTGAGATGGCGCTTTCGTAACATGAATTAGTTTCATATCCGGAGACGGAAATTTTAGGTAAATGTGTTTCATAACCTGGATTTTTAATTTGTTGGGACTTTCGTAAGGTGAGGTACCACTGTACTTCCTGTGTCTGCATGGGATTTCCTGTGGTTCTCCAGTTTCTACACATCTTCCAAAAACATTTCAGTAGATGGACTGGTTAAGACAAATTGCCCCAAGATGTGACGGAGTATATATCTATGTGCATGGTACAATGCGGGCTACTGAATCCAGTCCAGGGGGTGTTCCACCTCACACATCGATTTTCAGGATAGGCTTTGGATCCGTGAAAAAGTAACTGAAGAAGAATGAATAATATTAATGCATACATTTTTGCCCTTTATTGTATTTTTGTCTTTTTTCTTGACTCGTGCAAGGTCCACAACATAAAATAAGCAGATAAAATGTGTCTTGATAGCGAATCAAAAATATATTTGTTGCCAAATTATTGTGGTGTGAGAGGAACAAAGTCAGACCCTGTTGTTGCTTCCTTTCATAATAGCATGCTAGTTTTATACCTTACATTCTTATTTGTGAAATTATGTCCTAGATTTCATGGCGAGAGATTACAAAATCCAAACCTGAAGTCTAGCAAATGCACAGTCTGTGAAATATAGGTCTCCATTAATTATTTATTACTCATTTCCACCTATCATTCATTTTAATCAGTTCGGGTCTAGTAACATGGCAAAAGCAAGAGTCATCCTTGTTCCATCTCTGGTAGGAATTTCATAAAAATCTGCATATAACCTTTTGGAAAATATCATTTGACAAATGCAAACAGAAAGATTATGCTGGAGCTGTTGTAATATGACACGTCCAAAAAATTGTCCGATCACACAGTGTCAAAGAATCCTTAAAAAAAAAAAAAAAAAAAAAATCGGATTCTCTCCAAAATATAATGAAGTCTTTCTTTCCAGAACTCCACATCTGTTAGAAATGTTTAAAAAAAAATCAGTTCATTTTCTGTAACCGCTTAATCCTAATTAGGGTCGCGAGGAGGCTGGCACCCATACCTGCCGTCTCTGGGCTCTGGACGCAGCGAAGTGCCGTCCCGGCGCATGCCCTCATATTGACCTGACCTGACCTGGGCTATAGCAGAGCACACCCTGGACAGCTCGCCAGGCCATCGCATGGTGGGAAACTTTGCGGCCTACTCTTGTCGAAAGTCAACAATGGTTCTTTCATATGAACCTCACACCATAGACAGTGAGTGACATGGCCGGCCTTTGATAACCCAGTTAGCTGCACTGGGGGGACAATGACAATCAGTGGAGAATGGGGCTTGAACCCCCAACCTTAGGATCAGTGATCAAGCGCCTTTACCACCAGGCCACCACTGCCCTACTGTTTAAAAAATCATGCATGTAATTTTCTACTCAATCCTGCTAAGAAACAAAGACACAACCTGTGGGTAAAACATGACATCCTCAGTGGAGGTAATAAATAAATGAATTCTATTTAATTTGACATGGTAGCCTCAAATTAAGAAGGTTCTTGGTATGAATTTTGGCCAAGAGCCTTTCTGTGTCGAGTCTGCATGTTCTCCTTGTACCTGTGTGGGTTTCGTCCAGTTTTACCCCCAGAGTCCAGGAACGTGCACCTTAGACCTATTGACTACTTGAAATTGACCAATGGTGTAAAGGAAAGTGTGAATGGTGTCTGTCTGTGTTAGTCTTACAATAGACGTAATTTGATCAGGGTTCACACCATTTCTCACTTGAAGTCAACTCGGATTGGTTCCTGCTTCCGCCATGACCCTTGGAGATAAGTGGAACAGATGGATGAAGTAATGTACAGTAAAACAGTCATTATTGCTAATTAAACCTGAAAGGGGGATCACAACCCCATATTACAGCTCTGCATCACTCTGAAAGGGGTTTTTGTGGTAACTTCCAAAATATTCATTGAAATAAATAGTTCATTGATTAAAAAAACATTTTAGTGCTTTTAGTAATTAGATAGCAATGGTCTTTGGTCTGTAATAAAAAAAATCTGTTGAATACTGTATCTGACCAATCAAAACTCAGTATGTAAATAAGATATATAGAATCTTCTTTTCCTTTCGGCTGTTCCCTTCAGGGGTCGCCACAGCGAATCATCTGCCTCCATCTCGCCCTGTCCTCTGTATCTTCTTCTCTTACACCAACTGCCTTCATGTCCTCCTTCACCACATCCATGAATCGTCTCTTTGGTCTTCCTCCAGGCCTTCTGCCTGGTAGTTCCAACCTCAGCATCCTATTACCAATATACTCACTATCCCTCCTCTGTACATGTCCAAACCATCTCAATCTAGCCTCTCTGACTTTGTCTCCAAAGCATCTTACATGTGCTGTCCCTCTGATGTCCTCATTCCTGATCCTATCCATCCTCGTTACTCCCAAAGAGAACCTCAACATTTTCATCTCCGCTACCTCCAGCTCTGCCTCCTGTCTTTTCCTCAGCGCCACTGTTTCTAAACCATACACCATCGCTGGCCTCAACACCGTCTTTTACACTTTTCCTTTCATTCTTGCCGATACCTTCCTATCACACATCACACCAGACACTGTTCTCCAACCATTCCAACCTGTCTCCACACATTTCTTCACCTCTTTTCCACACTCTCCAAGATATATAGAATTAAATGTAGTAATTGGCAAATTTCTGTGTGAATTAACAAAAGAAAACAAGTCATATTGTTTTCAGAAAATAATGAACCTTAGGGCTTTACTTGTGTCTGACTCAGAGTGATGCCTGGGTTTCCATCCTACATCAGCACCTCCACAACCTGACTCTGGGTAAGCTTGAGAAACTGGATGGATGTGTTTGACTGTGTCATACCACCACATTGTTGATGAATTTATTTAACAGCAGACCTCCAATTGTTTTATTAGTTACCTCACAGATTGCCGATGTGGGTCCTTCACGTTCCTCAGTTCTATCGCGCCCACCTCTACTCAAGAGGAAGTGGTAATTTGCAGATTAGTGGAATGAAGTATGCT
>CM045741.1:17732515-17757515 GCA_024760905.1 Plotosus lineatus
GAACATCTGTTTAGTTCATGAATTTCGGGCCTTACATGCAAAGACAGTCATTAGGGAAAGGCAACATGGAATTCATCAATTCGGAGTAAAGAATATTGAGTAGTTCACGGGAGGCAGTGGTGGCCTGGTGGTAAGGGGCTGGATTACCGATCCCAAGGTTGGGCATTCAAGCCCCACTGTCAACGATTGTCACGGCTGTTCCCCTCCAGTGCAGCTGACTGAGTTATAAAGGCCGGCCATGTCTCTTACTGTCTGTGGTAGGAGGTTCATGTAAAAGAACCATTGCTGAATTTCATCCAGAATAGGTTGCATAGCCGTCAGCATGTTTTTGCTCTGTGATGGCCTGGCGAGCTGTCCAGGGTGTCCATGCCCTTGCCCCAGAGTTACCAACCTCCCTGTGACCCTAATTAGGATTAAGCGGGTCAAAAAATAAATGAATGAAGTATCCTCTCTTACTTTGTAGGAGCAGCAGTGGCTCTTAAGTTAAAGAGAAAGAAAGTGGTAGGAAATATGGTTCACATATAGCAGGCTACTGTTACAATGGGGAACAAATATAGTGGTACCTCACCTTACGATAGTCCCAGCAAACGAAAAATCCAGGTTCCGAAAAACATTTTACAAAATTTTTTGTCTTTGTATACGAAACAAGTTCTCCTTACGAAATGTGCCAAACATGCCATTCAAACGTGCCATTCAAACATTCAAACCATGCATGAGCTGCTCTCCCATTGATTATCTTCCAACATCCCACCCCGCTGACCTCCCATTGGCTAGGAGGGATACCGCAGCTCCCTCCCATTGGCTATTATGGAGCTACATCCAATTATATTATTAACAACAAGAGAGGGTGAAGAATAGAATAAGACACTGACATGAATTTCTAAGGGGTTTTTTTTTGTACATGTGGGGCCGGTAGCGTAGTGGTTAGGGTGCTGCGCTCATGATTGGGATGTTGTGAGTTCGAATCCCACTGAGACCCTCACTGTGCTAAGACCCCTGTGCAAGGTCTCAACCACAAGTGTGCCTCTGTTCACCCAACAGTATAAATGGGTACCAGTAGAAATATACTGGGAAGGTAGCCTGTGATGGACTAGCATCCCATCCATGGGGAGTTGAACTCCTGGTTGCTTCACGCTATGGAAACCGGGGATAAGCACCGGCCTGATGAGCCACGAGGCTCGAGTGTAAAAACCCAACAGAGTTTTTTGTACATCCCTTTATTTTTGCTTTACTGATGGCATACACTCAAACTGTTAAGGACGACACAGATATTTATAAAAACGATCCATTTTAGATCAAATCCCCCAGAGAGATTTCTGAGCACATGCTTCAATAGAAGAGATTAGGCATGAGGAAAATCTGACCTTTTGTGCAAAGCAGGTAATACGATAAGTATCATAAATGGGCTTACATTTAAATAGAGACCAGGAAATAGTATAAAAAAAAAAAATAAAGAAAAAATACATAACATATTGAACATTTACATTCTTTATTTTAGAATTCAAAAATATTATGTTTATTTCCTATTATTATTATTATTATTTTTAATCCCAAATTTAACATGTGGTGCCAGGCATTTAAGTTCAACTGTATTTCAATTCATTTTGTGTAGGCACTTCATCCTAATTAGAGTCACGGGGAGGCTGGCGCCCATCCCAGCCAACTTCGGGCGAGGGCAGAGCACACCCTGGACAGCTCGCCAGGCCATCGCAGGGCGGAAACACGCCAACAACTTTGCAGCTACCCTTGTTGAAAGTCAGCAATGGTTCTTTCACATGAACCTCACACCATAGACAGTGAGAGACATAGCTGGCCTTTGATAACCCAGTTAGCTGAACTGGGGCGGGGGGAGGAAGGGGGGCAACCTTGTGGAGAGTGGGACTTGAACCCCCAACCTTTGGATCAGCAATCCTATGCCCTGTACCATTGGATCACCACTGCCCCTCTACTGCATTTACTGTAGTATATCATTCAGGAACAAATAATAAGCATAAATAATAATTTATATGCATCTCCCACATCTTCCCCTACAGTTCTAATTTAATTATATGGAATTTACTGTATTTCTTTAGTATATATAAAAATTAAATTAGAAAAATCAGAAAACAAATGAACCTGCAGCTGACAAGAAAGCGCGATATTACTTTATTCATATCTCACATTCTTCTCAGCTGCAGGTTCATTTGTTTTCTGTCTGCAAACTGTTTATATTATTTACTAACAAAATTCCAAGTTTTTGAATGTACTCACAAGATAAACAGAACTAATTAAGTACAATGTAAAAACTAAAGCAAGTTTAATCTGGTTTATTGACTCACCGATTCCCCCAGTGCAGCTAACTGGGTTACCAAAGGCCGGCCATGTCTCTGATTATGGTGTGAGGCTGGAAAAGAACCATTGCTGACTTTCGGGCTGCAGCGTGTTCCTGCCCTGCGATGGCCTGGTGAGTTGTACAGGGTGTACTCTACCCTTGCCCGGAGTTGGCTGGGATGGGCGCCAGCCTCCCTGCGACCCTAATTAGGACTAAGTGTCTCATCTCATCTCATCTTCTTCCGCTTAGTCCGGGGTCGGGTCGCGGGGGCAGCAACCTTAGCAAAGAGGTCCAGACATCCCTCTCCCGAGCCACTTCCTCCAACTCTCCCGGGGGGACACCGAGGCGGTCCCAGACAAGCCGAGAGACATAGTCCCTCCAGCGTAGTCCCTCAGTAGGACTAAGTGGCTACAGAAAATGAATGGATGAACGGACTCGGAGATTCCTGATAATTTAAAGTAAACTGCTGTTGGTAACAAAGGAAATGTGTTGTTGGCAAAGGAAAAGTTTGACTGGTGGCATAGTGGTTACCCCTTTTACCTCACAACAAAAAAGGTCCTGGGTTCGAGTCTGGTGCCGGTATGGAGTTTGCATGTTCTCCTTGTGTGGATTTCTTCTGGATGCATGGGTTTCCTCCCATAGTCCAAAGACATGCATATTTGGCTAAGCAGATCTTCTGGATTGCCCCCAGGTGGGGCATGCTTCTCAAATAAAGAATAAAGTTATTCAGAAAATTAAATTAAAGGAATTTGACTATATACTGCAAACTTATAATGAAATACGTTTTAAAGTTTTCCACATGCCAGTTTGCACTTTAAAGACTCTTGGCTTCATGAAAAGTTTTACTTCTGTTTTTTTTTTTTTTCTGACACGAGGAAATCCCTTTTCTGTGATACAAATAACCTTTAAAGATTCCTCAAGTGGAAACCCTCATATCAACCGGGGGTGTCCTTTTGGGCTTTTACACCTGAGCCGAGTGACTCATCAGGCCAGTGCTTATCCCTGCTTTCCACAGCGTGAAGCTGCTAGAAGTGCTGCAGCTCCTCCTGGATGAGATGCTGGTCTATTGTAGGTTACCTTCCCAGTATTGTTACTGGTACCCATTTATACTGGACAAAGGAACAGTTGTGGTTCAGACCGTGCCCAGGAGTCTTCATACGGTTGGGTTCTAACGGGTATACAAAGCCACGACCTACAGATCATGAGCCCAGCACCATAGCCACGATGCCACCGGCCCCACGACCATCTCATATCTGCAACCCTTTTATTGTTTTTTTTGTTTGTTTGTTTTTTTTTGTTAAGATTGTACCAGGAAATAGTGAGCACTCCAGATGTAGTGCCTCTAACTGTGAGAGAGAGAGGGAGAGAGAGAGAGAGAGAGAGAGAGAGACTGGAAACAGCCATTAATCTTCTGAAACAGACAATGATTCCAGGGTGTCTGCTACATGATATTCTACTCCAAGTAGACAGGTCTAACTTGAAAGATCTATGAGCTGGTTATCTATCCTCTCTTTACCTGCTGCATGTGAGAACCAGCAGGCGACCGTAGTTTCCCCAATATTTGACTATTACTGCTTATTATAGGCATATTTGATAAACACTTTACTGTTTTTTTCTTTTTTTTTTTTTCTTTGAGCATGCAGTTCTTTAAAGTGCAGTGTATTTACCTGCAAAATGCAAAACAGAAGTACATTTCAATTTCACAGAGACCCAACACAATGAATTTTCTTTGTTCTGATATGACTTGCAGTGCAGCATGTCGGCTGCTACCCCAGTTTTGTCTGTCTGTGTATTTACTTTGCTGGAAGGAACTAAAAAAAGAATGAGGAAAGGAATGATTGAAAGAATTAATTAATTTCACAATAAACAAAGAAATGGAGGAAAAGGAAAAAGAAAAGAAGAGAAAAGAAGCAATAAAAAGAAGAAGGAATGAATAGGGAAAAAAAACCCCGTAGAGTAATAGGATAAAGGTGAGAAGAAAGACAGTATGGATGGACAGGAAGATGGATGAATGCATGGATGGGTTTTTTTTTTTTAACTGAAGTTGAGCTTGAAATACACTATATGCTGTTTTTCTGCTAATCATCATTTAGCGGACCTGAAGGCCATGGGACAAGAGTCTGATTCTGCTGTCCCCTCGATTCTTAGTGGACTTTACCTCTGGTGCTTGCAGCCTAAGAGAACAGGGAAGGAGACAGAGTTACTATGGTAACAGAGAGCTGGCAGGAAAGATATGAACACAGATATGAATATTGTGTCTTCTGATATCTGCTGAAGATGTAGTCTATTTTAGAAATAGGTGCAGTTGATACAAGCCATTCATTCATTATCTATACCGCTTTCCCTCATCGCCGTGGGCAAGAGGCAATCTACACCTTGAACAAGGCGTAGAGTTCACTGACTAGGTCAACAAATCAGGGTCTAGTACAAGATTCAAACCAACATGACTGTTATTTCTGGCAGGCTATTCCACATAATTAATTCAAAACATGTTGATTTAAAGAAAGAAATTTAGTTCAGAAGAATTTGGGAGAATTTCTAAATTTCCATAGTTGAATATTCCTGATTTTACATAAAGCAATTGTTAAGTACAACGAGAAGGACCCAAGAGGAACGGTGAGGTTACAGGGAGCAGAGATAAAGAAGGTGGAGGATTTTAAGTACTGTGGCTCAACAATCCAGAGCAATGGAGAGTGTGGAAAAGAGGTGAAGAAGCGTGTGCAGGCTGGTTGGAATGGTTGGAGAAAAGTGTCCGGTGTGATGTGTGATAGGAGGGTATCGGCCAGAATGAAAGGAAAAGTGGACAAGACGGTGTTGAGGCCAGCGATGTTGTATGATTTAGAGACAGTGGCCCTGGGGAAAAGACAGGAGGCAGAGCTGGAGGTAGCAGAGATGAAAATGTTGAGGTTCTCTTTGGAAGTAACGAGGATGGATAGGATCAGGAATGAGGACATCAGTGGGACAGCACATGTAAGAGGTTTTGGAGACAAAGTCAGAGAGGCTAGATTGAGATGGTTTGGACATGTACACAGGAGGGATATTAAATATATTGGTAGTAAGATGCTGAGGTTGAAACTACCAGGCAGAAGGCCCAGAGGAAGACCAAAGAGAAGATTTATGGATGTGGTGAAGGAGGACATGAAGGTAGTTGGAGTAAGAGAAGAAGATGCAGAGGATAGGGTCAGATGGAGGCAGAGGATTCGCTGTGACAACCCCTGAAGGGAAAAGCCGAAAGGAAAAGAAGACATGTTTACAAGTGTTTACTTTTAACTTCTGTGGTGGCCTGGCAAGCTGTCCAAGGTGTTCCCCGCCCTCGCCCAGAGTCAGCTGAGAACTTGAGTCCCAGACGATCTACTGCCTCGGACTTGTCTTGGAATCATTGGTATCTGTCCTCAAACTGGTTTTTGGCTATTGATTTCATGAAATGTTCTCCATGGTCTGGAGTCATTGTCAGTAATTGAGTGTGTACGGAAGTAAATAGTTATGAAGGTTATTTTTTTAATCTCAAGCTTGACTCTTGTTATTTGGATATACAGGAAACTTGATCGGCATTTAAAAGTTTTTGGGTTGCTCATGCAACCTCATGATCGTGAGGTTGTGAGTTCGAATCCCACTGAAACCCTCACTGTGCAAGGTCTCAACCACATGTGTGCCTCTGTTCACCCAGCAGTATAAATGGGTACCAGTAAAATATACTGGGAAGATAACCTGTGATGGACTAGTTGAACTCCTGGCCGCTTCACGCTACAGAAACCGGGGATAAGCACCGGCCTGATGAGCCACTATGGCTCGAGTGTAAAAACCCAACAGACTTTCTATCTATCTATCTATCCATCTAGTACCTGAGTCATAGGACAAGCATTGGTGACCTGCCATGAAGGATAGCACCCTGGTTATCATCTTCATGGAGGCTTTCTTGGCAGGATCAGTGCGGTGGTTTGCCATTGCCTTCTGCACGATGCGAACCTACGGGCAATTTAGAACAGCCAATTAACCTACTGTGCATGTCCTTGGATTGTGGGAGGAAACTGGAGTACCTGGAGGAAGCCCACGCAAGCACGGGGAGAACATGCAAACACCCCACAGAAACGCCCAGGCTGGGAATCAAACCCAGGCCTTCTTGCTGTGACGCAGACATGCTAACTGCTACTCCACCGTGCCGCCATCAACAGACATTACCTTACCTTTTACCTATATTTATTTAAAGTATACAAGAAATTCTGTAGGCCTTCATGACATGTTTCACCTGTTTAATCAATTAAGTGGTTGAACATGAGGAAAACCTCACAGAGCTTGAAAAGGATATGCTGTTTAATAGTCATGTTGGAATTAATTCAGCGCCCTTGTTAGGAGCCTTTCTAATAATACCTTGAACAAAGATTCATGAGGCAGAATCAATGAAAACTGTTTTTTTTTTTTTTTTTTTTTTTTGCGTGCAGTTGTGGAGATGCACTTCGGTGCCCTGATTAAGCATCAGGATGCAACTGCAGAATAAATATAAACCTTTAGCACAATTCACTTTCAAAGCAGGCAGACTTACACAATGCAAGAACACAAATCTATCTTTGGCCAATTAAAGAAAAACAGGAAGGCAAGACCAGCAGAATTACAGAACCACGACTTCTCTTCTTTCCTTTTTGGCTTTTTCCCGTTCTTGAGAGTCGTCACAGCGAATCATCTGATTCGCACGTTTGATTTGGCATGGGTTTTTACGTCAGATGCCCTTCCGGTCACAACCCTTTTAGCAAGGGACAGAAACACGCTGATGGCTTTGCAGCTACGCTTTACGAAAGTCAGCAATGGTTCTTTTACATGAACCTCTCACTATGGATAGACAGTGAGAGACATGGCCCGCCTTTGCTGGGCCTTTGGCCCAGTTAGCTGCACTGGGGGGGGGGGGCAGTGACAACCCTGTGGGGACTCAAACCCCCAACCTTAGGATCATTGATCCTGCGCTCTATCCACTAGACCATCTCTGCCCCAATTACAAAACCACAACAACAATCAAAATTTTACATTTGGAATTGTAATTCATTTATTTATGACAGGTTATGTATTTATTTAGATTTTTACTCTGGATCATCTAATGAAGCTTCCTTGATAAACAAGAACACCATTACAACTTTCTGACAGGTATTGATTCTGAAAAGACTTGGCCGTGACACTCTGAACCACTGTGCTGTTGATGTCTTCAGTCTGATTGTTGCTTATTTTGCAATAAAAGCATCAATACTGCTGGATGAAAAACGAATCATGTTTATATTAGTGGATTAATTAGTTTCTGCAAAAACAGATAATTAGCAGAGACATGTGTTCCCAACATGTCACATAATCTAGATTCAATAGCAAATGGGCTCATACTGCATTCTTGTTTAACAAAGAAAAGCATGTTTTTGAAATGGTAATGTGTTCCTGCTAGCCTGTGATGGCCTGGCGAGCTGTCCATGGTGTGTTCTGCTCTTGCCGAGAATTGGGTGAGATGGGCACCAGCTTCCTCGCGAACCTAATTAGGACTAAGCAGTTTATAAAATGAATGAATGGGTGAATGTTCATGGTTGCTGCAACGTCAGATCCTTAGTCTGGATTGTTGGAAACACGATAATTGATCTTACTAACTTCAAGAAATGGAAAAATCTTCACTTCACTTATCCCTTAACATCCGGGGATGTCATTGGGTCGCCTCCATGGCGAGACTTGGGCTGATTTGGCCTGGCGGCACCCATCCCTCTCCAGGGATAAATATATATATTTATTGTTATTATAAGGCGGGGCAGTGGTGGTCTAGTGGTATAGGGCGCTGGATCGCTGATCCAAAGGTTGGGGGTTCGAGTCCCACTCTCCACAGGGTTGTCACTCTCCCCCCCAGTGCGGCTAACTGGGTTATCAAAGGCGGGCCATGTCTCTCACTGTCTATGGTGAGAGGCATGTAAAAGAACCATTGCTGACTTTCGTAAAGAGTAGCAGCAAAGTCGTCAGTGTGTTTCTGTCCCTTGCTAAAAGGGTTGTGAAAGGAAGGGCATCCGACGTAAAAACCTCTGCCAAATCAAACGTGCGAATCAGATGATTCGCTGTGGCGACTCCCGAGTAAAAGGGAAAAAGCCGAAAGAAAGACAGACAGACATTGTTATTATAAGGTGCATAATTTATTTATATATTAATACACGTTGCCTGTATGACATTATCATGCATAGAACACTTTAAAATTAACTTCTATATAAATTTTATATAATGTATAGGTGGGTGTGTCCCCTTAAGAAGTGGCAGAAGTCATTTCGCGGTTTTTCGCATATCGCGGAGAGGTCTGGTCTCCATTAATCACGAAATAAGGCGGATTACTGAATACTAAGCAATGTGACGTATCTTGTGCCACTATTTGATGACGAGCTGTTCAGGTTCCTACACTTATCTGGTTGTTATTGTTAACGGAATAATGAGGTCTACTCCATAGAAAATTTTAATTTTTTTGTTTACCTCTACTCAGGGTTTTCTGTAAACATGTTACTATTGGTTACAGCATGTCGAGGGTATGCAGCATACAGTTCAGTGGGTTGGTAGGTGGATTAGCTATAATAATTCACACAAGATCCGTGTGTGTGTGTGTGTGTGTGTGTGTGTGTGTGTGTGTGTGTGTGTGTGTGTGAATTGTCCTACAATGGATGAGCACGTCTCACAAAGTGTTCCCGGGATAGGCTCCACAACCAGCATTACCCTGATCGAGTTATTGATTACTGCAGCTGAATGAATGTATTAGAATAACTTTATAGAAACTTAAATATTACAATTATGCTCCAAAGTCAGATTAAAACAAGTTGTGGACTAAAGGCCAGTCAATGTAAATTAAGACAAGGAAATTGATTACAAATTAAAATAAAGTATTTTGTAGGGTTAGAATTAATAGTCGTGTGAATACAATAAAACGCAAACATTTCCATAATAATACACAATACCTACTACTTTATACCTTTAATAAGACTAACTGGAAAATGTTCAAAACAGATTTTTTTTTTATTTTTATTATTATTATTATTAATCTCTTTACGTACTGTCTTTTCCAGTGCAGCGAACTGGCTTAACCATGGTCAGCCATGTCTCTCACTGTCTAGGGTGAGAGGCATGCAAAAGAAGGGTAAGGTAGGTAAGTCTGTTGGGTTTTTACACCCGAGCCTCATCAGGCCGGTGCTTATCCCCGGTTTCCGTAGCGTGAAGCGACCAGGAGTTCAACTCCCCCTGGATGGGACACTAGTCCATGGCAGGTTACCTTCCCAGTATATTTTTACTGGTACCCATTTATACTGCTGGGTGACCAGAGGCACACTTGTGGTTGAGACCTTGCCCAGGGGTCTTAGCACAGTGAGGGTCTCAGTGGGATTCAAACTCACAACCTCCCGATCATGAGCGCAGCACCCTAACCACTACACCACCGGCCCCACAAGGACATAAAAGAACCATTGCTGATATTCATGAAGACTCAGCTGCATTGCTGTCACTGTGTTTCTGCCTTGAGATGGCCTGGTGAGCTGTTCAGGGTGTAGTGAATGAATGAATGGATGAATGAATGAATGAATGCTGTCAAGCTGTCAACATTAGCATTCTGAAAGAAAAGTTTAAGTTATGCTTTACAGACTGGCAATAACTTGTACTAAAGGTTGTTTGTAGGCAAAAGTTGCAGACGTATACAATAAGCATATTATTTCATCTGCTCTTGGACACTTTAACTTCTTGTTAAAATCTTGGTAAAACTTTATGATTACTATACTCTCTTATCTTGGAATACCCTTGGGGCCATAACTGCTAGAAAAAAAACAAGTGTTTTCAGAAATATTTTTGAAGATTATGGGAATTTTTCAGTGCACTAGGAATGCATTAGAGTTTTTTCCCAGCATTTTTTTTTTCAAATGTGGGTTGTTCTGTTGCTGTGTTGTGTCTAGCATCTAGACAACAATGCCAGTGTTCAGTAGCTTGAAAATGTTTTCACCCACTTTGACATTTTTTCTGCTTATCTACTAATTCTGACCTCCACAAATCATATGTCTTTTGAAGGTAATTGGTTGCAACAGATCTTATTTATGAGCCTCATAGCAAAGGGTGGGTGAAGACATATGCACACACCACCTTTCAGGATTTTTATATATATATATATATATATATATATATATATATATATATATATATATATATATATAGATGCTTCCCGACTTACGTTTTAGTTTGGTTCCAGACGGCCGAACATAAGGTGAAAAAAACGTAAGTTGCTACTGTATGTTACAGTGACGTATGACGTTCATACTGCACTATACATCCATAAATACCATTACCGTATCTCGTAAAACACCCCGAAATCGTATTATTATAAACATAACATTGTAAAATAATATCAACATTAATTTCAAATAAATTAAATTCAAGAAAAATATTTTCAAATAGATAAAGTTTAATCACATTCACTCATCAAATATCAAATAAAGTATCAAATATAACCTTTAACATTCTCTGTGATGTGATCTTTCTGCTTGTAAATGGTTCCGATGGTCGACGGAGCCATTTGGAAGAAACGTGCGACATTCAGGTGTTTTTCACCAGCATCAATTTTCTTGATAATAGCCATCTTTGTTTCTAACGAGATGGCTTGCCGCTTTTTCTGATTACCACCATCACTCGTAAGCTTACGCTTCTGACCAACCATATTTGCTTAGGGTTTCAAAAGTCCGCAAAACAGTGTAAACATAAAGATCACAGAGACGACGTCGTAACAAAAGGGTAACATGCAGTGAACTGGGAAGAAGGAGAGTCACGTTCAGTCTGTCATTTGTAAACAATGGACGCAGCGTCATGCGGAAGTAGTGTATTACGTCAGCGTACTACGTAGGTACGTCTCGTACTACAGAGAACATGCTAAACTCAAAAATTTGACTTTTTTTTATTGAAAAATATGTAAAACAAATAAACGTAAAGCGGGGAGTGTCTGTATATCTATATATATATATATATATATATATATATATATATATATATATATATATATGTGTGTGTGTGTGTGTATATATATATATATATATATATATATATATATATATATATATATATATATATATATAATTTTGGGGAAAATAGATTAATATATAGAGTATTGTTTTTTTGTTTGTTTATTTTTTGTTTGTTTATTTTTTTTGTTTGTTTCTCAGGATCGGGAGGTTGTGCAGCCTGTAAGCCTGCAATTTTGAAAAACTATTTTTCAGTCACTAGCTATGAGCGTGGGGCGGTGGTGTAGTGGTTTAGGTGCTGTGCTCAAGATTGGGAGGTTGTGTGTTCAAATCCCAGTTAGACCCCCACTGTGCTAAGACCCATGGGCAAGGTCTTAACCACAAGTGTGTCTCTGTTCCCTTAGCAGTATAAATGGGTACCAGTAAAAATATACCGTGAAGGTAACCTGCGATGGACAATCGTCCTGTCCAGGAGGAGTTGAACTCCTGGTTGCTTCACGATACAGAAACCGGGGATAAGCACCGGCCTGATGAGTCACTATGGCTTGGATGTAAAAAGCGAAAAAACATATTTTTTTATTTTCATCTAATACATTTATGGAGGCCAATTATATACAATCCAAAATAAAATAAAATAAAATACAAAATGAAACTATAATTTGTAGGGAAAAAATAGAAAAAAAAATGTGAACAGTTTTGTAAGGCCAAATGTACTAGAACGTCTATGCTTTTGTACATACATGTAAGCTGACTATGCATACTGTAAGATATTAATAAAACATTCATGTGTTTTCTTATGACACATTTTGTTTCATATCCTAATTGAATATTAATTAATTCAAGCAATTAAAAAGGTACAACTCCCATATTATTCTCTTGAGAGCCCATAAATAGGAAAGAATTACTGAGGTTATTTTCTCGACAATAATAAATGTGACACAATAAGTGTTGGTGTATACTGAGAAGTGTCATATAAGTCAGTTAGGCTGGAGGAATCCATTGACCCTTAGAGAACAGTTCACTTAACTGAACTCACTTGCCAGAGTCTGCCCAGACAGCCATTTATAATGCACATTTCTCAGGTAGCATGCCAAGATCCTGATCTCAGCATTAAAAGGCCTATCCTGGGAAATGGAAGATAATGCTGATCTTTTAATAAAACAACTGGTGGCTGAGTGCTCTTATGGGGATTGAAAACTATAACACAGATCAGGATGATGCTGCTGCAGTGGTGTTGATGCTGTGCAGCTTGCCTGGGCATGCACAGAACGAACACAGTAATGTGTCAGACACACTTCACATTGCCTGTGTGACTTTCGATTTTAACCCTTTTTTACTGAATGCTTTCTGTTTTGATTTGGCTTACTTCTCATTTTGTGCTGCTTTTTGTTTTGTTATTCTGCTGTGTACAATTATTTCACTTTTTTGCTTAATCCTGATTTTATGTGTGTGTGTGTGTGTGTGTGTGTGTGTGTGTGTGTGTGTGTGTGTGTGTGTGTGAACGAAGGAATATGATGAAGTGGACAGTGAGTAGTCAATGAAGTTATAGAATTAAGTCAAAGTTAATTTGCTTCCTAATTAACTGCTTTTATAAATGCCACTTTCTTTTAATCAAGGTAATCAGAGCAGCTGTAATAAGATGTTACATAACTTAAATAATTCTACACAAACACAAACATATAAATTACAGTACATTCACATGTATACTGTATAGCAGGGATCACCAACGTGGTGCCCGTGGGCACCAGGTAGCCCGCAAGGACAATATAAGTTGCCCGCGGACCTGTTCACTGCTATTTTTAGGACAGGCCCATTTTTAGGACAGCGCCACTCTCCATTGAGCTGCATATAATTTTTTTGAATATATTTTTAAATCAAGTCAATATCTTCACATAGATGAATATCATTAATTATTAATAATAACATCTAATTAAATCTAATTAAATGTAAATTGAGCAAATTTGTAATTTCAGAGGTGTGTATCGACCTAGTAGCCCTTCGCATTAATTGGTACCCATGAAGTAGCTCTCAGTTTCAAAAAGGTTGGTGACCCCTGCTGTATAGTTTTAAATGCCGGGCAATGATGGCCAGGTGGTAAAGTGCGGGATTACTGATCCGAAGGTTAGGGGTTCAAGCCCCACTGTCAACGATTGTCACTGGCCCCCCCCCCCCCCGTGCAGCTAACTGGGTTATCAAAGGCCAGCCATGTCTCACTGTCTATAGTGTAAGGCATGTAAAAGAACAATTGCTAACTTTCAACAAGAGTAGGCTGCATAGCCATCAGTGTGTGTGCATCTGAGTGTGTGCATTTGAGTCTCTGTGTGTGCACTCACATCTGTATTTATATTTTATTTACATCTTATGGATTATTTTTGAATGTTTAATTGTTATTATAAGCATGTATAGCATTGAATATGTATTTATTGATATTATATACACATATACATGTACTGTACGTATATATGTCAGTCAGGGGGGTTGATCCTACTTCACAGAAATCGGCGGTTGCGCTGGTGGGGATCTCGGTATCGATCGCCATTACTTGCGGAAAGTGAGGGATCCGTGTATATGAAATTGCAGTCTGCTAAAATGTATTAGATACTTAGTATTAGTCTGGTTGAAGGACCGCCATTTGTACTTCGTTTCACACTCTTGAAAGTTCAGCATCGAATGAAAAAAGAATAGAATGGGGATCTATTGGATCCAAGAAAACAAGATAATGGCAAAAAAACAGTATACAGGTATTAAACTAGCAAATCTGATATAAACAAGTTAACTACAGTACTGAATAAAATAAGATTAGGCATCTCTGCACATAATACTATATTATATTTACAAATATTTGACAGGTGCCTGCTCATTTACATGAACACACACTATATATATATCCAGGTACATGTATTGCATAACACTTCTGTGGGAATTGTTGCATCAATGCCACTCCCATCCCAATTTTTGCAGTGCAATGGAATAAAGAAATTAGTGACATTTGTGCAAATATCTTCTGATATTTAGGTAATTATTTGTATACTTTTTATAGTTTGTTTCTCTCTGACAGAATAATGGCGCCAAAATTTGAAATTATTAAAATGATTTTTTCCGTAGTATTATTCTTCCTAATGGGAAAATAAATCACATGTGACAGGGTCTTTTAAACAAGTTTATAAGTTGATATTTGTGTATTGGTACTCTCATACAGAATACATTTGGCCTGTTGTCTTTTTGTGTCAGTTAGGTATTGTGGAGCTAATTGCCTATTTCTCAGTATAAAACACTGCGTCTGCATCTGTAATTGGTTTGCATTACTTGTGGGCAACTGGTGTAAACAAATGTGACAGAACAATCTTCTTCCCTTTCTGGTAGCCCAGTACAAAATATTTCAGTTGTTTATTAGTAAGAGAAAGCTAGAAAATGTAGATTAGGATAAAACACCATTGTTGCATGTCAGTAAAAAGGGAGAAAATCAGTTGGACTGAACCTGATAATCTGAAATAACTGCAACAAGCTTGTTTTTTTTTTTTTTTTTTTTTTTTTTTTGGTTTGTTTTGCTGCTGAGTGTACTTGTTTACATTTCACATTAGGCTTCATTTGCTAACCATCTGGAAATATAGTATTGATGCTGCTTTAACCCCAGAAAGCCCTGTAACAACCCCCACCCCTACCCTCATGCTTCACTTTTGGTTTTAAAAAGAAATTCATGGTATGAAATGCAACACACATTGTGCAGTCATATTAATATTCATTATAATGAAGTAATTATACAGACCGTAGGAAATAAATACAATAAATAGTCAAAATTTTATCTGATTAATTGTAATAATGGCCCTAAAATGCACATGTGCTCTAATATGTATTTGGTGAGTTTTATTTATAAGGTACGATTATCATTAATAATGTGTTTTATATATTAATGACACATATATGCAATCATAAAATATGTATGAAGTTACTTCAGATCGTGCACAAAATATATGCCCATGCACTTGCCGATCATACCCATGTTCTATCACTGTTCTCTGCGGGCCACATGCACTCGAAGCTTGGCAGTAGTCCATGTGTTCATGGACCATACGCTGTGCTGTGTTCAAGCATGTTTGGGCCTCCTATTTCCACTGAAGGGAAATGGTAATGCTTCAGCATAAACAGGCATAGAATTGTGGAAGACATTGTATTTCAAGAAATACCACATACAGGTGTGATGGTCGGGTGTCCACATACTTTTTGGCAAAAAAAAAAACCCAAAACACAGCAGTACCATTATTGTCAAATGCTGACAAAACATTAATCAATAAATTCATTCATTTCTTGAACTTCTTAATCTTACTAACGTTTTGAGGAGGCTGAAGCCTATCTCAGCAAGCTCTGGGTAAAGGCAGGGTACACCCTCACCAGTCCATTTTGGGACCAATACATATGCAACTGGTCTGGTCTGGTCTGGTCTGGTCTGGCCTGGTACCTACCGAGTCATAGGACGACTCTTGGCGACCTGCCATGAAGGATAACGCCTTGATTATCATCTTCATAGAGGTTTCCTTGGCATGGATAGTGAAGTTTGCCTTTGCCTTCTGCACGATGCGAACCTATGGGCAATTTAGAACAGCCAGTTAGCCTACTGTGCATGTTTTTGGACCGTGGGAGGACACTGGAGTACCCAGAGGAAACCCACACAAACACGGGGAGAATATTCAAACTTCCCAGTAAACACCTTTATCAAGCCCTGGACTCAAACCCGGACCTCCTTGCTATGAGATGGATGTGCTAACCACTACACCACTGTGCCACCCAATGTTTAACTTTATTTAAGAAATCTTTCTTTCTTTCTTTCTTTCTTTCTTTCTTTCTTCACCACAAATCATTTGAATATTCTTTTAACAGCAAATTTCTAGGACAGATTTGCATAGACTTGCAATACTTTTCATGTTTAAAAAGCGTTGCGTATTTGTGTGGGGGGAGGGGTCACCCATATCCGCACACTTGAAGGCAGGGTACACCCTGAACACATATACAACCGTTCACACTCACTCTAATGCCGAGGGGCAATTTGGAGCTGTTAATTAGCATACTATATATATTTTTGGACTGTGTGAGGAAACCGGAGTACCCAGAGGAAACCCGTGCAAGCACGGGGAGAGCATTCAAACTCCACACAGACACACCCTGAGCCCAGGAATCCCACCTGGGACCATCTTACTATAGGATGAACATACTCACCACTGAGCCACCTTTTTAATTATAATTCAATAATTTATTTTCTGAACGCCTTAATTGTAATTGAGGTCGTGTGGAGGCTGGCGCCCATCTCAACTGAGTTTGGGTGAAGGCAGAATACAACCTGGACAGCTTGCCAGACCATCACAGAATTATCATTCATATTCTGAACCATTTAATCCTAATTAGGGTCTGGTGCTCATCTCAACCGATGCTGAACGCAGGCAAAGTCACAGAAATAAATTATAATTAATCATTAAGTCAATCTTTTTTTTTTTTTTTTAACTTCTCATCTTAATTAGGGGTAGTGGTGGCCTCGTGGTATAGGTTGCTGGATCACTGATCCTGAGGTTGGGAGTTCGAGTCCCACTCCCCACAAGGTTGTCACTCCCCCCGCCCCAGTGCAGCTAACTGGGTTATCAAAGGCCAGCCATGTCTCTCACTGTCTATGGTGTGAGGTTCATGTAAAAGAACCATTGCTGACTTTCCTAAAAAATAAAAAAAATAAAAAAAAATAGCTGCAAAGCCGTCAGCACCCTGTTTCCGCCCTGCGATGGCCTGACGAGCAGTCTAGAGTATACTCTGCCCTCGCCTGGGGTTGGTAGGGATGGATGCCAGCCTCTGCCCGACCTTAATTAGGATTAAGCGGTTACAGAAAATGAACTGAACTGATGATCCGAATTAGGGTCACGAGGAGGCTGGTGCCCATCTCAGCCAAGATTGGGTGAAAGCAGAGTACAACCTGGACAGTTTACCAGGTCATCACAGAATTACCATCATTATAATAATAATAATAATAATAATAATATTAATAATTATTATTATTGTTGATTTCATTATTCCTTACAGGTAACTTCAGGGAGGCGTGTATTACACGTTGACCAAACGGTAGCATCCTTCATATTTGCAAACGGTATTGGACACCTGGTGAAACTTTCCGTGCTCGTGGTTTGCAGACAGTGCGCGCGCAGCACGCCGCGCAGGCGCAGTTGGGTTTAAAGCGCCTCTTTTTGACAGTGTCGGGGTCTGCCAGTGCACACTGCTCTGTTCTCCTGGAACGGTGCAGAAGGTGCAGAAGAAGACTTCACGGACAGTGTGGATCTACACAGAGAAATATGGATCAAGATGAAAGGAGACAGGCTGAAGATATTATCAGAATAAAGCGGTAAACGCACTCGGCTCAGATTTGAACAGGATTATTAGGATAATGATTTTTTTTTTTTTTTTTTTTGAGTAGCTTATTTGTTGCGTGAGGAGCAGAGAGGATGCGGTTCGTAAATTGAACATGAACTTGAAATCCACTGGAGGGGATGAGAAAGCACCACTTGATCTGATGTCAGGAAGATGCGCACATGTGATGATCGGGCTTCGTTGCGGATGATGGGGAGAGTGATGCTGTACTGAGAGAGAGAGAGAGAGAGAGAGAGAGAGAGAGAGAGAGAGTGTGTGTGTGTGTGTGTGTATGTGTGTGTGTGTGTGTGTGTTCTGTGATGTTCTGTGATCCTCCTACTCTTCTCTCAACACCTGGATTACAAGGGAATAAAACACATCAAGTTCAATTAGTCCAATGGACAATTACTCGACGGTACAGAGTAAGTGTTTCACTATTTACGCGCTCGCGCGCGCGCGCGCGTGTGTGTGTGTGTGTGTGTGTGTGTGCTTATTTGCATATTGTGCTTGTGCAGGCAATGCGCAGTGTTCACCTGTCTCATGCCTCATGGTGACTGATTGAACCTACAGGGCTTCTGCCTCACTGGGGCCCACTATAACTGCTCTGATTATTTATTTATTTATTTATTTATCCTGATCAATCAGTGTGGAGTGTTTGTTTATCCAGAGCTTCTCATCTTTATTCAGGAAGCACTGTAGTGACAGAGTGCTGACAAGCTGCAGTGCAAATGATGACTTGTGTGAAATGTTCTTCCAAGCCATGTTAAGGTGGTGTGTGTGTGTGTGTGTGTGTGTGTGTGTGTGTGTGTGTGTGTGTGTGTGTGTAGCATGTGCCTTATTTCTTACTGCTTGATGTAGGCAAAGTAAAAGCACATTTATTTTAACTTTAACTAAGTCACAGGAACAATCTTGTCCTCCCATGGATCATACCATTCACTTTTCTAACACGCACACACACACACACACACACACACATATATATATATATATATATATATATATATATATATATATATATATATATATATATATATACACATATATATATATATGTGTGTGTGTGTGTGTGTGTGTGTGTGTGTGTGTATGTATGTATATATATATATGTATGTATATATATATATATATATATGTGTATGTATATATATATATATATATATATATATATATATATATATATGTGTGTGTATATATATACACATATATATATATATATATATATATATATATATATATATATATATATATATATATATCTTAAAACATATATGAATCAGTTGCTCACCCTTTTTATTGACCTCCTTAATCCTACCAGGGTCAGAGAGAGTCTGGTGCCAACATTGGGCAAAGGTCAGGTATACCCTGAGCAGCCAGTCAGTCCATTGCATGAAAACAGAACCATACAATACTCGGACTTGCATCTTGTGGCATCTTGAAACAGCCAGTAAACCTAATGTAACTGCCAGACTGAGGGAGGAAACTGGAATACTCAGAGAAAACATACGAAAGCATAGACTGTACATGCACACTTCACCAAAAAACACCAACACAGGAGATGAACCAGGAACTTTTTGCTGTGAGTTGGACTTGCCAACCAAGAAGCCCAGTGTATCCCATAGGTCATATAGAATTTATCAAACCTGACATGTACCATGAAAAAAAAGTTATTTTAGATTTGAAAATCAAGTTTGAGTAAACAAACCAATAATACATTAATGGCATCATGTTTTGTTATCTAGTTTAAATCAGATCGGACCCAATTAGCCCAGTAATGAATGCCTGTGGTCTATCATTTCTCACTGGGATGTCTTATTTCTTTGAGATATCCATTTATCTCCCCCTGCATTCTTGCATTAATACAGAATTTATTTACCACAGTACAACCAGTTTACACATATTGATGTAATTGTTTTTATACCTTATCACAGGTGAACCACATTGCTGTTTAATGGCCAAGCTCTTATAATAGTGGCAGATGAAAGACACGCCGCTTGCTTATAATGAGATTCCTGATGAGAGCACTGTCTTAAAAAAAATACTTTAAAATTAATTGTTCCATCAGCTTTGACCAATAAGTAAAAGCACAATTTTCAAATACAAAATATATTGGCTGCATTACATGATCTTGATTTTAGTATGTTATGACCACACCGAACTAACTCCCAGTGATATATCTAGCTATCTATCTATTCCTTTCGGCTTTTTCCCTTTATCAGGGGTCGCCACAGCGAATGATTCGCATGTTTGATTTGGCATAGGTTTTTTTTTTTTTTTTTTTACGTTGGATGCCCTTCCTGACCCAACCCAAGGGACAGAAACACGCTGACGGCTTTGCAGCTACTCTTATCGAAAGTCAGCAATGGTTCTTTTACATGAACCTCTCGCCATAGATAGTGAGAGACATGTCCAGCCTTTGATAACTCAGTTAGCTACACTACGGAGGGACAGTGACAACCTTATGGAGAGTGGGACTCGAACCCCCAACCTTAGGATCAGCAATCCAGCACCTTTTACCAGCAGGCCACCACTGCCCGCCTCAGTGATATATATACTGTAGTACTGTATAGCTATAATAATGGCTCATGAACAGAGACTGTCTTTTAACATGTGCTCCTATTTTATGGTTCATCTTTGTCTAGAAGGAGTATTTAACATTGTTGTAAGGAGTCTTCACTGTCAGCAACAATCAGAAGTGAATCTGTTCATATCAGTTTTCTGCCACAGGAAAGTCAGCTGGAGAAAAGACGTTGCATTTTCTAGTTTCTTTGCATAGATGGTAGTAGAAATAAGCGGTTCAGCAAATAAATAAATTAACAAATAAATAAATAAATGAATACTCAACAAGAACTATTTCTACGGTCTTACCTCAGATGCAAAATCTAAACCACAGTTTGTTATTGTAGCGTGATATGTATCTTGCAATCGTCATAGAAACGGCACTGTTTACATGTGCTACTGGATGCAGCATGGGGATTTACTACATACATGTTAACTGATACAAGGTGCTATTGTGAATTTGTTTTGCCAATGCCTGTGTGCTGCACTATACACTCTGAGAAAGAGTGTAAGCAGCAGATCGTCCACCAAGAATTAAGAAGGTCTTCTATTTGAATGAAATGGCAGATGAGAACGTTTTAAACATCTGTCGCTATGCAGATTTTGGTGCAGCAGTTTCTATGTCGCTTATAAAGGAGGAAAAGACTTGCTAGTTGTACAGAAGGCTGAAGGACAAGACCAGTGGGCTGATGTTTTTCAGATGAGCCTGTGGCTTTTTAGATATAAATTTTCTCCGTTCTGCTGGCAAGGCGAGGAGAGGACATTGGACCTGAACAGGGTCCAAACTGCTCTAGGACAGGAGAAGCTAGAAAATTATGTCATGACGTGCTTGTGCCAAATGCTTTCTATTTTCTAGCTTTTATTTGTTTATTTTTATATACTGCTACTGGACACATGTTCAAGACTTCTGTCGGCAGACCTGCTCACACTGCAGTTTTTTTCTTTATTTGGAATAATATTGCAGTTCAGTGATTAGGAATCTACACGCAGCTTTATTTGGTCACATTTTGCATCAGAATGCACCAGAATTGTAGTCATTTGTGTTCGTGATCCCCATCCCAATCTTATTCAGCTTCCTTTGCTTCTATCATTTCTACTGTAATTCGAATGCTTCGTGCAAAGTTTCAAAAAGAATGCTCATATATACCCCTATACATTGGAAGTCTATCTTTACCACCGCCAAAGAGGTTGTCCTTATGTAAAAGTTGGTGGTTTGCTTGCTTGTTTGTTATAAACTTCTGCAAGAAGTTATGAACAGATTATGAAGAATTTTTGAAGGTGTAGAGTTTGAGCCGGGCATCCCTTCATTAGAGTTTGGTGGTGATCTGGATACAGGAATTGTTTAAAGACTCTTTAATACTGTGAGAAAGTTTGAAAGTGTGGTATTACAGCAGGCCCAGCAGGGGGTGCTGTGTATGTTCTGTGATTGAGTTTTTGTTTTGTTTTTTTGTTTGTGGTTTGTTTTATTTTTGGGTTTTTTGGGGTTTTGTTTTTTTTGTGGGGAGAGTTGCTTGGTGGAGGTTTACACTCTCAGAGTGACCTTCTACTCTTTAAAACTTCAACCTTGTATACCTTTTTTATTTATTTTGAAGTTATTGTGTGTTGCCCAAACAGTCGTGTAATAGTAATTTACTGTCAGCACCATGTCTGGGGTGTCACAGTGGAATTGTTAGGTATAATGTATGCATATATTACACACTGCATTCAGATACATTATACTAGGACTGAGATTAGGTGTGATATTACACTATCCGAGTAGAAAGGGTTGATAACTGCTCAAGGTTTTTTTTGTTTGTTTGTTTGTTTTGTTTTGGGGGTTTTTTGTATTTCTTATCAGCTAATTTATTTAATTTGGTATAAAACTAGTAAACTAGATGACAACATGGTGATTCATTCACAACAAGAAGGTCCTGGGGTTGAGTTGTAGCCTCGGCGAGGGTGAATTTTTATGGAGTTTGCATGATCTTCCTGTGCTCATGTGCGTTTCTTTCAGCTGCTCTGGTCTCTCCTCGAGTCCAAATATATCCATTTAATTGGCTGTTCCAATCACCCTTATGGAGCCAGTGGCGTAGTGGTTAGAGTGCTGCGCTCATGATCGGGAGGTTGTGAGTTTGAATCCCACTGAGACCCTCACTGTGCTAAGACCCCTGGGCAAGGTCTCAACCACAAGTGTGCCTCTGTTCACCCAGCAGTATAAATGGGTACCAGTAAAAATATACTGGGAAGGTGACCTGCGATGGACTAGCGTCCCATCCAGGGGGAGTTGAACTCCTGGTCGTTTCACGCTATGGAAACCGGGGATAAGCACCGGCCTGATGAGCCACGAGGCTCGGGTGTTAAAACCCAACAGACTTACCTACCCTACCTCCAATCATCCAATCACCCTTATGTGTGAGTCTGAGTATGAATGGCTGTGTGTGTTGGTGCTGTAATGAACTGGAGAGCTGTTTTTTTGGAACTGCCATATCCGGTATGTTTAATAGTTTTATTAAGTACTGTATGGTTTTAACTAGGACTCATCAGAAGCGAAGAGATTTAACCGCTGATCCAACAATGCCCCAGTTAAACCTATAACTACCATGAAAAGTAATGTTTAATATGACTTGAAACTGTTATGATACCAAAAAATAATAATAAATAAATTCCCAGGGGCCAAAGGAACCTCCCAAAGATGACATGAGTAAGAAACCATAAAAAGACCCAGACTCATGAGGGACCCCATCCTCACCTGGGTGACATCAGATATTAACATTTTAACAGACATTATAAACATTTTCTGTTTTGTAACTGTATACTATTGTCAAAAAGTACAAATGTATAAATAGAACCTGGTGAGATTATAAGAGGAATATGATCAGACTAATTTTTAGTGGTGAAGATGGTGCAAAAATAAGCTGGAGGTCCCCGTAATAGCATGATGGGAATCTCTCAGACACCACCACCAGGCCCCTGTCTCACACAGAAAGCGTATTAGTCAAGCTTAATGGAAAGCAATAATAACAATATTAGTTTCTTATTAAACACGGTGTCTATGTAGGCATTTGTGACTCTCATATTCTTCCAGCAATGATTCCTCAGACTTTTTATTCAAAAAAGAAAACGAGAGAACATAAGACCTAAAGTTCATTAGTAGGCTCCAAGCAATCCATTTCTAATTTCTGTATTAGTACAATGTATTACTGTACTAATCTTTCCTGTAATGGTTATAACCCAGGAGGTGCCATAATCCAAGAATGTCTTGATCAGTTGGGTTATATGGGACATGATAAGCTTTTTGAAACTTTGTGGACTGGACTCAGTACTGTCTGTGTTACTTTTGGAATTGCTTTTGGAGCGCTCTGATGCCATATCTTAAGAAACCACGCCCTGACGCAACCAATATTTCTGATTACAGTCTATAAAAATCCTTTTATTTCAAAAGCTCTTTGACGTTTTTATCCAAAGGCTTTTTCCCCTTTCTGAGTAGTAATAACAAGCATGCCATAATTCATCCATGCTTTGGAAGGCAGAAGAAACTCGGGTACCTCAAGTAAAAGCACGGACACACAGAATTTTATATATTCTCTTATTTCATTTTCTGTAATCCTAATTCGGGTTGCGGTGAGGCTAGCGCCCATCCTAGCTGACTCCTGGCAAGGGCAGAGTACTCCCTGGACAGCTCGCCAGGCCACTGCAGGGCCAACGCTCCTACAGCCATTCACACTCACACCTCGGAGGGATTTGGAATAGCCAATTAGCTTACTGTGCATGTTTTTGGTTTGTAGGACGAAACCCAAGTACCCAGGCTCACTCCCCCACCATCACACATTTTTCTCGCTGGTTCGGAATCGAACCATCAACTTTTCACACCAAAGTCGCTTCTCTACCCATTACGCTACAGCTGCCCAAATAATCTGGTTATTGTAAACAATGATTCTGTATATGTGAGCAGGGGATTCCTCTATCATATATTACACTAAGTGATTTATGTTCTGTTTTTGCACAGTACTGTATTTGCATTTTCATAGATTAACAATGTTTAAGGGCATTCATCCAAATTAGGGTCGCAGGGCGGCTGGCACCCATCTTAGCCGACTCTGACCGAGGGCAGAATACACCCTGGACAGCTCTCCAGGCCAGTCTAGCGGTCTAAAGTTAATTATAGCAGATAAATTGTATAAATTATGCAAAATTGATTGCATTACCTTTGGTAAGATTCTTTAAATTTTTACTTATGAATAATTCATAGGCATATGTGCGATTTGCTGTTTATTAGTGATTCAGTAGTTCACTCTTATTGTTATAGGCAGAAACCTATATGTAAGAGAGAGAGAGAGAGAGAGAGCAGGGGAGAGAGAGGCTCAGTGAATGAGAGAGAGAGAGAGAGAGAGAGAGAGAGAGAGAGAGAGAGAGAGAGAGAGAGAGAGAGATTGTTTTAGTACTGCTCAGAAATATAAAAGCAAACTTAAATGAATTTTTTCATGGCTTAATTTTTCAATTTTATTTGATTTAAGCATTTTCACAGTTTGTATGGTGGGTATTGTTTATTAGTAAATACCACACACGAAAAGCGGAATCTGATTGGTTAACCATGAGCTGATTAAATAACTTTTTTTTTTCAGTGCACAGTGCTTGAATGGAAACAATGGACACTCGCGTCATGTTATGGTCAGTTGGAGCAGGCGGCATCATCTTTATCCTGCATTTATTTGAGGAAAAATGATTTCAGCAAATGAGTTTAGACAGTGAATTTCTACTTTTATAGAGTTCCTCATAGGGAGGCTGGAATCTCAGC
>CM045741.1:17762515-17792515 GCA_024760905.1 Plotosus lineatus
TCACAGGTGCCCATGATTGGCTGGCGATTGCTGTGAGTAACAGGGAATTGAGTGTATGCCGTCTTTCTCGTAAGAGCTCGGCCAATTAGCTCCCGGCTATGGATGACTGTCGCAATAGCCTGGATTCGAACTTGTGATCTTTGGGTTAATAGATGCTTGTATTCCAGACAAGCGGTTGTTCTGATTCAGTTGCAATCTTTTCTCATTTCATCAGTGTTGGGGAAGGACTCCTGACATATCTTTAATGAATGTAGTTTATTTTAAAATGGCCCGTGACTGTAACAGTATATTTATTGCAAGGTGGTATGATTTCAGTGTCCCCAGTTTATTCCCACAGTCCAAAAAATTCACATTAATCTAATTTCTTGTTCCAAATTGCACCTAGGCTTAAGTGAGAGTGTAAATTGTTGTGTATCGTCCTTCCTGTAGACTGCTTTGAGCTGCCTCTCTGTAACCCTGGAAGCCAATAAATACTATGGCAATAAATACAGCCCAAATCATATTTTCGGCACGATATATTCACTTGATTTATCATGGAAAACATCTACATTAAAGGCCAGCATTTCTGAGTATCTGAGACATGGTCTTGTTAAATAATAAGTACTTGCATCTATTGTTTGAATACTGATGTCCAGATTGTTGAATTTGCAAATATGAAACCAGTTATCCTATTTTCATGTCCCTCATATCCTTTGACTTTTCTAAAAGATGTGTGCTTTCAAATATAGTTCTTTTTAATCAAACCAAAGTTCTTAAAGTGGACCATAAAGTGGACCAACAGAAAAGGGACTCAGTCCTTTTTGCTTTCACATTGTAAGGTCATTTGAAAGAGGACTTAGTTTCTTCCCTGATTCATCTCGGCTATAACAGGGTCTCACTGTAGTTGTTCTCTGGAGATGTTCGGCCTTTATTTCTTTGGATGACAGGTAGCTTTCACTTGAGACAAATACAGTCGGCCCTCTACTTATGAACACCTCTGAATATGAAAAATCCAGGTGACGAAAAACATTTTCCGAAATTTTTGTCCTCTTTTTACGAAAACAACCTCTTTTTACGAAAAGCGCCAAACGTGCCATTCAAAAATTCAAACGCGCCATTCAAAAATTCAAACATTGCGCAAGTTGCTCTCTCATTGGCTGTTTCCCAACATCCTGCTTCGCTGGCCTCCCATTGGCCAGGAGGGAGCTGAACTGTACCCATACTTCCTGTACCCATAATTCCTGTTTGTCACACGTGTGAAGAAGAGTTGAACAGGACTGTTGGTTCGTGATGTTTTTTTGAGATTGATCATTTCAGCATTATATTTCGTTATCCATCATGGACCCGGAAAATACAGAAAAGCGGAAATACAGTTACGGAGGCGATTATTTCGGAACGATATTGAAACAGAAGGAGGCATGAAAAGCAGAGTGCTCCGTGGGACAAGACCTCCGATCTCGCAAGGAAGCAAGTTAATATTTAATCAGGACCTCTGATCTTTCAAACAGGTACTGTAATTCCGCTTTAAATACAACATCCGGTTTCAAATGCTCCTTCGGCTGCGCGCTGCGTGTGGGTGGAACCCGCATTCGGCAAAATACACCAGAGAGAGGTGTGTGTGTGTGTGTGTGAGAGAGAGACAGAGAGACAGAGCTAGAGAGAGATAGAGAGAGACAGTTTTGTGTGTGTGTGTGTGTGTGTGTGTGTGTGTGTGTGTGTGTGTGTGTGTGTGTGTGTGTGTGTGTGTTCGTTAATGAAAAATGATTAAGATAAGATAAGAGATAAGATACAGCTTTATTAATCTCACAATGGAGAAATTCACTGTTACAGGCTCTTGAGGTACTATCAGTAGGGGGTGCAAAAATAGATACAAGTACAAACATACACACATACATATATTATACAAGTAAATAAATAAATAGATACATAAATAGTATAAATTACTAAACAATAAAAGAAAAGAATGGAGCAACTTTGTAGACTGGCCTATATTAAAGTGTACTGTATCTGAGTGCAGAGTAGATGGGTTGATATGGTTCACAGTCAGTGGGGTAGATGTGGTTGATTAAAGTGCACGGGGGTTTTTATTGCACAGAACCGGTATTTTCACAGACAGTTACAAAGTGGCGTTGTACAGTCTGATAGCGGTGGGAATGAACGACCTGCGGTAGCGCTCCTTCCTGCACTGAGGATGTCTCAGTCGTCCACTGAAGGAGCTGCTTAGCTCCTCTACAGCCTGGTGCAGTGGGTGAGAGCTGTTGAACAGGATGGATGTGAGCTTTGCTACCATCCTCCTCTCACTCACCCCCTCCACAGAGTCCAGTGGGCAGCCGAGGACAGAGCTGGCCCTCCTGACCAGCTTGTTCAGTCTCTTTCTGTCCCGCTCTGTGCTGCCCGGGGCCCAGCAGATGGCAGCGTAGAGGATTGCAGAGGCTACCACAGAGTCATAAAATGTCCTGAGCAGAGGTCTGCATATGCCGAAGGACCTGAGTCTCCTCAGAAGGTGGAGGCGACTCTGGCCCTTCTTGTACAGGGCGTTGGTGTTGTGGGACCAGTCCAGTTTATTGTTAAGGTGAACACCCAGGTACTTGAAACTGTCCACTGTCTCAATGTCCTGTCCCTGGATGTTCACTAGTAAATGTGTGTGTGTGTGTGTGTGTTTGAGTGCTTCTCCTGAAGTCGACCACCATCTCCTTCGTCTTCCTAGTGTTCAAGCACAGGTGGTTGCGCTCACACCAGTCCACGAAGTCAACGATGACCGACCGGTACTCCAGCTCGTTCCCCTCTGACACCACGCCACGATGGCGGAGTCGTCCGGGGACTTCTGGAGGTGGCAGCTGTTTGTGTTATATATGAAGTCCGAGGTATAGATGTTTAAAAGGAAGGGTGAGAGGACGGTGCCCTGCGGTGCCCCCGTGCTACAGACTACCACCTTTGACTTACAGCCGCGCAGCCGCACGTACTGTGGACGGTTAGTAAGGTAGTCAATAATCCAGGCAGCAAGATGCCCGTCCACTCCCACGTCCTCCAGCTTCCTCCGCAGGCGCTGGCCTGATGGTGTTGAAGGCGCTGGAGAAGTCAAAGAACATGACCCTCACAGCGCTGCCGGCGATCTCCAGGTGGGTGAGTGCCCGCTGCAGAAGGTAGATGACGGCGTCTTCTACTCCGATGTAGGGCCTGTAGGCAAACTGCAGCGGGTCTAGGGTGGGGCTCACCATAGAGCGGAGGTGTTCAAGGAGGAGCCTTTCCATGGTCTTAATGAGGTGGGAGGTCAGGGCGACAGGTCTGTAGTGGGCTGGTTCCTTCGCTTGTGCTGTTTTGGGAACCGGAACCACACAGGAGGTCTTCAGAGGACTGGAACCTTCTCCAGGCTGAGGCTCAGGTTGTACAGGTAGCATAGTACCACACAGAGCTGGTCTGCGCAGGTCCTCAGCAGCCTGGGACTGATGCCATCAGGTCCTTCAGATTTCCTCTGATTTAGTCGCCTCAGCTGTCTCCTCACCTGGTCTGATGTGAGGGAGAGGGGGCTGGTGTGGGCTGCAGAGGGAGGGGATGTGTCTGTCGGGCTGTAGCAGTCAAGCGAAGTTGGCCTGGGGAGGGGAGGTGTCAGCTGGTCTGGAGACGTGTGAAGAGGAGGGGAACGGGAGGGGTGCAGAGGGGAGGGGGAGAATCAAACCTGTTGAAGTAGCAGTTTAGTTCATCCGCCCAGCGCTGGTCACCATCAGCTGTCCCTCTGACACTCTGCCCAAATCCAGACATGGTCTTTAGTCCTCTCCAGACGTCCCGCACGTTGTTCTGAGCCAGCTTCTCCTCCATCTTCTTCCCATAGTCCTTCTTTGCCCTCCTGATCCTCCACTGGAGCTCACGCTGGACCTTCTTCTGCTTCTCTCTGTCCCCCGAGATGAAAGCCCTCTTTTTCCGGTTCAGGAGGACTTTGAGCTCAGGGGTGACCCATGGGTGGTTGTTGGAGAAGCACCGTACCCTCCGTGTTGGCACAGTGCTGTCCACGCAGAAGTTCATGTAGTCGGTGATGCAGTGTGTGAGGCCGTCGATGTCATCACCAAAGGAGTTACAGAGCATGCTCCAGTCTGTGGTCTGGAAACAGTCCCTAAGCCTCTCGTTGGTCTCCTCGGTCCACACTTTCACAGACCTCTTCTGTGCAGGTTCCTTTCGCACCCTGGGTGTGTATTGGGGGAGCAGGTAGACCAGGTTGTGGTCTGATCGTCCCAGTGGGGGGAGGGGGGAGGAGCTGTAAGCGTCCTTCACATTTGCATGCAGTAAGTCCAGTGTTTTATTGTCTCTTGTGGAGCACTTCATGTATTGCGTGAACGTCGGAAGAGAGGCGGAGAGAGGGGCGTGGTTAAAGTCCCCGCTGATCAGAATCATGGCGCGGGGGTGACGAGTCTGTGCCTGATTAACGGCGCTGTGTAGACGCTCACACGCGGCCGCCGCATCAGCCGAGGGCGGAATGTACACGCAAAACACAATCACGTGTGAAAACTCCCTCGGTAGATAATATGGCCGCGCGCTTACCGCGAGCAGCTCCACGTCCCGCGTGCACAGCTGCTCCTTCACGTGCACGTTTGCCGGGTGGCACCATCGTTCATTCACATAGACCGCCACGACCCCTCCTTTCTTCTTACCGCTCTCCGTTACACTCCGATCTGCACGCGCGAGTGTAAATCCGTTAAGAGAAACCACAGAGTCTGGTGTGAGTTCATTCAGCCACGTCTCTGAGAAACACATGAGGCTGCAGTCCCGGTACTGCCTCTGCTGCCGGGTCAGCGCCGCCAGCTCCTCCGTCTTGTTGGCGATCGCGCGGACATTTCCCATGATGACAGAGGGAACACATGTCCTCCGCGTCTTTCATCCCCCTCTGCAGCCTCTCCTTTTCCTCCGTATTTCCAAAGGAACAACGGGCTTTTCCGCGTGAACGAGGGCGGGGGCGCGCAGGCTGAGGAGGGTCTCACGTGTGTAAGACCTGCGTTGCTCAGAGCCGTCGGTGAATGAGTTTCCTGACGCCGATCCAAAAAGTGAAAATAAAAGTGCACAGAAGAACAAAAGCATCATGAAAGTATGTTTTCCAGATGCAGGATTGAAGAAAGAAAAAGAAAATTTGAAAAAAGATAAAGAAACACGCCTATATACAATAGAAAAGAGAAAAAAAAAGAAAAATAAACTGAAGAGCTCCTGTAACTGGCTGCAGGTCACCCGGCGCCATCTTGAAATTAATTAATAAATATGATAATAAAATGGTTTAATATGTTAATAAAATGTTTAAATGGTTTAATAAATAATTTTCTTGTACTTTTAACACATAGTTCATACAAAATTGGTGTACTTTTATCATTTTTAAAGGGTTTATGGGGTAGTATTGGGAGCCTTGGAGCAAATCACACGTTTTACATGTAAAATGTGCCTCGACTTACGAAAACTTCAGGTTCCGAAAAAGACTCTGGAACAGATTAATTTCGTAAGTAGAGGGCCGACTGTATAATAGCATGTGATCTGTGAATAGCAAATTAATAATGCAGAATAGAAAAAAGTGAATAACAAAAAGAAAAATGCGGAATTGCTCACTGATCCCTCTTAGTTAATTTTGAGGGCTTAAACAGACCGAATATGAAATACCAACAATTCATATCCCATGAATATCTCACAGTAGTTTATATGGAGATTCATCTCATCTCATCTCATCTTCTTCCGCTTAGTCCGGGGTCGGGTCGCGGGGGCAGCAACCTTAGCAAAGAGGTCCAGACATCCCTCTCCCGAGCCACTTCCTCCAACTCTCCCGGGGGGACACCGAGGCGGAGATTCAGTCAGTGCCTAATTGCAGAACTCCTGATTTTATTTATTTTAATGATATTTATTCATAGGTGCTCGAGCCATTAATTAAGGAATTGAGTAGTCTGTGCACACGTATGGTAAGTGAAAAAGTGCTTGAGATGATGGGTAGAATAGCATGGTGGTTGGAGAAGAGATAAATGTAGCATTAATCAATGTACAGTGATGTTCCAGGCTGTGCATTAAAGTGGACCGAAACCAAAAGTTACTAAAAACTTAGTATATGTCGATGCACATCAAAATGCGCAATTGGTATTACAGGGATCCCTCGTTACTTCGTATCTATCTATCTATCTATCTATCTATCTATATATATATATATATATATATATATATATATATATATATATATATACACACACACACACACATATCTATCTATATCTACTGGTATATGTGGCATATATGTATATATATATGTGTGTAAACGAGCAGATGTCTGTCTGATGTATGTAAATATAATGTAGTTTTGTATGCAGATGTGCCTAGCCATATTTTATTTAGATATTAACATGTTGATACACATTCACCTCACAGCAAGATGATCTTGGGTTTAATTCCCTGGCTTCGGCATTTTTGAGAGTTTGCGTGTTCTTGTGCTTGTGTAGGTTTCCTCGTGGTACTTTGGTTTTCACCTGGTGAATGTGTATGTGTATGTGCAGTGGTGGTCTAGTGGTATAGGGCGCTGGATCGCTGATCCAAAGGTTGGGGGTTTGAGTCTCACTCTCCACAAGGTGGCCACTGTCTCTCCCCCCCCAGTGCAGCTAACTGGGTTATCAAAGGCGGGCCATGTCTCTCACTGTCTATGGTGAGAGGCATGTAAAAGAACCATTGTTGACTTTCGTAAAGAGTAGCTGCAAAGCCGTCAGCGTGTTTCTCTCCCTTGCTAAAAGGGTCGTGACGGCAAGGGCATCCGACGTAAAAAAACCTCTGCCAAATCAAAACGTGCGAATCAGATGATTCGCTGTGGCGACTCCCGAGTAAAAGGGAAAAAGCCGAAAGGAAGACAGACAGACTTTGGTTTTCACCTAAAGTCCAAAAACATGCACATTAGGCTTAACTTGGCTGCTACAAATTGAACCCTGGGTGTGAGTGTAAATGGTGTAGCCCTGCCATGGTCTGGTGAGCTGCTCAGGGTGCACTCTGGTTTTACCCATTCATTATTTCATTTTCTAAACCACTTAATCCTAATAAGGGTCACAGGGAGCCTGGCACCCATCTCAACCGATTCCAGGGACATTCACACCTCAGGCAGCTTTGGAACAGCCAATTAACGTACTGTGCATGTTTTTGGAATGTGTGAGGAAACCAGAGTACCCGGAGGAAACTCACGCAAGCACGGAGAGCGTGCATTCCGACCAGTTTGAACCGGTTCCGACCGATTTGGACCGGTTTGGACCAGTTCCGACTGGTTCAGACCGGTTCTGACCGATTCCGCCCGGTTTGAACCGGTTCTGCCCGGTTTGAACCGGTTTGAGCCGGTTCCGACCGGTTCCGACCGGGTCGGACCGGTTCCGACTGGTTGCATACGTAGTATATGTCTATGCACATCAAAATGCGCCATTGGTATTACAAGGATCCCTCGCTACTTTGTGCTTCGATTCATACGCCTTCAGTGCATCACGGGTTTTTTTTTTAATATTCATCAAATTAAAAAATAAAGCCAATTATGCAAAAAAAAAAAAAAAAAAAAAAAAAAACCCTAAACCAACACAAAACAAAAAAACAACGCAAAATGTCTCATGAAAACGAGTTACATTGTTGGTGCACATCTGTGTATGCATGCGCGAGTCTGTATGTGTGTGTATTTATATTTTATTTACATATTACGCATTATTTTTTAATGTTTCATTATTATTATTATAAGCATTCTTATTCTGGTTCCGGTTCCGACATGTTTATTCCGGTTTGGACCGGTTCTGGCCAGTTTTAAACCGGTTTGAACCAGTAAAGTACTTTTTTTTTTTGGGGGGGGGGGTTATTTGTTGTTGTTTTTTTCATACAAGTCAGCAATACATAGCAACTAATTAACATCAACTCAGTGACATGACAGCCTTATTGGGTTTCTTGTGGTGGACATGGGCCAACCATCCAAATCATGTTCCATAGCTATGTTATGCATCATGCCTGAGGTGCTAAGTTCAGGAGCTACACTATAATTTCACATTTTGGCATACAGTTTAATCGAATTGTCAATGAAGAGTTCATAAGAGCACTAATGTTCTGATTAACACATTTTTAGTTCCACTCCATGCCAGTTGGTGAACTGACTATGATGTCCTGAGGTGTTAACTGGCACCAGGTGTAAATGTAAGAAAGTATTTATGCATTATGCCCAGTGATTGGCTATCATCGTATTCCATGTTTATCCCCACCCCTGCCCAGGATCGGGTCTGGAGCTACCATGACCTTGACGAGCACAAAAAGGTTAAAGTAAGTGAATGAAAAAAACAATGCATGCATATCATTTGTCAGGTGAGCTTCTGTGGTGAACTGTCACATAGTTTATCATTTCTATCTTCACCCTTTATCCTAACCCAGCATATTAAGGTATAAATTATAAGTAACTACTCTCTAACTACTCTTCTATATTTATAACTGTAGTTCAGTGTAATAATTAATGGTCGCTCGTGAATAACATGCTGAATGATGAATAAGGGAGTGATCGCTTGAGAGGAGAAGGTTAAATCTGGCTAAGAAATAATGCATGGCGTCTCAATTGCTCATGTATGTGCTCACTGTACATATAAAATTAATGCCATAAAAGAAATATAAATTTAAACAGCTGCTTAACCACTTTCGCAGTATTGGAGTAGAAGGAAGAATATTCCATAATTTTGAGGATGAGTACCGATAAAGTGTGTATCTTTGTGATTATTTTCTTGTTTCTTCATTTCCCGGTCAACCTCTATGTATGTACTGCAGTGATACATTCCCCCCATTCTTATTTCCCCACAACAATTTTAATTGTCTTATCTTGTTTGGCAACCTGCTAGTATCAATGGGCCTATTACAGAGAAGCAATCTTACCAGTGACAATATACATTACGAGTCTTGCTGTGCTGTAGCCATCAAGCTAAAACATATTAGCTCATTAGAGACCGTTGTGAATGGGGCATCTTAATAATATCTCCAGTCACCATGTCTTGAAGAAAAGCAGGAGTCTTGTGGAAGCTGTCTGATATCAGGAAGCAGCTATTGTGAATAATTAAAGAGTAATTAAAATCTGAGTCATAACATCCATATCATTTACTGTACTGTATAAATACTCTACTGTATACTAGAGCTCTTGAAGCGCCGTTATAAACAGCACCTGAAAAATATATTGTGATAGGAAAAAGAAATTGTTTCTTCAATGTATTAAAAAGCAGTGTGTGTGTGTGTGTGTGTGTGTGTGTGTGTGTGTGTGTGTGTGTTTGTGTCTGTGTCCGTGTGTGTGCGCGCGCGTGTGTGTGTGTGTGCAAGCGCGTGTGCGTGCATGTTTGTGCATGTTCGTGCGTGTGTTCATATGTGTCCGTGTGTGTGCGCGCGCGCGCGTGTGTGTGTGTGTGTGTGTGTGTGTGTGCGCACGTGTGGGTCTGTGTGCGTGTGTGTGTGTGTGTGTGTGCATGTGCGTGCGTGTGGGTGTGTGTGTGTGTGTCCGTGCTTGTGTTCATGCGTGTGTCCGTGCGTGTGTGTGTGCGTGTGTGTGTGTGTGTGTGTGTGTGTGTGTGTATGTGTGTGTAAGTGAGAGAGTGATGAAGTCTCTTTCCTTCTCTCTCATTTTGTGTGAGTGGGTTTGGGTGCATGATGATGTCTCTTTGTCTGGGTTTGTTTTTATGTGTGTGATGAGGTCTCTCTTTCTCTCTCTCTCTTGAGCTGTCTGTCTGTCTGTCTATCTGTCTATCTATCCATCCATCCATCCATCCATCCATCCATCTCTTCTAGTGCGTGTGTGGATTCATGACTCTCTCAATTTATCTGTGTTTGCACGTGTGTGTGTTTGCGCATGTGTGTGTGTGTGTGTGTGTGTGTGTGCGTGTGTGCGTGTGTGTGTGTGTGTGTGTTTGCGCATGTGTGTATGTGTTTGCGCGCGTGTGTGTGTGTGTTTGTGCATGCCATCCTTAGTGTGCTCTGCTGTGTCCGGAGGTTTATGGGCTTTGCATCCCGGCTCCCTGGCAGCATCTGATCTTTTTTTTAGTGCTGAGTGGAATATAAATATAAAGTGTGTGGCAACAGATAAGTTATTTCATTCCTTTTTTTATCAGAGGTTATGGCAAGCATTATTTCAGTAGCAGCAGCCACCTGAATGCCTTATTATGGCACAGCGTCTATTATACTCTCATGATTTTTTATACCATATTACATTTGCACTTTTCTATCGACACATTCTTGTTGTTTGTTATATTAAATTTGTCACTTCTCAACATTTTATAAATATCAGGAATTCCAGACAACTCCTGGCTGTTTTTCTAAATGCACTCTTTCAAATGTGAAATACTGTAATACGTAATATCTATACTGTGTACATACAGAAGTCTGAAGTCTTGAACTGAAGTCTAACATTTGGTTTGTGTAGGAGAGCACATGGACTCAATTCTGTTCTGTGTGAGTCGGATGAGTCACTGTGTCAGAAGGGATTACCTTCCTCTTCTGCAAGCTCTTTCAAATGGACTTTTAGAATATAGACCGCAGTCATTATTGTCTTTCTGTTCGAGCGTGAAAAAAGTGTCCCAATCAGACTAATCTGGCCAGTACCAATTTTACTCTTAATCCAACAGTGCACTCCTGAGTGAAACAGGGACACATGCATCACTATCATCCGAACGTTCGGCATTTCATGCTTGCATTGGGTGGTGGATGCAGCTATCCGTGATGAGGAACCCATTAGAGCTAATTGGTTGAGCTCTCAAGAAGTCAAGGATGGCATATGCTCTCTTTCCTGTGTTATGGGCATGTAAATAAATGTAAATATAAATGTGACTGCATAAAGGTTGAGTGTAATTATATTCAGTTCGTGTGCTGTAAAGAGAGACACATGGTATGACTCAATTGTTTTGGGTCTGCAATTTTCCATTACGGGACCTAGTTGCGCATGTGCCCTGGTGGCGGGTCAGGTGATTTGGAATTTTCCAGAAAGGAACTTTCCCAAACTTTAAAGAATCTATATTGAGGACCTGTTGCCGACTGGCTCCAGTCTCTTTGGGTTTTTTCGGTGTGCAGATCACCTAAGCAGTCTCTGCGGGTCTCTTTGGGTCTTTTTGGATCTCTTCGGCGCACAGATTATCGAAGAAAACTCATCAAGGCGGATCAAGGAACGCACATCACCCAAATTTCGTCGTTCAAGACTTCATCAAAGTCCATCATCCATGTTTACCCACAGCCAACGTGAGGATGTTCATCATTTGTTTCTTTCGATACGCGGGATTCCAAGCCTTTCCCCGCCAGCGCGCGCACCATCTCTAAATTTACCATGCTGCTGGTGCTTGGTGGCTATCTTTGTCTTGGGACCTTGTTTAATTTGTATTTTGTTTAGCTTTAAGCTGTAAGTTATTATTTTGCCTTACTTTGTTCATATTATTAAATTGTATATAGTTAATGTCGTGGTCTGTTTGTGCTTTGCCGGTTTCACGTGGCAATTTTCATCTTCTAAATGCCATACGTAACACCTGTCACTCACAAACGCCACTAGCCAACCATCAGTGTCTGTAAGACTAGGTATACAAAGGGGATGATAGTGTTTTCATCTGAGCATGTTAGGCTGCCCCTAATTATGCATTATTTTTAAAAAATGTGGTCGGCTGGTAGTCGTTGGCGAATGACAGACGAACATTTTTGATGGGTACAACTAAACTGGGGGTAAAAAGCAGGAGAAAATCAATAATAGTAATTAAAAATACAATATGAATAGTATGGTACAATATGAGGAGTTTTCACCTGATTCTCCTGCTCACTAAATTCATAAATTTAAGGACGGCCATGTGCTTTTGTTTATGTTCGTGTTGACTGGTTCAATGTACCATGTGCTAAGGTTGACATTCTTGTGGATTGGCTCAATTTTACTTCCATGAAAATGTTTAAAGGAACAGCACCAGGAGGGAAAAGTAAGGGGTCTTTTTTTTTAATTATGTTGTTTTCTGTTTATTTTCAGCTGTCATGTAAATAGTTTGGTTGATACCACAAAATGAATAACACAAATACCAGTAAAACTCTGTTATTGTTCTGTTATGATTCATGTTTTCCACCTTGATGGTAATAAGCACTTACCCTTCCACTCTGCTGGTAAACATTTTAATAAGCGCCCATCCACTCTAATTTTTAAAGTGCCCTAGGCGCTTATCACGTCGAATATGATATATGTATGTGTATATATATATATATATATATATATATATATATATATATATATATATATATATATATATATATATATATATATATGTGGATAGGATCAGGAATGAGCACATCAGAGGGACAGCACATGTAAGACGTTTTGGAGACAAAGTCCGAGAGGCTAGATTGAGATGGTTTGGACATGTACAGAGGAGGGATAGTGAGTATATTGGTAGTAGGATGTTGAGGTTGGAACTACCAGGCAGAAGGCCTCGAGGAAGACCAAAGAGACGATTCATGGATGTGGTGAAAGAGGACATGAAGGCAGTTGGTGTAAGAGAAAAATATGCAGAGGATAGGGTGAGATGGAGGCAGATGATTCGCTGTGGCGACCCCTGAAGGGAAAAGCCGAAAGGAAAAGAAGAAGAAAAGAAGATTATATATATATATATATATATATATATATATATATATATATATATATATATATATATATATATATATATGTAAATAACATTTGTGTGTGTGTGTGTGTGTGTGTGTGTGTGTGTGTGTTTACTGAGTAATATTGTCTAGACCAGGGGTCACCAACCATGGCACCAAGTCGCCCACAAGGACAACATGAGTCGCCCACGAGCCTGTTCAGGGGTCGGGAACCTATGGCTCGCGAGCCAGACAGGGCTCTTTTGATGACTGCATTTGGCTCTCGGATAAATCAGGTGGCCTTTCTTAACAGAACAACTAATACATAATTTCGCTGTCCTTTAAATAAAAATACAGAAAAAAATCCATCAAATAAAAGAAAGACATAAATAAATCTCACACATTTCAATCTATTTTCAACTTTGTCACTGTGGCGCGTGGCGGCGAGCCAATCCTTTCTGTACTCCAGTGTGTGAGTGGGGCCGATACCTTGAAACTCTAATTTTATTGGATTATATGCAACAGCCTGCGCGAGTTGTTTTTGGGTAAAAAGGTAAATTGCCCTCGTTTTGATCAGCTCATGTGCAAGAAGCCAAGCACAGCTGGCAAGCAAAACACAACTGGACAGATGAAGAAAAACTTCAACTCGTAGACCAGCTGATTGCCAAAACTTGGGACGCGCTTCCTGCCACATAAATACTGCACTGTGAGTCCTGTCGTATTGACCATGTTCAGCTCCACATGCGCACGCGAGCAGTCCTCCTCAAAGCATCAAGACCAACCTGCAGTCATGTGTAATAGATGGAAGCCTAAATGCTCAGCACGTATCAACCAGACTGCAAAGCCATCAGCAAAACCATGCAGCACCAGAAGCTGCATTAATAGCAAGAAGTACTTTTCTTATTAATAAATAACTTAATTATAACAATGTTGTTTAAAATAAATTCAGAGTCTTATTATACTCTAAAATTGTTGGCCTCAGTATTAAATAATATACAGTATTTGTCTCTCAGAGGATTAGATTAAAAAAAATTTTTTTAGCTTCAGTCAAAAAGGTTCCAGACCCCTGACATAGATGAATATCATTAATTATTAATAATAACATAATTAAAGGTAAATTGAGCAAATTTCTTATGTCACAAGTGTGTATCGACCTGGTAGCCCTTCGCATTAATTGGTACCCAAGAAGTAGCCCTCCGTTTCAAAAAGGTTGGTGACCATTGGTCTAGGCTATTGTCTTTTAAATATCAGGTTGTGTAAGAAGTTGTGTTGATTTACCGAATGCAGTCGTCGAAAGAGTCTGTTTATCCGGTGTAAAATCTTACTAATTGAGTGTGCTTTATGCAGACTGTCAAAAAGTTTTGATCAAATTGGCTCGCGCCATGCCATAGCATAATCCTCATCAATGCAGTATGTAATCAGATATCGTCTGTGAAAATGTCCACCACAGTCGAAACAGAACCTTATATTTATAGATATACATATATATATATATATATATATATATATATATATATATATATATATATATGTCTGTCTGTCTGTCTTCCTTTCGGCTTTTTTCCCTTTTACTGAGGAGTCGCCACCTCATCTGATTCGCACGTTCTTTTACATGCCTCTCAGCATAGACAGTGAGAGACATGGCCTGCCTTTCATAACCCAGTTAGCTGCACTGAGGGGTATACACATATAATATATTTTCTGTGTGGAGTTTCTGTGTGGAGTTTGCATGTTCTCCCCGTGCTTGTGCGGGTTTCCTCCGGGTGCTCCGGTTTCCTCCCGCAATCCAAAGACGTGCACTGTAGGTTAATTGGCCGTTCTAAATTGACCGTAGATTCTCTCCTGCAACGACACCGGAACCCAGTCGTATCGGCATTTGCCCTTCCATTGGATCCTTCCGGTGGCGCCGAGACAGGGGACTTGCTGCTTGGGTAACAGCCTGTCCCTCATTACTCCCTACCCAGGCTCTGCGCACTGGGGAGTATCACCAGCCGGGATACCAGCCAGAGCGCAGCCATAGTCCTTCGGGACTGACGGAGGCCTACCATATATACATATATTATTAGTTTTTCAGTGTGTTCAAATCTAAATATGTTTCAGTTCAGGAAAAGATTCATAGCTATAAATATAAACAAAGACAAATCGAAAGTAAATCATTTTTAAAGATTTATGCATAGGTGTACATATACAGAGTAACCAAGTTAACGGAGATATCTCACTACAATCCTCCGACTCACTTGGAGTTTCTCTGAAACATCATTTACAGCCAGCCTTACAACAGAAATTATTTTTAAAAGGCTGTCTGACAATAATAAAGACAGAAGGAAATTTCATAATTCAATCAGGTGAAAGGCTTTTGTACGCCAACACACTTACATGCCAAATAGTTACTTGCTCGCTCACTCACGAATTTGTGAAATCACTTAATACTACTAGGGTTGTGGGAAGGCTGACCTTAGCCGACACTGAGAGAAGGCAGGACACACCCTCAACTGCTTCCCCAGACCATGGCAGGGCAATACACACACAACAGTTGACATTTTCACGTAGACCTTGGGTCAATTTGGAGCACACAGTAAGTAAGCCTAATGTGCATGTCTTCTGATTGTGGGAGGAAACCGGAGTACCCAGAGGAACGTGGGTAATGCACATGTAAGCGCCACACATAAACACCCAAGCCAGGAATCTAACCCATGACCTTCTTGCTGTGAGGACATGCTAACCATTTAGTTCATTATGTTTAAGTTTGTATTTGTATATTTATTATATTTAAGTTTGTAGTGAACACCTTGGACATTGAATTGAACTGTCCCTGCAGCGCATGGTTACATCCCTAATAAAAGTATTTTGCAGCATTTAGCTTTCTATTAATATAAACAAACAAAAGCTGTCTTTCTGTAGAAATCTCACATCTCTGCTAAATGCACAGCGCCAAATATCCCCAAATGCTCATCTCCTAATTATGGCAATTGTGACATGGTGTGAACACAACGAAAGACTATTAAAATGACAACATTTGAGTCGAATCCCCCAAAATACACTGTAATATCAAAATAGCACAACAGTTTTTTTCCGTGTTTATACTGAAAGTCTTAGCTGTGTTCATCAGAGCTTAAATGTAGCTCCGTTTGCTCCGTTTTCTGTATTGTTGAGTTTTGCAGATGCTTTTTGCTTATGAGGGTTCAGTGACTTAATACAAGAGCTGGGAGCGCTAAATGAGCTGAAAGAAATGCCTCATCTTTTTTTTTCCCCCCTGAATGACATTATATAAGTCACAGGTTACACACAGACTGATCTCTTGTTTGTGCAAATGGCATGAGACATTGCATTTGTATCATGGATGTTTTCCAGTGCAGCCATTTTTAGACGCCTCCCATTATTTACTGAGTGATTTATTTGTTGTTCGCAGTTGCATCCAGTATGTGAATACAGAACTGCATGCAGTCCATTAGCCATGCACTGGAGAATGCTTTTATAAACTGCTCACCATTTAATAATTTTTATAGGGACATTTAGGATTCACATCTTATTTGAATTTCATGAATGGCACATAAACAGATTGATTAATTTTGGTCCATTTCCATTGCTTCCTCAATGATGTTAAGGCTGGTTCTAATGCAGTGCTTTATAAAACTGAGAAACGGACTCATCAAGCCTGGCTGATGACATAGCGCCGGAGACTTTACCCATTCTGCTCTGCATGAACTATTTCTGTTGTCTATCATGGGCATGCCAAAAGATCGTGTAATTTCTTTCTTCTTCTTCTTTTCCGTTCGGCTGTTCCCTTCAGGGGTCGCCACAGCGAATCATTCTGCCTGCATCTTCTTCTCTTACACCAAATACCTTCATGTCCTCCTTCACCACATCCATAAAGCTCTTCTTTGGCCTTTCTCTAGGCCTTCTGCCTAGTAGTTCCAACCTCAGCATCTTACTACCAATATGCAGGGACCATTGCTTTCCATGGTTAATTGGGACCGAGACCCCCTCCCCCGTGCGACCACCGAATTCCGCAAAGTACGATCAGCCCCCCCTCCGCCAACCCCCTCCGCCAACCCCCTCTGACTGTATGTGTATATGTATATGGACATGTATATGTGTATATAATATCAATAAATACATATGCAAAATGCTTATAATAACAATTAATCATTCAAAGTAATGCATAAGATGTAAATAAAATATAAATATACACGCATACACACAGATGCATGTGCACGCACTCAGATGCGCATCTCATAACAATGAAACTTGTTTTGATGGGAGGTTTTGGGTTGTTTTTTGTTTTTGTTTGTTTGGGGTTTTTTGGGTTTTTTTGCATAATTGGCCTTGTTTTGTGGCATTTTCCTTAACTTTTCCCCCTATTCTTCTTTAATTTCCTTATTTTTAAATTCAATGAATATTAAAAAAAAAAAAAATCACAATGCACTGAAGCGCATGAATTGAAGCGCGAAGTAGCGAAGGATCCCTGTAGTCACTACAAGATCATGTAATTTCTTTAGCCATAATTACATTTTCAGCAGTTATTCAATGCTTTTTATTTTCTTAGATACAAAGATTACATAGTCAGAAGTTCAGAGTGCCATGCAGTGTCCATGAGCTGCACCGAACTGTGATTTGGTCCATGTGCTGAATCCTAACACGGCTCCCGCTGGTTTACTGTGACTGTGAGTTCACAATAACAAGTTCCACGAGTAAACATGTCTCTGTGGAAATCATGTCCTAACTCAGTTACAGTGTCATCTTCAATGCCAGGTGAGAATGTGCCACTGTACATGGCTATTGAAGGATTTACAACTTTACTGGTCTTATGGTATTGCGTTCCTGTAGTCTCCAGTGTTGCCATATTGTAAGACCAGGAGTATTGTAAATTCTCACATAGCTCTGGGATCCTGTTTTGTATTTAAAAAATGGAAAAACAAGTGGGATTCACACCTCTTTTACTTTTTAAATGAAGTACAAGAACAAGCACTACATGCTGGTATTTTTCTTTAGTTGTGAATTTCATTTCTTTATTTTTGATGCAATACCAATATCATAGTTCTGGGTGTTAGCATTATCTGATGTTGATATCCTTATAAATAAGAACACCAAATTTTTCACGCTTTTGGTGCAAAGCACAGGCACGATGGAGGATGGAGAATGTTTTTTTTGTGTGTGTGTTCTGTTTATCTATTCAGGCTAAAATGATGCGTTCAAGTTCTTTCGGAATTACTGTGTAGTAAATATCAGTTTCAAACTTGGAAGTTGTTCAGGAACTCCCATCCGAGTCATAATTTTACATGGGAAATTCAAAGATAAGTTACAACTCCAAAGTTATAGTGACATTAATCTTTCAACATGGTGAAGTAAAGGACAGATTCAGTAATGGATTAAATTATTTATTTTTTTCAAACCGAACTATTATTAACTGATGCTTGTGTATTTAATTTGTATCATTAAAAGTATAATAATTCAACATGATATAGAGAAATGCTATTTATTATTTTATTCATAGTAAAGGGGCTAGTCTGCAAGTGCAGTGCAAAACTATAATAGGAAAGTGGTTGTCATGGGAACAGTAGGGTTAACCTTGAATCCACCATTTTTCAGCCACAAAGTGCTATTAAGTATGAGTAATTCCAACTTTACAAGTGGGAAGTGGGAGATTCCAACTTTCATATCAGCATAGCATTAGTATTTGGGATACATTATTGATTCAATACATATCTGTATGATTGTACACCATCTGCAAGAGAGCAAAGAATTCCAAGAGCAATATGTTTTATGCTTTTTTATGTCTCTCTCTCTCTCTCTCTCTCTCTCTCTCTCTCTCTCTCTGTGCCTTTCTGCCTGCTTTGTGTCCTAAATCTGTCTCCATTAGCACAAGCAGCCCTGGGCCCCAAGCTCCATATAGCCAGCTAGGACTCCCTTGCATCAAGGTGACCCAAAATCCCCAGCTTTGCCATTCAAAACACTGTCCTACTAGCTCACACCATCCAGGTGTCTTTTCTTCTAGACAAGCCGTATTCTTCTTTTAATTGTACTGACTAATCTAATAAAAAATACCAGTCTATAGTCTTGGTGGGGTGGGTTTAAAACTGGCCAGATAAGTTCAAAACATTTTGAGTGGGCTACTTGAACATGTAGCATAAGATGGTGCAATTCACTACCAATGTTCAGTGTGTGCTATTGTGTGCTCTAAAAGCAAAAATGCAGGCAAATGTCATGTATACCAATATTTATAAAGAGATCATGTTCTTTCATTTCATTTTCCAAATTACTTTATCCTTTATTAGGGTCGGAGGAAGGCTGGAGCCTCCAGATGAAGTTGGCATACACCCCGTACAACTCGTCAATCCATCACAGTGCCAACTCGTGAATCCACCACAGTGCCAACACAATCATTCACACCCACACTGACACCTAGATGTAATCGAGAATATACAGTTAGTTTAATTTAAATACCGTGTTTGACGTGATAGGCGCCCAGGGCGCTTAAAAAATTGGAGTGCATGGGGCGCTTATTAAAATGTTACCAGCGGAGTGGAACTATAAGTGCTTATTACCATCAAGGTGGAAAACATGAATAATACCAGAACAATAAAAGAGTTTTACTAATATTTGTGTTATTCGTTTTATGGTATCAACCAAACTACTTACATGAAAGCTGAAAATAAACAGAAAACAGCATAAATAAAAAAAACACCTTTCCTTCCCTTACTTTTCCCTCCCGGTGTTTTTCCTTTAAACATGTCCTTTAAACATTTTCCCAAGTAAAATCGAGCCAATCAACACGAATGTCAACTTTAGCACATGCCAATCAACACAAACATAAACAAAAGCACATGGCCAGGAATGTCTTTAAATTTATGAAGTTAGTGAGCAGAAGAATCGGGTGAAAATACTCATCATCACTTTCTGACAGGTCCATATCTGGCTCATCGCTCCATTCATTCAGAGCATCCCATAGTTTTGCTGTAGAAGTTTCTAATGGTTCATCGGTTGTTGGACATTTACCAAGAGAACACAGCAAAATATTTTCCTGTTTTTAAAGCACGGTGGAACAATCAAATGTGTTGTTATTGATGGACATTATAGACATTCCCCAGTGGCAGGGGTCTTGAAATACCGTGTAAACTCACTTTTACCGTTACAGAGACTGATCGAATAAAATTGGTAAGTTTGATCTACAATTTTGCTCCCAGTACACATGGGCAGTTATTAGACGTAAGATCAAAAATGGGGGGGGGGGCTTATTGCAGTTGGCCCCTTATTATGTCGAATATGGTATGTTTGGACTGTTGGTGGAAACCAGCGTACCTTGAGGAAGCCCACATAAGCCCAAGGAATACATGCAAATTTCGCACAGAAAAACCCTCAGAAAAATAGGTTTGAACCCAGAACCTTCTTGCTGGGATGCGGATGTGTTAACCACTATGGCTCCCTGAGATCATGATAAAAGTTAAAAAAAAAACAAAAAAAAAACATATGTATCAGTATGAACAGTTTGTATCATACTGTTTAACTTATTTAGCCAGTCTTCGTTTATGCAGTGCCAAAAAAAAAAATCTTGTTTGCATCCATGAGTTTTTACATTCTCTCTCATTATTAAAATACAGCATGACCCTCTCAGTCCTTCTTGGCATATTCTTACTTTGCCAGAGTTGTAGATGTAGTTTCTAGAGAGACGTTTGGTGCAAGTAGATGCCAGTAGATTGTGAAGTGTGTCAGGAGCTGAACTATATTTTATATTGCAGCAAAAAGCCAAGCTATTTAAATAGGGCAATGTTAACTTGCTAACCAGATATTTCTAGAAATGAACAGAACCAATCATGGATTGACCCAATCTGTACCTTTGGATGATGGTTGTTTTCCACTTTAGCTGCTAGGTTTTTGCAAACATAAAATTAGAATCATTGTTAAGTATCATGTTAAACGTTTTTGTATATTTCGGGTTTTGTGTGAGTGGCTACACAATAACAGTTAACTTGTCACTGTTGATATTTTTCTCTTTTTAGCTCCATTACGTTTTTGGGAGCTATGGAAATCGCCTCTGACTGTCCGTGTGTCTGTCCGTTTAGCTGAGTTAGTCTTTGGCACAAGATAACTTGAGAAGCACTGGAGCTAAGACTGCCCAATTTTACATATAGATACCTCTCATGAAGGTCTTGGATGAGTCCAAACATGGATTGGCTTGACCTAATTTTCAAGATCACAGTGGTCATTTTAAGAAATTATTTGACATGTGAGAAATTCAGAACCGCTAAGCCAAGGACTGCCAATCTAAGCCTAGGATGCCTCTCATGTAGGACTTGGATGAGTTCAAACATGGCTGAACTTGACGCAATTTTCAAGGTCACAAAGGTCAAAGTCCTTCTATTGCATCTATGTCAACAATGTTGAATTGTAGGATCCCATGGACCCATATGGTTGATTAAACAAAGTTGTTTCAATGTAGTTAGCTGCTAATTCTTACTGGTTACAGCCCTATATTCTGACAACTCATTGTCCCAACAGTCGATTGGTCCAATAGTTACAGCCTATTGTTCCAAATGCGTAGGGTGCCCATATGATTTAAGCAATGTTATCTTATATTCAGGATTTAGGATTCAGGATTTTTAATATCCATTTGTGTTTTTTACACATATAGGAATTCTTGTGCGGTTGTTCAACGAGTCCAGTTACAGACAGAAAAGAAGGTTCAAATCAACAACACACAAACTGCTCTAAAATAAATACATAAAAATTCTATATCTTAAAGGATCTCACACAGACCCAGCAAACAATACAATAATAATAACAAACGTGATAAAAATAAAATGATAATAATAATAATTCTGTCTTCCTTTCGGCTTTTTTCCTTTTACTTGGGAGTCGCCACAGTGAATCATCTTGATTCGCACATTTTGATTTGGCAGAGGTTTTTTACGTCGGATGCCCTTCCTGTCACAACCCTTTTAGCAAGGGACAGAAACACGCTGACGGCTTTACAGCTACTCTTTACGAATGTCAGCAATGGTTCTTTTACATGCCTCTCACCATAGACAGTGAGAGACATGGCCTGCCTTTGATAACCCAGTTAGCCGCACTGGGGGGGGACAGTGACAACCTTGTGGAGAGTGGGACTCGAACCCCCAACCTTTGGATCAGCAATCCAGTGCCCTATACCACTAGACCACCACTGCCCCGATAATAATAATAATAATAATAATAATAATAATAATAATAAATAAATAAATCAGTAGATAACCGCAATAAATGAAATTGCACTATATTATATTATATTATATTAAATTATATTATATTATATTATATTGCACTACTGTATGCCCAATGTTTTGTTGGAAAAAAATGAACAGTTGTCTCGGTAAAACAAAATGGCCGCAACTTCAAAGTTAGATGTTCTCTAGAACGGTTTAGAGATAATCTACAGTCAGTCAATACACCAGGTTTATTTAACAAGAATCCGCCGTTCTTCCGCTGCGGTTCTTGTTGCTAGCTGCTGCGCTCCATTCCTCTCTGAAGGCCGTGTAGCCGGCTCGTGTAGTCGCCTCGTTGGGTGTACTCTCCTTGAGCCTTGTTTCACAAAAACACAGCATGGAGCAGCTGGTCCATCTTGTTTTGCAGAGACTGAACATTTTCAAGCAGTATGACTAGGAATGCTAACCTTCCACTGCTAACCAAGCGCCGGTGTCATCGTTCAGCCCCTCCTCGCCTGCCTCGTCTCCGCCTGGGTTTATTGTTATCCGGGGTGCGGCTAGCATTGAGCTGCAGTAGCATATTAGCTCAGGATAGGAGATGAGCATGCTCAGATCTAAATGTCCAAAAGGACTGTGCTCTCATAGCTGTAGTAGGGTTGCACAGTCATAGACGAGCATAGTGCAAAAAAAAAAAAAAACCAAACAAACAAAAACAACATTTAAAACAAACAAAGAAACAATTTGACTTCGAGAACTCCAAGAAGCGCCATCTTGACCATTCACTGTTAAATGGCCATCGTTCGTACTGTAGACGTAAAATTTGTCCACCGGAAACCTTCTGCCAGTTTTTCTGTCGGAAAATGAGTAGAGATGTCGGACCAATGGGCTGTTGCTGTAGCTAGTTGGTTTGCGGATAGTGTAGTTTGTAGTTTAGCCATTTAAAATAATTTGTAGCTTGTAGCTTAACAACTTATAATTGCAAAGTTGCATACTGGTTACACAAAAAATTGTTTAAATTAGGTCTGGAGATGAAGAAATTCGTTGTTCTTTTGCTTTTAGCATTTACTTTGATTTCATCTTCTGGTGCAGGATAGACTCTTACTTTTTTTTAAACCTGTTATTTTCCCTTAAAATGCAGACTGCTTTTTTAGTTCCTCACTGATTTTATCTAATCATTTTTTACAATCCAGAACCCTCACCTTCTAAGAAGAGTCAGCAATTGAACAGAGAATAGGGACCCGTAATTCCACCGGCTAAAAATTTGCTTCCAAATGAGCTTAAACGTATCTGGTTATTCCTGTGCCGATCTGCAGTGGGTCGTTTTATGTTATTTTAATATGCATCTGTTGAAATCCTGGTAAGACATAAATATGTATAGTACTTGACAAATGTGAAAATTTAAGTACTTCCAGATGATTAATAAGGAATTTCAAGCTCAAAACCTCAAGGTGATTAATGCAGCGCCTGGAGTCATGGCTGGGATTTATGTTTGTGTTATGAACAAGGTTGATTTCAGAAAGCCTCAGAGACGTGTGATTTGTGTAATTGAGTCCCTTTTTCACTATTTGTCCTACATGCTAAGAGGCAGTAGGCAAGTTGGGTTTGAGCAATTGTGGTCTCTGAGACAAAACACGAGCTGGACAGAATAAAACCAGGAGGACGTGACGTGATATGGCCAGCATGGATTTACAAGGATAGTTGGGCAATTCTGCACTCAGTATTGAGGTGATTCTTTGCCTGAATGGAAAAAAAACTCTCGTAGATTTTTTTAATTATTTATTTATTTATAATTTCCGACTTCCTTCTTTTTGTTTTGATGATTTGTTCAGTGTCGTTAAGCATGGAGATACAGTACATTGCAGAATTATTTGAACCCATAAAAATAAGCACAAAATGATTGCATTGAATAAACATTAAATATTCATTCAAAATGTCCCTGAAATCACACTTGTTTTGCTATAAAGATACAGTATATGTTCCCAAAGCTATTGTCACCCTTAAAGAATATAGTACATATATTATAGATATTTAAAGTACACTGTCATTCTTATTTTTATTATTACCGGTAATTCGTTTATTATGTATTCTTATTTTCCATATGCACTTATTTCCCAGAAATTCTTTCCTTTTAGGGAAAAAGGACCGAAGGTTTTGACCTATGCAAATTAAGTAGGTACAGTTTGAAAATTTTATCATATTTTTAAGATTATACAATAAAACATTTCATATATGAAGGATAAATGAAAAAAAAAATGCTATTCATCTCCTGGTGCAGGATGGACTTCATCACTGTCTACACACCTGCAATTTCTGAAGTTAGCATTGGCTCAACGGGACATTTTGGCTATCTTAGGCTGAATAGCAATCTTCACGGCTTCAAGAATTTTAGGTCAATGAGTATACAGATGCTCCCCGACTTACGTTTTTAATTGGTTCCGGACGGCCGAACGTAAGTTGAAAGTGAACGTAAGTTGTTCCAGTGACGTATGACGTGTGATGTATGACGCTCATACTGTACTATACAGTCATTAATACTATTAATGTATCTCATAAAACACCCCTAAATAAATTATTATAAACATAACATTGTAAAATAATATCAAATATATCAAATAATATCAACATTAATTTCAAATAAGTCACTTATTTATACCGAGTCACTTCACATGAAGCTTAAAACAGCCAATCAACGCTTACAATATGTGAAGCGCTCAATACCGAAAGTAGTATACTTGCGAAAGTAGTGTACTTGCTGTGGGTTATACAGACTTCCGGTCTTTCAAGTGCACAAGGGTGCCGTTGAACTCGTTTAGAACACGGCCTGCACTGATGCAGTCTCCCAGCAAAGCGGAGAGTTCTTTCTTTTGTGTAAGTAAGTAAACTTTATTCAAGAGATGCATACACAGAACAAGTACAAATCCTAATGAATATTAATATAAACATAAGTATACATTCTTAGGATTCTGGTAAAATAGAATAAATATAAAGATTGTGGCAATCTGAGCAGATAGTTAATTCATCTCTGTGTAGGAGACTTGCACCAATGCTAGTAGGCTTACACTTCTGACCAACCAGATTTGCTTAGGGTTACAAAAGTCCGCAAAACAGTGTAAACACAAAGATCACAGTGATGACGTCTTAACACAAGGGTAACACGCTATATAACGGATATATATATATATATATATATATATATATATATATATATATATATATATCCACACAGAAACGCCCAAGCTAGAAATTGAACCCAGGCCTTCTTATTGTGAGGCAGACCTGCGAACCACCCTGCCACCCTGCCTCCCTTGTTAAATTATCTTTCACCTTTTTTTTTTAATTTACCTTTGAAATGTGGTGGTGGTGGTGGTGGTGGTGGTGGTGGGGTTGGTCAACCTGAGTTAAATGTACAGTACCATTAAGTGCATCCCCTGTAAAATATATTAAAGGCCCAATTATGCTTTGGAGTTGTTTTATGGTTGGAGGTTATGGGACTCTTTTGGAGATTCATTAAATCATGAATTATATTCAGTAGGATACAAGACAGTATCCTTAAACTACGAGCCCAGTTGCCTTCACCAGGAGGTTATGACCAGACAATGTAATAAAGCACTAAGATAATGAGCAGAAGAAAACCAAAAGCAGTAGCCATCTTAAGCCATATGTGTATGTATGTGTGTGTGTGTGTGTGTGTATGTATATATATATATATATATATATATATATATATATATATATATATATATATATATATATATATATATATATATATATATACATACATACATACATACATACATACACACAGTGGTACCTCACTTTACGAAATTAATCCGTTCCAGCGCCTTTTTCGTAAACTGCATTTTTCGTAAGTTGAATTGTTACATGTAAAACGCGTGATTTGTTCCAAGGCTCCCAATACTATCCCATAAACCATTTAAAAATTATAAAAGTACACCAATTTTGGATGAAATATGTGTTAAAAGAAAAAGAAAATTATTTACCTTTTTTTAAATCTCTTGAACCACCCATGTGACGCTTTAAAGTCCGGGGGTTGCTGGTCTGAATAACCCTCACCTTCACGAGGTCCGTAAATATGGCAGTTGCTTTTTCCGAAATAATCGCCTCCGTCACTGTATCTCCGCTTTTCAGGCTTCCTTCTGCTTCAATATCGTCCCGATTGTATAGGGGTTTCGGCCACTCCTTTGCGATTTCACTCAACCGCATCCCTCTTTCATATATTTTTATCGTCTCCTGTTTTACTTTTATTGATAACAGAACCCGCTTCTTCTTTTTAGTCTCACCGGGAAGCACTTTCTTGGGGCTCAGGATTAATAATGTAAAATAACGCTGCAATAAGCACACTCAAAAAACTCACGAAACTCACGAACCAACAGTACAACTCTTTTTCACGCGTGTGTCGAACAATGGGTCGAAGGCACATGAAAAGCATGATGGGTACAGTACTGTATTATGGAGATTCAGCTCCCTCCTAGCCAATGGGAGGCCAGCAGGGCGTGGTGTTGGGAGACAACCAATGGGAAAGCAAGTCGCGCATTGTTTAAATGTTCAAATGGGGCGTTTGAATTTTTAAGATGGTGCTTTTGTAATGTGAACTTGTTTTGTATCCAGAGACAAAAATTTTAGGAAGATGCATTTCTGAACCTGAATCTTTCGTTTGGTGAGACTTTCATAAAGTGAGGTACCACTGTGTGTATATATATATATGTGTGTGTGTGTGTGTGTGTGTGTGTGTGTGTACGTATATAGGATATATTCCCTTCTGGCTCAAAATAAAAGTGTATGATGCTTGTATTACACCAGCATTGCACATATGGCGCTGAAACAGAAACCTGGAACCTTACAAAATGTTTTACTCTCAGTCTGAGAACGATGCAACACACTCATGAATGTATTGTGCTACATGGAACTACATAAAGACATCAACCTGGATTAGAGAGCAAATCAAAGACATCATGAAAAGTATAAGCGAGCTGAAATGGCGTTGGACAGGTCATGTTGTAAGAACAGTTGTTAATGAATGGACACAGCAAGTGATGTAATGGACACCAAACAGCTTGAAACAAGACAGGTCATCAGAACACAAAACGGAGGGACATGTTGATAAACATTACACAGAAAATCCCTTGCAGAGCCCAGAACTCAAAGTTTTCCTTGTCATGTACATTTTAAGGGCAGTCTTGCTCTTTGCTTCTGACCTACATTTGTACTTTATTTTCTGACTACGTCTTTCTGTAATACTCTGTAATAAAAGCAAATTAGATTCATGTATATGTTTGTTAATTTTTTGAAACATTTTCTGACCCACTCATTCCTAATGAGGGTCGCGGTGAGGCTGGTACTCGTCTGAGCCGACTCTGAGATAGGTTGGGGTACACCATGGACAGCTTGCCATTCCACGCACGTTCAAAACATGCAATCCAAATGCCTAGTCTTTTCGAACCACAGCGGTCTTTCTTTGACATGCCTCTCACCGCAGACACTGAGAGACATGACTGGCCTTTGATAACCCATTCAGTATCATTAGGAAATTTTTGGTACTGATGGATGTGAAAACAATATATGCAACATTTTAATGATCTAACAACAGATTAGTTTCTAAAATCTTATCAGTACACATCATTTAAGATCCGTGCACTAAAATATCAAGAGATCACTCACGGTGAAAGCATCTTTAAAAATACAGGGATCCCTTGCTACTGTGCTTCAAGTCATGCGGCTTCAGTGAATCGCATTTTTTTGAATTTAAATATTAATTGAATTTAAAAAATAAGGAAAGTAAGGAAGGATAAGGGAAGAAAGTTAAGGAAAATGCCATAAAACAAGGCCAATTATGCAAAAAAAAAAAAAAAAAAAAACCCAAACAAACAGAAACAAATAAACAACCCAAAATCCCCATCAAAACTACGTACGTACGTTTATGTTTGGTGCGCATCTGTATGTGCGTGTAGTTATGCTTTATCTTATGCATTATTTTTTTATGTTTAATTGTTATTATAAGCATTTATAGTGTTGAATATGTTAATTCAGTTCATTTTCTGTAACCGCTTAATCCTAATTAGGGTCGCGGGGAGGCTGTCGCCCAACCCAACCAACTCCGGGCGAGGGCAGAGTACACCCTGGACAGCTCGCCAGGCCATCGCAGGGCAGAAACACGCTGACGACTTTGCAGCTACTCTTGTCGAAAGTCAGCAATGGTTCTTTTACATGAACCTCTCACCATAGACAGTGAGCGGCACGGCCAGCCTTTGATAACCCAGTTAGCTGCACTGGGGGGGACAGTGACAGCCTTGTGGAGAGTGGGACTCGAACCCCCAACCTTTGTATCAGCGATCCAGCACCTTATACCACTAGACCACCACTTCCCACGTTGAATATGTATTTATTGATATTATATACACATATACATGTACGTATACGTCAGTCGGGGGGTGATCTTACTTTGCGCAATTCGGCGGTCGCAGGGGGATCTCGGTCCCAATTAACCGCAGAAAGTGAGGGATCTCTGTATTTTAATACCGTGTTGTTCAAAACTTTAAACCGGCACTTCTTGCACTGCCCTTATTGACAATGTGTTTCTGTTTTCATTCTTTGAAGTGAATAAACATCTTACATTTACTACAAATTTTATTTCCATACATTACTGTGTTTTCAATAAATTTTCCCTATTTACTGTATATCAAGCACACAGTTGCTCTGTTATCCTTTTGCTAACACAGCTTATTTCCTCTTCACTGAACCCATCTCTGGTCTGATGGCTCACTTTAAAACAAAGATGTTTCCGATGTGGCGATGAAATAGATTATAGCCGTGTTTATGGACTAGTGCACACAGATAATCATCAGTCTGCCATGATGTGACCATTACTATCCAATCTGCCTTTACTTGGTTTTTTGTTTCCCAGCAACCAGAGTCTTTGTCCCTGCTGTCAAAGAGAGTGATTGTCCCCTCAGCTGATCATTTCCTCTGAAAATGTTCTTTACAGTATAAATATTAGAGATCACACTGATCTGATAGCACAGATTGGTACTGGACAGATGGTGGGTAAGATATCAGAAAAGGGCCCTTGGAAAAAGCAATTCAATCTCATATCCTTTAATAGAGACGGTCTGAAATATCAGATAAGTGCTTGTGGAGTGACACTGTAAAGCAGGTTAAAAAATCACATGATCACAACAGTCATGACAAAACCGAATGCTAACAGCCAGTCAATTATTTGACGAACAAGTGTGTAGGAGTTCTAGTGTTGTCAGCTGTGTAGAAATATCTCACACTAAAGGAACCACTTTTTGTTCCATATAAACTGTATTTACTTGCATGTGATGACATGGGGTGGCATGGTGGTGGGGTGGTCATCACTGATGCCTCACAGCAAGAAGGTCCTGGGTTTGAACACCATGCCTGGTGAGGTTACTGTGTGAGGTTTGTACGCTCTTCTTGCTTGCGTGGGTTTCCTGCGCATGCACGGATTGTCTTCCCGTGATTCAATGACATGAACAGTAGGCTAATTGGATATTCTTGTTTGCTCATCTGTAAGTACGAATAGTTGTGTATGTTTGGTCCGGAAAGGTTTTTAGGATGCACTAACCTTCGCCTGGAGTCTAGGATGAGCTGCAGCCTACTTCTGACACTAATAAAGGATAAAGCGGTTCAGTAAATGGAATGAATTTTTTTCTTTCTTTTTTTTTTTTTTTTTTTAATAAGAGTGTCAATATTCATAATGTAATTTTTTGTTGTGTTTGATTTCATAAGTTTTAAGTTCTCCAATGTTCAGTTCAGTTCATTTTCTGTAGCTGCTTAATCCTAATTAGGGTCGCGGGGAGGCTGGCGCCCATCCCAGCCAACTTCGGGCGAGGGCAGAGTACACCCTGGACAGCTCGCCAGGCCATCGCAGGGTGGAAACACGCCGACGGCTTTGCAGCTACTCTTGTCGAAAGTCAGCAATGATTCTTTTACATGCCTCACACCATAGACATTGAGAGACATGGCCGGCCTTTGATAACCCAGTTAGCTGCACTGGGGGGGGACAGTGACAACCTTGTGGAGAGTGGGAATCGAACCACCAACCTTTGGATCAGCGATCCAGCGCCCTATACCACTACACCACCACTGCCCGCTAGTTCGCCAATGTATTTGTTGATATTTTATATGGGGTTTTAATAGTTCAGCATGTGCATATTAAAAAGTAGTGTTTGATAAATGATAGTTATACCACTTCACAATTGAATGGTCAAACCTGATTGGT
>CM045741.1:17797515-17802515 GCA_024760905.1 Plotosus lineatus
TTGTGTTTGATTAAGATTTTATATTTTTTTCACATCGCCATATAATACAGAGATCGGCGGGGGAAAAATAATCAACTGAAAAAGTTAAAAATTATTTTTTAGCGGCACTTTTGCCAGCGCTTTGTCGGATCCGTCAACCAGATAATATAAAATGAGTGGCCTAATGTTTTTGTCGTGTATGCCTCACAGCAACAAGGCTATGGGTTTGAGTCCTGGGCTCAGGCATTTCTATGTGGCGTTTGCTTATGCTTTCCATGCTTGTGTGAGTTTCTCTGACAAGTGGATAACAAGGCAAAGTTAAAATTACAATTTAAAAAAGTGGAATGGCCCGGTAGGTGCTTGGTGTTGTAGTCCATGTTTGTGGGCTGCGGTGTGTTTTGAGGAGTGGGGTCTCTGGTCGATTGAAGTGCATCGCTTATTTTTGAGTTGTGTTACGCAATACAGTACTATGAACTTATCAGTAAGTCCTTGATGTGATCTTATTATAGATTAAAGACGCATGAAGTTCATGTTTCATTCTGTAAATACCATGATTCATCCAACTGTCAGCAACCCAGTCTTCAATACAACAACACAGTCCCTCGTCTTGACTGGCTCTGATTGGTGAGAATCTCCATCACATGGTTTATTGATTAGTTAGAGCACTCTTTTATATATTGCAGAATTCGGTAATATCAAGATTGGCAATAAAAATCCAAACAAATGACTCATGGTGTAGTGCTATTTGAAGACCAATATTTAATCATTTTGTCCGCAAAGCTAGTGATTTTATGCAACAAAATGTCAATTAGTTTAAAAAGCGGCCATTTTGTATTTATTGAACCTAAGTAAAAATGAACACATATTTGAGTGCACAGAATGGCAAACAAATCAATTGGCTTTGTATGGCAGTAAAACGAGACCTGATTCAAATACAGTTAATGAATCTGTTTCAGTTTTTTTTTGTCAACAAGTGAGTTAGATTTAACTGAAGTCAGATGTAATGAAAAATTACATTTTAGCACAGTGCTAATATAAAAACACTAAATGATCAGGACTAATGAATCCTAAAAATGTGGTTAAGATTAACTACAGAACTAAATCAACTAATGATTTCTGAACAAAATTGCCAGTCTTAAGATCTGCAGCTATTTTGACATTCATGTCTTTGGGAGAGTTTTGCCTGGCATAGTGGTTGGCATGTTGGCCTCGCAGCAAGAAGGTCCTGGGCTCAAATCCAGGATTCAGGCATTTCTGTGAGGAGTTTAAATGTTCTATCTACACTTGTGTGGGTTTTTTCTGAGTGCTACGGTTTTCTAGCACAGTACAAAGACATGCGCATTAGGCTCATCGGCTATTCCAAATTGCCCCAGGTGTAAAGGTGAGTATGAATGGCTTGTGTGTTGACCCTTTGATGGTCTGGTGAACTACTTGGTGTATACCCTACTTTTGCCTAATGTCGACTGAGATAGTTTCCAACCATGACCTTATAGGATTAAGCAGTTCGGCAAATGAGTGAGTGCGTGAGTGCGTGAGTGCATGCGTGCGTGCGTGCGTGAGTGTGTGCATGCGTGAGTCCGTGCATGAGTGACTGCGTGACTGAGTCAGTGCGTGCGTGCGTGCATGAGTGAGTGAGTGCATGAGTGAGTGCGTGAGTGAGTGCATGAGTGAGTTAGTGCATGAGTGCGTGCATGAGTGAGTGAGTGTGTGAGTGCGTGAGTGTATGAGTGCGTGCATGAGTGAGTGAGTGAGTGTATGAGTAAGTGTGTGCGTGAGTGCATGAGTGAGTGAGTGTGTGTATGAGTGAGTGTGTAAGTGAGTGCATGCTTGAGTGCGTGAGTGAGTGCGTGAGTGAGTCAGTGCGTGAGTGTGTGCGTGAGTGCGTGCATGAGTGAGTGCGTGAGTGTGCGCGTTAGTGTGTGCATGAGTGTGTGCATGAGTGAGTGCGTGAGTGCGTGAATGAGTAAGATTTTGGAGTGAACTGATATTTGTGTATCCTTTGAATGAATAATGCTCATACCTGTAATTCAGGTCCAGACACATGTAAAATCTATACTAAGACATTGCTGATGCCTTGTGGTGGATATCTTGAATAACTTAATTATGGGCAGTCGTAGCCTAATGATTAGAGAAGCGGCTTTGGGCCCAAAAGGTCGCTGGTTTGATTCCCGAACCAGCAGTAAAAATGAGTGAACAGCACCTTCCCTTCCTCCACATAAATTGCTGAAGTGCCCTTGAGCAAGGCACCTAATCCCCAACTGCTCTCCGGGCGCCCCAGTGTGTGTGTAGCAGCCCGCTGCTCTGTGTGTGTGTGTGTGTGTGTGTGTGTGTGTGTGTGTGTGTGTGTGTGTGTTCACTCTGGATGGGTTAAATGCAGAGGAAATAATTTCCCTTATGGGATTAATATGTGTTATTCCAACCAGGACCTCTTTCTACACACTATTTACATTTCTTCGAGCATTTCTTTACTCTTTGTTGATAGCAAAGGCTGACATGTCTTCTGGCAGTTGCGGCACTGTGGCTGCGGTTATTAAAAAGTCGATCATGCATGTTTTTTCATCAGATGCAATTATGTATTACAATAGTGCGATATTTAACTATATTAAAAGAAATGGATTAAATGAACAGAATTAATGTGCTGGATCAGTGGCAATGTGCCAGTGTCCGTTACTTAAAAACTTAATTTACTCTGCCGCTTTGTACAACACCAAGGCTTTACATCAGTCGTTGGCATGTTGCCACGTTGCCCTTGGCAACCAAGTTTAGATATTCAGCAATCATTTTGTAACCCACAACAACCACTTTTTTAAACACATATATGAATAAAAATGCTCCACCTTAAATACAATTTGCAGTCTATGTATATTAATGTATAGTCCGAACTAGTCTATATTAAGTCTGCCTGTGTAACACCACTATGTCGTCCAGATGAAACTGGATGAAAGTTCTTAATTCATAGTGTTGCACAGATTAGGAACACAGTCCACGTGCACTCAGAACAGAGTCATAAATAAGAGGCAAGCAGAGATCATATACCGAAGAGCAAAAGCTGTAAACATTGGTTTGGTACGCACCAGCAACAACACAGCGGCAATACTTCGCAACTTGATCTTGAACTTGACAGTCTGTTTATAGTGTGCTGGGGTCATGTGATAAAGAAATGAATTAAGTTCTGCAGAGCATGCTGGGTAGTAGACTGTGCAGACTGGTTAGACTTCGTAGACACGTTAACAGCCTGTAATTTGTTTACCTTAGCAATGAAAAAAATTTTTTTTTTCAGTCACTAGCTATGAGTGTGGGGCTGGTGGTGTGGTGGTTAGGGTGCTGTGCTCAAGATTGGGAGGTTGTGTGATCAAATCCCAGTTAGACCCCCGGGCAAGGTCTTAACCACAAGTGTGTCTCTGTTCACTCAGCAGTATAAATGGGTACCAGTAAAAATATACTGGGAAGGTAACCTGCGATGGACTGGCGTCCCATCCAGGAGGAGTTGAACTCCTGGTCGCTTCACGCAATGGAAACTGGGTATAAGCACCGGCCTGATGAGCCGCTATGGCTCGGGTGTAAAAAGCCCAAAGGACTTTACCTTACCTAGCTATGAGCAGCTGATAGCTCTACCCCTATAGTGGAGGTGTTATATATATATATATATCTTCTTCTTCTTTTCGTTTCGGCTCTTCCCTTTTTTTCTCAGGGGTCGCCAAAGCGAATCATCTACCTCCATCTTCATGGAAGTCATAGTAATGATTCGACTGTTTGATTTGGCATAGGAGTTTGGTGAGAAGAGTCTTCGGTTGCCAGATAATGTGTATTTATCACTGGTCGTCACACTTTTGGCTATTTTACAGATGGCCTCTATGAAAACAGAATGTTCATGTTATTTTATTATCGGATATTTTTGAGTTTTTAAAAGTTTCCTTTCAAGATTTTTTTTTGCCTTCAATTTTTTAAACTGATGAATGAAAACGTCTTGATCTTTCCCAAAACTGTCTGTTAAATCTCTGTTTGTATTTTTTGTTTTGTCGTTAGTGCAGTGCTTCTCAATTATTTTCTTTGGCGCCCCCTCTAGGAAGAAAAAACATTTCACCCCCCCACCACCACCACCATCACCACCACCACCATCACCCCGCAAGCAACTATAAATAGTATTATTTGTTTATAACATTGCTATTAGTACACTTCTGCATAACATTGTATCTTTATTAACATTAAAAACAAGAAAGAAAGTAATATAGTTCAACTTACAATCAAGAAAAACTTCATTAATGTTGTTTTTTTAATCTGTTAATAGAAAAGATTTAAGGTGCACCAATGTGCCTGAAATTTAAAAAATACACCCTTATTTAAACTCATTTAACTTATTTATGCCTTAATATCTTCGTCTCTCTCGCCACCTTTCTCTTCGTTACTGTTAGAAATTTTTCCATTGTTGTTTCTTGAGAGGTTGTTGACTGCATTTCATATCGTTTGCTCTTGGGAAAAACTGCTACACCACAGTGAGACAATCAGAGCGCCACTGCCAACTACTGGAGTGGAGGTGCAATTACACTTAATTCTCGTACACTATTCCAGAAAAGGTGGAGCAGTGGTGGTCTAGTGGTATAGTGCGCTGGATCGCTGATCCAAAGGTTGGGGGTTCGAGTCCCACTCTCCACAACGTTGTCACTGCCCCCCCCACCCCCACCCCCACCCCCAGTGGAGCTAACTGGGTTATCAAAGGCCGGCCATGTGTCTCACTGTCTATGGTGTGAGGCATGTAAAAGAATCATTGCTGACTTTCGACAAGAGTAGGCTGCAAAGCCGTCGGCGTGTTTCCGCCCTGCGATGGCCTGGCGAGCTGTCCAGGGTGTACTCTGCCCTCGCCCAAAGTTGGCTGGGATGGGCACCAGCCTCCCTGCGATCCAAATTAGGATTAAGCGGGTACAGAAAATGAACTGAACTATTCCAGAAAAGCTTGTTCCCCGAGGAATCACACCGCGTCCCCCCCGGCATCATACCGCACGCCCCACTATTTGAGAAGCACT
>CM045741.1:17805015-18027515 GCA_024760905.1 Plotosus lineatus
TCCTCCCGCAGTCCAAAGACATGCACTGTAGGTTAATTGGCCGTTCTAAATTGACCGTAGATTCTCTCCTGCAGCGGCACTGGAACCCAGTCGTATCGGCATTTGCCCTTCCATTGGATCCTTCCGGTGGCTCCGCGACAGGGGGGGACTTGCTGCTTGGGTAACAGCCTGTCCCTCATTACTCCCTACCCGGGCTCTGCGCACTGGGGAGTATCACCAGCTGGGGTACCAGCCAGAGCGCAGCCATAGTCCTTCGGGACTGACGGAGGCCTACCATACCATATATATATATATATATATATATATATATATATATATATACACATACATATATATATATATATATATATATATATATATATATATATGCTGTATAATGTGAATATTTTATTATCAATAAATATCACAGTAAAAATTACGTTTTTCTTAATCATTACTATGTTTTACTCCATTAATACTGTATTAATGAGTAAGACTGCCTATAGAATGTGTTTAAGAAGCATATTTTATCGCATGTAATAGATACATAGTATTTTCCTTCCAGTTGATCATTCGCGCATGTAATATGATACGTGGGGTTTTACTTCCAGGTACAAAACTCGCTGATTATCCTCATTCGCGGGAGGGGCCAGAACCGAACACCCGCGAATAACAAGGGCCTTCTGTACACTGATCATCCACACCACAAGGTGTTCTGACACCATTCTTTCATAGCCAGAATGAGCCGTTTCGGCAGGTTGAGCTACAGTCGCTCTTCTGTGGGATCACATTCGATTTACTAACCTTTACTCTACTCTACATACATATGGATGCCTCAGACACTCATGACATCGTTGCCATTTCATTGTTTGTTCTTCCTTCCTTCTTTCTTTTGGAAATCAGTGGATCCAGTCTTTTAGCCATCACAAACTGGCCCCTGTCAAAGTTATTCAGATTCTTACATTTTCAAATTTTTCCAAAGTGCACCACATTAACTTCAAGAACTGACTACTCACTTTCTGCCTAATACTTTGCAGATGTTGACAGGTGCCATGTTTTTCGCTTGATGTCACCATTATGGTTAATTCTGCGAAGGAGGTTATGTTTTCATGGCCTTGAGTTTATTTATTTGTTTTTCTCGCTGTCTGTTAGCAAATTCCTGTCCGCAGTATTTGACGGATTATTCTGAAATTTTTATGGTGGGGAGGTGATTACACAAGCTCTCTCTCTCTCTCTCTCTCTCTCTCTCTCTCTCTCTCTCTCTCTCTCTCTCTCTCGCTCTCTCATATGCATCCATTGCCTTGTTAATGTGAATGTAAAGTACCTGGTTGAGTGGTACTGTGGCATAGTGGTTAACATGAATGGAGCAAGAAGGTCCTGTGGAGTTGTTCTTCCTGTACCTGCATAAGTTTCTTCTTCCAGTTTCTGTTTCTCACCACAGTCCAAAGACATGCTCATGAGGCTTACTGTTTTCTTTCCAAGCTGCCCCTAGGCATGAATGTGAGTGTGAATGGTGGTGTATGTACTGGCCCTGCAATAGACTGTCTGTTTAGGGTGTACTCTGCCTTCACCCAGAGTTGGTTGACATTGGTTTCAGCCTATTAAGGGACGGATGGTAAGCGATAACTTGGAGATGGACAAATTGGTTTGGCAAATGAATGAATGAAATCAATGAATGAAGAAGGTTCCAAAGTCGTCGTCTTTTCCTTTCGGCTTTTCCCTTCAGGGGTCGCCACAGAAAATCATCTGCCTCCATCTCACCCTATCCTCTGCATTTTCTTCTCTTACACCAACTACCTTCATGTCCTCCTTCCCCACATGCATAAATCTTCTTATTGGTCTTCCTCTAGACCTTCTGCCTGGTAGTTCCAACCTCAGCATCCTACTACCAACATACTCACTATCCATCCTATGTACATGTCCAAACCATCTCAATCTAGCGTCTCTGACTCTCTGTCTCTAAAACATCTTACATGGGCTGTCCCTCTGATGTACCCAGTCCTGATCCTATCCATCCTCGTTACTCCCAAAGAGAATCTCAACATTTTTGGAAGAAAGTCTATGAAAGAAATCAAAGGAAACCGTTTGTAGTGATTTAGCTTAGAGGGCTCTGACTCGGACTTCTTAAGGAGACATGCGATTCCTGCAAAACTTGAATATGATCTGAAACCCGACTTGATAACAGAGACGAATTTATCAAAACAAATGGTACAAGACGTTGACAAGACAAATGGTACAACCCAATGGTATTGGGTTCAGGGAGCAGATAAGTCAAGATGATACAATTTTTGTCACCAGTAATACCTTCAAAATCATAATCAAAGGCAATAAGTTTACTTCGTATTAAACATATGATTGTATAAGCAATAGAGGCTGAGGACACACAAGGCAGAAGCCAAATAAATGCTGTTGTGAGGGTGCATGAATATACCCTGTCACACCATGGACAGTGCAGATTTGCGAGCACAGAATGACATGCACACGTGGTCTGATTCGTGAAACCTTTGCACAGTATCAAAACAAGAGGTCATTCGAGTGTGAGTGATGAATCATTTTCCACTGTGTGGATGCAAGCTACTGCCCACTGATCCTCTCATATACATGTAATTTACAGGAAATATTTCCAGCCAGAACATTACATACACCTACACTAAAGATATTCAATCTCAGTTTTGTTGACTGTGTATTTCTTCAGGGAAGTCAATTAGGGCGTCTATACTGTTCACATTAGAGGTAATTTTAAATGAGACATATCACACCCCATTTTTGGCTAATTTAAGCTATTCCCTTAGTTGTTTTGTAAAATTTATTTTAAAATAAATTCAATTGTTCTTTTTCCCATGCAATTTTGAAATAAATAAATAAATAAACCCTGAAGAGTGAGACAGAAGGTTTTTGCAGCTCGGCTTCACATATTTAAAATCTAAATAAGTTTCAATGTGCTTCATGCTATGAACCTTAATGAAGAATCTCATGAATGTCATCCATACCCTGCTCAAATCGTATGAGGAAAAGCACCCAATACCTGTTTTTCAATAAAACTTTATTTATAAAAGCATCTCACTTTAATTAAGTTTGTTGATAATTTTAGAGACATTCAATTATCAAACTAATTGCATCAGCACTGTAGATCCCATAGGGACTCCTTTACAAACAACATTACAGGAAATTAGCAAACAGCTATTACTTCAGCAGTTTGCATTAGCTAGGGCAGTGGTGGTCTGGTGGTATGTGCACTGGATCGCTGAATCTAAGGTTGGGGGTTCGAGTCCCACTCTCCACAAGGTTGTCACTGTCCCCCCCAGTGCAGCTAACTGGGTTATCAAAGGCCGGCCATGTCTCTCACTGTCTATGGTGAGAGGTTCATGTAAAAGAACCATTGCTGACTTTCGACAAGAGTAGCTGCAAAGCCGTCAGCGTGCTTCTGCCCTGCGATGGCCTGGCAAGCCGTCCAGGGTGTATTCTTCCCTTACCTGGAGTTGGCTGGGATGGGCACCAGCCTCCGCGCGACCCTAATTAAGATTAAGCGGTTACAGAAAATGAACTGAAGCTTGCATTAGCTAAATGTATTCATTCATTTTGCAATTTTGTTGAGGAGAGGTACGACACGTATAAATGAAAAATGTAATACCGAGAAAGAGGGTCTTGGTGTCATAGTAGTTTGTACGTCCTCCTCACTGCAAGATGGTTCTGGGTTTGAGTCCCGGGCTGAGGTGTTTGTTTGTGGAGATTGCATGTTTTCCTCATGCTTGTGTGGGTTTCTTCGGGGTACTCCGGTTTCCTTGCTCAGTCCAAGAACATGTGCATTGGCCAATCTGGCTGTTCCAAATTGCCCTAGTTGTGTATGGATTGTGTGTTCGCTCAGAGGAGGTCTGGCAAGTTGTTCAAGGTGTACGCTGCTTTTGCCCAGTGTCAGCTGAGATTGTCGCAGCCTCCCTACGACTTGAGTGGGAGTAGGCGGTTCCACAACTGAGTGAGCTGAGTGAGCAGGAGAGTATTATCCATCGTTAAATGTATCTAGAGCATTAAAATATACTGGACAACAGTAAAAATATGAAAGTTCACATTATATATAAACTTAGATACCTAAAAATGCTTAGGAGTTACGCCATTACAAGGTAATGTCATTATAAACCTATATTCAAATGTACATATATCGATGAATATAATAATATACAGTACAGCTTAAAAATGTTTTGTATGGCCCCCAGTGCAGCTACTAACTGGGTTAGCAAAGGCTGTCCATGTCTCTCGCTGTCTATGGTGAGAGGTTCAGGTGAAAGAACCATCACTGACTTTTGTCAAGAGTAGCTGCATAGCCGTCGGCGTGTTTCTGTCCTGCGATGGCCTGGTGAGCTGTCCAGGGTGTAATCTGCCAAAGACCAGAGTTGGCTGAGATGGGTGCCAACCTCCTCGTGACCCTAATTGGATTAAGCAGTTTGTAAAATGAATGAATGAATGTTTTGTATGAAGGCTCAGTGGTTTAGCCCTGTTGCCTCTTAGCAAGAGGGTTCAGGGTTTGAATCTTTGCCATGATCCGTTCTTTGTGATGTTTGTTCTGCTTGTGTTTGTTTAAGTTTCTTCTGGGTACACTGGTTTCCTTCATGCATAACCATTAGGTCAACTCACGACTCTAAATTGCCTATAGATGTGAATGGTTGTTGGTTAGCCATCAGAAGTCATCTTGGCAGTGTACGTCACCTCTCAGATACTTCATAGATAGGCTCCACCTTCCCTATTATGACTCTGGCATATAAGTGCTATCGATGATGGATGGATTAATGATTTATATGCCTACTATTGTGGAAAACGTCACTTGCGTAACCTGGTTTTTAATCAGCGGTTTTGTGTGAAATTTATTTAGCACTATTTATGGCAAAAGTACTTATATTTTATGTTTCCTACAGTTGGCTTTTCTCCAGGTATTGTTTGGTAGATTGTTTTGAATGTTTTTTTTTGTTTGTTTTTTTTTACAGATAATGGCATTAGGATCATTGTTTTGTCTTTACGAATGGTATACTGTCATCCAGTTTGCACACAGGCCGCCTGCTGCGGTGCTGCTGCCAGCATCCGTAAATTTTAATTGCTGTCAGTGGAAGTGCAAAGGGTTGCATTTGCACCATCTCTCATAACTTGTACACACAGATGATGCTAAATATCAAATCTAAGCTCTAAATAATAAGTCTAAATTGAATTAGGCATGGGAACCACAGTGCCATAGTAGTTAGCATATCCTTCACATAGCAAGAAGGCCCTGCGTTTAAATCCCAGGCTGGGCATCTCTGTGTATAGCTTGCCAATTTTCCCCATGATTGATCTCTGTCACAGACGCATGATTAACATAAGTAAAAAAAAAAAATGCAAGCCTAATTCTCTTATCTCTCTCATTCACTGATTGATCATGTGGAGGCTGGAGCCTAGCTTAGCCATCACTAAGCTTTCCCTGCAACCTTGATCCAAGTAAATGTAGGTAATGGATGGATAAGCAAATATGTCTCTTTAACCCAGTGCTTCTCAATTATTTTCTATGGCGCCCCCCCTAGGTAGAAAAAAAACATTTCACAAACCCCCACGAGCGACTATAAATATTATATTTGTCTATAAAATAGTTATTATTACACCTCTGTATAACACTATACAGTATCTATATTAACATTAAAAAGAAAAAAAAAGAAATATAGTTCAACTTGCAACAAAGAAAAACTTCATTCACTGTGTTTTTTAATTTGTAATAGAAAAGATTTAAAGTGCACCAATGTGTCTGAAATAAAAAAATACATCCTTATTTAAACTCATTCAACTTATTTATGTCTTAATAGCTCCGTCTCTCTCCACCTTTCTCTTCGTTCCTGTTAGAAAATTTTCCGTTTTGCTTGTGCGAAAAACCACTATACCATAGTGTGACAATGAGAGCGCCACTGCCAACTACTGGAGTGGAGGTGCAATTACACTGAATTCTTGTACACAATTCCAGAAAAGCATGTTCCCCACGGCATCACACCATGCCCCCCTGGCATCATATTGCGCGCCCCACTATTTGAGAAGCACTTCTTTAACCATTCTTTTAAATGATGTCTTATAGGCAGTAATTAGATATCTTAAATCAATCGACAAAGGAAGTGTTTGGGTAACATGAAGTGTATGCAGTTTGGTGCAACAGTGAGTGTTACTGCCTCACATCAAGAGTGTTCTGCACTCAAACCTCGTGGTTGACCTTTCTATGCTTCTTTTCTCCATTCCTCCCCCGGGTACTCCAGTTTCCACCTGAAACACTTCAACCACATATGGATTAGGTCAAGTGAAAACTCTAAATTCCCCAGTGCAGCTAACTGGGTTATCAAAGGCCGGCCATGTCTCTCACTGTCTATGGTGTGAGGAATGTAAAAGAACCATTGCTGACCTTCGACAAGAGTAGGCCGCAAAGCCGTCGGCGTGTTTCCCCCCCTGCGATGGCCTGGCGAGCTGTCCAGGGTGTACTCTGCCCTCGCCCGAAGTTGGCTGGGATGGGCGCCAGCCTCCCCGCGACCCTAATTTGGATTAAGCGGTTGCAGAAAATGAACTGAATGAAAACTCTAAATTATCCCTCAGTGTGAATGTGAGTGTGTATAGTTGGTCATCTTTGTGTTAGCCTTGTTGATCAAGGTGGACCACAGATATCACACAAAGTCAATTAGATTTGACTTCAGTTTCCTCCAAAGGTTAAAATGTATAGATAATGGATGTCTTTAGTCCAGGTCGATGTACACATTGGGGGGATCACTTATTTCAGTAATATTCACTGAGCCTGAGACAAAAAGGTTTTAATAAATACCTCAGAGGAACATAAAAAGTAAACTAGGTAGTAGCATAGAAGGACTATAATCTGCATTGTTCCTATTATGTTATCAAATGTTTGCATCCAACTCCCATTTACTGATGGGACAATATAAGATATTGCAAGATATCAGCAGGTACAGTGTGGTGCATTTCTGCTAGGTTTTCAGAAGTATTTTTCATTATTTTTCTTGGCAGTAATCAGTAAGCAAACATCATAAAAGGTCAGTAGATTTATGCTAAAGCACAAGTATAATTGTATTTTAATTATAACCTCTAAAAGTAGTGAGCTTTGGGCTCAGAACACTGAGTTCCAAGTTCCACAGCAAATGAAATCAAAGTTTTATGATCCATTTACATATTTTTACCATGACAGATGCATGACATGACAGAGGCAGAAACAGATAACATTCAAACTAATTTAAACTTTTGGTATAAAAAACAGGAAAACTTGGTATACACAACAAGTAATCCATGTCCTGTTAGTGTATGTTTTTGAACTTGTTTAAACTTTTATTGTATGCCAGATGAAACCTCAAGAAAACCAAATTAAATCAAAATTTTTATTGTTCATTTTTATTGTTCATTTTTTTTTTAACTCTGACAGTGATTATCCCACACGTTCTAAGGGATTGTGACAAAGCATGTGTATTTGACAGCCATTTTGATTCAAGCATGATCGATTTGGGATAATATAGACTGACTTCCTGATGAACCAGTCTTACTGGGCAAATTCCTGTGTAATATAATAATCGGAATATATATATATATATATATATATATATATATATACATATATATATATATATATATATATATATATAGAGAGAGAGAGAGAGAGAGAGAGAGAGAGAGAGAGGATTTTCTGAGTAGATCCTTCCATAAGAGAGTGCTCAATACTTTTTGGTAGAGCAAATAACAATAAAAATAAAAGGACAGGACAAAGACTTTCTATTGAAACTCCATTTATCACTACAGATCTGTTTCGTGGGGTGGTGAAACCATCCTCTCTCTTCAGGTGATTATAGAAGAATGATTACAAAGTGCTGGGGGCGGTACTATGTCGATGAACATGGCGTCCTTTAGATGGGGTGGTGTTCATTATGTAATCGGGGGCGGGTTCTCTTAAATATTGGTATCGATACATGCATATATGTGCATACATTTTTTTTACATGCCCGTGGACTCATATATCTACACACACACACATTTATATATATATATATATATAGGTATCCATACATACACATTTACATACACGTATATATATATGTATATTTTATATATATGTATACATATATATGTACACATACATACACGTGCGTATACACATACACACACATACACAAGTATATATAATGTTTAGATACAGATTGATACAATCAAATACTTAGTGTACTTCAGTGGGTGTGTTGCATAATAATGATTTTTTTCCTGTGTCGGCATGAAGTTACGAGTTCATTTCTTTTATTTAATGAAGACAGTTCGGGTCTGTATATAATGAGGAACTTCTCCCTGAGGCATAAATTGCATCTTTTGTTTGAGCTGTTGTATGTCGGGTGTGATGATAAAATTCTCCATGAGATCTGGTGATCAATGTTCGTATCTTTGAGTGTCCAGATGTGCTTGCTGAGTTCGGTGTAGTTTCTACTTTTTTCGTTGCGGAAGGATGCGATGTGGTTCCTGTATCTGGTTTTAAAAGTGTTTTCTGTGAGTCCGATGTATGTTTCTGTTGTATTATTGTCTGTACGTGTGACGGTGGCTTGGTAGATGACTGATGATTGCAGACAGTTCCTGTTTTTCTGCTGGCAGTTGCATTGCGTTCTTTTGTTTAATGAGTTAGTGTCGTCGGCATTGTCATGCAAAGCCAGAGTGCGCTTGTTGTGATTTTCTATTATTTGTTTAGTGTTGTTCATGCAGCTGTAACTGATCTTGAGGGTGTTGCGGTTGAAAATTTTCCGGAGTTTATGGTAGGTACTTTGAATGTTGGAACTATGACAGGAAAAGGTAGAAAGCTGGCTGACATGATGCAGAGGAGGAAGGTAGACATACTGTGTGTTCAGGAGACCAGGTGGAAAGGTAGCAAGGTTAGAAGCTTAGGAGCAGGGTTGAAGCTGTTTTTCATGGTGTGGATGGGAAGAGAAATGGAGTAGGAGTCATCTTGAAGGAGGGGTTTGTCAGGAATGTTCTAGAAGTGAAAAGAGTGTCAGACAAAGTGATAAGTCTCAAGTTAGAAATTGAAGGCGTGATGTTCTATGTTGTTAGTGCTTATGCCCCTCAGGCAGGATGTGAGCAAGAAGAGAAGGATAGATTCTGGAGTGAGTTAGATGAAGTGATGCAGAATACCCCCAGAGGTAAAAGAGTGGTCATTGGGTTAGACTTCAATGGACATGTTGGTGCAGGAAACAGAGGGGACGAGGAAGTGATGGCCAGGTTTAGTATCCAGGACAGGAACGCAGAAGGACAGATGTTGGTAGAGGTTGCAAAAATGATGGAAATGGCTGTGGTAAATACTTTCTTCCAGAAGAGACAGGAGCATAGGGTGACTAATAAAAGTGGAGGTAGGAGCACACAGGTAGACTACATCTTGTGCAGGCAATGTACTTTGAAGGAAGTCAGTGACTGCAAAGTAGTAGCAAGTGAGAGTGTTGCCAAACAGCATAGGATGGTGGTGTGCAGGATGACGCTGATGGTGAGGAAGGTGAAGAAGGCAAAGGCAGAGCAGAAGATAAAGTGGTGGAAGCTGAAAAAGGAAGAGTGTCGTGTTGTCTTCAAGGAGGAGTTGAAACAGGCTTTGGGTGGTCAGGAAGTGCTTCCAGATGACTGGACAACTACAGCTAATGTGATTAGGGAGACAGGTAGGAGAAGACTTGGTGTGTCATCTGGAAGGAGAGGAGATAAGGAGACTTGGTGGTGGAATCAGGAAGTGCAGGAGTGTGTACAAAGGAAGAGGTTAGCTAAGAAGAAGTGGGACATAGAGAGGACTGAAGAAAGGAAACAGGAGTACAGGGAGACACAGCGTAAGGTGAAGGTAGCGGTGTCAAAGGCCAAACAGAGGGCGTATCTCTATTTCTCTGCTGTGCAGGATGTGCAGCAAGTTAGAATGATAAAGGACAGAGAGGGAAATGTATTGACTGATGGCAGAAGTGTGCTGGGAAGATGGAAAGAGTACTTTGAAGAGCTGATGAATGAGGAAAATGTGCGAGAAAAAAAGAGTAGAAGAGGTGACCGTCAAGGACCAGGAAGTAGCAAAGATTAGTAAGGGATAAGTGAGGAGGGCATTGAAGAGGATGAAGAATGAAAAGGCAGTTGGTCCTGATGACATACCGGTGGAGATATGGAAGTGTCTAGGAGAGGTAGCAGTAAATTTCCTGACAAGAACATTCAACAAGGTCTTAGAGAGTGAGAGGATGCCAAAGGAATGGAGGAGAAGTGTGATGGTGCCCATTTTTAAGAACAAGGGAGAGGTGCAGAGTTGTGGCAACTACAGAGCGATAAAATTGATGAGCCATACGATGAAGTTATGGGAAAGAATAGTGGGAGCTAGACTAAGGGCAGAGGTCAATCTTTATGAACAACAGTTTGGTTTCATGCCAAGAAAGAGCACCACAGATGAAGTGCTTGCCTTGAGGATGTTAATAGAGAAGTACAGAGGTCAGAAGGAGCTGCATTGTGCCTTTGTGGATCTGGAGAAAGGTTGCCGAGAGAGGAACTGTGGTATTGCATGAGGAGGTCTGGAGTGGCAGAGAAGAGTTCAAGGTGGAGGTAGGACTGCATCAAGGGTCAGATCTGAGCCCCTTCTTGTTTGCTATGGTGAAGGACAGGCTGACAGACGAGGTTAGACAAGATTCCCCATGGACTATGATGTTTGCAGATGACATTGTGATCTGCAGTGAGAGCAGAGAACAAGTGCAAGAAAATCTAGAGAGGTGGAGGTATGCCCTGGAAAGGAGGGGATTGAAGGTTAGTCCTAGTAAGACAGAATACATGTGTGTGAACGACAAGGACCCAAGAGGAACTTTGAGGTTACAGGGGGCAGAGATAAAGAAATATATCTTCAAAAAATCAGAATACATGTGTATGAATGACGAGGACCCAACAGGAACGGTGAGGTTACAGGGAAAAGAGATAAGGAAGGTGGAGGATTTTAAGTACTTAGGCTCAACAATCCAGAGCAATAGAGAGTGTGGAAAAGAAATGAAGAAGCGTGTGCAGGCTGGTTGGAATGGTTGGAGAAACGTGTCCAGTGTGATGTGTGATAGGAAGGTATCGGCAAAAATGAAAGGAAAAAAGTGTACAAGACTGTGTTGAGGCCAGCGATGATGTATGGTTTAGAAACAGTGGCTCTGGGGAAAAGACAGGAGGCCGAGCTGGAGGTAGCGGAGATTAAAATGTTGAGCTTCTCTTTGAGAGTAACGAGGATGGATAGGATCAGGAATAAGCACATCAGAGGGACAGCCCATGTAAGAGGTTTTGGAGACAAAGTCAGAGAGGTAAGATTGAGATGGTTTGGACATGTACAGAGGAGGGATAGTGAATATATTGGTAGTAGGATGCTGAGGTTGGAATTACCAGGCAGAGGGCCTAGAGGAAGACCAAAAAAAAAGATTTATGGATGTGGTGAAGGAGGACATGAAGGTAGTTGGTGTAAGAGAAGATGCAGAGGATAGGGTGAGATGGAGGCAGATGATTCGCTGTGGTGACGCCTGAAGGGAACAGCTGAAAGGAAATATATATATATATATATAAACACAAACTGATGAAAAAGAAAATAAGTCACCAAACTTTGCTGAATTTTCTGGTGCTCCCAGAGACAATTTTAATAAATAAAGGCAATACAGAGCTTAGATAGTCCTACTGAGACCTAGTAGCACGGCTCATAACTACTTTAGGGTCGCGGGGAGGCTGGTACCCATCTCAGCCGACTCAGGGCAAGGGTGGGGTATACCCCAGACAGCTTGACAGGCCATCGCAGGATTATGATGATGATTATGATGATTATGATGATGATGATGATTATTATTATTATTATTACTACATTTTTTTTTCATTTATTTATTCATTTTTGCTTTTGTTGTTAGAATTTCTAAAAGCCACAGAGATTTGTGTTTGTCTCCCTCTTGTTATCTGTACCCACATGCTGAGAGGCACAGTTTGAGCTGTGCTTGAGCTGTTGTGATCATTGAGGAGAAAAAAGTGCAGGCAGATGCAGGGAAGAATGAAATTGGAAGAAAAAGCTTTAATGACAGTCGCATGGTAGTTATGACAAAGCTATTTTTAGATATGCTTGCAGTTCAGCAGACAGATTGCAGTACTGTTACCGTCAGCAAGACCTGATTTTTTTTTTTTTTAAACATAAAATTATTTGACAGTACTAAAATGTCCAGTATTTTTATTTGAGTTTATTCGTGTGTACTCACCAACCTAAAAGTTAAAAAATTGTAAGTGTATACTTCTGTAGTTCTGAGCTGTGAAGTGTTTCTAGGCTATGAGTCTTTTGGTCAAAGTTATCTGATATATCAGACTAACTCTCACATACAGTCCTAGGAGAGAGGATGGGTCTGGGCAATAGAAAATATTGATATTATTCATTCATCTGCATACTGCTAATTAGGGTCGCAGGGAGGCTGGCACCCATCTTTTTTTGTGTTTATTTTATAGCAGTTTATGTGTTGTTGATTTGAGCCTTCTTTTCTCTTTGTAACTTGACTCCTTGAACAACCGCACAAGAATTACTATTAAAAATCCTGAATCCTGAATCTCAGCCGACTCTTGACGAGGGCAGAGTGCACCGTATCTACCGCAGGGCAGAAACACGTGGATGGCTGTGTAGCGTACTCTTGACAAAAGTCAGTAATGGTTCCATTAGATTCCTCTCACCACAGACAGTGAGAGACATGGCTGGCCTTTGATAACCTAGTCAGTTGCACTGGGGGACATCAGTGGCAGCTGTTGATGGTGGAGCTTGAACCCCCAACTTTGGGATTGGTACTCCAGCACCTTATCACCGGGCCATCACTCCCCATATTTATATTATTTCCAACACAATATTGTGAGATTTTAAGACTGTACTTTGTTGCTATTAGTTTGCTGATAATTTGTTGGTAAACTTGTATATATTGTAATATGATGACTGCATTTCATTTATCAAAAGTCATAAAATTAAAAAATGAAATCTTCGTGGAAATTATATATTGTATATTATGTATATTATGTATATTTTACATATAATTTTCCTTTGAGCTTTCGAAACCCAGACATTTTCTGGTCTTTCTAAAGTGCATACAAATGTCTGGGTTTCGAAAGCATTCAATGTGTGCTCAGGGATTGAGCTTTAACAGGTCATATTGCGGAGAAATTCAGCATTGCTGTTGAAGATATTGGCATCCTGGCCTGTCTGCTCTTTCAGATATGAAGGATCCCAGGAGAGTCCTGTGTACAGTGCAGTGCTTTGTGGCAATTAATTGTCTGCTGCTGGGTCACTGATCCGATGTTCATGTGTTTTACTGTATTTTAAATGTGGGTTATCCCACTGGGTGAAGTGATTGTGAACATAGGTCAAGAGGCACCTTCAACATGCACCTTCGAGTATGGATAGTGACCTGGGTGTCACTACCCATAACACCATTGGCACTGTCCCATTAGAGAGCTGGAGAGAACAAAAATATAGAGTAAAGAGGTAGATCTTAAGAAAAGAGAAAGGACTTAATAAGGTTTTTCCTTACCTACTTTTATTTGATATCTTTTAGTACCTCAGTCTACTATTGGGTCAACCTTTTGAATTGATGGGGGGGGGGGGGGGTAGGTCTAAGACCGGATATTCCTTGATTCAGAAAAAAGCTCTGCAATGTTTCAGGTACAGTAAGCCCCGTTATTCGCAGGGTTCGGTTCCGGCCCCTCCCGAGAATCAAGATGTCCGCGAGTTCTGTACCCGGAAGTAAAACCCCATGTATCATATTACATGTGCCAATGATCAACCGGAAGTAAAATACTATGTATCTAATATGTAGCTTCTTAAACACATTCTATAGACAGTCTTACTCATTAATACAGTATTAATGTAGTAAAATGTAGTAATGATTAAGAAAAACTTTTTTACTGTGATATTTAGTGATAATAACAGCCGAAAGGAAAAGAAGAGGAAAGAAGAATCACAATTATTATTATTGAGGGTGATTGTGTTGTACCACTTATTTGTCATTCATGCTGGTCCAGTTTTCGACGCAGTCATAATAAACCAAATTCAATACATTTTCTGTAAAACACACACACACACACAAAGTGATTTTTCATTAAAACAAAAAACAATAATGTATCCACCAGGAATGAAATGCACTAATGGGAATGAAAGGAGAAAAAAAATGACACTGCATGTTTCCTTGAAGCAGTGGTTGCCCAGGTAACCATTTCAGTGATTACTACATGTCAGGGGTGGCTCCATATGCATATTTAATAAGCATTGCCCATCTAATGCTGTATATTTCCTCTGAGAAGAGCAATACCATCATATAAAACAAAAGAAATTGATTGAACATTTTAGATTAAGCTATATTACAATTTATTATAACACTTTATAACAGAGTCGTTTATTATGATCGTATCTTGCCTGTAAACATTTCCTTAAGGAATCTGAAAAATCCTCCCTGTTAAATAGGTACATGAGCCGAGATGTATCGCTGCAGTTTGTTTTTTTACAAGCTAAAATGTGAGCCGTTTTGTCGGAGAAGAGTTGGAAGTTGTGAACATGTCCTCTCGCCTCTGCAGAAGCAGCTCTTGCGTCATACAGTTTCCATAGCAGCCTTAGCCATACTGAGCTTGCACACACACACACACACACACACACACACACACACACACACACGCACATGCACACACACAGACACACACACGCACGCACACACACACACACACACACACACACACACACACACACACACACACACACACTCACACACACACACACACACACACACACACACACACACACACACACACACACACACACACACACACTCTGCTGCTATGTGGTCTATGGGGAACCAGACATGACTGTGGAAATCAGTGCAGCAATTTGCTTCATAGTGTACTCGATAGATATGCTTGATTTCAGTATTTGAATACATGTTGCATAAGTGTTCCGTGTTCAATGCTCAGACCTGAAAAAGCTATGTTTTTTTTCACCAAATATATTTTTTAAAAGTAAAAACAGCAGTCGAGAAACCCGACATAACTGTGTGAAAAGCGTCTTAAACTATTTTGTAGTATTAGGCCTGTGTGAGCAATGCGGCAAAAAAGGTACCACATTACCCCCAGTTGGATATCCTGTATACTGTAATAACTTTCCAAAAGGCTAAATAATATATATATATATATATATATATATATATATATATATATATATATAGATAGATAGATAGATAGATAGATAGCGTATGCTGGTAGGTTAATTATGTGAGCCCAATTGTAGATCAAATTACTTATATATTTGTCCAAATTAATAATGAACCAAACCAAGTCTTTTGATGAATAATGAATGTAATAATCAAATTAGTAAGTGACGTTTATTCATGTTGTACATACATAGTAGGAATGAGACTTTTTCAAAGACATTAAAGTTTCATTAAATGAAAGAAGAGCAGAATGCTCTAATCCTGTCAGCTATATCTCCAGTGTATATTTTGAGATGTATGGCATTTTATTTGCTCTATTATGAACAATTGTTACAAGATTTTGTGTTATTTGAAGATAATTAGACTTGTGATCTTGCCTTAGATTGAGCATTTCAAAGCAGATGTTATTTGCCATGCAGATGAGGATAAGAGTTAAGGAATCTTTCAAAAATTACATATTATTTTCATCAAATCTTAACTGAATGCAAAAGAATTAAACTGGGGGCGGCACTGTGGTGCAGTGGTTAGCACGTTTGCACAACAGCAAGAAGGCGTGGGTCTGACGCCATAGTCTTGAGGCGATTCTGTGTGGCGTTTACATGTTCTCCCTGTGCTTGCGTGGGTTTTCTCCGGGTACTCGGGTTTCTCTCGCATTCCAAAAAACAAGTACAGTAAACTATTTGGCTGCTCCAAATCGTCATTAGCTGTGACTGTGAATGTGTGTGTGTGTGTGTGTGTGTGTGTGTGCGTGTGTGTGCGTGTGTGTGTGTGTGTGTGTGTGTGTGTGTGTGTGTGTGTGAGTTAGCCCTGTAATAGCCTGGCAAGCTGTCCAGGGTGTACCTTGCCCTCACTCAGAGTCAGCTGAGATGGGCTACAATCTCCCTGCATGCCCACAACATTCACACAATCATTCACACCTAGAGGAGATTTAGAACAGCTTATAAAAGTATTGCGCATGTTTTCGGACTGTGGGAGGAAACCAGAGTCGACGTAGGAAGCCAACACAAGCACGGGCAGAACATACAAACTCCACACAGAAACGCTGGGGATTTGGCTGGGAATTGAACCCTGAATCTTCTTGCTGTAAGGCAGACATGTTAAGCACTACGTCACCATGCCGCCATAATAATAATAATAATAATGCCAAAGTAAACATCACATGACCCCCCCCCCCCCTTTTTTTTTTAAGAAACTGGACTTTTACAGATAGTTACAGAATGAGAGATTTCCTTTCGGCCTTTCCCCCTTTATCAGGGGTCACCACAGCAAATGATTTGCATGTTTAATTTGGTGTAGGTTTTTACGTCAGACGCCCTTCGTGACACAACCCTTTAACAAGGGACAGAAACACGCTGACGGCTTTGCAGCTACTCTTTATGAAAGTCAGCAATGGGTCTTTTACATGAACCTCTCACCATAGACAGTGACAGACATGGCTGGCCATTGATAACCCAGTTAGCTGCATTGGGGGGGCGGGGGGCGGCAGTGACAACCTTGTGGAGAGTGGGACTCGAACCCCCAACCTTAGGATCAGTGATCCAGCGCCCTTTACCACCAGGCCACCACTGCCCTAGCAGTGGATACGGAATATAAAGTGAAATTGGAAATGCAGGTGGTCTGTAATTGATCCTTTTCATCCTCAGTGTCTCCACGTGCCAGTATCTCAAAACCTCAGGCGATGATCCATGTAATGTTCCTCTCAGCGTGTGATATGGTTTTATTTCGTCTTTGTAACTCTCCACACGATTTAAATCTTCGTCAGGTTTGTTTATCTCCCGAATTTTATATCCAATGTGTTTTTGTTTAACACAGTGATGCAGGTTGGAATTTGTGCAAATCTTCAATGTATTCATGTCTTAGATGTAATTTTTCATAAAATTAAAAATTTCTGAAAATTAAAAAAAATAATAATAGTAATAATAATAGAAGAAGGCATAGAAGAGTGACGTAGAAGGCGCTGACATTTTTATTGCATTCAAGGATTTTAGTCAGATCACGTCATCGGATTTCTTCCATTGGTCCCGGGTCCAATTCGGATACTGTAGGCTCATAGTATGTCGGTGTTAGCCACATTTACTGCGAGCTGCAATACACCGTCGTCTCCCCATTCTATCAGAGCCAACTTGACTATTCTCAGCAATTTGTCTCGTAATAGTTTTTCCTTGGTATCAGAGCACACGGGCTTGCCTCCGCTCCCCAGACATCCCTGAGCCATAGGCACCCGTGATCCTATTTCTGGTTCATCAGACCCACCTTGCTTTAATCCTTAGAATTTTTCCTGCTTCCAACACAGTTTCCTTTTTCCCTTAAAAGATGTCATTGTACGCAAATAGCCAGTGTGCTTCAGTCTACAGGCATTTGCTTTAAATGTACAATTATTTCATGTCTTCTTCGACGACTAAAGGAGCTGTATTTGTGTGGAAACACTGGAGTGTGTGAAGGCCACATTATCTGGCACAGTGCTGTTCCATAACGACACCTACAGAGTGTCAAATCAGTGAACCTGGAAACAGGTGAGAAACACATGGCTGGGTGTGAGCTATCTGCCTTCTTATCTCACATTACTTTTGATATCTCCATCATTTCAGCTTTTCCCTTGTCCTCTATGATACACTGTTACTTGGTGTCTAGACTTTTTTGTGCTTTTTATATCATCTTGATAAATTTGGACTCGACAGTTGTTTTTCCTGTTTCGGCGGATGGATCATGAAAATCATACAAATGGAGGAATATGGAGACTACCATGAATTTCTGAGAAAACCTGGCATGACCTATGAGATAATGGTTGTAAGGGCTCATTTTTATTCAGCGGTGTTACAGCCAGAAAATTAGCATTAGCAGGCTAGTAGTTGGTTATTATTGGTAGAGTGGCGGTGTATTGCTACGAATAATAAATAAAATGAAGTTTACTTGTGATTACTTGCGGTTTACTTCGCATTCATTCATTCAGCATTCATTTTCTGAACTGCTTAATCCTAATTATGGTCGCAGGGAGGCTGCCACCCGACTCTGGCGAGGGTGGGGTACACCCTGAACAGCTTGCCAGGGTTGTTACAGGACCAACACTCAAAAAAACCATTCATACTGACACTCACACGTAGAGGAGATTTGGAACAGCCAATTCACCCACTGTGCATGTTTTTGGACGGTGGGAGGAAACCTGAGTACCCGGAGGAAACCCACACAAGCACAGGAAAGAACATGCAAACTCCATACAGAAACGGCCAGGCTGGGAATTGAACCCAAGCAGATTTACTTCTCTTCCTCATTTTTTCATGTAGAAACATTTAATTTCATTCTTTTCCGAAAGCATTTCTTTGCCAGTGTCTCAAGACATTTACACATCACTGCATAAGTGAAAATTTAACTGTATTTCGTTGTGACTGTCAAGGATTTTCCAGTTGGTGGAAATGGCCTGGTGAGCTGTCCAGGGTGTACCCCACCCACACCTGCAGTCGGCTGAGATGGGCACCAGCCTCCCCACGATTCTAATTAGGATTAAATGGTTCAGAAAATGAGTCAATGAATGATTGGTGGAAAGCCGTCAGTAAATTCTTGGCATTCTCCTATGTGCCAAGATATCCATTACTGACGTCAGATAAATTGAATAATTATTGCACAATTTGCATGTGCCAATGTTCCTTCTCATGTTAGGCCTCCGTCAGTCCCGAAGGACTATGGCTGCGCTCTGGGTGGTATCCCGGCTGGTGATACTCTCCAATGCGTAGAGCCTGGGTAGGGAGTAATGGAGGACAGGCTGTTACCCAGGCAGCAATTCCCCCCTCTCAGCGCCACCGGAAGGATCCAATGGAAGGGCAAGTGCTGATACCACTGGGTTCCAGTGCCGCTGCGGGAGTTGCCAGAACGTTACTGTGAATGAACTGCCTCAGGGGACTCCGACTCCCGATTAAAAACACGCTGACGGCTTTGCAGCTACTCTTGTCGAAAGTGAGCAATGGTTGTTTTACATAAACCTCACACCATAGACAGTGAGAGACATGGCCGGCCTTTGATAACCCAGTTAGCTGCACTGGGGGGACAGTGACAACCCTGTGGCGTGTGGAGACTCAAATCTCCAACCTTAGGATCAGTGATCCAGCGCCTTGTCCCACTCGACCACCACTGACCCCAGTCCTTCTCATAGATATCCAATAAGAATGATAGGACACTCCCTATGTCTACCATCTTGGTGTCACTTAGTACAATTTACAGCAAAGTGCTGTGGACCTGAGCTGCCAAAACGTTTATTTTCTCACTATTTAATCTACTGTATGTGCCTCCTCTTTTCGTCCTCCTAGAGAAAGCTAGTAAGAAAATAGCTGCCTGCTATAAGACTACAGGCATACAAGCCAATAAAGTCACCTTTGGTGGAATTTTTTTTTAATTAAAAAATGCATCTTTATTCTGTTTTTGTGAAATTTGTCTAGAATGAATCAGAAATAATGTTAGATTCTTTCTTTTTTCATATACCTAAACCGTTTTCATATTCTTGAATTATCCCATTCTGCACCCAGGATGCACTGGGCCACAGTTGTCTTTTTCCTTTGCAGTGCATGTTTTTCCCTGAGAGGGTTGCACACCCCCTGCAGAATCTGTCATCTAGGAAAACATCCTTGAATTTAGTCTTTTACTCTGTGAATGGCAAACATTTTGGGAACATACTGTATGTTAGTAAGATGAATAAAGCTCATAAAACACTCCAGTAATAAACTGTGCACATTCAAACTTCAAGCTTTAGTGTATCATTTATATTTATATGAATTCAGTGTTTGGAGGACGTCTGACAAACTGTCTCCAGCCATTAGAACCAAAAAGAACAATCTGACTTTCATCAGTCCACAAAATGTGGGTATAGACAGGGATCCCTCACTTTCCGTGGTTAATTTAGACCAAGGACACCCCCACCCCACCCCACCCCACAACCACCGAATTCCTCGAAGTAGGATCACGCCCCCCCCTCCGACTGATGTATACGTACATGTATATGTGTATATAACATCAATAAATACATATTCAATGCTATAAATGCTTATTATATGATACATACATGAATACAGTATATATATATATATATATATATATATATATATATATATATATATATATATATATATATGTATATATATATATATGTGTGTGTGTATATATATATATATATGTATATATATATATATGTGTGTGTGTATATATATATATACATATATGAGTGCGAAGATGCACCATGGAATTAAACTGCCAGCTCCAGTGGCCATATTCAACTGAAGTGAAAGAAAAGGGTGAGAGAAAGAAATAGATCTGAGGTTTACACAGAGAGACTTAATCGAACTTCCTCGAATGAACAGATCCTCGATTTCAGTGTCTAAAATTAAAACGAGAGAAATCTTCACAATGAACTTTCTTGAATGAGTTGATGACAAAGAGAAGCGGTTAAACAGTGACATTCTTTTCTTTCCTTTATTTAGAATAATATTTCACATTTCTATGAGTGGGGGGGCAGTGGTGGCCTAGTGGTATAGGGCGCTGGATTGCTGATCCAAAAGTTGGGGGTTCAAGTCCCACTCTCCACAAGGTTGTCACTGCCCCCACACACACACACACACACACACACACACACACACACAGTGCAGCTAACTGGGTTATCAAAGGCCGGCCATGTCTCTCACTGTCTCCCACTGTCTCTGGTGTGAGGTTCGTGTGAAAGAACCATTGCTGACTTTCGACAAGAATAGCTGCAAAGCCGTCAGCGTGTTTCCGCCCTGCGATGGCCTGGTGAGCTGTCCAGGGTGTACTCTGCCCTCTCCCGACGTTGGTTGGGATGGGCACCAGCCTCCCTTCGACCCTAATTAGGATTAAGCGGTTACAGAAAATGATGATGACACATACAGACGCGTGCATGCAGATGCGCACCTCACATAAAAATGTAAGTAGTTTTGATGGGGGGTTTTCAGTTGGGTTTTTTTTGTTGTTTTGTGTTTGTTTGTTTTGTATTTTTTTGCATAATTGGTCTTGTTTTTGCAGCATTTTTCTTAACTTTTTTCCCCATTCTTCCTTAATTTCCTTATTTTTTAATTTGTTTCCTTAATTTCCTTATTTTTTTAATGAATATTTAAAAAAAAAAAAAAAACGCAATGCAATGAAGCCGCAAGAATTGAAGCGCAAAGTAGTGAGGGATCTCTGTATATATCAAAATACATAAAAATTCAAGTAGTATCCTTGGATTAATTTATCTCGCAGAAGCCGTGAATGTTCTTGAGTAGTCCGTGTCTTAATTATGCAGTTCAACATTTCCATTTCCAAATAAAAGCATCAGCAATTCGCTTTCCAATCTATCAGTTTTTTTCCCAACGTCCTCGTGCATCTCACGAGGCTTTTATTCAATCCCAGGAGATTTTGCACATCCTGCGGTTGCTCTCCTTTTCTTTTCTGTTCATCAGAATGCTAAATTTGTTAATTAAAAAAATAAATATTTGTTGTGTTGATGTACTGTTGCCTTTCATTTAAATCCAAGGAGGGTCAAACATACTGATCAATTTTCATTATTTGCTCTTTTGAGATTTAATGCGCTCTGGTTTTTACATTTCTTATTTCTTTACGTTCCTTTTGCTTTAATTAAGGGAAATTCGATATCTCATGGCTGGCTGTTGCTTGCAGGTTTTCTTTCCTCTTGTGCAGTCCCAGTGTGTCTTTCTGCATCATGACTGATAGGATTTTTGCACACTAAAGACAGAAGTGATCATTGCTTTCCTTGTTTTATAGCCGACTATATTCTCCAACAGCTCAGTTGACAAGTAATTAAGCCATGCTGGCAGTTCGATTTGCAGTTTTATGGTTTTTGACTTGAGGCTCTATGTCCAGTGTTAATTGTGTTTAAGTTTGTCATGGATAGTTATGAAAGCTGATGGTTTGGCATGGCTTTTATTGAACCCATTTTTTAGGAAGTGAGCCATTAAACACCGGCAATATTGTCCATAAAGCTTGTCATAAAGAAACATTGTTCCATTAAGATATTTTAGTAAATACAATGACTATAAAAACAGAAAAAAGTGATAAACTATATTGCATTATTTTCTTTAGAATTATTTCATTATGTAACATGCTGTACATTTAGAATTTACACAATTTAAACAAACTGATATGGCTGATTAGTGTATATGACCTCCTCTCACTGCTTTTGTAAGCGATTCAGTCATCTTTTTAGACTTATTTGTTATTATTATTACCAAAGCAAGACTTGTAAATGCGGACAGTGGGGGTCCCATGGCAGGTTGCTGGATTACTGATCCAAAGGTCAGGGGTACAAGCCCCACAATCAATGGATTGTCACTGCTGTCCCCCTAGTGCAGCTAACTAGGTTATCAAAGGCCGGCCATGTTTTTCACCATAGACAGTGACTTGAGGCTCTATGTCCATCAGTGACCGTGAACGTGTTTCTGCCCTGCAATGGCCTGGCAAGCTGTACACAGTGTATTCTTCCCTTGCCCAGTGTTAGCTGAGATGGGCGCCAACCTCCTCGTAACCCTAATTAGGATTCAGCAGTTCAGTAAATGAATGAATGAACTTGTAAATATGACTTATTATAAAAACAGCCATTTTATGTGACAGGTCATGAAGAACCAGTGATGAGAACTTTCTGATGGAGTGTAGTATATCCGCTCTGTTAAATAAATATATTTATGGAGCATGGACAGTTATGAAATCTGCCTTGGTTTATCAAATCTGGCTTGTATGGAACTCCGACTCTCAGAATGTAAGGCATGATGAGATTGTAGGCTGCTGATTAATCACTAGTGATTTCAGTCACTGCATGATTCAAACAAGACAGATGTATAGAAAATATTCCTGTGGGGGGTTTTTATCCTGAAATGTTTGGTAAACTTTCGACTTTTTTATTATTATTATTATCATTATTTCACTTTTTTTTGTCTGTGTCTTTATTTAAAAGATAAACTACATATGAGATAAATACATCTTATCTCATTTTCTTCCGCTAAGTCCAGGGTCGGGTCGTGGGGGCGACAACCAGAGCAAAGAGGCCCAGACGGCCCTCTCCCCAGCCACTTCCTCCAGCTCTTCTGGGGGAATACCGAGGCGTTCCCAGACAAGCTAAGAGATATAGTCCCTCCAGCGTGTTCTAGGTCGACCACCGGGGTCTCTTCTTGGTTGGACATGCCTGAAACACCACACTAGGGAGGCGTACGAGATAAATGAGATAAATACAAATAAATGTCATCTCAATGACCGGTGGTGCGAACATGTGCATTCGCTGACCTTTCGCGTGGTACAAAGTGGCATATGTAAATTTTACTATTAGTTAGAAAGCTATGCAAAGTTGCTGGTAGTATTTTAGTTTAAATATCATAAACTATTGTTCTATAACACAGGACATAATACAGGGATCCCTCGCTACTTCGCGCTTCAGTTCATGCGGCTTCAGTACACCGCATTGTTTATTTTTTTTTTTTTTATATTTATTGAAGTAAAAAATAAGGAAATTAAGGAAGAATTAGGGAAAAAGATAAGGAAAATGCTGCAAAACAAGGCCAATTATGCAAAAAAAAAAAAAAAAAAAAAAAAAACCCTAAACAAACACAAAACAAAAAACAACCCAAAACCTCCCATTACATTTTTGTGAGGTGTGCATCTGAGTGCATGCATGTGCATCTGCGTACGTGCGCACGTCTGTATGTGTGTCTATTTATATTTTATTTACATCTTATGCATTATTTTTGAATGTTTAATTGTCATTATAAGCATTTATAGCATTGAATATGTATTTATTGATATTATGTACACATATACTTCTTTCTTTCTTTTCTTTTATCCTTTTCGGTTTTCCTGTTCTCGAGAGTCACAACAGTGACTGTCTGTGACAATCTGATTCGCACATTTGATTTGGCATAGGTTTTTACGTCGGATGCCCTTCCTGTTACAACCCTTTAGCAAGGGACAGAAACACGCTGACAGCTTTGCAGCTACTCTTTACAAAAGTCAGCAATGGTTCTTTTACATGAACCTCTCACCATAGACAGTGAGAGACATGGCCCGCCTTGTGGGGACTCGAACCCCCAACCTTAGGATCAGCGATCCTGCACCCTATCCACTAGACCATCACTGCTCTGTACACATATACATGTACGTATATGTCAGTCGGGGGGCTGATCCTACTTCGCGGACTTCAATGGTCACGGGGGGGATCTCGGTCCCACTTAATCGTAGAATGTGAGGGATCTCTGTATTAGGTTACGTTATGCTACCTAAATTATATGTTTATAGTAGCGCTACTAATATTATTACTACTGTCAAGACATAAGTTTCTATGTCATTAGTGGTGAGTCAAAATAAAAAACTTCTGAGTCTTCGGACAAATATATACTCTGCCTAACTTGAAGGTTTAAGGTTGCTGGGTTACTAATCCCAAGGTTCGTGGCTCAAGCCCCACTATCAATGGGTTGTCACTGCTGTCTCCACAGTTCATATAACTTGGTTATCAAAGGCCAGCCATGGCTCTCACTGTCCATGATGAGAGGTTCATGCAAAAGAACCATTGCTGACTTTTGTCAAGAGTAGATTGTGATGTGCGATAGGAGAGTGTCAGCAAGAATGAAGGGAAAAGTGTACAAGACGGTGGTGAGGCCAGCGATGTTGTATGGGTTAGAAACAGTGGCGCTGAGGAAAAGGCAGGAGGCAGAGCTGGAGGTAGCGGAGATATGAAAATGTTGAGGTTCTCTCTGGGAGTAACGAGGATGGATAGGATCAGAAATGAGTATATCAGAGGGACAGCCCACGTAAGATGTTTTGGAGACAAAGTCAGAGAGGCTAGATTGAGATGGTTTGGACATGTACAGAGGAGGGATAGTGAGTATATTGGCAGTAGGATGCTGAGGTTGGAACTACCAGGCAGAAGGCCTCGAGGAAGACCAAAGAAGAGATTTATGGATGTGGTGAAGGAAGACATGAAGGTCGTTGGAGTCAGAAAAGAAGATGCGGAGGACAGGGTGAGGTGGAGGCGGATGATTTGCTGTGGCGACCCCTGAAGGGAGCAGCCGAAAGTAAACGAAGAAGAAGAAGAAGAAGAGACTGCATAGCTCCCAGTGTGTTTCTGCCCTGTAATGGGTGGCCCGACAAGCTTTCCAGGGTGTACTCTGACCTTGCCCAGAGTCGGCTCAGATGGGCACCAGCCTCCCAACGAACTTAATTAGGATTAAGCAGATCAGAAAATGAATGGATGAGAAAATGAAAGAATTAATGATAATTAAATAATTGTGGGGATGGATAAACTTCGGAGAAATGGGCACCGCTCTTCTTGTGCCACTGTCCCAGAACAGGGTATCGTATATTCAGGCAAACTGAATAATATGAAGCATAATTTTGCTGTCCATGGGTCACAGATGAAGCGTACTGTCTTGAAGAAACAGAAAAAAAGAGAAAAATCTGTATCCAGCACAATAATTTATACTTATACATGGACTAAGCTTCCTTCTTATGATGATATAAAGCGATCCCATGTCTGGTGATTGGCAAAAATTACAAAAAAAAATATGGTGGGGCATAGTGAGTATATGGCATGATGAAAATTAAGAATTGGATTTTTTTTCTAAAATAAGGGATTTAAAAAAGAAATTACAGTGAAAATTACAATTACCCATGTAACCCATTTGTCAACCTGATGTGGGTGGCAAAAATTAAAACCTTATATTGATATCTTTTATTTCCAGTCCATCTGTAATTGATCCCTCATGAGATGCTCCTAGTTTTGTGTGGATAATGTAAGCTATTCCCTGTCTCTGACCTATAGTGCACTGTCTTGAAATGACTACCAAGAGGAAGATCATCGGGCGCCTGGTGCCGTGCCGATGCTTCCGCGGAGAGGAAGAGGTCATCTCTGTACTCGATTATTCACACTGCAGCCTGCAGCAGGTGCCTAAGGAGATCTTCAGCTTTGAGCGCACTCTGGAAGAGCTCTACCTAGATGCTAACCAAATCGAAGAGCTCCCCAAGGTACTTAACTAAACTTATGCTGTTCGCTTTCATTTGCATTCAGGGCACTGGTTATACTGTAGGTCTGAACATTTGTGGGCACCTCACCATCACTTCACATATACCTGCTTTTTAAACAGAACATTCAGATTTAGATTCCCATGTGCTGTTATAATAACCGCCACACATCTGGGAAGGCTTCCCATTGATTATTTGAATTGTTGCTATGGGGTGTTGCACATTTTGTCAATGAGAACGTTAGTGAGGTCGGGTGCAAATTTTGGGTAATGATCTGGCATGCAGTCGGTATTCCAGTTCTCCCAAAAAACATGTTCAGTGGAGTTGAAGCCAGGGCTCTGTGCAGAAAACTCAAGTTTCTTTTACTCCAGCTTCAGCAAAACGTGTCTTCATGGGATTTGCTTTGTGCACAGGGGCATTGTCATGCTTGAATATATTCAGACTACTTGAGCATACAGAGCCATGTCTGTGCTTTCAGCTTTTGTTGCAGCCATTTGGGAAGAATCCCATATGGGTTTGGTAGTCAGGTTTCCACAGAACTTTTGGGATATAGTATATCCATGTATTCATATCCAAAATCTTATTGAGATTCTTTCTTTGTTTATTTATTTTTTTAATTTTATAAGAAATACTTTTTTCTATAGGTGGGCAGTGGTGGTCTAGTGGTATAAGGCGCTGGATCGCTGATCCAAATGTTGGGGGTTCGAGTCCCACTCTCCACAAGGTTGTCACTGTCCTCCCAGTGCAGCTAACTGGGTTATCAAAGGCCGGCCATGTCTCTCACTGTCTATGGTGTGAGGCATGTAAAAGAACCTTTGCTGACTTTCGACAAGAGTAGGCTGCAAAGCCGTCAGCGTGTTTCCGCCCTGCGATGGCCTGGCGAGCTGTCCAGGGTGTACTCTGCCCTCGCCCAAAGTTGGCTGGGATGGGCACCAGCCTCCCCTTGACCCTAATTAGGATGAAGCGGTTACAGAAAATGAACTGAACTTTTTTCTATATTTCTTCATGGCATTGATTCTAATGCTGTCCTGTTTAAGTGCTTAAATGTTTTCATTAGCGCTTATTGTATGTTAGTGCTGTTTTGAATCTATTCACCACGTCACCCAGAATCTTTTTTTTTGATATACTGTATTATTCCCTCTGCATTTAACCTATCCAAGGTGAGCACACACATACACACACAACATGTAAACCGTGAGCACATACACACTCGTGGCAGTGGGCTGCCACACACATTGTGGTGCCTGGAGAGCAGCTATAGTCAGCTGCCTTGCTCAATGGCACTTCAGCCACCAATGTGGAGGAAGGGAAGGTTCTGCTCGGTCCCCGACCTTTTTTCCTGCTGTTCAGGATTCGAACCACCGACCTTTCAGTGCCAAAGCCGATTCTCTAACCTGCCCCAAATATCCTGAGGGTATTGGTTCCATTCAGCATTTTCCATGATGATATATAAGCATACACAATAATATATGAGTATCAGGCCTGCCTGGCTGTCCCGGGAATTTATTTAAATTGCAGCTTTTATAACTTTAGGTATGACATAATAAAGCACCTTTTTCTTTATTTTTATTAATATTTTTTTAGTCTTGATAAATATTCTCAAAGGGCTTCATGGGTGTAGGTGAAAAGGATTTGAAATTTTCTTTGTCTTTGTTCATATTTGTGTTGCATTCTGAACACAACGTGTTCTGTTGTACATATGGAAGCAGTTCTTATAAGGATGATGCCTTTCTTTTGTTCATGGCTCAGGGTTGTTTTAGAATATTTCTTTTTAAGGCAATGCTTCAGGTTCTTAAATCTGATAAAGTCAAGAGTAATCCATTTAGCAGTGTGGGTAAATTGCATGCAGTAAAAATACACATTATTTTGTGAAAGGCAAGAATGGTTCAGTTTACCATCCTGTTTGAAAATTTGCTGGAGGTGTTGAGAATCCTCTGCACATTATCTTCAAACTTGGGGGATGGGGGTGAGAGGGAAACCTGTGGGAATGGCATTTTTGCATTGACTCTCATCGCTATGTACAATTAAGTTTATGAAAGGCTGTTTGCTGGCTTTGTAAAAAAAAAAAAAAAACACACACACACACAGAGGAGGAACTGATAAATTAGAGCCTTGGACAGATTTCGACTTATTAATTTATTTCTTTTTTCACAAAACATAATTCATATTATCATAGTAACTCATGTATAATTCATAGTATAAGACCAAAGCAAGTTATTTACTGAATAGTTTATCCATCCTGGTACATTTCTCCGCTTCCCTTCTGGAATTTACTTATTTATTAAATTCTCAAAAAAGAGTTCAATCAAAAAAAGCTGGAAGATTCGGAATGAGCAGACACTTATGTAAGCTGGGAAAACTCCGGGTTTCTGAGGGTTTTATGCCCTTATGACTCATCAGTGAAAAGCCTCAAAAAAGCCTTTCAAGCGGAATTAAGTGCTACTTTTGTATGAGTGCTTATCTTGTGGGATTAGTGTTTTTGGACTGCTTGTTCTTCTGCTCATTAGGAAGGCACTTAAAAATGTACAGAAGTGTAAAGTGAAAATGTATTTCTTTCCAACTATTGTTTTGTGGCAGAATTTTTGAGACATGTCAACATTATGGTAATGATGAAAAATAAACTACACAATAGCATAATTGAATTCTAAAATCTGATTGGTCAGATGTTAATTAATGTACATCACAGCAGCATTGGTAAAATTTTGGGTTGTGAACCAAATCACACAGTATCAATGTGTTTCTTCCTGCATGTTATCATTCGACAGTAAGCCTAGTAAGCCGAAGCCTAGTGGCTCACCGTGGGGCTGGTGGCATAGTGGTTAGGGTGATGCGCTCATGCTCAGGAGGTTGTGAGTTCAAATCCCATCAAGACCCTCACTGTGCTAAGACCCCTGGGCAAGGTCTCAACCACCAGTGTGCCTCTGTTCACCCTGCAGTATAAATGGGTACCAGTAAAATGTACTGGGAAGGTAACCTGTGATGGACTGAGTGGATGAGTTGAACTCCTGGTCACTTCACTCTATGGGCACCAAGGACAAGCACCAGCCTGATGAGCCACTATGGCTCAGGTGTATAAACCCAACAGACTTGACCTTTTACCTAGTGGCTCACCAGGCTGGTGCTTATCCCCGGTTTCCGTAGCGTGAAGCGAATAGGAGTACAACTCCTCCTGGATGGGAAGCTAGTCCATCGCAGGTTACCTTCCCAGTATATCTTCACTGGTACCCATTTATTCTACTGGGTGAACAGAGGCACACTTGTGCTTAAGAACTTGCCCAGGGGTCTTAGCACAGTTTGGGTCTAATTGGGATTTGAACTCACAACCTACCGATTATGAGCACAGCACCCTAACCGCTACATCACCGGCCCCCATCATTCGACAGTAACTGTTGTTATTTAGTCACGCCGCATAATGTATTGAAATTAATTTTAAAATATAATGTTATTCATTTAATTTCGAAGCCACTTATTCTTAATTTGAATCACAGGAAGGCTGGCACCCATCTCAACTGGCTCTGGGCGAGGGCTGGGTGCACCCTGGACAGCTCGCCAGGCCACCACAGGGCCAACACTTACAAAGCATTTCACACTCACACCTAGGGGAGATTTGGAACAGCCAATTAGACTAATGTGCATGTATTTAGACTGTTGGAGGAAACCAGAGAACCCGGTGGAAACCCTTGCAATCACAGGGAGAACATGCAAACTCCACACAGAAACAAGTGATCTCAGGAATCAAACCCAGGACCTTACTGCTGTGATTGTGCTAACCTCTAACCACTATGCCACACAACTCAGTAAATTATTATCAATTAAATAATTAAATTATTATGTGGCCATTATGCAAGCAGTCTCCCCTGTCATTGTTCTGTTACAGCAAGTTTTCTGGTACAGATGTTGTACTGGATGTTTATGATGGAGTAAAAATAGGAATTCTTGGTGAATTGCTGTGGTATTAGGAATAAACTACAGGTCATGCTGTAATAGTAGAAACACGGCAGCCTGTTATGGACTGTTTTCCTGTAACAGTGTGTCTCACTGTATGATTGTGCACTTTAGCACTTACCTGTAAGCTATGTCTGTCTGTCTATCTATCTATCTATCTATATATCTATCTATCTATCTATCTATCTATCTATCTATGGTTTAGCAACTCTTCAACTGTCAAGCCCTGAGAAAATTGAGTATTCCTGATAACGACCTTTCGAACCTGCCTACCACCATCGCTAGCCTTGTAAACTTGAAGGAATTAGATATCAGTAAAAATGGTATGTTTCTAATTTTTGTATATCCTGCTCTGTTGATATCTAATATAAAATGTCAGGTGCTTATGTGATTGCTGTATCAAACCCTCTGTTTTGATTTATAAATATATTCCACATTTCCTTCAGGCATTCAAGAATTACCAGACAATATCAAGTGCTGTAAATGTTTATCAGTTGTAGAGGCCAGTGTAAATCCCATAACCAAGTAAGTACAACTACAGTCCACATTACAAACTGATTACACAGGATGTGTTTTATAATATATATATATATATATATATACATACACACACACATACACACACACACAAACACACACACACACACACACACACACACACACACACACACACACACACACACACACAGGGATCCCTTGCTACTTCGTGCTTCAATTCATGCGACTTCCATGCATGACTTTTTTTTTAAATATTCATCGAATTAAAAATAAGGAAATCCTCAATTCATGCAGCTTCAGTGCATCCCGTTTTTTTTTTTTTTAAATATTCATGGAAATAAAAAATACGATGAATATTTAAATAAAAAAAATATGGGCCAGTGGTGGTCTAGTGGTAAAGAGTGCTGGATCGCTGATCCTAAGGTTGGGGGTTCAAGTCCCACTCTCCACAAGGTTGTCACTGTCCCCCCAGTGCAGCTAACTGGGTTGTCAAAGGCCAGCCATGTCTCTCACTGTCTGTGGTGAGAGGTTCATGTAAAATAACCATTGCTGACTTTCGACAAGAGTAGCTGCAAAGCTGTCAGCATGTTTCTGTCCCTTGCTAAATGGTTGTATCAGGAAGGGCGACCCCTGATAAAGGGTGAAAGCCGAAAGGAAATCTCTTTCTCATTGAATTTAAAAATAAGGAAATTAAGGAAGAATAGAGGAAAAAGTTAAGGAATATGCCACAAAGGCAAGGCCAATTATGCAAAAAAAAACCAACCCTAAATAAACACAAAACAAAAAAACGACCCAAAATCTCCCATCAAAACTACAGTGTTACCTTGGTACATGAACAATTTAAAGGTCGAACAAATCGGAATTCGACCAAAAAATCCAGTTTTTTTTTTGTCCCAGAATTCGACCAAAAAATCCTGGGTTCTTTTGTCCCTGAATCAACCAAAATCCGTAAGTCGAACGCTAAAAAGCGCGAGAAAAAACGAGAACGAGAGGGAGGGGAAATGCACGCTTTCTGGAAGTCCGGAAGTTGTTGATACTATGTATCACCGTGATAAAGGTTAAAGGATCCAGCATGCATATATAGAGAGAGAGAGTTAGAGCCACCAAAACCAGAGTCTCTCACAACACAGACCATAACATAGTGTAGTGTATTCAATCATTTTTTCAGTTAATTTGAGGACCTATGGTATGAGTTACAGTACCGTTAACTTCTGTTCAAAACACGACGGAACGGATTAAGACCAATTACATTAATTGTAAAGGCGAAAGCGGATTCGGAATTCAACCAAATCAGAATTCGACCAGCCGTCGGGAACGAATGATGGTCGAGTACCAGGGCACCACCAGGGCACCACTGAAGTTACATTGTAGTGAGGTGCGCATCTGAGTGTGTGCACACTCATCTGCGTGCGTGCGCGCGCATGTCTGTATATGTGTGTATTTATATTTTATTTACATCTTATGCATTTTTAATGTTTAATTGTTATTATAAGCATACATAGCACTGAATATGTATTTATCAATATTATATGCACATACACATGTTCGTATACGTCAGTTGGGGGGGGGGGGGGGTTGATCCTACTTCACAGAATTCGACGGACGCCGAGGGATCTCGGTCACAATAACTGCGGAAAATGAGGGATCCCTGTATGTATGTGTGTATATGTATATGTATATGTACACACACACACACACATATACATATACACACACACACACACACACACACACACACACACACACACACACACACACCGTATTTGACGTAATAAGTGCCCTGCTCCAATAAGCGCCCCCACCCAAATGTTTTTTGTTTTTTTTTGTTTTTTTCTTACGTCTAATAACCGCCCATGTGTACTGGGAGCAAAATCATAGATCAAACTTACCAATCTTATTCGATCAGTCTCTGTAACGGTAAAATGAGGCGTTCACTGCCTGTAAAAGTGAGTTTACACGGTATTTCAAGACCCCTGCCAATGGGGAATGTCTATAATGTTCATCAGTAACAGCACATTTGATTAATTGGACCTATCAGAAAGTGGTGACGAGGAGTTTTCACCTGATTATCCTGCTCACTAAGTTCATAAATTTAAGCCCATTCCTGGACATGTGATTTTGTTTATGTTCGTGTTGATTGGTTCAACGTGCCATGTGCTAAAGTTGACATTTGTGTTGATTGGCTCGATTTTACTTCCGGGAAAATGTTTACAGGAACAGCACTAGGAGGGAAAGTAAGTGGTTGTTTTTTTTTTTTTAATTATGCTGTTTTCTGCTTATTTTCAGCTTTCGTGTAAGTACTTTGGTTGATACAACAAAATGTATAACACAAATACCAGTAAAACTCTTTTATTGTTTTGTTATTATTCATGTTTTCCACCTCAATGGGAATAAGCACTTACCGTACCACTCCGCTGGTAATTATTTGAATTATCGCCCACCCACTCCGAGTTTTAAAGCACCCTGGGCGTTTATCATGTTGAATACTATATATATATATATATATACACACACACATACACACACACACATGTTTTTCAAATGATCTTGAATCGCAAATTATTGGATGATGCAATCTTTTTATGTGTACACCGAGATTTGTGTGCTTTCTTACTTGAAAGTGGTAACTTTGTGATTTGCAGCACGTTTTGGATATGAAAGTCATTTAAACGTCATCGCACTGCACATACCTAACCATATATACCAGTATTCCGGATTTCACAGTATAGAAAAAGTAATGCATCAGTATATAAATGAATCCTGTGAATAGTTTACTCACTGAAAGCAAATGCTGAATTCAGTGTTATGTCTTAAATCAAGGGATATTTTTATATTAATTTATTGCATTTAAAAAGAATTAAGAAATAACTTTAATATCACACTGTTAAAACACCTCCCATGACTGATTCAACCTTTGTTTAAAGAGAGATCATAGATTATTTCAAGTTGTCTTTCATTACTCTAAACTGAAGTATTCATCACCCCCAAAATAGTTTAAACCAGAACTGATTTAATTTGCTACTTGAGTAAAACAGACACGTTCGTGTTCCACAACACTCACTCTCATCTTACTAACAATCTTTAACTGAGTCGAATTATAGTGAAAGCTTAATGGGATTGGAGCGGACCCAGTTTGCTTCTCCTTTCGTTGGAGGCACTTAACATTTCCTAGATAATATACTGATGGCCTTCCTCTCTGTTCTCTCAGACTCCCAGACGGTTTCACTCAGCTCCTCAATCTGACACAGCTCTTTTTAAATGATGCCTTCCTCGAGTACCTACCTGCCAATTTTGGAAGGTAAGAGCACAATACGTAGCTTCCGTCAGTTTATACCAAGCACCAGCCAATAGAGCAATACAGTACTTCAATAGAACGACTGGTTTATTCAAGCCGTTACCTAAACGTGTGCAATGGTACATTAAATTAAAAGGAAATCCACAAATATATAAATGCAAAAAGACAAAATCAAATATAAAGTTCAAGTATCACAGAGGTTTTAAATGCCCCCCTTCTGTTAATTTTTCATGCATTGTGTGCAGAAACAAAGAAAAGTGCTGATTACTACAGAGACTATTTCAAAGCATGCTTTGGTTTTTCACATTGTTAGATAATGAATGACAGTTTGAGTTTAGTAATAAGATCACAGTTCGAAAGCACCTATCTGCAATTCCATTTGATTGTGGCTTTAAAAGAAATTTACTTTCTGTAATGAACTAATTGACATCCTTTAACTTTTTTTCAGATTGTCTAAATTACGCATTCTGGAGCTTCGGGAGAATCACTTGAAAACCATGCCAAAGTGAGTGCTGTGGGTGTTTTTTCACACAAGGATGGTTAGCATTGGTGCAGTTAGACAAACATTTAGGCTGAACTTACTAAGCTAATTTCACACCAAATTTGCTAAGTGTGAATTGCAGTGAAATGGGTCATTCTCTGAAACTGGTACGATAAAATGCAACATTCACAATCTCCACGTTTTAATGAAATGTTCAGTTTATTTCCCTCTATATTGACCATATATTCATGAACCATTGATACAAAGACAGTGAAAGAACTAGTTCATGCATATAAGGTATATAACATAAGTCTGTTGGGTTTTTTACACCCAAGCCATAGTGGCTCATCAGGCCGGTGCTTATCCCCGGTTTCCGTAGCGGGAGGCGACTAGGAGTTCATCTCCTCCTGGATGGGACACTAGTCCATCGCAGGTTGTCTTCCCAGTATATTTTTACTGGGACTCATTTACACTGCTGGGTGAACAGAGGCACACTCGTGGTTAAGACCTTGCCCAGAGGTCCTTGCACCTTGCGGGTCTAACTGGGATTTGAACACACAACCTACCGATCATGAACGCACCACTCTAACCACTACACCACCGGCCCCACACATAAGCCACTAGGCTTAGGTATAAAAATTCCAGGTGTTTCTGTGTGAAGTTTGCATGTTCTCCTCTTGCTTTTGTGGGTTTTCTCTGGGTATTTCGGTTTCCTCCCACAGTCCAAAAACATGCACAGTAGGTTAATTTGCTGTTCTAAATCACCCTGAGTGAGAATGGTTGTGTGAGTGTTGGCCCTGCAATGGCCTGGCGAGCTGTCTAGGGTGTACCTGCCCTTGCCCAGAGTCGACTGAGATGGGCGCCAGCCTTCCCGCGATCCTAATTAGGCTTAAGCGGTTCAGAGAATGAATGAATGGCTTGACTACATGTTAAGTAACTACACTTCAGGAGGAACTAAATTGTACAGTGAACTTTGTAAAATGAAATTTCACCCCTCGTAGGAGGAATGAGTCGGTTCCGTATATGACTGGTGTGGACGATACTGGTTACATGCATAACTCGATTCTCAATTCAAAAAGTAAAAAAAACAACCAGGAATTACTACTTTGAATATAAATTTTAATGTAAGATTTTTATTCCAAGCCCGACTATTTGCAGTTTGAGCTGATACTTCAGTGATAGTATGGCATGAAACATAAGTAACTAACAATGTCCCAATTTTAGTCCACAATTTTGTCAACAGTTTTGGCTCAAGATTGCAGGGTTTTTTTTCCTAGATGTGTCCGATTTATTTTGTCTGATGTTGTATGTGTCCATGTGGTATGTTTTAGGGCAGGGATTGCTATTCTAATTCTTTATAGTTTTTGGAAAACATTAAGTTAAAATGTGATGAATAAATTTGGCCCAGTTTCAGAAAATGGCATAAATGGATTTTTATCATTTTTGAATGAGACTAAGACTAAAGTTAGTGAGATCATTGCCTCAGAGTGAGACAGGGGCAAGTACAAATGCCAACATGTCAGAGAAACATTAAAGCAATTACAGATTAAGTATTGAATTGAGAATACAGTGGTACCTCACTTTATGAAAGACCCAACAAACGAAAAATCCAGGTTATGAAACACAATGTTATGAAACAAAATTTCCGCCTCTGGATACGAAACAAATTCACGTTACAAAACACGCCATCTCAAAAATTCAAACAATGCGCGAGTTGCTCTCCCATTGGCTTTCTCCCTACATCCTGCCCCACTGGCCTTCCATTGGCTATTATGGAGATGCATCTCCATAATACCCATGAGCAGCTTGCTCCCATTGGCTAGGAGGGAGCTGTATTTCCATAATTCCATGATGCTTTTTGTGTGCCTTCGACCCATTGTTTGTCACGGAGTTGTAACATGCATAAAGGACAGAGTTACTGTTGTTTCGTGAGTTTTTCGAGTGAACTTTATTTTTTGGCTCAGGCTTTTAACCTTGCATAAACATTTGTAACATTATAACTCTGCTAAGAAGACATGGTCAACACACGTGCGGTTGAGTGATATCCCAAAGGAATATGGCCAAACCCGGCTACCATCGGTACGATAATGAAGCAGGAGGCCTTAAAAGGTATACTTTTATTATTTTTAAAGGGTTTAGGGGGTAGTATTGGGGGCCTTGGAACGAATCAGGCCTTTTACATGTAAAATGCTACTCAACTTGCAAAAAAATCAGGTTATGAAACCACTTCTGGAACAGATTAATTTCGTAAGGTGAGGTACCACTGTATTAGTGTACTCTTTATTAATTAAGTCAATCAATGTTTATTAGTATGAAATGTTTTATAATTATTTATCAATTTTATTTGTGTTCATTTATTAATTAGCATTTTTGAAATTAAAGTATTTTAAAAATAATAAGTACACCCTTCCTTGATTTGCCGCTTTTTCATGGTGGAGGGGTTTGTGTATCCCACTGAACCTAGGAGCTATGTTGTTGGGGACAAAATACTCTGGTATGGTCACCCAAGGCAAACAGGTCCAGGGTGAAGGTCCAGACTAAGTGCGTTTCAGAAAATCTCTATGAGCAACATTACTTCAAGGACACAGCTTTCCTTGCCCAGATGTGGGCTACCAGTGTGTCCCCTGGTGGAGGGGCTCAAAGGTCAATGCTTGGTGGCTGGGCTTCTGCAGAACACATTGATCCGCCTTCCCATGGACCCACAACCTGTGGGAGGGGATGTAAGCTTTGGGTGCAGTGTGTGCCGGGTGGTAGCGTGAGCCGGGTGGCAGCTGAAGTCATGGGATCTGCTGGACCAATTCTTGGCTACTGGCTCTGGCTTTTGGGATATGGAATGTCACCACTCTGGCAGGGAATGAGTGTGAGCTGGTGCGCGAGGTTGATAGGTGCCAACTGGATTTCGTCGGGCTCACCTCGACACATAGCTTAAGTTCTGGAACCACTCATCTCCAGAGGGGCTGGACCTTGTTACATTCTAGAGTTGCTCAAGGGGAAGGCGTCGAGCTGGTGTGGGCATCCGTCTTGCCCCCTTTAACAGTACAGTACTGACATGGAGAGATTCTTCCTGGTGGAGGAAAGGGAAGCATCCCTCCATCTCCAGGTAGGGGATGGTTCCTGACTGTTGTTTGTGCTTACGTACCAAATGACAGATCAGAATACATTTTTTGGCGTCTCTAGACGGTGTGCTAGAGGATGCTCCCCTAGGGAACTTCCTTGTCATCTTGGGAGACTTCAGCGCCTATGTGGGCAATGACAGTGTGACATGAAAGGATGTGATTGGTAGGTACGGCCTCTCTGATCTGAACTCAAATGGTGTTTCATTATTAGACTTCTATACTCATCACAGTTTGTCCATCACAAACACTATGTTGGAATATCAAGGTGTCCATAAGTGCATTTGGCACCAGAACACCCTTGGCCACAGTTCGCTGATAAACTTTGTTGACCAGTGTCTCTCAAATTACATGTTCTGGACACTTGGTTGAAGAGTGTAGCTGAACTGTCAACTGATCACCACCTGTTGGTGATTTGGCTCCGGTGATGGGGAAGGCTGCCCTCCAGACTTGGGAGACCCAAGCATGTAGTTAGGTTCTCCTGGGAACATTTTACAAAGCCTCATGTCAGAAGAGCCTTCAACTCCCATCTCCTGCAGAGCTACAGCCACATTCCAATGGAGGCAGGGGACATGGACATGACTCTGTGTCGCCATTATTGAGGTGGCAGACCAGAGCTGCAGCCAGAAGGTCATCGGAGCCTGTTGTGGTGTGGGAGCTGTCATGCTGAAGAAGGAGGCCTATCAGGTCCTTCTGGCCTGTGGGAAATCCAAGTGAGCTGTCGGGTACCAACAGGCTAAATGTGCTGCAACCTGGAATGTTGCTGATGCGAAACTTTGGGTATGGGTGGAGTTTGGTGAGGGCTTGAAAAAAGATTGGTTGGCCTCGAAAAGGTTCTGGACCACCATCCAAAGCCTTAGGAGGGGGAAGCAGTACTCCACAAAACTGTATATAATGGAAGTGGGGAGCTACTCACCTCAACATAGCTACTCAACTGTGTGAAGTGTTCCATTATAGAATATTTATGTAATGTAATACAGCACATTTGGCACAATGGTAGAGTGGTTGGCATGTCCACCTCACAGTAAGAAGGCCTGAATTTGATTTCTGGGCTCGGGCATTTCTGTGTGGACTTTGCATGCTCTCCCCTTGCTTGAGTGGGTTTTCAGTGGGTACTTTGGTTTTCTCCCGCTGTCCAAAAACATACACAGTAGACAGTAGACTAATTGGCTGTTCCAAATTGCCCCTAGGTATATGTGAATGGTTGTATGTGTGTTGACCATGCAGTGGTCTGTCAAGCTCTTCAGGGTGTATTCCACCATTGCCCAAAGTAAGGTGAGTTTGGCTCCAGCCTCCCCATGATCCTAATTAGGTTTAAGAAGCTTAGATAATGAATTAATGAATGATAATACAGCTAATTTTTGCAGCAATAGAGTTGTTTTTAATTTGTCAGTTTTGTGAGTTTAGTAGCTCGCAGACAGTTCACACAATAATCTTGGCCATTACGTACAATATGCATCATCATGTAACTACTATGTAAACAACAGATTTCCGTAGGCTACATATTATAAAATACGATATCCAAATAAAAGCAATCTCTCTCTCTCTGTCTGGCTGTGTCTGACAGTCTCTGTTTTTTTATTAATTGATTGATTATTCAGTAATTGATTGATTGATTAATTTATTGATTGATTGAGGACCTTATAATGTTAGCCAAGGACAATTTAGACAACTGTTAAAATGTGGAATGTTTTCCCTTTTATAACCATTAACTGCACATTGTCTAATAGGAAAAATATGTTCATAACTTTTCAGTGACCAAACAATATTATTTCCAAGTAGAAATATTTTCATCCCCTTTTCGGCAAGTTCAGGAAAAAAATAATGTAAAGATGTCACATATTGTGAAATGCAGTAGAGCTTGAAATGCATTCCATAATATCTCACTGCAGGGACCCGACAGAACAACACATACTGCACACTGTGATCTTTACATAATGATTGACTCAGTTGCCCCGTTAGCAACACTTTTTATTCTGTCATTTCAGCCCTATGTTTATCATTCACTAATTTAATAACGGCCAGTGTAGATTGGGAAATTATTGTACAGGTATATTTTAATATAAAATCAATGTAAAACCATTTTATTGATCATTACGCGCTTATAGTTTTAGAATACACATAGCAGTTGAAGTTGTTTTATAGCGTAGCTATAGTTATAGACTGGAGTATTAACTGTAGTGATCACTTAGTATTCGCTTTTCAAACTGTTTAATTATTGACACATCAACTATATGTTTGTGTTGAGGTGTTAACTTGTTGATTGCATTGTCAGCAGTGATACCATTTCATTCATTCATTCATTCATGAACTGCTTAATCCTAATTAGGGTCATGGGAAGGCTGGCGGCCATCTCAGCTGACTCTGGGTAAGGCCATAGTACTCACTGGACAGTTTACCAGGCCATGGAGCAGTAATTCCAACATGCACTATTCGTAATACCCATCACTGAATCGCCACCTTATCGTGGTGGATGGTTTTGTGTGTCCTAACGATTCTAGGAGCTGTGTTGTCTGGGGCATTATGCTCTGGTAGGGTCATCCAGGGCAAACAGGTCCTAGTTGAAGGTCCAGAGAAAGTGCGGTTGAAAAGACCCCTATGGATAACAATAAAAGTACACAGTTTACCTTGCCTGGATGCAGGTCTCAAGGACCACCCCACCACCACCACCACCACCACCACCACCCACCACCCCCACCACCACCCCCCACCACCACCCCCAGGAGCCAGGCCTCCTGGGTGAGGGGCTCAACAGCGTGCGCCTGATGGTCGGGCTTCTGCCCATGGAGCCCGGTCATGCCCAACACGAAAAGGAGACATGGACCAGAACAGCTGGAGGAAGTGGCTAGGGAGAGGGACTTCTGGACCTCATTGCTTAGGCTGCTGCCGTGTGACCTGACCCCGGGTTAAGTGGAAGAAGAAGATGATGTTGAAAATTTGTACTAATATTCTTCTGCAAATGAACAGACACGGTGACCTGTGTAGTCTTTCCACATAAAATAGTTCAGAAAACGTGTGTATGCATTATTGGTCTGGTGACATTGGAAGTCATCAGTGTCATTACTTTAATAATATCGGTAGTTAGAGCTAAAGCTGTAAGACACCGGAGGGCTTGTGTTTTCTTTTTTTTTAACTTCAGGAGAAGGAAAATAAAACAGTGATTGAATGACTGTTTCCTATAATAAAATTCTGTCATGTTTTATTCCCTCATTAATTACACTTCTGAGTTTTGGCAGATACATTTATCCAGAACAACTTACATTTACATTAGATCCTATTTATTACTTTTTTTTTTGTTAGATCATATCATTTAAACATCTGAGTAGTTGAGAGTAAAAGGCCTTGTTTATGAGCCCATTCAGTGGCAGCTAGGTCACACCCCATCTTTTTTCTGATCAGTAACCCAGAGCCCTATCACTAAGCTTTCACTGTCCTCCATAAAGCACCTTGAATTTGGATGCTGCAAAAAAAAAAAAAAAAATCAAAAACTGTAGAAAGACTTTAAAGAATAAATGCTTAATGTTGTTCTGTGTCGATAAACTGAGATGCACGTTATTCTGATATTGTTGTAGTTAATCTGATGTGCTGGTGTTATTTTTCTTTTTGTTAATGTGCTGCAGGTCAATTCATAGGCTGTCACAGCTGGAGCGATTAGACTTGGGAAGCAATGAATTCACTGAGCTGGTAAGAAAAAAGATCTAACTGTGAGGACAGACATCACTTTGGCAGCTCACCCTGCAGTCTTTGACCCAGAAGGGCTTTATGAGAATTGAAGCTTTCTCATCCTCCTCCTCATCCTGAGCCTTTCATTAATTCCTCAGTGCTGTGCTGCATTGGTTGCATCATGCACTGATGTATTATTTATGAATCAGTTCAAACATTCAGCACTTGGTATGACAGGGAGCTCAACGCTGAGTGACTTTCAATTTGGCTCGCCCAGTTGAGAATAAACAAAAGCAATAAATCTGTCCTGTGTTTCTTCCAAGTTATATTCCAACCCATGACCGCCGTGATTCACTTACCCCTGTGTTAATTTATTCAAGGTGCAGATTAATGTCAGGTCCATGAGCTGGTAAATTACTGTTATGTTAAGAGAGATGATAAAACTACTAAACTGTAAATTTTAAAACACTTACAGGGGGTTTCTTCAGATATGTTCTCTGTTTCGAACCCTGAAATACCTTCTGTGACTCAACTTTCCTCAAATAATTTCAAGAAAATCTGACAGACACAAAATGGAGGATTACTAATTAAAACATATGTACTGTACTCATTATTAGTCTAGAATGACAGTTTTAGAGTTGCTTCATTTAAAAAAGTCATTAAAAGTTGAATAATGTAAACAAAAACAAAAAAAAGCAAATTCTGAGAATGTGACACTTGTGAGTGCCTGGTACAAAAAAAACCCCAAAATATATACTGTAATCATAAATATATCAGTGGAAGAACAAGTTTATACAGTAATAAAGATTAGTAATCTTGCTTTGGGATTCAGAGAGCTCTAATAAGAGTGGAAAATAACATCAGCACTTTATGTGTAATTATGTTTGTGCCCCATACTGCATTTTTGCTTCCACAGCAGGGGTAATGTAAGTCCTCTATACCATACTCAGTCAGTAAATACGGAACAAATTTGCAAATAAACCAAGGGTGACTCAAAGATTTCATTCATTTAGGGCCTTATAAAACAGTTAATAAGCAATCATTGGCTTATACTGTCCCCTACCCACCCACCATAAACATGACCAGCACCACCACCACCATCATCATGTGCAGGATTGCACTATCCAGGGCACTTTGTCCTTGGGTGAAAAAAAAAGCATATTCACTTCAGTGCTTCCAAAGGGAACAGATGGTTTGGCACTGCAATAAGCCTGCTTTACTGTTTAGACCCTGAAGTAATGAGAGAACCCCACTGACACTTAATGGTTCCGCTGTCTGGACTTCCAATCTGCCTGTCCCACTTCAGGAAAAGCAGTTTTGACCTTTACTGTTGGAGCTTTCATCATTCCCTCAGCCATGTTGCTGCTTTTAGGAGCTGAGTACTGAAAGCGCCCTGTCTTTGATATATGAAGTGGTGAAGCTTTAGTTGTGTTCTGTAGGATTAGATTATTTCAACTTCAGTAGCAAGCCAGATGTGGCTAATTAGGCTAAGAGGAGTAAGCAAACTTTAAAAAAAAAAATACAACAAAACAATAACAACAAAAACGTGTTCTCTGGATAGAGAACTAAAGGTATTGCAAAGGTCCGTCAACCGTTTTATTAAGAGTTTGGCACTTGTAAACTGTAATGCCATTGTGTGTTAGGTATGCCCTTCAATCACCTTGTACACGACAGATCCCATCCAATCTTGGAAGCTAAGCAGAGATGGGCCTCGTTATTGTTTGGATGGGAGACTGCCTGGGAATATGGGGTGGTATGTAAGGTTAGGGATTTCCCCCAGTGCGGCTAACTGGGTTATCAAAGGCGGGCCATGTCTCTCACTGTCTATGGTGAGAGGCATGTAAAAGAACCATTGCTGACATTCGTAAAGAGTAGCTGCAAAGCCGTCAGCGTGTTTCTGTCCCTTGCTAAAAAGGGTTGTGACAGGAAGGGCATCCGACGTAAAAACCTCTGCCAAATCAAACGTGCGAATCAGATGATTCGCTGTGGCGACTCCCGAGTAAAAGGGAAAAAGCCAAAAGGAAGACAGACATGTAAGGTTAGGGATTTAGCTAAATTATAAAAAAAAATTCTCCCAAGAGAATTCCAAGTGAGAAAAGAATCACCAACCCGCTACCACCCCCATTGCAGCTCACTAGGTTATCAAAGGCCGGCCATGTCTCTCGCTGTCTATGGCGTGAGGTTCATGTAAAAGAACCATTGCTGACTTTCAACAAGAATAGCTGCAAAGCCGTCAACGTGTTTCCACCCTACGATGGTGTGGCGAGCTGTCAAGGGTGTATTCTGCCCTCGCTCGAAGTCGGCTGGGATGGGCGCCAGCCTCCCCGCGACCCTAATTAGGATTAAGCGTATACAGAAAATGAACTGAATGAACCCTCAACCGTGAGGATTGCATAAGATAAGACAAGACATAGCATAGATTCGTTCATTATCTCTGTTAAACTTTACTACATGATTGCATAGCACATACGACGTAATGGTTTTCTCAGCCGTGCCAAGTTTGTCAGCAAGTACTGCACGTTGTTTCGGCAGCTTCAGAATCCCTGGTTCAATCCTGACTCTGTGTTACAATCTCTGTGGACCTACTGCAGATGTTATCAACTACATGTGAACGAGTGTGCTACAGTGGGCTAGCTATCTATTCTTGATGCGTCTTCACCTTGTGGGATTCATTCACTTATTTATTCATTTTCTTCACTGACTCACTATTTGGTAGAAAAATAATTCGTCAACGCTTCACTTGATAAAGTAATCGTCATCAGTTTATTTCTTAAAATTAATATTTTATACTTGTCGGTACCTTTAGTAGTAACATCAGTTACTACCTTTAGTTGTTTGGCTAAACCGGTCTTGCTTTATGGCTTCACATTTTCCTCTAATAATCCGTTACACATCCTGAAAGGAACGTTATGAAAAGGAGACACTGAGCAGCTCTGGTTGTGAGCTACAGTGCTAGAGCCCACTGCGATCAGAGCAGACGCCGCCTGGCCTGTGGGACGACGCCGCAGAAACATTCTTAATTGCAATGCCCCCTGCTGATAAGAATTGGAGGGCACAGATTCTGGGGCTCCAAACAAGTAAGGAACAGGAAATCGCCATGGGCAAGACAAAATAACACGGTATCCACTGCATACAGTGGCATCCTCTTAAGGCTTTATACAACTGGTAACCATCAGTGCTAATTTAATAAGGACTTCTTCTTTCAGCGGTTTATAACTGAATGATTGGCGATCCAAGGCAAATTAAGTTGTGTTTTCTGTTATCTCAGATGGAGTTTGTTTGAAGTAAGATGGTGCTCTTGAAACATCTGGTTTGGGACCACTAGACACAGGCAGACTGATTACTTCTGTTTCACAATTCCCAGCCTCAATAGATAGAAGCAAAAGAGCCAGATAAGATAAAACATCTCAACACTGAAACATATAATAAGCAATGAATAGAGCAACAGGAATTTGATGAAGTCATTTGCTTTGCTGCCTTGTTTTACTCCACTGAGCATCTGTGTTATCGCTATTGGAGTCTGTTCCTCACACTAATCTGTTCAATGGTCAACACCATGGCGACACACACACACAAAACAATTGCTTTTAAAAATAAGAATAATAAAAATGAATAAATGGTAAAAATAAAAATTAAAAGGTCTGAAACAATATCCGAAAGGTTTACGCTAAGGTAGACACAGACTGTACTAATTATCTATATCTAGATCAAGATCTAGATCTTGATCTATCTATAGGGGACTGTCATGGGAATAACAAGAGAAGACTGAATATACATTATAATAAAATTATTGTACAGTAAAATAAATACTTCAAACGATTCATTTGCTGTTCACAACGTTCAAACTTTCCTCCAATGCCAGCCTCTGTAAACCTTTGTACCATAAGACATGAGTGTCCTCTCAGAATGACAGCTGCAAGTATGCCTGCTTCCTTGTGGCAGAGTGGCTCAGTAAGCTTGGAGGGAGAACATACACCACATGGTTTTGTGAGGAAGTGAATGCCCATGATTGTCCCTCCTTTTCCCAGGCATTACAGCCAAGTCCACTTTCCCTATCCCCTAGCAACAGATGGCAACTGGCAGTGCTCAGAATACACATTATAATAATTAATTTAAAAGCTTGGTTATTGATTATCATGCAGCATTATGTCATGATACTTTCTATCGTATCTATGAACTCTATTTTTTTTTTTTTTTTTTTTGGTGTTTCAGCCAGAAGTTCTGGAGCAGATTCATAACCTTAAAGAACTGTGGCTGGACAACAATTCATTACAGACAGTACCAGGGGTAAGCACAAAACAGCCTTTACGTTTCAATCACACAACAATCCCAGTACAGTACAGCGCGCACACACACACACACACACACACACACACACACACACACACACACACACACACACACACACACACACACACACACATACATACACACAGAGTCAAATATAGCACAGTGCAGCCATAAACAGCGCAATACAGAACATAGTCACATTGCATAACTTTCAAAAATAGCATTTTCACACAAAGTAAAGCAGCCATACATAGCAATGTGATGCACAGCAGTCAAGTATAGTACAACCCATATAGAACATAGTACATGTCTCTAATAAATTTACCTTTTCATGATATCAGAATTACAAAAATAATAATAATAATGTAAAGTAATCCATTAAAACTCTCTGTTAAACTCTTTAAGATAAAGAAATCTATTCAATAATCATGGATTTCCTGCTCAGAGCAAAACAAAAAATCGTACAGTAATAGTTTCTATGTAGATGCATGCATACTGTTTGGTGTTATATGTTTAAGCACCCATTCAAACTACAGACGGTATTACAATTCTGTCACCATAAATGGCAGTATTGAATTATGCAATTACTGTACTGTATATAAAGCAGTGAAAGCAGTTGGACAGTATATTGAGGGATTGGTTGAATTTCATGAAACTCTTTTCAAACACTTGATATAGTGGTAGGGTTGCATCAAGATTGGACTCTGAGCCCTTTCTTGTTTGCAGTGGTCATGAACAGGTTGGCCAGCAAGGTCAGACAAAGGTCTCTGTGGGCTGTGATGGTTGTAGATGACAATGTGATTTGTCATAAGAGCAGGGAACAGGTAGAGATGAATCTGTAATCGTGAACGTATACATTGAGGAAAAGAGGATTGAATGTCAGCAGGAGTAAGACAGAGTACATGTATGTGAATGAGAGGGAAGGGTATAGAAAAGTGCAAATGCAAGGAATAGAGGCGATAAAGGTAATTAAATATAAATACTTAGGGTTAACTATCCAAGATGATGGAGACTGTGGTAGATGGAAGAAAAAGAGAGTGCAGGCAGGGTGGAATGGGTGGCTGGAGTCATTTACAATAGTAAGAGTGAAAGGAAAGGTTATAAACAATTGTGAAGCCAGCTATGCTGTACAGTTTGGAGATGGTAGTGCTGAAAAAAAAAAAAAAAAACAGCAGGTGGAGCTTGAAGTAGCAGAGATGAAGAAGCTGCAATTTTCTTTGGGGGTGACAAGAATGGACAGAATTAGAAAAGATGTTAGAGGGAAAACACAGGAAGGAGAGTTTGGGGATAAAGTGAGAAAAACCAGAGTGAGATGGACATATACAGAGGAAAGGTATACAGTGATCCCTCGCTACTTCGTCCTTCAGTTCCCGCGGCTTCTGTGCATCCCGGGTTTTTCAAAGATAGGAATCGAAAAATAAAAAAATAAGGAAATTAAGGAAAAGTATGGAGAAAGTTAAGAAAAATGCTGCAAAACAAGGCCAATTATAGACAAAATAACCCCAAACAAACAAACAAACAAAAACAACTCAAAACCTCCCAACCAAACTACTTACATTTTTATGTGAGGTGCACATCTGAGTGTGTGCGCGCGCGCATCTGTATATGTGTGTATTTATATTTTATTTACATGCTATGCATTGTGGGGCAGTGGTAGTCTAGTGGTAGGGTGCTGGATCGCTGATCCGAAGGTTAAGGGTTCGAGTCCCACTCTCCACAGGGTTGTCACTGTCCCCGCCCCAGTATAGCTAACTGGGTTATCAAAGACGGGCCATGTCTCTCACTGTCTATGGTGAGAGGTTCATATAAAAGAACCATTGCTGACTTTCGTAAAGAGTAGCTGCAAAGCCGTCAGCGTGTTTCGGTCCCTTGCTAAAGAGTTGTGTCAGGAAGGGCATCCGACGTAAAAACCTATGCCAAGTCAATCATGCGAATCATTCACTGTGGCGACTCCTGATAAAGGGAAACAGCCGAAAGGAAATCTCATCTCTTACATGTTATGCATTATTTTTGAATATTTAATTGTTATTATAATCATTGATAGCATTGCGTATGTATTTAATGATATTATATACACATATACATATATAGGAAATCGGCAGTCGCGGGGGGTCTCGGTCCCCATTAACCGCGGAAAGTGAGGGATTCCTGTATTGGTAGAAGCATTTAGATGATGGAAATTGCCTGGTTGGAGAAGAAGGATAACCATGGAACAATGTGCTAACATTACACCTGGCAACTCTGTTGATCTGTTGTTATAGTCTATAGGAAAACTGAGGCAGTTGCGCTATCTTGACCTGGCTAAGAACAGGATCGAGAGTCTTGATGCCGACGTCTCTGGGTGTGAGTCTCTCGAGGACCTCCTGCTTTCATCTAACATGTTGCAGCAGTTGCCTGATACGATAGGTGAGGAGTTTCATTTGCCAACCAAACAAAAATGATACACAATATTACACAACATATAAACAATAATCAGCATCAGAGTAGAGCTGAAATATTCTTGGGGATTATATTATTATGCCTATTTTGGGTATGATGGATGTGACAAGGACAGATGGTACATATAAGAAATAAAGAAGACTATTTTATTTACAGTCATACTTTTGGCATCTGCATCAACTATTTTGCACATTCTCTTTTGGCTTCTTATCCTTTAACACCACTTAATGCACCAGAAATTTGGATTTTTGCAAAAATAATACCATTTAAATATTTTCATGGACCATCTGTTATTTGCCCACTGTTGTTCATATGAGGTTAAATGTTTCAGCTTCCTTAAAAATTCTAAATTGCCCTGAAAGTTGTTCAATCAATGGGTGGGCAGGATGATACACTGTTTCTCCCCTGTCAATCACTGACAATAAACAACAGTGAACATCTATAAGCTCATGTATGAGAACGAGGGAGGCTGCTTTCCTATGAGTTTAATAGGAGAGAGCTGGTGGATGGGTGACTTTGCTCACTGGTACTCTCTTCTGTTTAATACAGTGTTCAGTGCAATTATTGGACACTGAACTGATCCAGGTTCATGGTGATGTCGTGGTTAGCATATCTTTTTCTTTACAAGAAGCTCCTGGTTCAAGTCCCATGCATGGCGAGGGTTTTCTATGTTGTGTTTTCCCGATACTTTTGTAAGTTCTCCAGTTTCCTCCCACAGTCCAAAAACATGAATGTTAGACTAATTGGCTATTCTAACTTGCCCCTTGGCGGCACAGTGACATAGTGTTTAGCACGTCCGCCTCACAGCAAAAAGTTCCTGGGTCCGATTTCCCAGCTCATGCTCATTTTGTGTGGAGATTGCATGTTCTCGTAGTGCTTGTGTGGGTTTCCTCCAGGCACTACGGTTTCTTCCCACAGTCCAGAAACATGCCATGAGGCTAATTGGCTTTTGTGTGTGTGTGTGTGTGTGTGTGTGTGTGTATGTGTGTGTGTGTGTGAATGGGTGTTTGAGTTTTGGCCCTGCGATGGCCTGGCGAGCTATCCAGGGTGTACCATGCCTTTTCCCAGAGTTAGCTGAGATGGGCACCAGCCTTCCCTCGACCCTAGTTCTACTTAAGCGGCTTAGTAAATGAATGAATGGATAAATTTCCCCTTGGTTTGAGTGTGAATGTAAATGGTTTTGTGTGTGTGCGTGGTGGGGGTAGTTGCTGAGATAGGTGAGAGCCTATGGTAGGCATAAGCAGCTCAGAAAATGAATGAATGGATGAATCGATGACTGATCCAAACTACTCGCTGTTTCAAGAAAAAATAATTCTGTAATTCATTCATTCATTCATGCATTTTTTCATTAATTTCCTGACCCGCTTAATCCGAATTAGAGCAGCAGAGAGGTTGGCGCCCATCTCAGCCGACTCTGGGCAAGGGCGGGGTACGTCCTGGACAGCTGAAGCAGATTAATCACTGCAGTAATTATCCAGAGAAAAGCTTTTATGTATTTGTTATTTTAATCCAAATGGCAATGTTTTTTTTTTGCCAGGCAGTAAATCGGTGGTGGTGGTGTGGGGGATTTTTTTTTTTTTTTTTTTTTTTTTTTTTTGGAAAAACACAATCTGTCATTAGTCTGGATATTAGTCTTTACTTATCTAGCAGTTGCAGTTGGAAATGTGTTGCATGACTATATTAAAGCAGCTTATAAAGAGTGCTTAAGTAAGAAGGGAACTGGGTTTTGCATTGAGTTCAGGCGCAGTTGCTGGCAGTTGCCGGGTTAGAGGAAGATAAGGCATACTGACAGATGAAATACATGTCCTGAGCTTAGTCCCTGATATTAATTTGATATCTTTTCCTCTTCATCCGTGATTGTTGGATATCACCATGTACATCATTGAGGTTGTTTTGTACAACATGATGGTGTGTGAATATTGGGATCACCATGAACAGCACCAGCGACATGGGAACACCATTTACAGTCATTAACATTTGAGCGGCAAAAGGAAGAGAGAATGTTTTATTTGTTCTCTCATCACATCTTATTGTTGTGCCTCCCCAACCACCTTTTTTCTCTTTCTCACAGCTTCAGTCTTGTCACAGGAAAATGCATACATCACATTGTGTCATTTGATGTTCCCTTTACCACAGTGCTTCTCAAATAGTGGGGCACGTATGATGCCGGGGGGGTGCCGGGGGGGGGGGGGGTATGACCCTGGGGAACATGCATTTCTGGAATAGTGTACGAGAATTAAGTGTAATTGCACCTCCAGTGCACTAGTTGGCAGTGGTGCTCTCATTGTCACACTATGGTGTAGCGGTTTTTCACACGAGCAAAAGGTATGAAGCGCAAGAAACAACCCCTCAAGATACAACATGAAAAAATTGGTAACAGGAATGAAGAGAAAGGTGGAGAGAGACGGAGACAGTGAGACATAAATAAGTTGAATGAGTTTAAATAAGTTGAATAAGGATGTATTTTGAATCTCAGGCACATTGGTGCACTTTAAATCTTTTCTGTTACAGATTAGAAATGTTCATGAAGTTTTTCTTTATTGTCACTTGAACTATATTTCTTTCTTTTTTGTTTTTAATGTTAATAAAGATACGATGTTATGCAGAGGTATACTAAGAACAATTTTATAGACAAATAATATTATTTATAGTTGCTTGCAGGGCGGTGGGTGTGTGTGTGTGAAATGTTTTTTTCTTTCTAGAGGGGGCGCCACAGAAAAAAATTGAGAAGTACTGCTTTATCATAATCAATAAACTTTATGAAACGGGATGTATCTGGACCCGATTAAGTATTCCTGAGTGTCTTTTCAAGTACAGCCGGCCCTCTACATACGAAATTGCCAGAATACGAAAAATCCAGTATACGAAAACATTTTCCTACATTTTTTTCCTCTGCATACGAAACAAATTCTTCTTACGAAAAGCACCAAACGCGCCATTCAAATGCGCCATTCAAACATTCAAACAATAGGTGGAAAAAAAAAAAACGTGAGCTGTAATGATGGATGCACTATGAGTGTAAAGCGATGTCTGCACCTCCACCTAAATTTAGACATGCTGTTCCATTGACTACATCGACATCCCGCCCCGCTGGCCTCCCATTGGCTAGGAGGGATGACGCAGCTCAATTCCATTGTTTATCTCCCAACATCCCGCCCCACTGGCCTCCCATTGGCTCGGAGGGATGACGCTGTCATTCCAACTTTGTTCAAGTTTGTGTGAACTTTGTTCATGTTTGTTTGTGCGTCATTCCAACTGTATTTTATGGCTCAGGCTTTTAACCTTGCATAAACATTTGTAAGATTATAACTCTGCTAAGAAAACATGGTCACCACATGTGCGCGCGCACACACACACACACACACACACACACACACACACACACACACACACACACACATACGCGTGCATGTGATTCCCGGTGAAAGTGATTCCCGGTGCCATGGTCAACACAAAGTAAGTACCTTAAAAGGTATGCTTTTATAATTTTTAAAGGGTAGTCTTGGGAGCCTTGGAACGAATCACGCGTTTTACATGTAAAATTCACCTCTACTTACAAAAAAATAATCCAGATTCCGAAAAAGGCGCTGGAGCGGATTAATTTTGTTGGGAGATGGCCGACTGTATAATCCAATTCAAGTATAATCTTAGAGTCTGAACCTGTAGCATATACCATATCCCCCCCCAACACACACACACACACACACACACACACACACAGATCTGTGATTATGAGTTTGATTGGGATGATTGATTACTGTACCTGTTTGTGAAGTACTTTGACTTTTTATGCTTTCGCAGGAATGTTGAAAAAGTTAACAACATTAAAAGTTGATGACAACCAGCTCACCTCACTGCCTAACACTATCGGAAGGTGAGTAGCCACACAAACTCATTCCAAGCCATGAAGCATCAGATCCAGACAGGAAGTGACCATATACACCTTTGCATTATACACCGCTCAGATCCAAATCCCCGTACATCCCTCAGCTGCTGGTTTTTTTGGGTCATGCCCATTTATAAACAGACTTGTTTTATGATGATTGGTTTATGTTCTTCAAGGCATTCATTACCGTTTCCTATTAATTTGAACTGTACATTGCTGAGAGAGTTTGACAGCGACAGTGTTAAACATTAGAGATGTGCTGATTGTTTGTGACTCTGCAGATCAGCTGCCTGACACCTCGACGATGCTAGAACTTCTAACCTTGTTGTGAGAAAATGCTGATTGGTGACATGTCAGCTGAGGACAGTGTTATGTTTGAGCATGAATTATCAGGACTTTTAAATGAAAGATTATGTCAAACTCTGTCTTTGTCCAGTTGAATTTGACAGAAGTTTACTTTGAAATTTTTCGTGATTATTTCATTTGATTAAGAGTCCATTAAGCAATGCTTTTCCTACAGCATTACACTCTTACGCCTTAATATATCACTTTAATAATACAGGCTTTTAATAAATTATTGCAATATATCATTTTTTTTTTAATATGCCGTACTTCAGTATTGAAGAAAGCGCTCTAGAATGGAAATGTCCTTTACATTACCCATATATATATATTTTTAAGTGAAGCCAGATCAGAAATTTCGGGCTTGATTTAATTCTCTCAGAGCTCAAGTCCTTTAGCAGGTCTGCCGTCCCCATTCATCATAACTGTCTCCATTCCTGGCATAATACTCTCCATGCACTTTTCTTCTTGGTTTGTCATTGGTCGGTTCTGTCTGCTGTGTTTATCAAACATGCATCAAAAATTGGCATCTCAGTCCACGCGCCAAATTAGGGTAAGTAGACCAGCAAAGCGTTCGTATTCCCCACACGTCCGCCACAGCATGTTTATTTAGGCAAGGGCACACGTTTGCATCTCCTGTATGTGCGGCTACAAGTGCCTCGGTGAAAGCCTTACATATGGAAGGCCAGCTGGGATGCGCTGCTGTACAAATGCCATGCTAATGACTCTCTTTATCATGATAAATATACTTTGACCCTTAAAAAAAAACCCTCTAATTGCAGTGGTAAATAGAGAGAAATTGTTTTCTTTGCTTAATCATGTTTAAAAGTTCTATGAGCAGAGTTAAATTCAGTACCTTGTAGATTAATTTATTTATTACTTCATTCATATTGTATCTCGGCAAATTGATTTAGGAATGCAAAGCATTTGGCTCAGTAAACACTGTGGCGGATTAGGGTCTAACACAGTAAACAGGATTAAATACTTTAAGTTTGCTTGAAAAGATCAAGTTTATAAAAGTCTATTTACAAATTTAAGCTTTGGGAGTCTTGGTTTCACTCGGTGTGACTGCAGATGTGCAGAACTAACGATATACTGCTCAGTTAAAGGCGTTAGAAAGCTGTAGGAGAGAATAGCGCATCAATCCGAGAACTAAATCGACCAGGAGAGAATTACAAAGTTAAATGTTTGACTGAATGATAAAACATGCTGAAGGGAAGGGATGGCAGCTAAATCTGTACCGTCAAATGGAGGAGACAGAAGAATTCTCACACAAGATGGTGTGCGTTCAGTGATATTGGGGCCATATTCAGAGTACAACAAAAACAGTCACTATTTCATTTTACGCGATTCTACCCTTGCATGTAAGTGACTGTTTCTTGCACTTGCTTTTCTTCTCTTTGCCTACTCATAATCCCGTGCCGACATTCCAGTTTGTATTCTAAATTAACCCAAATTTGCATCAATTAGAAATTTACATAACTGTAATTTTGTTTTACTAAAAACAAAAACTGATGGTTCCTGGAGTTTTTTTTTTTTTTTTTTTTTTTTTTTTTTTTTTTTTCTGGTCAGATTTGAGTCCGGGGTGGCGGCATCGTGTAGTGGTTAGCACTTCAGCCTCACAGCAGGAAAGTCCTAGGTGTGAGTAAGGAAGTAAGGAAAAGAAAATATCCGCACAGTCCAAAGACATGCACATTAGGCTAACTGGCTGCTCCAACTTGCCGCTAGCTTTGAGATGGAATAGTTGTGAGTGTGTTGATTGTGTACCTTGCATTCGCTCAGTGCCAGCTAACAGTTTGGCTAATGAATAAATGATTGATTTCCATCCAGTTGTCCCAGTGAGAAGGAAATTTAACTGCAAATCAACAAAAAGTTATCGTTAATTATCACCTTTATCCTATGAAACATTTGGCGGTGGTGGCCTGGTGGTAAAGGGCGCTGGATCGGGTTCGAGTCCCACTCTCCACAAGGTTGTCACTGCCCCCACCCCCCAGTGCAGCTAACTGTGGGTTATCAAAGGTGGGCCATGTCTCTCACTGTCTATGGTGAGCGGTTCATGTCAACGAACCATTGCTGACTTTTGACAAGATTAGCTGCAAAGCCGTCCGCGTGTTTCTGCCCCTTGCTAGAGGATTGTGTCAGGAAGGGCATCCGACGTAAAAACTTAACCCAAATCAAACATGCCAATCATAGATTCGCTCTGGCGAGCCCTAAGAAAACGGGAACAGCTGAAAGGAAAAGAAGAAGATCCAATGAAACATTTCTTTGTTGACAGGGATGGTCTCTTCCGTGATGACTCCACTTATTTTTAATAATAATGATGTGCCATGGATTCATAATCACTAAATTTCAATCTGGCTTGTTGGACAGCACTTTATACTTTCATCATCAAAACACCAATTGTAGGAAAATATCACTCTTTTAAAAAAAAAAAAAGAAAAAAGAAAAAAGAATGAGGTTCAAGATTGAGAGGCTTATAAAATATGTGCCTGGGGAATTTTGAAGCTGTACAAAGGGATAGTGTTGGCCCAGAATTTTGCAATGTCACTTGTTTTTTTTTTTCTTGAACCTGTTAGCCATCTATTTACATTTATGTTTGCTATGTATGACGCTACAAAGATTCAGGCTGTTATTCGATGTTACTAATTCAAACTAGCTATGCAATTACTGTGGGGCTTTTTCCACCCGGGCCTAGTGGCTCATCAGGCCAGTGCTTATTCCCGGTTTCTGTAGCGTGAAGTAACTAGGAGTTCAATTCCTCCAGGATGGGACGCTAGTCCATCGCAGGTTACCGTCCCAGTATATTTTACTGGTACCCATTTATACTGCTGGGTGAACAGAGGCACACTTGTGGTTAAGACCTTGCACAGGGGTCTTAGCACAGTGAGAGTCTCAGTGGGATTTGAACTCACAACCTCCCGATCATGAGCCCAGCACACTAACCACTACACCACCGGCCCCGGGCAATTACTGTAAACAACCATTATAACTAAAACTGTATTTGTTTTTACTGTTGTACATTCATAGCTATATGTCAAAAAAAAAGTAAAGAAAGGAAAATGTAGATATGATTAAAAGCTCAGGACTGAGAGCACAACTAAGCTTCCAATCTCTGAATATGGTCCACACCATCAAAAATAATAACTTTAAGTTAGAAAAAGCATAAAGGTGGAAAACATTAATGTAGTTTAAGGACCACAAGTTGGAGTTTGCAAGCCAACTTATATTTTAAAGTGTTAGTGTTACTGAAAGGCCAAGTTTCACTGAAGTCACATTCATCAACTGTATAACAATACAACAGGTAAATGTTGTCTGACATCTTGTTCTCACTACAAGGTCTTATAGCGCTAGAAGACTCAAAGGTGAAGCTCAGACTGACCACTTCATTCTCAGTCATCATTTAGCCACTGTGTCTCATGGCCTGGATACATGTATACATCAAATATACAATGCATAAAATGAGCTCTCAACAATTCTAACTATACATAAAATCTATCCTGCTTTGTTGTTTTGGTTGCTATTATGAGAGCTGGTAGTGTTCCATAATCCATCTTCTTCAACATCTCCCAGCATGTGCCTTTTGAGGTTTGATGCCATAGCGAGATTTATATTAAAGGCAAGCAACCACTCGATCAGAGTCCACACACGTAAGTGTATCCAGGCCTTTAGATACTCTCAGATATTTTTAATTCGACATTATCAGCAGTATGTGGTTTCTTCAAAACACTTTAATATACTTTTTTACAATTTACTGCCTTTTTATCACAGGATTTAAAAATGATGTTATATAATCCACCAGAGTGAATTAAGACTTTAAATAGTGTGTGTGTGTGTGTGTGTGTGTGTGTGTGTGTGTGTGTGCGCGTGCGCGCACTCGCTCGCCCATGTGAGAGTGAAAGAGAAAGAGAGAGAACGTTACTTTCTTTAAGCTTAACATTTTAGTGTCTTAAGCAGCTTATGATGTACACATTGTGTTTTATACAGAAAATAATATTTATAGCTGTGATTTTATATTTAGCACTGTATGTAGTAAAATTATATATATATATATATATATATATATATATATATATATATATCTATAATGAAAATATCTTAAGCTGTAGGTCAAATAGCCTATATATATATATATATATATATATATATATATATATATATATATATATATATATATATATATAGAGTGCTGTGCAAAGGTATTTGCCCCCTGACCATTTTTTGCACGTTTGTCACTGTCGTCCATTTCAGATCAAGCAAACCTAAATATTATACAAAGATCAAACACTAGTAAAAACAGAAATGCAGTTTTCAGTGCCAATTGCATTTATTGAGGGGGAAAAAACATCAGAACCTACAAGAGCCCGTGTGAATAAGTAATTGCCCCTAAACCGAATAGCTGGTTGTACCACCTTTTGTAGCAATAACTGCAATGAAGCGTTTGCGATTAGAGGCGATGAGTCTTTCACATCGCTGTGATGGGATTCTGGCCCACTCTTCTCTGCAGAATTGTTCAAGATCAACCAGATTGGATGGTTTTCGGGCATGAACAGCCTTTTTAAGGTCATGCCACCGCATCTCAATAGGGTTGAGGTCGGGACTTTGACTAGGCCACTCCAAAACCCTCATTTTGTTCTTTTTTAACTATTCAGAAGTGGACTTGCTGGTGTGCTTTGGATCATTGTCTTGCTGCAGAACCCAGGTGAGCTTTAGCTTGAGGTCTCGAACTGATGGAAGAACATTCTTCGCCAGGATTTTTCCGTAGCGAGCAGAATTCATGGTTCCATCAATCATGACAAGTCACCCAGGTCCTGAAGCAGCAAAGCAGGCCCACCCAGGTCATCATACTTTCACCACCATGTTTCGCTGTTGGCACAATGTTCTTTTTAACAAATGCAGTGTTGCTTTTGCGCCAGATGTAACGGGATGCATTTCTCCCAAAAAGTTCAATTTTAGTTTCATCAGTCCATCGGACATTTTCCCAAAAGCTTTGGGGATGATCAGGATGATTCTTGGCAAAAGTGAGTCGTGCCTTGATATCCTTTTTTTGTCAACAGTGGCTTTCGCCTCGGAACTCTTCCATGGAGGCCATTTTTACCTCGTGTCTTTCTGATGGTGGAATCATGAACATTGACATTAACTGTGACGGGTGAGGCTTACAGTTGTTTAGAAATGGTTTTTGGATCCTTTGTGACTTCTCCAGTTAGTCTGCGCCGTTGTCTTGGAGTAATTTTGGTAGGTCGGCCTCTCCTGGGAAGGGTCACCACTGTGCCATGACTTCTCCATTTATGATAATGGCTCTGACAGTGGTCCGCTGGAGTCCCAAAGATTTACCAATGACTTTGTATCCTTTGCCAGACTGAGACATCTCTATAATCTTATCTCTTGTTTGCTCTTGAAGCTCACTGGATTGTGGCATGATGATGTGAGTTCAGAATGGCCTACCTCACCTTGTCAGACAAGTTTTATGTTTGCGGTCTCCCGATTGGAAATGTCTGGCAGCAATTAGGCCTAGGTGTGGCCATGAAATTTAACTCAGTTTTCCCCAATAATAGAATTAATCACAATTGCGTCATCTTTTAAGAAGGAGAGCAATTACGTTTTCACAGAGGTTCATGTAGGTTTGGATAGAATTTTTCTCTTAAGAAATAAAATCACAACAGGAAAACTGCATTTTTTGAATAGTAGGGTTATCTTTGTGTGATGTTTAAATTTGTTTGATGATCTGAAAAAGTTAAGTGTGACAAAGGTGCAAAAAAAGTAAGGAAAAAACAGTAAGGGGCAAAACCTTTTGCACAGCACAGAATATAATATATGGTCAATTAATGATTTTATTATTACAGTACTTCACCATTTAGTGGTAGTCAGTATACACAGGAGGTTGTTATTGTGGAAGTACTGTATAGTGTGACATTATTCTAATCACCACAGTAGTTTTTTCTGACCTGTTTTTTAGTTTATCACTCTTAGAGGAGTTTGACTGTAGCTGTAATGAACTGGAGTCTTTGCCCCAAACTATTGGCTACCTGCACAATCTCCGGACTTTTGCGGCCGATGAGAACTTCCTGACGGAGTTGCCCAGAGAGGTGAGTAACACCGAATGTATACAGCGACAGATAAATATGTACTTATCTCATCAATTTTCTTGAATTTTCATCATCATTATCAGCTTCTTCCGTGTAATCCGGAGTCGGGTCACGGGGGCAGCAGCATAAGCAGTGAGTCCCAGACATCCCTTTCCCCAGCCAGTTCCGCCAACTCTTCCAGGGGGAAACTGAGGCGTTGGCAGACCAGCTGAGAGACATTGAATTTACAAATAGAATTTTTATATATATATATATATATATATATATATATATATATATATATATATATATATATATATATATATATATATGAAGTATCTACTAATGGTATAACCATAGATAGATTTTATTCGTGCTTTTTTTTTATTTTTTTTTTTTATAAAATTTAATATCACAGTTAGAAAGTCTCAGGTAAAGGTGAGAGAATGAGTTTGCATCATAAGCTCTTCACCGTAGTCTGTCATTGCACCCTTGAATAAAGCGCTAATTGCTAAGTTGGGATGAAAAGATTCCAAACCACCTCATTAACTTTGCTTCTTCTTGATTAAGGATTAAGCAATGTGCTGTCACGCAGAAGCACTTTTGATATGTCTTTAAATAACATTTTACAAAGTGCTTCTTTATAAAGTGTTTTACTATATGTGATACTATATGTGATAAATACAGTGAAGCTGAGTGGGGCAGGTGTGTGTGTGTGTGTGTGTGTCTTTGTGTGTGTGTCCGTGTGTGTGTGTGTGTGTGCGTGTGTGTGATGTGTGTGTGTGTGTGTTCCCTGAGTCTGGGTTTGGCTGTACCCCAGAAGTCTACCTTTTCATGCAAATTCTTCCATCAAAGCCTTTCCAAAAGGTTCTGTTTCCATACTGTTGGATATGTGCCTGGTAGCTGTGGTTTCATCTCTGTTTCCTCTCTGAGTTTTTTGAAAAGTCCCAAAGTAAAGGACGTTTGCATTTTTTTTTTCATCTAGCACAGATCTAAGTTCTAAAATTTTTCATTCTCTCTCTCTCTGTGTGTCGCTCACTCGCTCTCTGCCCTTTACTAAACCCTACTATCCTAGAATTATTGACAGATTATATTGCCATTCCTATTTTGAGAGAAGACACTAGAGACAAAATGGGAGAGCAAGACACGAGGACTCAGGATGAATACTTCAACAAAATTGCACGTTTTGGGTGATATCCTATCTCCACGTTTTTTGCAGATTGGCAACTGCAGGAATGTCACAGTGATGTCCTTGCGCTCCAATAAGCTGGAATTTCTGCCTGATGAGATCGGGCAGATGACGAAGCTCCGTGTTCTCAATCTCAGTGATAATAGGTAACCTTTGTTGACCTTTTATGTATATTAAATGCATCTGCTACAGGATTTAGAGCACACTGCGTTTACTAATAATTATTGTCCTGTTAAAGCCTCTATAAAAGCAGATAAACTCTTGACAGTCACTTTAAAACCTGCTCATCATCTACCCAATTTATTCAGTGTTTCCACACACTGTTGCTCATTGAGTGGTGTTTTTTGTTTGTTTGTTTTTGTTTTCTGCACCATTTTGGTTCAGCTATGGACAATGTTTTGTGTAAAATTCCAGGAGATATGAAAGCAACTCATCTGGTACGAACAACCGTTCCACAATAAAAGTCCCAGAGATCATACCTTTACCTCTTTTTTTATGTTTGATGTGAGGATTAACTGAATCTCTTCACCTGTATTTGCATGATTTGATATCTTTGCTGGTGCTACCACTTGCTTGATTGATAAAAGCATATATATGGAGGTTTGTACAAATGTTCCAAATAAAGTGGACAGTGAGCACATATTATTTATTATTATTTATTTTATTCCTTGTTATTTACATTTAGTGTTGTGGCATGTGGGCTTACATTATGAACGCTATCAGTACAAAACTATAAAGCTCAAAAGTTTTCTGTTTCTGTTGTGGAAATCTTCCACACTCACAAAAAACTTACGGAAGCCTTCCTCACAATCATTCATTCATTTGCTCAACCACTTTATCCTACTATGACCGCAGGGAGGCCAAGGAAGGTACCTTTAAAAATCTATTTCTACTTCGTAGTAGTAGTAGTAGTAGTAGTAGTTGTAGTATTGTTGTTATTATTGTTATTGTCATTGGTATTAATAATAGTAATAATAATAAGTAGAGTTTTTTAAAGGTGCCTTCCTTAGCCTCCCTGTAGTCATAGTAGGATAAAGTTCATTTTCATCATTTCATTTTCTGTAACCACTTAATCCTAATTAGGGATGCAGGGAGTCTGGTGCCCATCTCAGCTGAGTCCGGGCAAGGGCAGAGTACACCCTAGCCAGCTCGCCAGGCCATCGCAGGGCGGAAACACGCTGACGACTTTGCAGCCTACTCTTTACGAAAGTCAGCAATGGTTCTTTTACATGAACCTCACACCACAGACAGTGAGAGACATGGCCGGCCTTTGGTTTTTAGGTTTTTGGCCCTTTATTAATTTAACCATTATTAAACATTTTTTATTAACACACACACATACACATACACATCTCTCTCTCTTTCTCTCTCTCTCTCTCTCTCTCTCTTGCTCACACACACACACACACACACACACACACACACACACACACAGACACACAATGTATTGTACACTAGCGCTGCGGGCCACGCCCACAAGACGTGCTATTCAATTGATTCCTTGATTCCTTGATTCAATTCAACTTGATTCCATGAGAGATCGGAATTCCAGATGAGCTCAAATGTGCCCACATTTATTAAACATTTACTGAATTAAACAGCTTAAAAACTAAACTAAAAACTAAAGAGTGACGCTTCCTTCTGTCTCTATCTGGAAGGCCAGCAGCGAGATGTTGAGAGACAGCCAAGAGAGAGCAACTCGCGTGTCATGTTAAATTTTGATTGGCACGTTTGAATTTCTTTCTGTAAGAAGGGGTTGTTTTCGTATCCCGGGGATTTCGTGCCCAGGGGTCAGACTGTGTATGTATGTATGTATGTATGTATGTATGTGTATATATATATATATATATATATATATATATATATATATATATATATATATATATATATATATATATAAGATAGATAGATAGATAGATGATACATATCTCAGTTATATAGTATGTTACCCTTGTGTTAAGACGTTGTCTCTGTGATCTTTGTGTTTACACTGTTTTGCGGACTTTTGTAACCCGAAACAAATATAGATGGTCAGAAGCGTAAGCCTACTAGCATGGGTGCAATTCTCATACACAGAGATGAATTAACTATCTGCTCGGATCGGCGCAATCTACCATGCATACTCAGTTAAGCAAAGAGAGTTGTAAAATGAAATGAAAACCCGAATCCAGAAAATAAAGAGAACTCTCCGCTCTGCTGGTGATTCATATCAGTGCAGGCTGTGTTCTAAACGAGTTCAACGGCACCCTTGCGCACTTGAAAGACCGGAAGTCCGTATAACCCACAGCAAGTGCACTACTTTCGCAAGTACACTACTTTCGGTTTTGAGCGCCTCACATATTGTAAGCGTTGATTGGCTGTTTTAAGCTTCATGTGAAGTGACTTGGTATAAATAAGTGACTTATTTGAAATTAATGTTGATATTATTTCATATATTTACAATGATTTAGGGGTGTTTTATGAGATACAGTAATGGTATTTATGGATGTATAGTATAGTATGAGCGTCATACGTCACACGTCATATATCACTGTAACAACTTACGTTCACTTTCAACTTACGTTCGGCCATCCGGAACCTATTAAAAACGTAAGTCGGGGAGCGTCTGTACAATCACATCTAGGGGAAATATGGGATAGCTAATTTAACCTAAAGAACATGCCATTGGACTGCGGAAGAAAATCTGAGCAACTAGAAGAAACCCATATACAGTCAGCCCTCTACTTACGAAATTAATCCGTTCCAGTGCCTTTTTCATAACCTGGAGTTTTCGTAAGTAGAGGTGCATTTTACATGTAAAACGCGTGATTCGTTCCAAGGCTCCCAAGACAACCCCATAAATCCTTTAAAAATGATAAAAGTACACCAATTTTGTATGAAATATGTATGAAATATGTATGAAATATGTGTTAAAGGTAAAAGAAAATTATTTACCTCTTTTTAAATCTTTTGAACCACCCATGCGACGCTTTAAAATCCGGGGGTTGCTGGTCTGAAGAACCCTCACCCCCACCCCCACCCTTTTTTACAAGGTCCTTAAATATGGCGGTTGCTTTTTCCGAAATAATCGCCTCCATCACTGTATCTCCGTTTTTAAGGTCTCCTTCTGCTTCAATATCGTTCCGATTGTAGAGGGGTTTTGGCCATACTCCTTTGCAATTTCGCTCAACCGCATCCCACTTTCGTATTTTTTTTATCATCTCCTGCTTCACTTCGATTGATAACGGAGCCCGCTTCTTCTTTTCGGTGTCACCAGGAATCACTTTCTTAGAGTCCATGATGGATAATGAAATATAACGCTGCAATGATCAATCTCAAAAAACTCACGAGCCAACAGTCCTGTTCAACTCTCCTTCACGAACAAACAGGAAGTGTACAAACAGTTCAACTCCCTCCTGGCCAATGGGAGGCCAGCGGGGGGGGGGATATTGGGAGACAGCCAATGAGAGAGCAACTCGCGCATTGTTCGAATTTTCGAATGGTGCGTTTGGCGCTTTTCGTAAGAAGAGGTTGTTTCGTATACAGAGGGCGAAAATTTAGGAAAATGTTTTTCATAATCTGGATTTTTCGTAAGTAGACGGCCGACTGTAAATATGGGAAATAAATGCAAACACCACACAGAAACACTCTTGTTGAGCCAAGGAACTGAACGTGGGACCGTTTTGCTGGGAAGCGCTAGAGTTGGTAGTACTCATCAGCTCTTTATTCGCCGCTCAAGTAAGCTCATGTCGTGCTGATCGTACTGCACTGGACGCAGACTAATTAAAGCAACTGTTCATTCGTCGCATTTACTGTCGTCCATACCGCTTTCCCACTGAGAATTTTGGGTGAGCTGGAGCCAATCTCAGCTAATGTAGGATGAGTGCTGTGGCACATATTGGACAGTTTGCCAGCCCATCACATTCGCATATATGGGAAATCTACTGGCAGATTAAAATAGCCATAATTTACAGTAGCAGGCAATTCAACATGCAAAGTCCATACAGGAAGCTGATCTGCAGGTTTGAACCCAGGGCCGTCTTATTGTGAGGCAACTGTGAATTAACCAGTTTAACTTAATTTAAATCAAGTTAATTTGTTAACCTCAAGATATCAGACCAATCAGATTGCACTGTACATACATACAGTACAGTACATATCGAAATATATGTACAGTATATACGTAAAATGCATGTACTTGTTTTGAAATGTATCGATTTTATTTTTTTAAACTGAATTCTTTTTCTTTGTTAGGTTGAAGAATCTTCCCTACACTTTCACTAAACTGAAAGATTTGGCGGCGCTCTGGCTATCTGACAATCAGGTGCTTATTTTGTATTATTATTATTATTATTGGTTGACCATCGGACCCGATGATGACGTTTGCATCTGAATGCGAAGGTGGCTCTGCAGTCCTAGCCTGGAGGCGCAGAGTCTTGAACAGTGGGGGCACTGGAAGTCCGTTCTCGTGATTACTGCTGATGCAGTTCTGTGCCGCTTGTCTCTGGCAGCAGTGAGCTTCTGGCACCGCGCTTCTTCAAAGTTGGCAGCTGCTTTGTGGATTGAGGCCACCCATTTTGGTCTGTCCATAGCCCGCTGCTCCAGTTCCTTTGGCTTGACGTAACACCACTGGATGCTTGCTTTCACAGTGTCTTTGTATCACAGCTTTGGGCGGCCTTGGGTTCTATTACCGAGCTGGAGTTCACCGTACATCAGGCATCTTGGCATCCTGAACTCCTCCATTCGAAAGTCATGCTCCACCCATTGAAGTTGAGACTTGATGAGCATAGACTGAATGTTGATGGAGTTGGCACGCTCTAGGACTTCCAAGTTGGTGACGTGGTCCTGCCAGCTGATAATAAATTATTATTATTATTATATTATTGGCTTTTATTATGAGAAAAATATGGTATTTTCTCACATGGTCACAACACTCAAGATGTACTAAAGGCTTTTTGGGAAGGTGCTCATCATCACACATTTGCATTTTCATACCCATATCCATAAATCTTTTTGAAATTTTTGAGCTCCTGAGTGGTGCATTGACAATGTGTGTGACTATCAAACTGGAGATTGCAAGTTCAAATCCAAGTTGATGTCTCATCAGTGACTGGAAATTCATGAGAGAGCTAATTGGCTGAGTGCTCATGGGAGGGAGGGATGGCATACGCTTACTTCCCCGTCACTCACAGCGATTGCCGGTGAATTATGAGCATATGTGAGCTCCTTTATATGAGGGGCATTTCCTCCAAGTGTTTTAGACCGCCCCAGTGTGTAGCAGCTTCAAAATAAGGCAGGTGGCTAGCACTACATATCACGGAGGGGGCATGTGCATGCTTTCGCCTTTCCCTGGTTGGTGGTGGTTGGGTGATTGGGAGGGTAATGCCTGGTGGGTAGGAATTGGATGTGACTAAGATTAGGGAGAAAACAGGGGAAGTCCAAAAAAACCAAAACTGTTTGTGATTTGTTCAGTTCCATGCTCTTTTGTTTGTTTGTTTTTTGCTAACTGGCTCGTATAATGGTAGGTAACAGGCTCATTTGTTTATTTATTTATTTTTAAGATGAAGTACAAAGCTCTTTGGAGTGATGCCATCATGCAGAAACTGGAGCTGATTAAGAATAAAAGATTCGTAGCTTAAGCAAACTGGCACCAGAACTGGACTTTTCACTCACAGCTTATGTGTTATGGATTTGTCAATAAAGTTCCAGGGAACTCAAAGTGCTGTTTCACTTCTTCTAATCAACCGACATGACTGCTACAGATAAACTGCATGAATTTAATGTCTGGGCTAGAAATAGTCAGCCCCAGTCTCACCACTTTACGTATACCGTTCTGTATCGTTTTGCTGTGCTCTGAGAATTGATCCTGATGTAGAGCTTTGTTCCACGTGTTCTTGATATTCAGTTGTTGATATTAAATGTCTGCTCTTTATCGATTCCCTGCAGTCCAAAGCCCTTATCCCCCTGCAAACAGAGGCTCATCCTGAGACCAAACAGAGGGTGCTTACAAACTACATGTTTCCCCAGCAACCACGGCATGATGAAGGTGAAGAATAGCTCAACAAGTTGCCCAATGACGTGTCTAATATTTCCACATCACAACAGGATTCCTGAATTCAAGTTAGATCATCTTTGCCTATGGAGAACTCACTTTGAACATGATGTGTCTACAGATTACCAGTCAGACAGTGACAGCTTCAACCCGGCTCTCTGGGAGGAACAGAGGCAGCAGAGGATGACTGTGGCGTTCGACTTTGAGGACAAGAAAGAGGAGGAGGACAACTCAGCAAAAGTCAAGGTTTCCAAAACTTCTTTTTGTCTTCATGCTTGTGTGGATACACTCATAAAGGCTTGCTAAATATTAACTATTCTTTGACAGTGTGAGCTCTCATTCATGCAGAATTATTGGCTTTTGACATAAAACAAGAGATACAGGGATCCCTCACTTTCCGCGGTTAATTGGGACCGAGATCCCCACGCGACTATAGAAATCCGCGAAGTAGGACCACCCCCGACTGACGTATACGTACATGTATATGTGTATATAATATCAATAAATACATATCCAATGCTATAAATGCTTATAATAACAATTAAAACATTGAAAAAAATAAGATAAGATGTGAATAAAATATAAATACAGATGCCCACCAACTTACCAACATTCGTTTCGCAAACATCCGGAGATACCAACAAAGTTGTCCAAGGTTGAAAGTGAAAGTGAAAATGAAATGAAATTGAAGAACAAGTAGAAATAGAAATGGAATAAAATCTACAGAAAGATAGATCATAAATATAAGTATGAAATATGAATAAACATTATCCTGAGGTACACTTAATACTAGGCTCCGGCAGCGGGCGCGGGGGGGGGGGGTGAAGTAGCGAGGGATCCCTGTATTTGATTGAAATTCAATGTTATCTACTTCAGTGCTGATGAATTAACTCGTAAAATTCTCTTCTTGTAATGTCTTAAAAAGCTTGAGACACATATAGAGTATCTTGGGAAGCATTTTGTCCTTCCTTATGCTACTAAATTTGCACATGCTGAGCCTCATCATCTTGAAAGCTTCACTTATGGCAAAGATTGAACCTCCTAAAAAGAAATATTCTGGCACTTACTAGAATTCATGATCGCATCAATCTTCCCAACAACTGTGGAAAACCAAGCCAAAAATGCAGCAGTGGTCCTCCGCCATGTTTTACAGTCAATATTGTGAGCTTTTCCATGTTTGCCGCCATCGTTTTATACTAAACATGCTAACGATGTGTCCAAAATTATGAATTTGGTTTCATCTGACACAAGACAGCAACTGCTTTAATTTGTGAAAATGTGATTAGAAAGCCTTCTATCTTGCAAAGTTGAGAAATAGCTGGATATTATAGATTTCCACTTCACTAGTTGATATTTAAAGCTGTTAATTACAAGAATGAACTAAACTGGTGCTTGTGTGTCCAGTTCTGGGTAAATTTACGATTGTTTCAGACACGTGGAACATGGCAGCGAACTGCTCATTGGTATTTGTAATTGGCTATGTACAGTATTTCCCGACAACCATCTGTATCCATTGTTGTAAACTTTTTTTTTGTTTGTTTTCCCCATGGTGGTGGATTATGCACATATTTTCAATAATAAAATATTATATCAATAATATATTTGCAACCCAAGGAAAAAGGACATTGGTCCCCATTGGATGTCGCTTTCCTCAATAAAGTTTTCTGCATATATATTTTGAGAATAAAATAGTATTGTTATTTATCATTTTGATGGTGATTATTATTAGTATTATTCATTCATTTATTTTCTGAACCGCTAAATTATAATCCTACTTATGGTCACATGGAGGCTAGCACCATCTCAGCCGACCCTGTATGAGGGCAGAATCCACCCTAGACAGCTCACCAGGCCATCGCAGGGCAGAAACACACTGACGGCTATGCAGCCTATTCTTGACCTCACAAAAGTCAGCAATGGTTCTTTTACAAGCCTCTCACCACAAACCGTGGGAGACATGGCCGGCCTTTGATAACCCAGTTATCTACACTGGCGGGACAGCAGTGACTTCCATTGATAGTGGGGGCCCCGACCATGGATTGATTGATTGAGTGATTGATTGACTGATTGGTTGATTGCTTGATTTTCCAATGCGTGACATGATAGTATAGGGGTTAACAAGTCCACCTCACAGCAAGAAGGACCTGAGTTTGAGTCGCGGGCTCAGCAGGGACAATCATGTTTGTATAGGTTCCCTCTGGTTTCCTCCCACAATTCAAAGACATGACTTAAGGGTAGCTGGCTGTTTCAATTTGCCCCCAGGTGTGAGTATGAATGGTTGTGTGTTGGCTCTTTGATGGACTGGTGAGCTGTTCAGGATGTACCCTACTTTTGTAGAGTCGGCTGAGATAGTCGCTACCCTCCTCATGACTCTAGTAGGATTAAGCTGCCTGGCAAAATAATTCATGTTTTTACTTTGAAGTGGAATTATTATGTGGAATGTTCATTTGAAAATCACAATTCTAGCTCATCTTTATAGAAAACTATTTTCTTCCTTCCTTGTTATTTCTCATCCGCTGTACAGGTTGAGATTAATTTGAAACGATATCCAACCCCTTATCCAGAAGATCTGAAGAACATGGTCAAGTCAGTGCAAAATATTGTAGGGAAAAGCTCTCACCCTCTCAGCACCGAGAAATGTTCCTCAGGGACCAACATGGAGCTCCATGGCACCGACGCATATGAGCCCAAGTGGCCCATCGCACCTAAGGAGGTAGCGTTAGTTTGGTACACACAACAGAACCATAAACGTCTCTAAATTTGTAGAATTACACGGTTTAATGTACGGCTGCTGTTTTATTGTTCTTGTTTTATCTCTATGAATTGACAGGTGACTGAGAGGGACATTAAAGATTTCTCCAAGCCTTCTCTGCCAGAGCAAAGTGTCATGCTGAACTCTGCAATTGATGTCCCAAAGAGGAAGGACAAGGACGATCTAAATGAGAGCTCTGAGGTACCGCTGCTTTTTTTTTTATTATTTATTGAGGCATTTATTATTTTTGCTATATTTATACACTAAATACTAAATGAAATATGATTCAATTAGACCTTACACAACAATTTCACAAGTTACAATTAATTCTCATGAATTAATATAGCATATACAAATAAAACACGACATGCACCGATCAGCAATAACATTACAACTTCACCCTGGTGCATTCAAAACACCTCGGACCTGTTCAGGTGTGGACTTCACAAGACCTCAGGAGGTGCTGTGGTATCTGGCAGCAACATATTAGGTGTGTGATGTCCTGTAAGTTGCAGGGCAAGGCCTCCATGCATCCGATTTGTTAAACCAACACGTCCCATGAGTGCCGGATCAGATTGCGATCTAAGAAATTTGGAGTTTGTCTGAGACAAGGCCATCATGTGACTTGGTCATATTCCTCAACTATTCCTGATTTTTTTTTTTTTTTCCAGTTTTGCAGGGCTTATTATCTTACTCAATATGGACCATGCTGTTAGGGACTATTATTGCCATTAAAGGGTGCAGCACTTGCTCTGCATCAGTGCTTAGGTAGGTCATAGAATTCAAATTAACACCCTCATGAATGTCATGACCCAAAGTTTCCAACCAACTTCTTTCCATAGTGCACCGTAGTACAATCTCATGCCCAGGAAAGCTACACATATGCATCTGGCCAAACACATGAAGTAAACAACAGTATAATTATTTATGCTAGGTTACCTTCTTCCATTGCCCAATAATCTAGTTCTGATGTTTATGTGGCCATTGTAGGCACTTTGCTCATCTGCTGTCCTGACAGGTTTTAATATAATTAGATAATTAATGGCATTACTCATCTGTGGTTTTTATGCCGTGGCTGATCAATGTACATGCCCTTAAGCATTCCGTAGCCATTATAAGTTATATCAGACAAACTGAGTCATCAGTACTGTATAAAAAAATTATAGATAATATCATTATATGTACACCCATCCATTCACTTTATGAAGTGCTTAATCCTAATTAGGGTCGTGGGGAGGTTAGCGCTCATTTCGGCAGTCTCTGAGTGAGGGCAGAGTACACCCTGGAGAGCTTGTCAGGCCATCGCAGGGCAATAACATGCTGCCAGCTATGCAGACTACTCTTTATGAAAGTCAGTAATGCCACGTCTAGAACCTCTCACCCCAGACAGTGAGCATCATAGCCAGCCTTTGATAACCCGGTGAGAAGCACTGGAGGGGGGGACAGCAGTGACAACATGGTGATAGTGGGGTTTGATCCCCGGACTTTCGGAGAAGTAGTTCAGCCACCTACCACCGGGCCACCACTACCCCCACAAGTACAAATATTAAAAATATTAGCCAAAACGTTTAGATGAATAGAAGCTTATTACTGGATTATTATTTACAATTCCTTAGTCCTATACACTTATTATTGATGCACTCTTCTACACTTATACTCTGCAATGATTTAAATCATACTCTGCACCATGTGCCACCCGGACGAGAACAGGCTCCCTTTTCAGTCTGGTTCCTTTCGAGCTTGATTGCTAATGTCACCTGAGGGAGCGTTTCCGTGCAGCGTGTCATTTATTTTGCTGACTAGTGATGTAAATCTGCTTTATGGCAGATTAATGATTTATCTGCTTTATCATAGGAATAAAATTGCTTTGAATTTAATCAGCATCGTAACTCCTATATCAAATCCATTTTTTGTGATGGCATCTATATTTTTATATCTATGGTTTAATACTCCTGTTTGAGAGTTAACCAGATGTTATCGGTTAAACATACAACATACATTTCAGCCTGGAAACTATATGAGCAATGGGATTGATTTTAATCTCTAAATACAAATATATTATCAGTGTCCTATATTGTATGGCAAAGAAATGCTTCTCAAAAATGAACACACTGAAGTATGGACTCTGAAGGAAGCCAGCAGAATCAACTGAACCATTCTGTCTCTCAAAGCCTGCCACCTACTGACTACCCCATTGGAACTGCTGCTTTCTTTAAGACTCATGAGAAAGAGTACAATATATTAGTATCCTCGATGTGTTGGAGGATTCAGACTCACCGACCCCAAAACCTTTTCTGAGTTACGTTTGCAGGATAAAATTACTTGCATTTTTAGAATATGTGTTTGATTTTTGGTAACATGGCTGTATATTCTGTATTAAAATGAATATTAAAATGAAGTGTATTTAAGATAAATTGTATTGGGTAAGAACAGGTGGTGCTGTAGGTCAGGCTGAGCTGCACATCCACATATTTGATCCTTTGATACTCCTTAGACTGTTGCTCATCCTGCAGCTGAGATCATTGAACAAACAGAGAAAAAGGTCAGTTCAAAATGTCAAGTGCACTCCGAGCCTGCTGATTGGCAACCATTAAAAGCTTAGTGGTACCACGATTCCTGTTGCTAGGATTCAGGCTTCAGTCCACAGCATTATTGAGAGATTTCCCATTGAGAAACAAGAGTAAATGGCTTTGCTTTTTCACAGAGTGGGCTTTACATGGTCAGGTGGCTAGTGTTTATGTCTGTTGAAGCCTTGGAAACTTCTGTTCAGGGGGAAGCTGTGTTGGTTCTTTTGTCTCTAAACTAAGAGTGCTGATGTAAGAGCATGAATATATTACCTAATTGAAAACTTTCCAGAAAGTTGAACAATTATTTACATTTGTACAAGGACGGATGAATTGGAAATGTTACAGGCACAACCTTTTGGAAAGGTTTAAAAAAAAAAAAAAAAAAATATATATATATATATATATATATATATATATATATATATATATATATATATATATATATATATATATATATACAGTGATACCTCAGCTCACGAACATAATTGGTTCCCAGAAAGTGTGTGAGGCGAAAAGTTCGTCTTCCGAACATTTATTTCCCATAAGAAACCATTAAAATGAGAATAATCCGTTCCCAGGTCCCCATAAAACATAAATTTCTACTAAATAAGCCTTAAAACTACACAAAAATATACCTTATTTTATGTATAATAAATATGCTATTGTATTGTAATTAAAGAAATAAACTGTACTGTATAATAAAGTCGTTTTATTTATCTTTGTGATGGTAGTTGACGGCTTGATGGAATGGAGTGGGAGGAGGAGGGAGGGAGGGACTTACTGTTTGGAAGGAGAGTTTGGAAACGCCTACTGTTTGGAAACACCCTTAGCCACACACGCACCCTTAATAGCTTCCTTGTTCTTAAGGATGGTGGTAGACTTAGCGTACTGGTACTGGGACGCTGAGTCACATAAACGCACACCTCGTTCGTGTTTTTCAATGATCTCCGCCTGTGGTGGGGTCTTTTTCGGTCCCATAATAGCAAAAGTACACTCAATATGGTCCAAAATGTCTATCAAACACAAACCACTTCCGCATTCAAAGAAAGGGGGTGACGAACTGTGACGCCGTGAGCGTGCGTCAGCTTCTCGTGGCCGCCACCGTGGCGCTGTTCGACCGCGTGGTTTGATTCGTCCGCCGAAATCTAGTTCGTCAGCAGAGACAATATGCTCGCAAATTTAATGTTCTTGAGGCGAAAAGTTCGTGAGCTTAAGCGTTCGTCAGCGGAGGTTTTACTGTATATACAATATGAAATGGGGGCAGTGGTGGTCTAGTGGTATAAGGCGCCGGATCACTGATCCAAAGGTTGGGGGTTCGAGTCCCACTCTCCACAAGGTTGTCACTGCATACCCCCCCCCCCCCCCCCAACCAGTGCAGCTAACTGGGTTATCAAAGGCCGGCCATGTCTCTCACTGTCTATGGTGTGAGGCATGTAAAAGAACCATTGCTGACTTTCGACAAGAGTAGGCTGCAAAGCCGTCAGCGTGTTTCCGCCCTGCGATGGCCTGGCGAGCTGTCCAGGGTGTACTCTGCCCTCGCCCTGAGTTGGCTGGGATGGGCACCAGCCTCCCCGCGACCCTAATTAGGATGAAGCAGTTACAGAAAATGATGATGATGAACTGAACAATATGAAATGCTGAAAAGTGTTTAATTTAGTATCACAATCTGCATCCCATGAACTGGAGTATTAGAAACACAACAGCGAACAAGGCATGAAACAAGGTTCATGATTGAAGTAAATGATTTCACATGCTGCGTTACAAGAGCTTGTTATTTGTTACAATTACCAAGCTATTACATGGACACACCCAGGGAAAATGATTTCACAAAACAATGAATCTGATCCTCTGGGTTGTGTAAGAAGAAGTAAAGGTCTGTTCGAAGCTGAGTAATGTTGTGTATGCTGTGCAACGCAGTAAGTAGTGTCTATGCACTGAGACCAAACAAGCATTCCACAATTCGAGCACCAGCTCAGCAAGACAAGACTCAGGTGAAGGAATACTCTTTTGAGGATTATAATAATAAAATTTTGGACAAAGGAGACAGATTATTGGAAAGAGGAGTGATGAAGGTCATCTATATCCAATTGGATTGGCTATTGTCTAACAGAGGTGGTGGCTTGATATCAGCTTTCCTCCAACTATAACCCCGTCTTGAGCTCGCGTCCCAATGGATTTGATCCATGTAACCCTATCTACTCACAACAGTGGAGCCATGACTAGCAAATGATTCACACTTTGGCTCAGGTGACCCTCTCTATTCATATGTTGGCAGAGTATTTTAATGACTCCCCGGTTAGGCTTCAAGATGATACCACACCCTAGGACTCTCCATCAGCTTTATAGAGATGAAGAAGCTTTTCGGATGAGAGGTAACACGTCTTCAAAAAACAAAAACAACTCCAGTTATTTTCAACTTGAGCATTCAAGTTTACCATGAGGAGAATTGTAGAGAAGTCTGAGAGGCCTTGAAGATATCTCCTGAAATTGCGAGGAGAAATCAGAGGATAAACCTGAAGATGAATATAAGATGTTTTTGCAATAGACCACAAAATAGTAAAAGCACATACATAATACCTAGCTGTTGGTAACACCTAGATGAACTAGGAAAGAGTAATATGTAAGCCTATATGTATCTAGTTATTAGGACATAACTTTGGATAAACCATTGTTAGCTTTTTTTCAGTTTTACATAAATTAAACTTACTGATTTGTTTTGTTGGTTTGTTTGTGAAAGCCTCATACAGCCCAAATGTCACAGCATTTTTTTTTTTCTGGATTGTATGAAGACTTTTTAGAAAAATGTTTTTAAATTATTTAGAAAACTTTACAGAAGTTACATATGTAAGAATGGACAAGTCTCTTAAATTCAGGCTCTCATCATGAAGAATTTGAACCCCAAATGTAATATAGATTAGATTACAGTGCCATTGTTTATGTAGAATTATATAAGATCAAGCATATTGAGTCATTATGGGGTAAAAATCATTGCTATGATAATACAGACGCTCCCCAATTTACCTTTTTGTTTGGTTCCAGACAACCGAACGTAAGTTGGTAAAAAAAAAAAAAAAAAAAAAACGTAAGTTGTTACTGTATGTTCCAGTGACGTATGACGCTCATACTGTACTATACATCCATAATTACCATTACCGTATCTCATAAAACACCCGTAAATCAATTATTATAAACATAACATTGTAAAATAATATCAAATATATCAAATAACAACATTAATTTCAAATAAATTAAATTCAAGCAAAATAATTTCAAATAGATAAATTTTAATCAAATTCACTCATCAAATATCAAATATAGTATCAAATATAACCTTTAACATTCTCTATGATGCAATCTTTCTGCTTGTAAATGGTTCCGATGGTCATTTACATGAAGCTGAGCCGAGTCACTGTACATGAAGCTTAAAACAGCCAATCAATGCTTTCAATATGTGAGGTGCTCCACTGAGAGTAGTGCACTTGCTTGTGCTAGAGACAAAGCACGGGTTATCCGGGCTTCCGGTCCTTCAAGTGAGCAAGGGCGCCATTGAATACTCGTTTAGTACTCATCTTTCACTGATGTGAATCACCAGCAGAGCGGAGAGTTCTCTTTCTTTTCTTGATTCAGGTTTTCATTCACTTTTACAACCCTCTTTGCTTAACCGAGTATGCATGGTAGATTGTGCAGATCTGAGCAGATAGTTAATTCCGTCTTGGGAAAACCGGAAACCAATGCACCCATGCTGGTAGGCCTACGTTTCTGACCATCCATATTTGCTTAGAGTTACAAAAGTCCACAAAACAGTGTAAACACAAAAATCACAGGGGCAACGTCTTAACACAAGGGTAACACGCTATCTCTCTATCTATCCATCTATCTATCTATCTATCTATCTATCTATCTATATATATATATATATATATATATATATATATATATATATATATATATATATAAAATTTAACTGGGAAGAAGGAGGGGCACGTTCAGTGTGTTTGTAAACAATGGACGCAACGTCATTACATCATTGCATCATCACGTCAGCGCACTACTACGTCGGCATCTAAACTCAAAATTTGACATAATTTTGTTTCGTTTAAAAAAAAAACAAACAAAAAAAAACAACGTAAAATCGAAAAAACGCAAAACGAATGAACGTAAGTCGGGGAGCATCTGTATAAGGAACCCCAAAACAGCTGACCTTTTTAACAGTGATTAGATTGATAAGAGACCAAAGCATTAAAGTTACAAAAGGCTTCTGCAAATCACTGAAACGGGGTCTTTATCGAGTGTGTAATGTCAACACAGCAACTCATGTTTTCATTAAAATCAGGATTGTCTAGGCCGTGTGCATGGCCTGTTTGTGTACATTTGCACACATTTATGTGTTGTGTCCATTGCGAATAACAGTGCTGCCTCACACAGTCTTAACGACCCTACAGTCAGTCTGCATATCATTCCAAATGAAAGATTATGGGACACTGGGAGGACTGAAATCATGACCCCATTCTTCTTACACATTCTTTTCTTTTCTAGACCTCCTTAGAAAATCCTCCATGTGTGTGTGTGTGTGTGTGTGTGTGTGTGTGTGTGTGTATGTATGTGTGTGTGTGTGTGTGTGTGTGTGTGTGTGTGTGTGCGCATGCGTTTGTTTTGCTTAGATTGCTTTACATCGCATCGTTCCCAAGCCGCAACTGCCAGAGAATACAAGCCTGGCCTTTACTTCCTCTTCGTGTTTCTGCCTCATAGTAAGTGGCCGAGACACCAGACAGTAGATAATTTTATGGTGGAGTGACTTGTTTTACCAGAGAAAAATGTGATATGCCTAACAGAAGTTAACTCTTTTCTTGGCAATAGAGGAACAGGGAGAAAAAGATGATGCAATACAGGAAGTGTTTTGAAAAGATGTCTGCTTACATCAAAAGATTTAAGAGAGTCTTACTGTGTAAGAGGTGGAATTAATTTGCTGCCATTCCAACCACTAGTGTATTGCCATTTTCATATACAGTAATTGATTTGGTTCTCATGAGTACATTTCTTTGGCCAGAGCCTGGTTTATGATCCACCTAAGCTGCTTCTGTGACGCATTCAAAACATTCAAGTGACTAAAAATCAGAGCTAAACAATCACAGGCAGTTTCGATTTTGTGGTTAAGGAGATGAGTTACTGTTCTGAAGGTCAGCGGTTCAATCGCCACCATCATCACTGTTGGGCCCGTGAGCAAGGTCCTCAACGCTCAGTTGTATAAAAATGATAATTATAAGTTGCTCAGGATAAGAACGTCTGCCAAATGCTGTAAATGTAAAAGATAGTATTGATTGACAGATGCTGCCAAACACAAGTTCCCCAAAACATCTCCTATATGGAAACAACAAAGACGAGTTTAATTGTTCTGCCTATATAGAAGAGCAGCTTATTATTACAACTCATTGTCCAAATATTATGTGCTTTATGCAGAAATTTTACAAGAATAATAAATGGATCATTGGGTCCATATTCCCAAAAAGGTTTGGCATTTGCTGTGAGTATATATTTATATACATTTAACTCTTCCTGGTTCGTGATGCATAAAGAGCCCAGGCATACATGCAGAAGACATACACATTTTGCACCAGAGTTTTTGTTTTACAATTCTATGTGATAGTAATGATAATAATAAACTACTTATTATGATAATATGAGCCTAAATTATTATTATTATTATTATTATTATTATTATTATTATTGTTATTATTATTATTATTATTATTATTATTATTATTATTATTGTTATTATTGTTATTATTATTATTATTATTATTATTATTATTATTGCTATATTTTAGGCTCATGTCATAATAAGTAGTGAGAATCTACTGTAGGACTTTACACGGTGCTGCTCAGTTTCACTCGTAAAGATTTTTAAGCGGGAGACATGCAAGGGAGTTACCTAGGCAACAACAGCTGATGACTTCAGCTGCTAAGCCATTCGCGTTCCTCACAAGGACGCTTTAGAGTTTTGTTGTAGAACATACAGTACAGTAAAGAATCACACCGTGTTTGCAGTGTATTGTAGTTTAGTACAACAGCTAGTTCTGATCCAATAGTTTGATTAGTTGAGTGATGTTCCAAGACTGCTGATATTTAATGTTTATAGTACTGGGATGTCTCACTGTGTGTACAATTTCTCACTTCATGCTTTAAAAGGGTTACTACAGTAAAGTTAGTGACATTATCATTAGACATTGCAAATTATATTGTTTCCAGTAATATAACTGTTGACTTTAAAATATGAAAGCTTATCAGATGAAAATGAAAATATTGGAGAAGAAATAGCGTTACTGGAATTACCTTTAATGGGAATCTAGAAATCGGTGCGAGCTAGCTGTAGAACATTTGTCCAAAGCAATGCATACTTTACATTTATTTTATATTTATTGGAAGGCTGTATAAAAGAAGTATCCCTTGTTGCTTTTGCTGTGGTAATAATAATAATAATAATAATAATAATAATAATAATAATAACAAGTCATTTATTTTCTGAACCGCTTAATCCTAATTAGGGTCACGTGGAGGCTGGTGCCCATCTCAGCCAACTATGGGCAAGGGCACAGTACACCCTAGACATCTTGCCAAGCCATCGCAGTGCATAATATAATAAATAAATAAATAGAATATAGAACAGAAAAACTAGAATTCTCAGGCTTCTATGTTTGTCCTGTGTCCATCTGATGTCTGCACAGGCCCACCACAGGAAATTTAATACGGCTGCTGCGTTACTGAATTGATGCTGATTGGCTGTTATGTGTTTGCTGACCTGCATGTAAATGGGTAGCAATAAAAAAAAGAACAGGTTTATTATTAATAACAAAATCCAAAAAATAAAGGACCAGGCTCACAGAAAAAAAACCCCACACAATCTAACTTAGTTAGACAGACAGACTTGCAGGGAAATAAATGTATGTGGAGAAAACTCTGAAATAAGAAGCTGAACAGAACATGAACTCAGTAAACATACTGAAGCTAACAAGACAGGTGATATGAATGTAAGCAGAAATCAGGTAGTAAAGAGAAAGGCCCTGAAAAACAAACTCAGGCTCGTATATTGATCAATAGAGAAAATTATCGAGAGCTCAGCTATTAGGCAGTGCATAAATCTTTTTATTACATCTGTAGTGAGACACGATTTTGAGAAATGTTAATGGAATGCAGCTGCTGTTTTGTCTTCAAAAGGTCATAAGAATTTGCACACACAATCCTTTCTCTTTAAGTAAAATTTCAAGTGCTAATTGCTTAATTTGCATGCTGACAGCATTTTCTTTTAAATTTCACAATCTGTACATTCTGCACATGAACATTCAACAAGGCCTTAGAGAGTGAGAGGATGCCAGAGGAATGGAGGAGAAGTGTGCTGGTGCCCATTTTAAAGAACAAGGGAGACCTGCAGAGTTGTGGCAACTACAGAGGGATAAAGTTGATGAGCCACAAGATGAAGTTATGGGAAAGAATAGTGGAAGCTAGACTAAAGGCAGAGGTCAGCATTTGTGAACAATAGTTCGGTTTCATGCCAAGAAAGAGCACCACAAATGCAGTATTTGCTTTGAGGATGTTAAAAGAGAAGTACAGAGAAGGTCAGAGAGAGCTGCATTGTGCCTTTGTGGATCTGGAGAAAGCATATGATAGGGTGCCGAGAGAGGAACTGTGGTATTGCATGAGGAAGTCTGGAGTGGCAGAGAAGTATGTTAGAGTGGTGCAGGACATGTATGAAAGCATAGCTGCCAACATTTACAAAAAAAAATCGTATTCATTATGATTTCTGATGTTAATTACGATAATACGAATTTAATAAATATTTCATGAAAAAAATACGATTTTACAAAATTTCACGAGTAACTTTCAAAGTCAATCACTGCTCAGGTTACTTTTGACACGACACTGCCCTGGGCTGTGAAAGCAGATAGTATGCTAAATTTCATTGGCTATTGCCTGATGGCTGGCTGCGCTTAGATAGTTTGTCAGTATTACATGAAGAAATGGCGATCTTATCGATAGTGCGGGAACGAAGCATGGCTATGAACTAAACATGCCGGCCAAGGGGAAGGGACAGCGCTATAAGGATTCCTATCGAGAATAATTCCCATTCATTTCAAAGTCAATGAAGGGTGAATATTTTGCCTTTTGCAATCCATGTCGGCGTGATATATCAATTAGCCATGGTGGTCGGTCAAACATTGTCACTCACGCGAAATCATCCGTGCACAAAGAAAGTATGGTGAATGTTGCTAAAACTTCAAAATTAACCATCTAGGTTGCAACTACTAATGAACTGTCAACAATAAGGGCTGAATGTTTGTTTATTTCATTTTTTGTTGAACGCAATATCCCTGTCGCTGTTGCAAGTCATGTCGGACTCTTGATAAGGAAAGCATTTCCGAATTCGGATGAAGTAAAGAAATTTTCATGTGCTAGGACAAAAATAACTAGTATATTGTAATTCATGTAATAGCCAGTGATGGGAGGAAAACTATGATTGATGCCATGAAAAACATCCCATTTTCCGTCGCAACAGATGGCAGTATACATGTGTGTGAACACGACAAGGACCCTAGACGAACGGTGAAGTTACAGGCAGCAGAGATAAAGAAGGTGGAGGATTTTAAGTACTTAGGCTCATCAATCCAGAGCAGTGGAGAGTGTGGAAAAGAGGTGAAGAAGCGCGTGCAGGCAATTTGGAATGTTTGGATAAAAGTGTCCGGTGTGAATGTGTGATAGGAAGGTATCGGCAAGAGTGAAAGGAAAAGTGTACAAGACGGTGTTGAGGCCAGCGATGTTGTATGATTTAGAAACAGTGGCCCTGGGGAAAAGGCAGGAGGCAGAGCTGGAGGTAGCAGAGATGAAAATGTTGAGGGAGTAACGAGGATGGATAGGATCAGGAATGAGTACATCAGAGGGACAGCACATGTAAGAGGTTTTGGAGATAAAGTCAGAGAGGCTAGATTGAGATGGTTTGGACATGTACAGAGGAGGGATAGTGAGTTGGAACTACCAGTTAGAAGGCCTGGAGGAAGACCAAACAGAAGATGATAAGCATGTGGTGAAGGAGGACACAAAGGTAGTTTGTGTAAGAGAAGAATATGCAGAGGATAGGGTTAGATGGAGGCAGATCATTTGCTGTGGCGACCCCTGAAGGGAACAGTCGAAAAGAAAAGAAGAAGAATCTGCATATTGGCAAACACAAACAGATAACAGTTCGTATGTGGTATTTTACTCATTTGAAAAGTGCAGTCCTGTTTTGATCTTGTTTGAAATGCAGTTTGTGAATGCTTATTCTGCTATTACCAGGTTTGGGTTTATTTATACATTGGAGAGAGAAGGGGCTGCAAGTGCAGATACAACCTTAGCTCTATTAAAAGTCCATGTTACCAAATCCAAATCACAGTCGCTCTTGGTCTGAGCACAGGCAGTGGTTTATCAGTGAGACAGACATGTCCCTCAAAGGAAAATTTAGAACAAGGTACATGACAGGTACATGACAATGTGAGACACACAAAATCACAATTAATTAAGAATTTAAAACTTTCTATAGCAAACCGAAACTTGCCTAATAAATGTATTCATTATTCTTGCATGAGAAGATAAATGTGTTTGAAAAGAGGGTATGAGATGGGACCATAGCTCACACCTATTACTGCCATACGTCACGTATCTTCACCTTCCAGTTCAGATTTGATTTGGAGTGACTTTTCCATCCTGTGCCTTTCCAACTCACTGAAGGCCCCAGAAGAACTGTTCTGAAGGAAGCATAAATCAGGCTTATAGGGTTTTAGAGGTATTGTATGAAATGCGTGGACAGGATGGCCTTAGGCAGAGAATGAGGAAGAGAGGTGAGGCTTGATGGTCCAAAACAAGATGAGAGAAATACATTTAGGAAGGAGAAGGGATCAAATGGTGTGTGTGTGTGTGTGTGTGTGTGTGTGTGTGTGTGTGTGTGTGTGTGTGTGTGTGTGTGTGCGTGCGTGCGTGTGTGTGTGTGCGCGTGTGCCTGTGTGTGCGTGTGTGTGGTCTGCTCTGCTCTGTAGATTTGCACTTTGCATTCAGTGCACTAAAGCAGGTGTTGGGAAAATGTGAGTCCAGTGCCCTGGTCAGTTAACTATAACAGCTCATCAGTTCATTTTCTGTATTCACTTCATCCTAATCAGGGTCACGGGGAAGCTGGTTCCCATCCCTGCCAACTACGGGCGAGGGCCAAGAACACCCTGGACAGCTTGCCAGGCCATCGCAGGATGGAAACACATCGACGGCTTTGCAGCCTAGAAAGTCAGCAATGGTTCTTTTACATGCCTCACACCATAGACAGTGAGAGACATGGCCGACCTTTGATAACCCAGTTAGCTGCACTGGGTGCGGGGGGCAGTGACAACCTTGTGGAGAGTGGGACTCAAACCCCCAACCTTTGGATCAGCGATCCAGCACCCTATACCATTGGACCACCACTGCCCCAACTATAACAGTATTTCAACTTTTTCCTTAAACATGCAAAAATGCCTAGGTTTAGACACCTGTCTGATCGTATTAAGTTCAGGGAGCTGATTGGTGTGTTTCAGAAGCATGAATATGACTGACAAAATAATGTGAATCACTGACTCATTAAGACGTGATGCATTGCCTTTAATAGATATTTTCACTTGAGATTTCCATTTTTGTTGAGCTACAGTTAATAAAAGCCTTTTGGGAAATTATTTTTCTCACACTATTGTTTCTTATGTTTTATAAGTGATGATGCATTTATACTCATTTTAATACACAGCATTCTTCTTATGCTTTAATAAATATATTCATAGAATGACTGCAATTTGGGAATTTGCTATTCTAATATATGATGTTTTCTGTGACTTCGTGTTAATGATCAAGAGGCAGGCAGACGTAGAGATACAGAACAGTCTTTAATAATAACTAGGCAGTCAAGTCAGAATACACAGTCCAAACATGAACGTGAGGCAGGCAGAGGTTAATTGAATAGACAAACACTAACAGACAAAATCAAGGTCAACTATTCTAACTGGATCAAACACTGAAACAGGTGATCAAAGATTAGGCAGAAAATAGAAGGAAAAGAAACTGAAATTAGTCACGAACAGGTTACTGACTCGGAGAAAACAGTTGCAATATGTTACCAACATGTTTGAGTGAACTGGATACTGATATACTATCTGTGTGATTGTAGGCAGATGAAGACAGAGCTGCTCTAGGTCATGGGTTGCATGTGATAGAAGTCAGGTGACTGAGCAGTGTAGACTAGACTGGGATGTGTACTGAGAGTACTGAGTAGGCTCTGATGATGCTATTACATATTCATGCATGGTGGTGTAGTGGTTGGGGCATTTGCCTAATGCAGTGCTTCTCAAATAGTGGAGCACCCCTTGGTGGGCGCAGTATGATGCTGGGGGGGGGGGGCACAGTGTGATGCTGGGGGAGGGGGGGGGGGGGCTGTATGACCCTGGGGAACATGCTTTTCTGGAATAGTGTACAAGAATTAAGTGTAATTGCACCTCCAGTCAGTAGTTGGCAGTGGTGCTCTCATTGTCACGCTATGGTGTAGTGGTTTTTCACACGAGCAAACGATATGAAGTGCAGTAAACAACCCCTCAAGAAACAACACAGAAAAATTTCTAACAGGAAGGACGAGAAAGGTGAAGCGAGACAGAGATACTAAGACATAAGTAAGTTGAATGAGTTTAAATAAGGCTGTACAGTGGTACCTCACCTTACCATAGTCCCAACAAACGAAAAGTCCGGGTTACGAAAAACATTTTCCTAAAATTTTTGTCTCTGGATATGAAACAAGTTCACGTTACGAAAGCACCATCTCAAAAATTCAAGCAATGCACAAGTTGCTCTCCCATTGACTATCTCCCAACATCCCGCCCCGCTGGCCTCCCATTGGCCATCTCCCAACATCCCACCCCGCTGGCCTCCCATTGGCTAGGAGGGCTGACGCAGCTTTCTCCCATTGGCTATTATGGAGCTGTATCTCTATAATACCCAAGATGCTTTGCGTGTAAAGGACAGAGTTACTGTTGTTTCATGAGGTTTTTCAAGTGTGCTCATTACAACTTTATTTTTTGGCTCAGGCTTTATAACCTTGTATAAACATTTGTAAGATTATAACTCTGCCAAGAGGACATGGCCAACATGAAGTAATTACCTTAAAAGGTATGCTTTTATAATTTTTAAAGGGTTTAGGCGGTAGTATTGGGGGCCTTGAAACCAATCACGTGTTTTACATGTAAAATGCGGTTCCACTTACGAAAAATCCAGGTTACGACACCACCTCTGGAACGGATTAATTTCATAAGGTGAGGTATAACTGTATTTTTTTTTTTCTTCCTAGAGGGAGCGTCACAGAAAATAAATGAGAAGCACTGGCCTAATGGGGAGAGGGTGCCTGGGTTTAAGTCTGGGGTTGCGGCGTTTCTGTGTGGAGTTGGCATTTCCTCCCCGTGTCTGTGTGGATTTTCTCCTGGTACTCTGGTTTCCTCTGGTATCGGATGTCCCAAATCGCTCCTAGGTGTGAATGTTTGTGTGCGTGCTGGTCTGCTGAGGTGTTCACAGTCCCCAGTGTTAGCTTAGATAGGGTCCACCCACCCTTCCCATGATCCTAGTAGGGTTAAATGGTTTTACAAATGAGTGAGAGACTGAGTGAGAAATACTTTAAGCATGTTCTGGTAACTCTGGAGCATAAACCTATTGAATAAACACACATAAAAATAATCAATTTCAGAAAATTTTACTTAATGTGAATTCTTCTGTGTATGGTGTATGGCACGGTGGCATGATGTCCTGGATTTGTGTCCCGGTCTCTGGCGTTTCTGTGTAGAGTGTGTATGTTTTCGCCATGAATGCGGTGGTTTCCTCCTGATACCTCAGTTTCCTCCCACAGCCCAAAGACCTATGCAATAAGGCTAACTGGCTTTTAATTTACCCTTTGGTGTGGGTTTGAAACGTGTGTGTGTGTGTGTGTGTGTGTGTGTGTGTGTGTGTGTGTGTGTGTGTGCGCGCGCACGCTCGCACTGGCCCTGTGATGGTCTGGCGAGCAGCTCAGGACATACCCGCATTTACCCACTGTCTGCTGACAGAGGCACCAGTCTACTCCCAATCCTAGTCGGAGTAATCAAATTTGAAAGTGAGTCAGTGATGGGTATATACAACCGTATATAACAAAGGTCTAATAAGTTTTCATTTTTGATCTGCTTTCACAAATATATCCCGTATTTCTGAATTTAGCATCTATTTATGGGTGTTTTTTTCACTCATCATATAAATTACACAACATGGCCATGAGAACAAAACATTCGCTACATGATGAATGAATGACGCAGTGTGCCGCAAAGTTTTCCTAGAACAGCATTTTCCAGTGTTTTATTTCCCTTATAGCTCAGTGATTTACCAGAATACATTAATTACTGTCTCAGTGCAATGTTGTGCAGCATGTGCTATACACATGAGTTTTTATTACACTTTTTTTTTTTATATTAAGTTAATATTAGGGGCAGTGGTGGTCTAGTGGTATATGACGCTGGATCGCTGATCCAAAGGTTGGGGGTTCGATTCCCACACTCCACAAGGTTGTCACTGTCCTCCCCAGTGCAGCTAACTGGGTTATCAAAGGCCGGCCATGTCTCTCACTGTCTATGGTGTGAGGCATGTAAAAGAACCATTGCTGACTTTCGATAAGAGTAGCTGCAAAGCCGTCGGCGTGTTTCCGCCCTGCGATGACCTGGCGAGCTGTCCAGGGTGTACTCTGCCCTCGCCCGAAGTTATTTGGGATGGGCGCCAGCCTCCCCGCGACCCTAATTAGGATTAAGCGGTTACAGAACATGAACTGATGAAGTTAATATTAAGTAATTATTATATTATTATATTAAGTTAATCTTCTTTTCTTTTCGGCTTTTCCCTTTTCTCAGGGGTCGCCACAGCGAATCATCTGATTTGCACATTTGATTTGGCAGAGGTTTTTACGTCGGATGCCCTTCCTGTCACAACCCTTTTAACAAGGGACAGAAACACGCTGAGGGCTTTGTAGCTACTCTTTACGAAAGTCAGCAGTGGTTCTTTTACATGCCTCTCACCATAGACAGTGAGAGACAGGGCCCGCCTTTGATAACCCAGTTCGCTGCACTGGGGGGACAGTGACAACCATGTGGGGACTCGAACCCCCAACCTTTGGATCAGCGATCCTGCGCCCTACCACTAGACCACCACTGCCGCTATTATATTAAGTTCATATCAGATGAATATTGTTCTCATTCATTCATTCAATAATTTTCTGAACTGCTTAATCCTAATTAGGCTAGCGGGGAGGCTGGCACTCATCTCAGCCAATTCTGGGCGAGGGCAGAGTACACCCTGGACAGCTGGGCACACCCTGGGAAGAAACATGCTGAGAACTTTGGCAGCCTACTCTTGATGAAAGTCAGCAATGGTTCTTTTACAGCCTCCAGCACAGATAGTGAGAGACAAGGCTTTTGATAACTAAGTTAACTGCACTGGGTAATATTGCCCTGTTCTACAAACGTATTTTGTCCACTATAAATGTATCTACTATTAGAATGTACTGGCATCCTTCCATACGTGGTCAATAAATGTCTCCTCACAGAAAATTCCATAACATTAACTTTTTCTTCTTCTTCTTGTCCTTTCGTCTTTTCCCTTCAGGGGTCGCCACATCGAATCATCTGCCTCCATCTCACCCTGTCCTCTGCATCTTTTTCTCTTACACCAATTACCTTCATGTCCTCCTTCACCACATCCATGAATCGTCTCTTTGGTCTTCCTCTGGGCCTTCTGCCTGGTAGTTCCAACCTCAGCATCCTACGACCAATATACTCACTATCCCTCCTCTGTACATGTCCAAACCATCTCAATCTAGCCTCTCTGACTTTGTCTCCAAAACGTCTTACATGTGCTGTCCCTCTGATGTGCTCATTCCTGATCCTATCCATCCTCGTTACTCCCAAAGAGAACCTCAACATTTTCATCTCTGCTACCTCCAGCTCTGCCTCCTGTCTTTCCCCCAGGGCCACTGTTTAAATTATATTTATTTAATAATGTTTTTTGAAACTATTGTTAGATTTACCTTCTCCATACAAGTCCCTATGAACAAGTTGTCACTATACGTAACATACACTGCAAGGAAAATGTTGCGCACTAACATTCTGTGGGACCGCCTTTAGTCTTGATTGCACTGCGTAACCACCAGGACATTGTTTAGATCAAGGATCACCAACATGGTACCTGTGGGCACCAGGGAGCCCGCAAGAACAATATAAGTTGCCCGTGGACCTGTTCACTGCTATTTCTAGGACAGGCTCACGGCTCCATAGTGCCATTCTCCATTGAGCTGCATCTAATTTTTTTGAATATACTGTATTTTTAAATCAAATCAATATCTTCACATAGATGAATATCATTAATTATTGATAATAACACATAATTAAAGGGAAATTGAGCAAATTTGTAATTTCAGAGGTGTGTATCGACCTGGTATCCCTTCACATTAATTGGTACCCAAGAAGTAGCTCTCAGTTTCAAAAAGGTTGGTGACCCCTGGTTCAGACAGACAAGCTGCCACACATTAGTTCCAAACTGAGTTGGGTTCTTTGTTCACCAATGTCTTGAAGTGATGGCGGGAAAAAACAAGCATTCCATAAAGTCTTCTCCGGCACATGCCAAAGTCTTTCAACAGGGTTAAGGCCAGGGCTCTGTGGTGCCAGTTAATGGGGCCACAAATGGGATAATCTGGTCATTCAGTAAATTCAGAGTCAACTGACTCCATTTTATTTCTAAATAATGTTGCTGAGCCTCGACCTGATCAATCGAACCAACAATTCCATTCAAGATAACGCAACATAATCAAGGTTAAAGGCATTCCAAAAAATATTTGAATGCACACATTTTTTTTTTTTTTTGTCCAGGCGGTGTATTTAATGAATTACAGCTGTAATGTTTAGGCTGCTGATAGATAATTAATCAACACTGTCTGACCAATCACATTAATGATATCAACATAAATGATGAATACATAGATGCATAAATTGCTAAAAATTATTTGAGACCTATGATGATATGCTGTTTACTTGTAGGTCAGTGGTGGTATAGTATTTAAGGTGATGAGTTACTGATCGAAAGGTCAGTGGTTCAGTCCCCACTGTCGGGCCCTTGATCAAGGCTCTTAATTCTCACGTGTGTAGAAAAGATAACTGTAAGGTGCTGTAGATAGGTGTGTCTGCCATATGCTGTTTATTTTTTCTGTTATGATCCAAGTTAGAATTATGCATGTGAGTAAAGCAGAGAAATAATCTGATATTTATTTTCCCAGGATTCCATGGGAGGGTCACCTAATGATATCCGGATTTCTGACATGAGACCAACTCTGGTGGAACCCTCTATGTACAAGCCAAAGGTTGTACTGCTGGGAAAAGATAAAAAAGGTATTCTCGATGGCCAAGATCAAAATATCTGAACTCATATACGTAATGTATTTTTTGGTTTGCTCTTGTTACTTCTCACTCATTTTTTTTTAAAACACACCAGATCGACTCATGATGTTTTTACATTTAGATATTTTGAAAGATCACATAGTCTAATTTCTGCAGTGCCTATGTTCCGTGTAAATTGAGAAGAATGTTTTAGAATAATTAAATGCTGGGTGTAATGGTGAGGCTTGCAATGGTGAGGTGTTTTATAGGAGAATTGTTGCCATTCCAGTGAGAGACAGAGACCATTAAACGACTTGATTTCCTACACATGCACTGACTAGAGCACAGGCATTAAAACTAACAACAAAAAAAGTGTTTGCTGTTATAAGCATCAAAAGTACAGCACTGATATGTATTTCCTTCCATTCAGAATCCATCGATGACTCAGACCCAGATAAAATGCACTGCATGAATAACAGTGGATCATCAGCCACCTACTCAGACTACTCCCCCTCGCAGGGCTCTTCTGGGTCCTCCAATCCTCCTGGCAATGTCAGCTCCATGCAGAGTGCTGCCAAAGAGGGTCCATCACAGACCCACTGGACTAACAGGTTGGCAAAGATCAACAAATTTCCTGCCTGCCTGTGTTCCTTAACAGAGCACACATCTGTGCATTTCAGTGATTTTACAGTATAAATACATTCAGGTTGTTTTAATTATTCTGTGATGGTCTTCATCATTGCAGCAGAACAAATTAGTCACACTTTTGTAACTACCTTTGACGTCATTTTTTGTTTAACAAGAATATCTTTGGCTTTAAGTATACAGACGCTCCCCGACTTACGTTGGTCCGTTTTACGGGTTTTTTTTTTTTTTTCGATTTTATGCTTTGTTTTGTGTTTTTGTTTTTTTTTTTCAAAAAAAAAAGTCAAATTTTGAGTTTAGACGTACCTACATAGTATGCTGACGTAATGACACAAACGACAGAGTGAACGTGCCCCTCCTTCTTCACAGTTCAGTTTTATATATATATATATATATATATATATATATATATATATATATATATATATATATATATATATATATATATATATATATATATATATATATATATATATATCTGTCTTCCTTTCGGCTTTTTCCCTTTTTACTCGGGAGTCGCCACAGTGAATCATCTGATTCGCACGTTTTGATTTTGGCAGAGGTTTTTACGTTGGATGCCCTTCCTGACACAACCGTTTAGCAAGGGACAGAAACACGCTGACCACTTTGCAGCTACTCTTTACTAAAGTCAGCAATGGTTCTTTTACATACCTCTCACCATAGACAATGAGGGACATGGCCCGCCTTTGATAACCCAGTTAGCCGCACTGGGGGGGACAGTGACAACTTTGTGGAGAGTGGGACTCGAACCCACAACCTTTGGATCAGCGATCCAGCACCCTATACCACTAGTCCACCACTAGACCACCACTGATATATATATATATATATATTACTTTTGTAACCCTAAGCAAATCTGGTTGTTCAGAAGCGTAAGCCTACTAGCATGGGTGCAAGTCTCATACACAGAGATGAATAAACTATCTGCTCAGATCGGCGCAATCTACCATGCATACTCAGTTAAGCAAAGAGAGTTGTAAAATGAATGAAAACCTGAATCCAGAAAAGAAACAGAACTCTCTGCTTTGCTGATGATTCACATCAGTGCAGGCTGAGCACTAAACGAGTTCAATGGCGCCCTTGCTCACTTGAAAGACCAGAAGTCGGTATTACCCGCGCTTTGTTTTTTGTAAGCAATGAGGGTTGTAAAAGTGAATGAAAACCCGAATCAAGAAAAGAAAGAGAACTCTCCGCTCTGCTGGTGATTCACATCAGTGCAAGATGAGTACTAAACGAGTATTCAATGGCGCGCTTGCTCACCCGTGCTTTGTCTCTAGCACAAGCAAGTGCACTACTCGCAGTGGAGCACCTCACATATTGAAAGCATTGATTGGCTGTTTTAAGCTTCATGTACAGTGACTCGGCTCAGCTTCATGTAAATGACCATCGGAACCATTTACAAGCAGAAAGATCGCATCATAGAGAATGTTAAAGGTTATATTTGATACTATATTTGATATTTGATGAGTGAATTTGATTAAAATGTATCTATTTGAAATTATTTTGCTTGAATTTAATTTATTTGAATATTGATATTATTTTACAATGTTATGTTTATAATAATTGAGTTAGGGGTGTTTTATGCAATACAGTAATGGTATTTATGGATGTATAGTACAGTATGAGTGTCATACGTCACTGTAACAACTTACGTTCATTTTCAACTTACGTTCGGCCGTCCGGAACCAATTAAAAACGTAAGTCGGCGAGTGTCTGTATTTAAATAACTTTAAACTAAGGTAAGCCTATGTAGGTAAATAAAGTAGTGAGATTACTCAGTCGCTCTATTGCCAAGTCCCTTATTTCTATGAGGGCCAATAGGAGGCTGATGTGTTATCTCAGCCATCGGGTAAGGTGAGGTGTATCCTGTCCACTTTACCAGACCATCACAAGGCCAACACTCACACTCTATGGGCAATTTGAAACAGCCACTTAACCTTATCGTTTGACTGTGGGCGGAAGCAGGAGCACCTGGAGGAAATCTATGCAAAACAGGGGGGGGGGGGGGGGGGGCATGTAGACTCCACACAGAAAGAACTGAGCCTGTAACTCAAACCCAGGACTTTCTTGCTGTGGGTGCAAACCACTGTGCTACTGTGCCAAACAAATTATATGATATAAAAAAAAAATATCACATCCAAACTTGGATAGTTGATTGTCCATCATCAGATTATGTCATTATATCAAATTATTAGATGACACCAGAAATCTTAGAATGATGTAAAAAAAATAAATGATGCTGTAATGACACTCTCAAGAGACAAACAGAACCATCAGTATTTGAATATCAATTCTATATTGTTTAATAAAGAGAATACTTTGCTTGGAAATACAAAAGTTTATCATTTATCCAATATAGAATATTAAGGTACATACAGTAAATCCAAGAATGTGAAGGATTTAAAGATATTCTCATGCTATATATATATATATATATATATATATATATATATATATATATATATATATATATATATTTTTTTTTTTTTTTTTTTTTCCAAAGAGGGCAGTGGTGGTCTAGTGGTATAGGGTGCTGGATCGCTGATCCCAAGGTTGGGGGTTCGAGTCCCACTCTCCACAAGGCTGTCACTGCCCCCCCCCCCCCCCCCCCCATCCCGTGCAGCTAACTGGGTTATCAAAGGCGGGCCATGTCTCTCACTGTCTATGGTGAGAGGCATGTAAAAGAACCATTGCTGACTTTCGTAAAGAGTAGCTGCAAAGTCGTCAGCGTGTTTCTGTCCCTTGCTAAAAAGGGTTGTGACAGGAAGGGCATCCGACGTAAAAACCTCTGCCAAATCAAACGTGCGAATCAGATGATTCGCTGTGGCGACTCCCGAGTAAAAGGGGAAAAAGCCGAAAGGAAGACAGACAGACTTATGCAATATATTTTTCCTAAAACAACAGAAATGAATATGGGTTCAGAAATACATTGTGATGTCAGTATTGTTCCCGGAGTAATTGTGGTTCACATGGTTTACACATGCCACACATTTTATATTGTACAATATTATTGTACAATGCTATTGTACAATAGAACGCACACATATAGTGATCTCTGACATGATGTGAATATTCCCAGTCGGGAGTGATTTAGTCTTTTTCAAAGCTTCAGGTAATGCACAATTGTCCCCTCTTTTTATAGCATCTTAAATTCACTCAAAAATCACAAATATCTTTTGCATGGATGATATCAGATGTTCATTTGAAGAAAATCGGTCAGGAAATGAAAAAAAAAAAAAATGTTAATTCAATTAATGATTTGAATAAAAAGATTGCAGCGATGGAACACGGGGTAATCTTTTTATTCAAATCCTTAATTGAATCGACAGATTTTTTTTTTTTTTTTAAATTTCCTGACCGATTATCCTCAAATACACATCTGACATCATACGGGCAAAAGATATTTGTGATTTTTGCATTTCCGTATAAGGAAAAATGTGTATAAGAGCACTTTACCATATAAAATATGGAAGGGGCCCGATCTCAGGTGGGTGGTTGATGCTACATGTGGAGCAGTGTGATTTCTGTGGAACCCAGGGAAGTTCACGTAGGTACTGCTGGTACCCTGGTAGTTGTGGCTGTGGTTGACTAGGGCACATTAAAACCTGTCATGGTTGCACACTTATATGTACACAGAATATGAAGTACTCTAAAAAAAACAATGTCATCTATATTTTTTCATAAAAATGTGGCTTTTTTTCTTCCTTATTCTTTGAAACACCACAGATATCAGCAAATAGTCTTCAATCAGAAATTAATCATGGCACAAATTTTATCTGATTTTGTATAGAATAGAATCCCATTCCTCTGTGTTGCTTTTGTTTTTGGCTTCCTATTCAGACTTGCTCAGTCTTTTCCAAAGCCCATCGAGACAAAGCCTCTGCTCAGCCACAGAGAGACGCCACCCTCCAGTGCAATGCAGCAGCGTGGTGAGAGACGGCCACTCAGCGACACCTTCGACAGCTGGAATGATGCCTCACACTATGACAATACAGGGTTCGTAGCAGAGGAGACGCCAGTTGAGCCTCCCGGCAGCAGTAGTGGGAACCCCATGCTAGGCACAAAGCCTCGTAGTGCCTCAGCAGCCCATGGACGACGGCCTCTCATGAGACAGGAGCGCATTATGGGGGTCCCACTAGAGCTGGAGCAGAACCCACACTCTCTCCGTACAGCTCCCGATGCTGAAGTGCCTCAACCCCCTCCCCCTAATCCTTGGCAGAACTGGACAAGAACCCCCAGTCCGTTTGAGGATCGTACAGCATTCCCGTCCAAACTGGAAATTACCCCAGCAAATAGCCCAAACCCTGACCGCAAAGACTTTGAGCAGGATATGGTTGAACTACCTGGCACGTTCCCTTCTACAGGAGCCTGGGGATTTCTGGACACCAGAGACTCAGGTACAAGGCAAGGTCAGCATAATGTCTTTGCGCATGTTCAGTATCGTAATGATGCTCGTAATGAACCAAATAAGGGCAACACCATGGTCATAAGCAAGAGCTCAGAGAGACTTTCACCAATGATGAAGGAGGTAAAGGCGAAATTTAAGAAGTCCCAGAGCATAGATGAAATTGATATTGGATCATACAAGGTGTACAGTATTCCCTTGGAAAACTACAGCTCCAGCATAGAGAATCAGGGGAGTGTGGACAGAGCTGACCTTCCAGGACATCTCGAACAATGTATGTCCAGAAGCCAGTCTGCTCCGATGCTGGATGATGATCTTGACTTTGGCACAAGTAAATCTCAGCAGCAGAAACCTGCTATCCCAAAAAAGGTTTATCATTTTGACCAAAGTTTTAACCCTCAAGGTCCCATGGATATGATGAAAGCAGAACGTCGGGTCCCGCCACCATTTCCCAATACACCTGAATATGTGAATCACCCTGGAAAGACACTGCCAAAAGAGCTCATTAGCCCTCGAGGTTACCGGGGGTATCAACCAATGGAACAGATGTTCTCATTGTCTCAGACACCCATCACTGATGATGCAGTTCCTCAACAGTTTTCAGCCCAGCCTCAAAGGTCCCGTCCAGGTTTCCTGCGGCGAGCAGATTCCCTGGTAAGTTCAACAGAGATGGCACTGTTCCGCAGGGTAGCAGAAGCCCAGGATCACCAAATGGCAGAGCACTATAACAGACCCCAACAGCTTAAAATGATGGATGCACAGAATAGCATGGCCACAATGGCTGACTCCCAGTTTCACAAGAGGAATGGTAGGTATGAAGAGGAATATTCATCCTATCAAGAACCAAAAAAGCCTATTATGGGATACCCCACAAAGAGCCTGACACAGCGTCGCCCGCTGTCTGCACGGAGCTACAGTACAGAGACTTATGGGGCATCGCAAGCTCGACCAGTGTCTGCGCGCCCCACAATGGCTGCCCTGCTAGAGAAATTGCCTTCAGATTATAATATAACTACATGCACTGAAAAGAACCCTGACATGGACATGAAGATGAGACCTGTTCCACAGAAACCAGAGGACATGACTTCTAAAATGCCAGTGGACTGGAGACAACAGCTCCTGAGGCACATAGAGGCAAAACGGCTAGACCGGGTAAGTAATTCGACTAATGTACATGTGCTTATTATAACTTGGCCTTAGAAAATGTGCGTACATATGCAGAAGTCATTCTCTGAAATCGGGTCAAATTTAATTATACACATTTTGATCTAATGCTTTCCAAAAATACAAATAATTAAAAGAGCATTCCCTGCCAAAACATACCACATGGACACATACAACATGTCAGACAAAATCATTTGGATACGCCCATTGAAAGAAAAATTCAATACATTTTTCTGCAAAATTTGTTGCAATTTTGTGGACAAAAAGTGTGACATTTTTTTAGTTACTTATGGTTCATACCATACTACCACCGAAGTATCAGTTCAAAGTTCATATAGTCGGGCTTGCAATAAAATAATGCTTTAAAATGTATATCCAGAATAGAAATTCCTACGTTTTTCTTACTTTGTTTACTGAGAATTGCACAGTAATTTATGGTTCCGTGTGTAACCAGAGCTTTCTACATCAGTCACATAAGGAAACAACCAATTTCTCCTGTGACGGGCGAGGTTCCATGTTGAAACATTCACTGTACAATTGAGTTTCACCTGAAGGGTATTTACTTCACACATGCTCAAACCATAACTCAATGCTCAAACCATGTTTATTCACCAAAAACAAATAGTATGAATTTCATGTCCATACAAGAATGAATTCAAATATGAATTTGGTGTTACAAACAGATTTATTCCGGTTTGTTACGAATAAAAGTGCAGTTATGAGCATGAAGTAGTTCTTCCACTGTCTTGGTCAATGTAGAGGGAAATAAACTGGTTTTCATTAAAACTTGTGGATTGTGGATATTACCCTATGGTAGCAGTTTCAGAGAATGACCGTTTTATATACAGTATATAAATATACACACACACACACACACACACACACACACAGTATATATATATATATATATATATATATATATATATATATATATATATATATATATATATATATATATATATATATATATATATATATATATATATGCTTTTCTGAGTAGATCCTTCCGTAGGAGAGTGCTCAATACTTTTTGGTAGAGCAAATAACAATAAAAATAAAAATAAAAGGACAGGACAAAGACTTTCCATTGAAACTCCATTTATCACTACAGATCTGCTTCGAGGGGTGGTGAAACCATCCTCTCTCTTCAGGTGATTATAGAAGAATCCCCCACATACTCGCGGATTGGATTGACGACAAACCCGGAAGTAACTAGCACGTGATTCAAATTTAGCAACTGGCTGAGAGCTTTTGTTTCTCCCTCCTGCTGATTGGTTGCAGATGATGTGTACACCTCTTTTTTTGCTTTGCGCAGAAGTTATCAAGAAGTTCCTCTATAATCACCTGAAGAGAGAGGATGACACCCCTCGAAACAGATCTGTAGTGATAAATGGAGTTTCAATAGAAAGTCTTTGTCCTGTCCTTTTATTTTTATTTTATATATATATATATATATATATATATATATATATATATATATATATATATATATATATATATATATATATATATATATAGATAGATAGATAGATACACACACACACACAGTATTTATATGTATTTTTATATATATATATATATATATATATATATATATATATATATATATATATATATATATATATATATATATATATATATATATATATATATACATACACACACACACACAGTATTTATATTTTTATATATATATATATATATATATATATATATATATATATATATATACATACACATACACACAGTATTTATATGTATTTTATATATATATATCCTTCATACACACACACACACACACACACACACACTCTTTTCCATTTGAGACCCAACTCTGGTGGATTTGCTGAAAAAGAAAAAGAGTGTAGCTACATTTGCATTCAATTGCAGACTTGATGGATGCAGCTGAATCGTCCCAACACAAAACACTGATGTTTTTTTACATCACTGATGTTGATATTAAACTATTCAGGCGCTTCATAGTTTTAGTAAACCCTACCTATCCTACCTGGGTAACAAAAAGCAAAAAACACTAAAATTAGATTTTTATGGTTTATTTCTTGATTTTTTTTTTTAATCCTGAGTACTGTATATGAGCACCACATGTACATGCAGCCCGGTACAGAACTGTGTAACAGCCAATGTCGGGCCAATTCAGGGTAACTCTGCACTTTGAGCCACTCAGCAGTGTATTACACTAATGACCATGACTGCACCTCGTGACATCTTTGGGCCGGTTCATTCAGAGCTTCGTACTTACCACTCATGCTCTGTACATGTGTTTAGGGATACACTACACAGAAACCCAAGTTAAAAAAAACAAAAAAAAAAACCAACTAATCTGATTTTCATTCATTATTTTTTCCATTTTAAAATGTAATAGTGATAATGCCATCTACACCGAGTGGAAATGACAAACTGTGAGTGTCCTTTGTTTTGAGTCAAGAATTTTCCACTTGGGATAATGATTTTTAATTCTGAGATAAAGGACCAATCAGATCATACCCCTTCCGTGTAGTTTATCAATTCATTCATTTTCTGAACTGCTTAATCCTAATTAAGGTCGCGGGGAGGCTGCCACCCAGCTCAGCCTACTCTGGGTGAGGGCAGAGTAGACCCTGGACAGCTCGCCACGTACTGGTAGTAGATGCTAATTCTAATTATACTATAAGTGGACTTTCATTTTATATTTTCACAAATAGAAGGAAATCAAGATTGCAGCACTTCTAAGGAGAAACGGAATCAGGACATTTGCGTTATGCTTGCATTTGACCAATTAATTGAATTTTTTTTTCGTCAGTATATCCTGGCTTACCTGCAACCTGGGAAACAGTTTTTTAAAATTCAATAGGAGTGTATAGGTACATTCTGTGCTTAAACTAGCAATGATATACTAGATCATTGTTAATTTACCAAACTAAGCCTTATTGTAATGCGGAAAAGTCCAACTATATTACTGATGTTCTGTCAAACCATAACTGTTCCATTTACATACATTAGTTCCTCTTGGGCAATATAAACAGTCTATAAAAACCAAGCGACACATCCAAGTGCAAGACATAAAGGTTAAGTAATAATGCTATGTTTCTGTCAATGTCATTGTCCACTAATCTAAATCATACAATGTTGGTACTGTTAGTTTTATATAAATGTTTGTTTGTGTTTGCTGCATTGGCAGTAATGATGTTCTGTACCATTTTCTGTTGGTCAAGCTTCTCAACTCTGTTGCAGCTACGCAATGTGTGTGATGCAGTCGAGTGTAACCCACCTCCCTCTACCCCAGCAGCAGCCTTTGACTTTCTATGTGGCACACCCATTCACTCATGTCATGTGGTTGTTTCCCTCCAATCAGAGCGCTGTCCTTAAGCACAACACAGTAAACTTCGGCATGCTGTACTCTGGAGGCTATGCTGCACCGCATGCCAGCAGAAGCATGACAATAAACTTTTACAATAACTCAAAGCATGAAAACCAAACAACTCAGTGGCTACCTCTACCAAATGTGAGTATATAAAAAGTATCACCAGCTCCAATGTTAGTGGAGCATGTGGCCAGTTGTTTAATGAACATTATTATAATAATTTTTAAAATCTGCTTCTGCTTGAAAGAAAGAGAATTCTAAAAAATGCAGGTTTTCAGAACTTTTAATCATGCCTTAATTTTTGCGGAAGGAATGAAACAAGACCAGCTGTGCAGTTATAGGGAAATAACTCATATTGGAATTGATCATTTTCCAAGAACCGCATATCCCAATGAGTTTTTATCCTCTTATACCACAGCAATTGGCCAATGACTTTAAATGTGTATTTATGAGTGGAGCTTCCAAGCTGAGCAGCATAGTCATGAAACATGGCTTGGATGGTTCTGTGTCAGTCCAATGTCCCCACCTACCCACCACAGGCAACCCGATAATGATGCTGCATCGCTTTAATACCGACTTGTGACTTACATGATAGGCCTAATATATATATATATATATATATATATATATATATATATATATATATATATATATATATATATATATATATAAACACACACACACACACACACACCTCTCTCTCTCGCTCTCTCTTGCTCTCTCTCTCACACACACACACACACACACACACATACAGACGCATTACAATTGCACTTGTTTATTCTAGCATTGCGGGCCACACCCACAAGACATGGAATTGAAAGCGCATTCCCTGCTTGACAAAGGAGGTCCAACCTCAAAACTTTAACTTGATTCCTTGAGGGATCGGAATTCCAGATGAGCTCAAATGCGGCCACATTTATTAAACATTTACTGAATTAAAACAACTTAAAAAAACTAAACTAAAAACTAAAGAGTTAAGCTTATCTCGCTCTCTCTCTCTCATACGCGCAGACACACACACACACACACACACACACACACACACTCTCTCTCTCTCTCTCTCTATCACACACACACACACACACACTCTCTCTCTCTCTCTCTCTCTCTCTCTATCACACACACACACACACACACTCTCTCTCTCTCTCTCTCTCTCTCTCTCTCTCTCTATCACATACGCATACACACTTGGACGGGATGTTTTATTTAAAGCGGAATTACAGTACCTTTGAAAGATCAGAGGTCCTCACTGTATTTCCGCTTTAAGGTCTCCTTCTGGTTCTGCGTCATGCCTCATAGCCAATGGGAGGCCAGCGGGGTGGGATGTTGAGAGACAGACAATGAGAGAGCAACTTGCGCATCGTGTGATATTTTGATTGGCGCGTTTAAATTTTGAATTTCTTTTCGTAAGAGGGGGTTGTTTTCGTTTCCCGGGGACGTAAGCTTAGAAAAATGTTCTTTGTAACCTGGGGATTTCATACCCAGGGGGCTTCGTAAGTAGGGGGCCAACTATATAATATTTTATATATATATATATATTTTTTTTTTTTTTTTTGCGGACTTTTGTAACCCTAAGCAAATATGGTTGGTCAGAAGCGTAAGCCTATTAGCATGGGTGCAAGTCTCATACACAGAGATGAATTAACTATCTGCTCAGATCGGCGCGATCTACCATGCATACTCAGTTAAGCAAAGAGAGTTGTAAAATGAATGAGAACCCGAATCCAGAGAGAACTCTCCGCTCTGCTGGTGATTCACATCAGTGCAGGCTGAGCTCTAAACGAGTTCAACGGCACCCTTGTCACTTGAAAGACCAAAAGTTCGTATAACCCACAGCAAGTACAATACTTTCACAAGTACACCTCTTTTGGTTTTGAGCGCCTCACATATTGTAAGCGTTGATTGGCTGTTTTAAGCTTCATGTAAAGTGACTCGGTATAAATAAGGGCCTTATTTGAAATGAATGTTGATATTATTTGATATTATTTTACAATGTTATGTTTATTATAATTGATTTAGGGGTGTTTTATGAGATACGGTAATATTTATGGATGTATAGTACAGTTTGAGCATCATACATCATACGTCACTGTAACAACTTACGTTCACTTTCAACTTACGTTCGGCTGTCCGGAACCAATTAAAAACGTAAGTCGGGGAGCATCTTGTAACTGAATTAGGGAGAAAATGGTGAAAAATCCAATGTGCGTGTGTGTGTGTATGTATGTATATATAAAGGGATCCCTCACTTTCCGCGGTTAATTGGGACCGAGATCCCCCTGCGACCACCAAATTTCGCAAAGTAGGATCGCCTCTCCCCCGACTGACGTATATGTATATGTGTATATAATATCAATAAATACATATTCAATGCTATAAATGCTTATAATAACAATTAAACATTAAAAAATAATGCATAAGATGTAAATAAAAATATAAATACCTATGCACGCACGCACGCAGATGCACACCACACAAAAATGTAAGTAGTTTTGGGGCAGTTTTTTGCATAATTGGTCTTGCTTTTGCTGCATTTTCATTAACTTTTTCCCCTATTCTTCCTTAATTTCCTTATTTTTTATTTCGATGATTATTAAAAAAAAAAAATAAACATGATGCACTGAAGCCGCATGAAAAGAAGCGCGAATTAACGAGGGATCCTTGTATGTATATACATGTATATTTGTGGGGCGAAGGCTGCAGCCACATGCTTGACAGAGATTAGCTTGTAGACAGATACTTACACTTGTATTTGTGAGACAAATGAAAGAGGGAATCAGGTAGTGAAAGAAAAGATGATGAAAAGCAAACTCAGGTGAAGACACCTAACAATAGAGACATCTATCAGGAGCTTTGCTTTTAGGCAGTACCTAAATGTATATATTGAAGAATGAAACCATCATACACTTTATCTGTTGAAATTCAGTTCAGTTCATTTTCTGTAACCGCTTAATCCTAATTAGGGTCGCGGGGAGGCTGGCGCCCATCCCAGCCAACTTCGGGCGAGGGCAGAGTACACCCTGGACAGCTCGCCAGGTCATCGCAGGGGGGAAACACGCCGACGGCTTTGCAGCTACTCCTGTCGAAAGTCAGCAATGGTTCTTTTACATGCCTCACACCATAGACAGTGAGAGACATGGCCGGCCTTTGATAACCCAGTTAGCTGCACTGGGGAGGTGACCTGTTCAGGATGTACTCCGCCTTTCACTAAAGTAAGCTGAGACTGCCGCCAGTTCACCTGTCACCTGATGAATAATTAGTATAGATCATGTATGGATGGATAAACAAATAAAAGCTCTTTCCCTTGCTCAGAGTTTAACTACACAAATAACTGTAGACATTTTTGTTTATAACATATTTTAAAATGTTTTAATTTAAATAAGACCTTGTGAATTAGTTATTACTATAGTAACAATCGCATATTAACCTTAACAAGAACAAGTTCATTCATATTAGCGTCAGTCACCTTGTAACCTGTTGCTGTGGTATAATTGGAATAATTCACTGTGAATAGTCATTCCTCATATATCACTGTTATACACAAATCTAGCACATCATGTGTGAGCGTTTTCAGCCGAGGCACTGTCTCAGTGTTGTGTGAAATAGATCCAGGTGTCTGTGTTGCATGTCTTCAGTCTCTGTGTTTGCTTTGTGGACCTTCTGCGCTACCTCTGTCTCTCTGAAGATCTACAGAAACATTAGCATATAATGAGTTGAATAGTTTAATTAGGTCATATGGAAATACAGGATATATTATGCATGCTGTTCATACAGGAATGTTTTTTATTGAACAACAGATAAAAACCCCTAATAGCAGAATTAGAAGAAAAAACATTACATGTGTTTGTTTTCATTTCAGGATTCTAATTTGATATTCAACAAACAATTTTAGCAATAAAATCAATTCCTAATCCCATGTAAACCCCAAACTAAATGACAATATTTGTAAATGGCTGTTAGCAGTGTTTAACTGTAGCAGCCGTTGGGAGTTAATACAATCCTGCTTTACACAACCCCGCTATTTTCACACAAACAGTTACGCGGCGCAGATGATCTGCGAGTTGCATTACACAACAAACTGCAAACGCCTTCTCCTGACACATCACCCATAATTCAATCAATTTTCATTTCGATGCTTACACAGTACAAAGCCATAATCTATAGAATAACCTGCTGCACACAGCATTAGGGCCTTGCAGTTCAATACTTTAATTAAATTGAGACTCAGTTATTGAAATGCAGATATTTATATATGGAGTAAAATGAATGTATAATGGCAGTGAGCCAAATGTGAGCATATAGGTCTTGTTTTTACTACATTTGATATTAAGTGGTGCGTAGATTTAGTGAATGATCTCTTCACAGACTCCATCACAACAGAGCAATATTTTAGATAATGGTCAAGAGGTGGTTTCTCCCACCACACAGTGGGCCCCCTACTCCCTTGGACGAAGAGATGTACCTCCTGACAACACCATCATCAAAAAGGTACATGCTTTGCTTATTGACATCTTAATATGAAGTGCTTTTGGCAACAGTATTACCTCAGGTTGTTGTTGGGTTTTTTTTTTTTTTTACCTCCACCAAGACTTTATTTTTCACATATGTTTGTTAGTCTGTTTGTTTGTTCGTATGCAATATAACTCAAAATTGTATGTACAGATTTTGATAAAATGTTTGTCTCGCTTAGGTACAAGTAAGAAACCATCAAATTATGGAGGTTATTCGGTCATGGGATCATGTTTAAAAAAAACAAACAAAAAAAACAATTAAATTCAATAAAATCATATACAGTGGTACCTCACCTTACAAAAGTCCCAACAAACAAAAAATCCAGGCTACCAAATGCATTTACCTAAAATTTCCATCTCTAGATATGAAACAAATTCATGTTACGAAAGCACCATCTCAAAAATTCAAACAATCTCCCATTGGTTCGCTCCCGAGTTGCTCTCCCATTGGCTATCTCCCAACATCCCGCCCTGCTGGCCTCCCATTGGCTAGGAGCAATGACACAGCTCCCTCTCATTAGCTATTATGGAGCTTGCATCTCCATAATACCCATGATGGTTTTCGTGTAAAGGACAGAGTTGCTGTTGTTTCGTGAGTTTTTCGAGTGTGCTCATTGCCACATTATTTTTTGGCTCAGACTTTTTAACCTTGCATAAACATTTGGAAGATTATAACTTTGCTAAGAAGACCTGGTCAACACACTCGCACGCGCGCACACACACACACACGCACGCACGCGCACACGTGCGTGCGTGCGTGTGATTCCCGGTGTGAATAAAAAGAAGAAGCGGGCTCATGGCATGCGGTTGAGTGATATCGCAAAGGAATATGGCCAAACCCATCTACCATCGGTACGATATTGAAGCAGAAGGAGGCATTAAAAGGTATACTTTTATCATTTTTAAAGGGTTTAGGGGGTAGAATTGGGGGCCTTGGAACGAATCAGGCGTTTTACATGTAAAATGCGGCTTAACTTACGAAAAATTCATGTTACGAAACCACTTCTGGAATGGATTAATTTCATAGGTGAGGTACTGCTGTAATGTATGAATGAATGTCATCAGTTGCCCACTAGGGGGAGACATTTTATGTGCTAATTTATAGTGAAAACCTGCAACCTTAGGCATATTTTGCAGGCTAATCAATGCACTTGTCACCATAATCCATTTGTGCATGGCAGAGGTACCTTGAACTCTGAGTGGCCCTCTCGGCTTCTTTATGTTCTCACATGGGCTTTACTTGCATCATGATGTATTACTGCAGTCCTGTACCACATATCTGTACCGCGGTCAAGCACTCCTGAGGCAGCCTGCATTTTTATTCTTTTTAAGCTGAAAGACATGAATATTCTTACAAAGATATGAAAATCGTGGACAGATACTTTGGAAAGAATTGGAGGTTTTGCATTAGCTGTTAACAAGTGCACCTTGATAAGCATCTGAAGGGAATATTAGAGAATGGTTTATTTAATATAGCCAGTCATCTTTGGCTTGGCTATGAAGAGGTGAAGAATAAAGTCAACTGGAAAGCAGTCAATTTGTGATTGAACCCAGAAATATGAAAACAGGCAAACAAAATATGTGCTTTACTAAAAATAAAGTAGTTCCACTGTTTCTCCTTATGAATCCTACAATGACACACCAAGTCTGTTTTATTATCATTATTATATTTCTATCATTCCCATACACGATGCATCAGCTCATTAATAATCTCTGCTTCTTTTGCACTTCCTGCTTTATTAAAGCTCTTCTATCTCAGAACTGCATCTCAATCTAGTCGTGATTGCTGAGTTAATGTTTTGAAATGTCAGGGTTAATCGTGACTTCCGAGTCATTCATGCTCACGATTCTGTATTCTTCCTCAGTCTCCTTAGCAACTGGTCAGTCTGTATACGTTTAAAGGCTGCCACTCAGAAATACTGAACAAAATCAACTTGAGTACTATGCATATTGTTTTGTACCAAGTGGATATGATTGGCTGTATGTTCACACCTTGTTTATACAATCTTCAGTGAGTGATGTTTTTTAGATCTCATGAAATGCACTGAGTGAAGTGCTGCAGAGTGACAAAAATAGAAGACAGTGCAATAAGATCTGCTCGTCAAGCTCCCCCGAGGTTTATTCCAGCTCAATGTTTTATTTCCCCCCAAATCAAATTAAGCCAGAGGTTCATCCATCATAAAAAAATATGTTTTGGGAGCTTCAGAAAATGACCAGGATGAGATCAAACTGATATCATGAGGTTTTTCATGCCACACTTTTTTTTTATTAAATTACTCATAATTAACAAACTTATACATACAGGGTATCAAAATATTTATATATAAAATCTGGCATAATAAGTAATTACAGTGATACCTCAGCTCACGAACATAATTGGTTCCCAGAAAGTGTGTGTGAGGCGAAAAGTTCGTCTTCCGAACATTTACTTCCCATAAGAAACCATTAAAATGAGAATAATCCGTTCCCAGGTCCCCATAAAACATAATTTTCTACTAAATAAGCCTTAAAACTACACAAAAATATACCTTATTTTATGTATAATAAATGTGCTATTGTATTGTAATTAAAGAAATAAACTGTACTGTATAATAAAGTGGTTTTATTTACCTTTGTGATGGTAGTTGATGGCTTGATGGAATGGAGTGGGAGGAGGGAGGGAGGGAGGGACTTACTGTTTGGAAGGAGTGTTTGGAAACGCCTACTGTTTGGAAACACCCTTAGCCACACACAAACCCTTAATAGCTTCCTTGTTCTTAAGGATGGGAGCAATGGTAGACTTAGCATACTGGTACTGGGACGCTGAGTCACACAAACGCACACCTCGTTCGTGTTTTTCAATGATCTCCGCCTGTGGTGGGGTCTTTTTCGGTCCCATAATAGCAAAAGTACACTCAATATGGTCCAAAATGTCTAGCAAACACAAACCACTTCCGCACTCAAAGAAAGGGGTGTGACGAACTGTGACGCCGTGAGCGTGCGTCAGCTTCTTGTGGCCGCCACCGTGGCGCTGTTCGACCGCGTGGTTTGGTTCGTCCGCCGAAAACTAGTTCGTCAGCAGAGACTATATGCTCGCGAATTTAATGTTCTTGAGGCGAAAAGTTCGTGAGCTTAAGCGTTCGTCAGCGGAGGTTTTACTGTATATGGATAATTGTTCTGCACATGCTGAAACCTGAGGTGGACCCGCAGAGGTCAGAATAATTCTCCAAATCATAAAAAAGCTGAGTTCTGTCGTTTTTTTTATAAAAGATATTCCGGAGGAAAGGACACCATTTGTGGGATGAGTCAGCCGGAAATGCCGCATTTTCAAATGCCAGTCACTCGAGACAAATTCCTCGAGAAAAAAAAAAAGTATTTTCAGTGTTTGATCAGTATTTAATGGTGAGGATTTTATTGGCATGTTGTGGGGAGCGTACTGGGGGGGGGGGGGATCAGTCTTGAAAGCCATTTTCTTTCTCGCTCTCTCTGGGACGAGGAGAGGGGAGGAATATAGATTGCAAATAAAATAGATAAGCTACACCCTGACACTGACAGTCCTGTTGGGAGGTGGAACTTTGTGTCACTGTCCTGTTCATTGCAAACTCATTCTCAGATGTGTATAACAATGGCACGACTAGTACGGAAAATAACGTGACGTTTTGACAGCTCAGGACTGTACAGTAGTACTTCACTGTAAATTGTACTAAATAACAAACATGGTGAATAGGCAGTGTCCACTGCCACAGGGCAGAGACTATCTATCTTATTTTCTATTTATATTCCTCCTCTCCACTTCTACCAGTAAAGCTAAAAAAAAATGGCTGCCCGCTCTCAAGCTTAAATGATGTGTGTTGCTTACAATAAGCTGATAAAGTCACTTTTGGCTCATGGTGGGGGGGGGGGTGTAGGTTGGGGGGTAGGTGTGTGTGTGGGGGGTCTAATTCTTGAAAACATTTTTAAAATGTCCTTACCAGTCCTTACCATTAAATGCATTTAAAAAAATTTCCACCTCCCAAAAAAATGTAATGCTGATTTGTCTGACATAAAGCTTCCTTTACACCAGTGGTCCCCAAACTATGGCCCACGGGCCGGATACGGCCCACCTCCACATATTGCCCGGCCCCCTGAACAATACCTGAGATGTAGTATGATTACCTATTATTAGTCTGGCCATGCAATCAAGACTAAGACACACCTAGAACATGAGATTCTATACATTCTATTCCACCCTTCTGCCGTCTGTGCCCCTATCTGCCGCCGAGAAACAAAAATCCTAGACTCCCCTGTCAAATAAAACAGAATAATGGTGAAAAGGTTATGGAAGAGAAAATTGATTCAGAATGCAGGGTATTTAACCTGCAGTGGACAAACATTTTTTTTTGTTTATTCAATGCAAAGAAAAGGTTGTTAGTATCATCTGTGAAGAGGCAGTGGCGGTATTCAAAGAATACGATCTGCGCCGACACTCTGAATCCCGTCACAAAGACGAGTATGATCGCTTGCAAGGCCAAATGCAAGTAGACAAACTCTCAAAGCTAAAAAGTGGACCGTTTGCTCAGGAGAATACATTTGTACACCAGGCTCGGCTGAACCAGTCGTCTGTTCGGAGAGCTTTCGGTTTGCTCAACTGATAGCAAGCAGCATTTTTTTTGTTTTTCTGACTTTTTTCTGTAAAGGTCCCGGAAAGGGTTACTAATATCTGGCTATGTGCGGCTTACTGGAAAACAATAAATGTTTACGTTTAGGCAGCCCTGCGATCGTCACATTTTTTTTATTATAAACTGACCTCGGCTCCCCATCAGAGAAGGGAAAAGTATGTGGCCCTCGCAGGAAAAAGTTTGGGGACCCCTGCTTTACACAATAAAACCTTTACACAAAAAAAGCATTCACTGGTTTAACTCTTTGTCGCAGTACTAAACATTGGCTTGCAAAATTAATCATGGATCAATATGGTTATATCAGCTACATATGAATGATATGTCTTGATGTAGTGCTTTAAGGCAGGGGTCCCCAACCTTTTAATCACTGCGGACCGGTCAACACCTGACAATTTTACCGCGGGGGTGGGGGTGGAGTGGGGGGTCATAGATTGTTTATATTGCAAATATAATTTATTTACATAAGTTATTATTAATTATTATTTTTATGATTATTATTATTAATAATAATAGTAATAATAATCATTCCATGAATGTTATTTTTCAACAGCTGAAATAAAGTTGGTTGGGAAGTAGAGCTTGAACTCTTCTTAAAAAAAAAAAAAAAAAAAACCCACAGCTGGGAGAATGAAGGCTCAGTCTCACCCGAAATCCCTGCTATTGTTTGAAACATTTCCAACTCACCTCTGTGCTGTCCCCTTGTGGGTTACATTTTAGCGCTCAAATAACCGACATGTAAACGAAAGAATCCGGTCATTTTTCAAAATAAAAGTCTTTTCAAAAATAAAGATTGTTCAGACTCAGATAATAAATAAAACAGAAATAATTAATTATTTCTTTCTGCGGACCGGTACCAATTGAGCCGCAGACCACTGGTTGTGGACGCCTGCTTTAAGGTATCAGAGATCAGGAGTTTTCAGCTTAGGCTTGTGCCCATATCCTTTATGCAATAAAATTCCAATTTCCATTTCAAAAATTGTTTCATGATTTAATTGTTTTACCTCATTATGATTCATATATTTTTCCCATCCCAGCAATTCTGTGTATGGATACATAGTAAAGTATGAAGTGAAGTTAACCAGACAAAGAATGAAATATCCTGCATTCATACTGTTTGCACCAAGATGCAAATGTGTCGACTGCAGGGGGAAACTTTTATTGAATAATAAACTCTGTTCAAATTTGACCAATGCATCATGGAACTTTTCAGTCCAGTACATTACACAAGGAAACACAATAAGAAAAAAAAAATCTTCTTTCGCAGGCTGTGGTTCATCATTCTCATCAACAGCAAGGCATCATGGGAAGTGGAGGCACATCACAGCACCGAGGACCCCAGCAGTATGAAGGAGGAATTAATAAAGTGTCCATTCAGCAGTACCAGTCACCTCTGGCCATGGCCGTGACGAGCACCAGCCCCAGACCACAGAGCGCCCGCTGCTTCTTACAGACCAAAGGCCAGAAAAGCATGGATGGATTTCCAGAGCAGGTGCTAAGCTATATGCGTCATCTGTAATAATTATTTGCCAGCATAACATTTGTTAGTTAAATTATACACTGCCTGGTCTAAAAAAAAGTCACACATTGTAATATTTTCAAGGAGTTCATTTAGCCTTGATTACAGCATGTAATCACCATGTAATCACCATGGCACTCCGGGTACAGTTGGTCGAATCAAGGCTCAACAACATTAATTTGGCAGTAAAATAAACTCAGCTGATTACCTGAATGTTCTGAATGAGCCGGTTATCAAATAAATGGACTTTTCCTTCCCTGATACTATGGATATAAAATGAGGACTCAAATTATGAAAGAGTGGTTCAGGGAGCATGAGGAATCGTTTTCACTAAAGGAAAAAGTGGATATACATGCATGGAAATAAATGTTATCTGGGCAGTGTATATAAATACCGTATTCGACGTGGTAAGCGCCCAGGGCGCTTAAAAAAATTGGAGTGGGTGAGCACTTATTAAAATGTTAGCAGTGGAGTGGTACGGTAAGTGCTCATTAACATCGAGGTGGAAAACATGAATAATAACAGAACAAGAAAAGAGTTTTACTGGTATTTGTGTTATTCATTTTGTGTATCAACCAAATTACTTACATGAATGCTGAGAATAAACAGAAAACAGCATAATTAAAAAAAAAGACCCCTTACTTTTTCCTCCCGGTGCTGTTCCTTTAAACATTTCCCCCCCGATGTAAAATCGAGCCAATCAACATGAATGTCAACTTTTGCACATGGCACATTTTATGAATTTATGAAGTTAGTGAGCAGGAGAATCGGGTGAAAATACTCATCATCACTTTCTGATAGGTCCATATCTGGCTCATCGCTCCATTCATCCCATAGTTTTGCTGTAGAAGTTTCTAATGGTTCATCGGTTGTTGGACATTTACCAAGAGAACACAGCAAAATATTTTCCTGTTTTTTTAAAGCACGGCAGAACAATTAAATGTGTTGTTACTGATGAACATTATAGATATTCCCCAGTGGCAGGGGTCTTGAAATACCATGTAAACTCACTTTTACAGGCAGTGAATGCCTCATTTTACTGTTACAGAGACTGATCGAAAAAAATTGGTAAGTTTGATCTACGATTTTGATCCCAGTACACATGGGTGGTTATTAGACATCAGATTAAAAACACTGGGGGGGGGGGCTTATTGGAGCAGGACGCTTATTACGTCGAATACGGTATATTGAGTGTATATATAGGTTGGCTAAAGTATGGGCAGAAGTTATAATACCATCATTTTCTTGTTTGTAGTTCTGTGTTCGGATTGAGAAAAACCCAGGCCTTGGTTTCAGCATCTCAGGGGGAATCAGTGGGCAGGGGAACCCCTTCAAACCCTCAGACATGGTACGGCCTCCCCCCCCCCCACAGCTTGACCGAGAGAACACAATTGAATGAATGGGGGTCGTTCTCTGTATTGTATTCATACATGATATGCAGTGCTAACAGAATTAGTACAATGACTGCTGTTCAGTAAAGGAGACAAGATCTAGCTGTCAGGTTTCCATGGAAACATGAGCTACTGCAATGCACAACACTGTACATCAGCAGCCTGTGTCAAATGTTAACCTGATTCACGATTCAGAAATCGGTCAATAATATTGTATATTCATTACGTAAAACCTAATGTTGATTTTTTTTTATTGCTGTTTTTGCCCCTTCATTTGTTAAAACAAATTAATTTGTGTAAATCATGAAGATATTGAGAGGGAATTTATTGGGGAAATTGATTTTTTTCTTCTACACAACCTATAAAACAAAGATAAATGTGCCTCCTGAACAAAGAGTTGAATGTTGACGTTGCTTGTTTGGCAGGATGCGTACTGTTAGGTCACACATCTGGTACACAACCGAATGCTTTATAATCTTTGCCTAAACATGTACACCCAGTAACTATACTGTATAACACAACGTTTTGTGTTTAGTTTACAAAAGCTTTTCCATGTTTTTACAATAAAAAAAATACAACCTTCATATACATACAATATTTTGCAAGAACCATCAAACAGTAATATCAGCCGTGAGTTTTGGCAAAGAACAAGTCAATCCAGATAAAAGGCAAAGATTCTAAACCATCACAACTGTGTGCTTCCTAACCTCATATCATTTTGACTTATAGGGTATCTTTGTTACTAGGGTACAGCCTGATGGACCCGCCTCCAATGTTCTTCAGCCTGGGGACAAAATTCTGAAGGTAACGTTCTCATTCATCGGCACACATTGTCCAGTGAGAGTGTGACGGCACAACAGCAGAAGGCTTTGCATGTTCCATTTTGTTTGGAGTGAATGTGTGGTGTGTCAACCGAGTGAGCATGGTCTTCTGTTATGGTGCGTGTCAAACCATGACATTAATGTGTCAGCTTCCTGTCAGCTCTCAAACGATGGCATTTGGTTGCTTAATCCTTTCAGGCAGCAGAGTGTCTGTTGTATTACTGGATTTAGTTATGGATAGTGGACAGTATATATATATATATATATATATATAATGTGTGTGTACATACATATATACACACACATTATATATATATATATATATATATATATATATATATATATATATACACACACACACACACACACACATATATATTTTTATATATATATGTGTGTGTGTGTATATATTTTATATATATATATATATATATATATATATATATATATATATATATATATATATACACATACATACAATGCAGCCATGAGGTGGGGGGGCACTAACCAGTGTCTCTCCCCTCATGCCGGTCCCAAGCCGGAGAAATGCAGAGGGTTGTGTCAGGAAGGGCATCCGACGTAAAACCAATGCCAATTACTTAAAATGCAAATCAAAAGTATTACCTCCATACCGGATCGGTCGAGGCCGGGTTAACAACGACCGCCATCAGTGCTGTCAATCAACAGGGTGCTGATGGAAATTGGACTACTGTTGGTCGAAGACGTCGAAGAAGGAGAGGTGGGAGGCGTGTCCGTAGGCAGAGAGAGAAGAGGAAAGGCATGAGTCTAGGACTGAGAGTGGGGACTTTGAATGTTGGAACTGTGCACAGAAAAGGTAGAGAGCTGGTTGACATGATGCAGAGGAGGAAGGTGGACATACTGTGTGTTCAGGAGACCAGGTGGAAAGGTAGCAAAGCTAAAAGCTTAGGAGCAGGGTTTAAGCTATTTTATCACGGTGTAGATGGGAAGAGAAATGGAGTCGGAGTCATCTTGAAGGAGGAGTTTGTCAGGAATGTTCTAAAAGTGAAAAGAGTGTCAGACAGAGTGATGAGTCTCAAGTTAGAAATTGAAGGTGTAATGCTCAATGTTGTTAGTGCTTATGCCCCACAGGCAGGATGTGAGCTAGAAGAGAAGGAGAGATTCTGGAGTGATTTAGATGAAGTGATGCAGAGTACCACCAGAGGTGAAAGAGTGGTCATTGGTGCAGACTTCAATGGACATGTTGGTGCAGGAAACAGAGGGGACGAGGAAGTGATGGGCAGGTTTGGTATCCAGGACAGGAACGCAGAAGGACAGATGTTGATAGATTTTGCAAAAAGGATGGAAATGGCTGTGGTGAATACTTTCTTCGAGAAGAAACAGGAGCATAGAGTGACTTATAAAAGCGGAGGTAGGAGCACACAGGTAGACTACATCTTGTGTAGGCGATGTAATTTGAAGGAAGTCAGTGACTGCAAAGTCATCGTGGGTGAGAGTGTTGCCAAACAGCATAGGATGGTGGTGTGCAGGATGACTCTGATGGTGAGAAAGGTGAAAAAGGCAAAGGCAGAGCAGAAGACAAGGTGGTGGAAGCTGAAAAAGGAAGAGTGTCGTGGTGTCTTCAAGGAGGAGTTGAAACAGGCTTTGGGTGGCCAGGAAGTGCTTCCAAATGACTGGACAACCACAGCAAATGTGATCAGGGACACAGGTAGGAGAGTACTTGGTGTGTCCTCTGGAAGGAAAGTAGTTAAGGAGACTTGGTGGTGGAATGAGGAAGTGCAGGAGTGTGTACAAAGGAAGAGGTTAGCTAAGAAGAAGTGGGACATTGAGAGGACCGAAGAGAGTAAACAGGAGTACAGGGAGACACAGCGTAAGGCGAAAGTAGCAGTGGCTAAGGCCAAACAGAGGGCATATGATGACTTGTATGATAGGTTGGATAGTAAAGAGGGAGAAAATGATCTATACAGGTTGGCACAGCAGAGAAATAGAGATGGGAAGGACGTGCAGCAAGTTAGATTGATAAAGGACAGAGAGGGAACTCTATTGACTAATGACAGAAGTGTGCTGGGAAGATGGAAAGAGTACTTTGAAGAGCTGATGAATGAGGAAAATGAGAGAGAAAAAAGAGTAGAAGAGGTAACCATTGAGGAGCAGGATGTAGCAAAGATCAGTAAGGGTGAAGTGAGAAGGGCATTGAAGAGGATGAAAAATGGAAAGGCAGTTGGTCCTGATGATATACCTGTGGAGGTATGGAAGTGTCTAGGAGAGGTAGCAGTAGATTTTCTGACAAGAACATTCAACACGGTACTAGAGAGTGAGCAGATGCCGGAGGAGTGGAGGAGAAGTGTGCTGGTGCCCATTTTTAAGAACAAGGGAGACGTGCAGAGTTGCAGCAACTACAGAGGGATAAAGTTGATGAGCCATACGATGAAGTTATGGGAAAGAATAGTGAAGGCTAGACTAAGGGCAGAGGTCAGCATTTGTGAACAACAGTTTGGTTTCATGCCAAGAAAGAGCACCACAGATGCAATGTTTGCCTTGAGGATGTTAATAGAGAAGTACAGAGAAGGTCAGAGGGAGCTACATTGTGCCTTTGTGGATCTGGAAAAAGCATATGACAGGGTGCCAAGAGAAGAACTGTGGTATTGCATGAGGAAGTCTGGAGTGGCAGAGAAGTATGTTAGAGTGGTGCAGGACATGTATGAGAGATGTAAGACAGTGGTGAGGTGTGCTGTCGGTGTGACCGACGAATTCAAGGTGGAGGTGGGACTGCATCAAGGGTCAGCTCTGAGCCCCTTCTTGTTTGCTATGGTGATGGACAGGCTGACAGATGAGGTGAGACAAGAATCTCCATGGACCATGATGTTTGCAGATGACATTGTGATCTGTAGTGAGAGCAGAGAACAAGTGCAGGAAGATCTAGAGAGGTGGAGGTATGCCCTGGAAAGGAGAGGAATGAAGGTTAGCCTCAGAAAATCAGAATACATGTGTGTGAATGAGAAGGACCCAGGAGGAACGGTGATGTTACAGGGAGCAGAGATAACGAAGGTGGAGGATTTTAAGTACTTAGGCTCAACAATCCAGAGCAATGGAGAGTATGGAAAAGAGGTGAAGAAGCGTGTGCAGGCAGGCTGGAATGGTTGGAGAAAAGTATCCGGTGTGATGTGCGATAGGAGAGTGTCAGCAAGAATGAAGGGAAAAGTGTACAAGATGGTGGTGAGGCCAGCGATGTTGTATGGCTTAGAAACAGTGGCACTGAGGAAAAGGCAGGAGGCAGAGCTGGAGGTAGCGGAGATGAAAATGTTGAGGTTCTCCCTGGGAGTAACGAGGATGGATAGGATCAGAAATGAGTATATCAGAGGGACAGCCCACGTAAGATGTTTTGGAGACAAAGTCAGAGAGGCTAGATTGAGATGGTTTGAACATGTACAGAGGAGGGATAGTGAGTATATTGGCAGTAGGATGCTGAGGTTGGAACTACCAGGCAGAAGGCCTCGAGGAAGACCGAAGAAGAGATTTATGGATGTGGTGAAGGAAGACATGAAGGTCGTTGGAGTCAGAAAAGAAGATGCGGAGGACAGGGTGAGGTGGAGGCGGATGATTTGCTGTGGCGACCCCTGAAGGGAGCAGCCGAAAGTAAAAGAAGAAGATATACACATACATACATACATACACACACACATACATACATATATATGTGTGTGTGTCTATATATATATATATACACACACATACATACATACATATATATATATATATATATATATATATATATATATATATATATATATATAAATAATATGTATATGTGTGTATATATATATATAGACACACACACACATATATATATATATATATATATATATACACACAGTATATATATTTAATGTTCCAGTATTTTCGGCATGAGCATTTTGAACACATTTTTAAAACTATCTTTTAGCTGTTTATTTCGTCTTCCTTACTTTTCCTCTTATCTTACTCATGACCCCAGCTTGAATCTGGTCTTCTTGTTTCAATCTAAAGTCCACAATAACAGACACTGTAATTGTACGCTTGTTAATCTCAGTTGAATTGCCTCGTAGTTTTTTGTTTATTTTGAACATATCACTGATGACCCATATCACCACAAATTCAGTCTTAATGCATCCGACTTTCTGAATAAATTGAGTTTTCTAAGTAAGCCTTGTGAACAAATTAATTAAACCTGGGATGCAGGTGGCACTGGCATTCTGGTTAGCATGTCCGCCTCACAGTGAGAAGGTCCTGAATTTGATTCCTGGGCTCGGAGGTTTGTGTGGAATTTGCATGTTTTCCCTGTGCTTGTGTGAATTACCTCCCACAGTCCAAAGACATGCACTCCCACCTTCGCCCGGTGTCGGCTGAGCTTAGGCTCCAGCATCCCCGTGACCACAATCAGATTAAGTGGTTTGGCAAATGAATGAGAGCGTAATAATCTGAGATACATTTCTGTCTTATCTTCACCAAATCTTGTCCAGTTCTAAAACATGAAATTGGGGTGAATTTAAATCACAGAACCCCCTCGACTCATACAAGCCCAATTCCTTAAAGCTGTAAACTGTGAATAAAAATGGAAGGCAATCATTTACAAATATAATAAATGTACTATTTTAAAAACATTATTAGCTTTTTTTTTTTTTTTTAGTTTGATGGCAGCCACATTTCTGAAAATGCTGAGACAGGAAACAAAAGCACAGAAAAGTAAGTGGTACTTAAAAGAAAATAGCTGGTGTAACAACTAATGTGAATGTCTGTCTGTCTTCTTTTCGGCTTTTTCCCTTTTACTCGGGAGTCGCCACAGCGAATCATCTGATTCGCACGTTTGATTTGGCAGAGGTTTTTACGTCGGATACCCTTCCTGTCACAACCCTTTTTAGCAAAGGACAGAAACACGCTGACGACTTTGCAGCTACTCTTTACGAAAGTCAGCAATGGTTCTTTTACATGAACCTCTCACCATAGACAGTGAGAGACATGGCCCGCCTTTGATAACCCAGTTAGCTGCACTGGGGGGGGACAGTGACAACCTTGTGGAGAGTGGGAGTCGAACCCCCAACCTTTGGATCAGCGATCCAGCGCCCTATACCACTAGACCACCACTGCCCCAAACAACTAATGTGAATATATTATGATATAATAATAAATGGAATTTTGTATGTTATAATATAATAGGTAAACTGTAGATAAAATAAATGTGTTTATGTTCGATTGTGAATATATTATGGGTCTGAGATTTACAAATTATTATATTCTATATTTATTTATAGTGTATATAGTGTACCAACTTTTTTTTTTTTTTTTAATCGAAGGTATATACAGAATGTGCATAACTCAAAATTTCAGTTTGGTGCATGAAGACTCATTTTGTGGTGACGAGTCACATTTAAGGGTTGTAAATATCCCCAGGGTAGACCAGAATAAATAAAAGAATGTTATGTGGCAAAAGCTATTCACTCTCTATGCACAGTTAGTCAGTTTAATGCCATCAGTTGTAATGTTGCATTCATAGTGTTTATCATATCTCCAACATAAAAAAGCCAGCAGCAAAAGCAGCCTGTTTTTGTGCATGTAAATGAATGAAGTGCTCCAGTAGATTTCCTTCTGTGTTTGATTATTCGTGTCACTATAAATATACATCCTAAATGTATTAGGAGCATCTTTTGGACTCAGCATTAGCCTGCAGGAGACAGGTCCCTCTGCGCGCTCTCTTCCCACAGATCCACATTTAGCTGAGGAACAGATCTCTCTCTCTCTCTCTCTCTCTCCCCCCCAAAGACCAGCTTCTTTCCATCCTCTCTCCTTTACAGCATGACCTTTTCTTCTTGTGTGCATCTTTAGGGTTGTCTTTTCCCGTCTCTTTTCCTGACAGTGTTTGTTCTTTATTCTCTGAGCTAGGCCTGTTCCCGTGCTGCTCCGCCTGTTTCCGCCCCAGCTCACTTCCCTTACTGCCCTCTATTCATCCTCTGCTTCATTCTTGCATTGCAGGCCAACGGACATAGTTTTTTACACATCGAGCATCAAACGGCAGTGTCTCTTCTGAAGAGTTTCCTGCAAGCTGTGGACTTGGTTGTTTTACGGAAGAGCACAATGTAAATTATTTTATAATGCTGACTTCTTACTCAAAAGGAACACTGGACCCTGTACATCAAGTTTTTAATTTAGGAACAATTTTGCCAATTGCTGGACCAATGGCAAATACTAGTGCCAAATGTACAATAGAGAACCTATCAAATCATGTGACATACTGGTTGCGTGTGTGTATATATATATATATATATATATATATATATATATATATATATATATACACGTTATAAATACATGACATTATAGAAGGCAGTTGTATCCTGCTGACCATATATATATATATATATATATATATATATATATAGACACACACACACACACACGTGTGTTAAAATCTAATACTATTGTGAACTTACTTTCTATCCCTCAGCCTGTGGCTGTAGGTGAGTGTGGGTTTTTTTTTTCATTTCTTATTTATATTGCCTCTTTATTTTGTACTTATTTTTCCTAACGGATTGTCATCAAATTTCAATCCTTGTGCATGAAATCTGCACATCTGCTTTTGAACATATTTTATCATAACACTGCCTCAACTTTGTAAATGACTGTGTCTGTGTGTAGACATACACAATATATATATATATATATATATGCACACAGACACACACATTGATAAATACATGACATTATAGAAGGCAGTTGTATCCTGCTGACCCTTCATTTACATTTAATTATTCTAGCAGACTTCTACCAAAGTAGGTGTGGCTTATGAATTGTGCATAATCATGTAGAGTTATGCACCAATTTAAATGAATAATCCAAAAGCAATTTTTGATATTTTTCTTTTCTCGCAGTTCCCTCTGCTGGTCAGCAAACAGCTTCTCATTCAAAGTAATAAAATAATAATTTTTTTTTTTTTTCACCATGTCGTACACACAAACCTTTTCCTAGTTTATTAACGATTCGTATTATTTTACATGTCATGAATAACAGTGTCGTCAGTTCAGAAATCAATTTTATTGTGTACATTTATGTTGTACAAAGAATTTTATACTCAAGGTTAGGTTGATCTGCTTTAAGGCCGATTAATAACTTACTGATATAAATAAATTAATCCACATCATTATGTAATAGATATCCATAAGAAGCTTTAATGTTTATAGCATGCGTTCACTTTTTAAAGCTCTTATTCGGAAAACCCTGAGGGGGCTTTGTGTTTTTAAATTAAATATTTAGTTGCTTTACTTCACTAGAAGTATTTTTTTAATGTAAAGACAGTGAAGTTTCATCATTGCTGTAACTTACAGATAGATCTGCCCATGTCCAATATAGTGTACATAAATGTAGCATTAGAAAGACCCCAATCTCATATATACATAAATATTTTTTTTTACATTTCAATTTTATTTGAAATGTAATTCTACAACCTGAAGTCTGAATGAAAACTGAGAAAAATGCCATTGACACAAAGCATTTGATAATGTGATTATTTTTACCAAATGTTTTCAAGTAATTATTTATAATATATTGTCATACCTAGCTTTGCTCAGATTTGGAGTATATATATATATATATATATATATATATATATATATAAAAACAAAAGGCAGTGTGGAAAGAGTATTTAGATGATGATGATTACATTTAAACAAATCAAACTTAAAACTATTTCTACAGTAATTGTGAATTTGTGTCAAACATGTATATGGATATACAAATTGTCATTTTTTTGTATGTGTTTTAAATCCTATTGAATATAAATGCTAATTTATGGTACTATTCAGTCTAATTGCAGTATTGATGTACATAACTGTGAATGAAATCATTTAAATTAATTTATTCCTATAGATTGTGAATGTACTCAAAGCTTTCTGCAGTATGAAGATTACTGGACTTGAATGCCGTTTCATTTTTTTGTGCAAAAAGTAAATTATAGAATAATACAACAATTCCATTTAGTTAAACGGATTTAGTGACAATTTATCATGCAGTTTATTTGCACATGCAAGTTTACTCCTTCCTATTTTCTTGGGGTTTTGGAGAAATTAAAATAATGTAATTGATAAAATATATATATATATATATATATATATATATATATATATATATATATATATATATATATATATATATATATATTATGTGTCTAGAATACATTTTGCAGATGCTATATGTACATATTTACAATTAATTTTAATAATAAAAATCAAAACAGAAAAAAAAATTCAAAGCTGTGCAGCAAATAACGGAGCCATTTTCGGCTTTGGGATTACAGATTTTTTTTCAGTATCTAAGCGGTGTTTTGAATAATGTATGAAAGTCTTTATTGTACAAATAAAAGTCACTATTGTTACTTAGCTGTCATTCGGTTTCCTTTTAAGAGATTCATTCATAGATTTACTGAACCACTTAATCCTACTCTGGCCGAGGGCACAGTACACTCTGAACACCTCGGGGCAATTTGGAGCAACAGTGTGCATGTGATCGGTCTGTGGAAGAAACTCTGAGTACCCGGAGGAAACTGCAAGCACAGGCAAATTCACACAGAGAAGCCCTCACCAAGCCCAGGGCCTTCTATCCGGGAGGCTGTCACATGTTAAGTTTGTTTTTTTCAAAGCTAAACAATTTATACAAAAATCCCAAAGTCAGTGCAAATTATCCGTTTAATAAGAATTTTGGTGATTTGAATACAATAACTTTCACATTAAAAGTATTTTTACAGAACATATATAATACTCAAGTTGAAATGCAAAGTTGAAATGTTGCAAAACATGCAGCCTGGTTAATCATGTCATGTGATCTTCAAGCTCATCCTACATGCAGGCAGAGAATAAAATAAATGGAGTGACTACCCGTACAGCACCGTATTCCTACGAAGTTTTGCTATTCGTAACGCATCTCGAAAACGAGATTTCGCACATACGCAAGCTGATGTCAGCCACGTGGTCAAAAGGGCGACAGAAGAACATGCTTTCCATGTCGGGGATAAATTTTCATCATTAGAAGAGCTTGAAAAACCTATTCAGTTGTTCCAAGAGCATCACTACATTTGATTGTGCTGAATATATTTTAATTAAACGGCACCATTTTGCACAATAGAAATAATCCTGGTAACATGTATGTTGAACCAGTGGGATACCCACACGTCAAAGCGCATGCCGTACACTTAACTTTACAGAAGCCCTCGGAAGGGCCACTTTTCTGTGGGGGTGCTCCTGCTGATATGAATTTGAACTTTTTGCCCCCATGGATGCAGTGCAATTCTACTTCAACAAACTTTATAGCAGAATTGAATACCTGCTTGGCCTGCCTCGCTGATCGTTTGATGGCGTTTTTGATTGTACATGTCCTCCTTTTATACAATTGAATGTCGTGATGCTGTTGGAACAACTGAATGGGTTTTTCAAGCTCTTCTAATGATGAAAATTTATCCCCGACATGGAAAGCATGTTCTTCCATCATCATTTTGACCACATGACTGACGTCTGCTACACATGCGGCAGAATGATTAACCTCATTTCCAATCGGTGGCGAGTCAACGCACACGCGCAAAAGGATTACCATAAAAATAGCAACAAAAAAAAAAATCCCTCCCATACGGTGTCGTATGGGTAGCCACAGCCTAAAATAAATGCCACTGCATTGCAATTAGTGTGAGGTTGGTCAGGAATAACAAAGTGATAAAAAAAAGAAACTGAAGAATGAGTGCACGCTTGATCACATGAGTTCCGTATAAATGAGATTTCTGTGAATTTTTCCCATCAAGACCATGAGCCAGAAGAACTGAAACTCCAAAGACAGGATTGGGACAAATGTTTATTTGGTTTATGGCAGAGCAGTGATGTCTTGTTTGCAGAAATAATCTGATAGCGCTTTGATTTGGGCAGTGATGGCAGTTCAGCCTATTAATGACCAGTTCAAGTAGGAATGCGACTTCGGAGATACTCAAGAAGAGCGTCTGTTCCTTTAGCTACGATCGCAGCTCGAGGGTTACGGAAAGGATTCCCATCGAGCATCAGAGCCCTGACAAGGAGGGAAATAAAACAAGTCAAAGATTAGAAGGCACTTTACATCAGCTACAGGTATGAAGACAGAATCTGATTGTTCAGAGTACCTGTGCAAAAATCATACTTGCATGTGGATGGACTGCAGTCTGAACTTAAAGAACCTCCTCAAAACAGACCCATACTTTACTTCATACACATCTTCAACTGGTACACTACCAATGTGGAAAGTTCGCCCTGATTTAATTAAGCAGTTCAGGAGGTGTTGTGCTTACAAGCTTGCGTTGATGGACAGATGGACGGGATAACACTTGGTTTGCAGGCTGTATAAAAGGGAAGTTTGAGTGTAAGACTTCCAATCCCATCCATCTTAAGCCACGGAGAAGTGGAACCAAGTACCCATCCACCCGGATCCATAATAATAATTTGCTAATAATAAAATCTGCTGGTGAGAAATTGATCTTGGGCCTCGATCGGGACAAAACCAGGAGAGCACCAACAGGAGAGAGGTTCAGGACCTAACTGTATAGCTGAACCTCTCCTAGAATCTCGACACAACCAGGGAGATCACCACTGACTCTGGGGCACGACGAGACTCCCATCTACTCATTAATTGATCCCTTTTTCAGATGGTCAGTGGTTTCAGGTTCCTGGGTGTTCAGCTCTCGGACACCCTGAACACTAACGGCATTGTCAACTGATTAAGGCAGAGACTGTACTGCCAAAGGAAGCTGGAGGAGGGACCCACAAAACATTTCACTATACCACTGAGTGGACAATGGGAGGAAACCAGAAGGAGATTTCCTTTTGGCTTTTTCCCTTCATCAAGGGTCGCCACAGCGAATGATTCACACGTTTGATTTGATATAGGTTTTTACATCGGATGCCCTTCCTGTCACAACCCTTTAGCAAGGGACAGAAATACGCTGACGGCTTTGCATCTACTCTTTTACGAAAGTCAGCAATGGTTCTTTTACATGAACCTCTTGCCATAGACAGTGAGAGACATGGCCCGCCTTTGATAACCCAGTTAGCTGCACTGGAGGGGACAGTAACAACCTTGTGGAGAGTGGGACTTGAACCCCCAACCTTAGGATCAGCGATCCAGCACCCTATACCACCAAGCCCACCACTGCCCCGGGAGGAAACCAGAATACCTCGTGCACATCCATGCAAGCACAGGGAGAACACGCAGCCTCCATACAGAAACACCTTTACTCAGAACTCGAACACAGGACCTTCTTACTCTGAGGCTAATCACTACATCACTGTGTCCCCCAGACAGGAAATCAATTATTATTTTTAAACCTACTGCATGGAACATTGTCACCCATCATTAATCTGCCGTGAGTATACAGCACAGTTTTTTGACTTCATGCTTGCAATGCATCCATTTGTACACCATGTCCACACTAATACTCCATTGTACAATATATATATACACACACACACACTGTATATGTACACTGTACTGTATATGTATGTACATACACATGTCCTTTCATGTTTTCCCTAATATTAGTCTTGTACTTTATGTAAATACTTACATCATACTTTTATACTCTGTTGTGAGAGATTAATTGTACACATAGAAAGCACATGACGATTAAACTTGAAGTGTAATTCCTGATTTGAACACTAGGCGTCACCATCACAAAGGATTCGATGCAAGCACTCAATCTTATCCACCTTTCCCTACTCAAAATGACAGCATTCTATAGACATCCATTAGTAACTAAGCATTTCAGGTATGCTGGCTAAAAGAATGCATTGTGGGAAATGGTACTAATGTTTGCCGTACCTCAGGCTGGTACAGTTACCCAGTTCTGGTGGCACCTGCATGATGTCGTTGTTCTGCAGGTCCAGAGTGGACAACCTGTCGAGCAGCTTAAGCCGCACAGGATCGATGGCTCCGACTTGATTGTTGCTTATTAAAATGGTCTCCAGAGTTACGATTCGGTACAGCACCTCTGGGAAACACTTAAACCTAACAAAGAAAATTAATAGGACTTGAATTAGAATGAACACTTAAATATTCAGCAAATGTTGTAAGATATTTATCTGTATACCAACAAAGAGACATCTAAATAATTTTAATAATTACTTATTAAATGACAGTATGATGCTCCGCAGCTTGGTGAGAGCTTCAAGCTCCACTGGCAGTGATGTCAACAGATTATTTCTAGGAAGAAATCCAATTCCATTGGAGACATTAATGCTGTTGATTCTCATTAATTCCAGCTGTGGCAGCATTATATCCTGATTTAAGTGCCTTCAGAGCAGCAGGATCCCAGTATTTACCTGAAGTCTATGTGTACAAGCTGCTGTAGCTTACAAAATTCAAGAGGAATCGTCGAAAGCTTATTAAATCCAAGATGGATATCTGCGAGTGTGTCTCTCAGCTCCACGATCCTATAGAATGAAGAATAATATACAAATTAGACAGAAAGAATAATATACAAATATGCACAGCATTTGTTTCCATATTGTCCTCTATTCTGTCATCTAATATTCTTTAAACTTCATTACCTGGGTGGAAGAGCAGTGAGCTGGTTTTTGCTGAAGTTCACATTAACAACAGTGGTGTCGCTGACTGCATCGAACACCTCATCAGGTATACAGGCCTCTTGTTTTTCACTTTAAATAATAAGAGCGAAAAGTTGCAATAATTATAATTATAAGCATAAAGAAGAAAAGCGGCCTTCAGGAGAAACATGGATTCTGGCAAACAAGTAAAAACACATCTGGCACGTCTACAACAGCTGATAAAATTTATCCAATAACTTGCAGCAAATATTTTTTAAGAAACAATAATAATCTCATACAAATTAATCTATTATAATTAATGGTGTATTTTTGTCCCAGATCAAGTTTGGTTTAAAAAAACATTTTGGAATCCCAAAAAAAAAAAAAAAAAAAAAAAAAAATTTTTTTTTTTTTTTTTTTTACACCTGGGCTTCTACTAACCAATTTATTCACGTTACAGTAAAATTTTGTGACTAGGATTGTGCATGCTACAATTGGTAAAGGCATGGCCACTTAATCCTGTTACGATTGTTGGCAGGCTGGAGCCTCTCTCAGCCAACACGTTGCAAGCTCATTGCAGGACCAACATACAGACAACCATTCACACGGACACCCAGGAGCAATTCAGCACAGACCTACTACTGTGCATGGGTTTGGACTGTGGGAGAAAACCAGGGACTTGAACCAAAGACCATCTTGCTGAGTTGGATGTGCCACCGATCCACCCTTCCTTTCAGTAATAAGACCAAAAAATTTTTAAACCAGATTGTGGCCAAAAAAATTTTGATGATTTTGATGATTTCCATTTGACTTTGTTCAATAAGGTAACATTTAAAAATATATATTTTATTACTTGGATTTGGTTATGAGGAGTGTCTTTCACATGAGCTTCTATGAAATACTGTAAGTGTTACCAAAAAAATTACAATATAAAGCTGTGGTGTTGTTGGGTTTTTCCTGTCACAGAACATTAATCAGCAAATTGTCAACACAAATTCAAAAACTTTTAGGAATCAGCTATCAGACTAACATCATAACTCTCAAACAAGACAACCGATACTCGAGGTGGAGCAAGATTTATCTTAAACCAGAAGATTCGACGGCTGCCCACCTGTAGTCTAATGTCTTCAGTGTTTTGATGGCATGCACATTAATCTTGGCTTGGCTCGGGAGAGTCATAGCCGTGCTGGGCACTTCTTTGGCGTTCCCCTCGGGCTGCTCTGTATATTACACAAAATAACAAAACTGTATTCAGGTCTCCTCGTGCATGTTGTGCAAAGCTGACTGTGTTTTGTACCTTGTATTCGACTTCGAAGGTATTTCAGGAGTTCACTGGTGCCTTTCTGAAAAACAAGCAAATTTGATTTTCGATATTTACTCATCAACATCAAAATTTAAACTCATGAAAATTTCTTAAAGACCAGGAGAAGACTCTTAAGATTAGAGCGGAAATACGCCGAATGCTCACGGTCAGAATATCTCTGCGGATAGTCCTCAGGGGATTGCCATCCAGAGCCAGAGACTTCAGCTTGGGCAACGTTCCAAGACCACAGGGCACACTGCTCCACACAAATGCGAGGAAGAATGAGTTTATAGGCCAGAAAAAGAAATGCAACCTACCGAATTTTCTGTATCATTTTATTGTCATAACAGTCATGCATATTTTCTATCTTTATACATATTACAGTGCAACAATGAAGCACGTTCCGACAAGATCTAGAGAAGTGTGTGTAGATACTTGACGCTGATAGGTGTATGCTACAGTTCTTAAAGGTGTGGTTTGATGTTCTGAACACTGGAGCAGGGTTAAGGCAACCGAAGTTCTAAATGCTCTCACTCTTTTACTCATTTGCCCAACTGCTTAATCTTATAAGGGTTATAGGGAGACTGGAGCCTATCTCAGCCAACACTGGACAAAAGCAGGGTACAATCTGAACAGTACTCCGGACCACTGCATGGCCAACACACAATCATTCACACGCTCACCCACACCTTGGGGCAATTTGTAACAGCCAGTTAGCCTAATACACATGGCATTGGACTGTGGGAGAACACCTGGGTACCTGCAGGAAAACACACACAAGTACTACTGTACAGGGAAAGCATGCAAACTCCATACAGAAACTCCCACCAAGGTCACCAAGGGAGTCCCACCAGGTCAAAAAATTTACTCAAATTATTTGATGATTCTAATGACATAATGCAGACAGAGCAGAGGTCTGTATGTGAGATTGTTAACTATAATTTCACAACTTTTGGTTTGTTTGTGGGCAATATAACTTAAAGTATGCACAGATTTGAATAAAAAGATTAATAAAATGTATGGCTTTTAGGTGGATATCTCTATTGTTTAACACGGTACAACAGTTTCAGATATCCACAAGGGGGAGACATTTCATTATAACCATGAAAAGTTATAAATTCTGCAGTTTTGGTAGATTTTTCACATTAATCAATCCATTACCCATTTGTGTCTGGTGGAGATACCTTGCACTCTCTGAATGTCAATTTAACTATTACTATACACTTTGCTCAGGTCTACTATGGGAGTGAACATACCAGCAACAATAAATCAATTCTTAGTGAAAATGTTGAGGTGCTTTCTCTTTGGGAGTAACAAGGATGGATATGATCAGGAATGAGTACATAAGAGGGACAACACATGTAAGATGTTTTGGAACCAAAGAGAAAGGCTAGATTGAGATGGTTTGGACATGTACAGAGGAAAGATAGTGAGTATATTGGTAGTAGGATGCCGAGGTTGGAACTACCAGGCATAAGGCCTAGAGCAGGGGTCACCAACCTTTTTGAAACTGAGAGCTACTTCTTGGGTACCAATTAATGCGAAGGGCTACCAGGTCGATACATACTTGTGACATAACAAATTTGCTCAATTTACCTTTAATTATATGTTATTTTTTATAATTAATGATATTCATCTATGTCAGGGGTCGGGAACAGTTTTGACCAAGAGAGGCAAAAATAAATAAAATCTAATCCTCTGAGAGCCAAATATATTTTTTAATACTGAGACCAACAATTTTAGAGCATAATACGAATCTGAATTTATTTTAAACGGCATTATTCTAACGAAGTTATTTATTAATAAGAAAAGTACTTCTTACTATTAATGTGACTTCTGGTGCTGCATGGTTTGCTGATGGCTTTGTAGTCTGGTTAATATGTGCTGAAGTTGGTGGGTCTTGATGTTTTTCAGGTGTGAGAAGGACTGCTCGCGTGCGCATGTGGAGCCGAACATGGTCAATATAAGTTGACTCACTGCAGTGTTTATGTGACAGGAAGCACGTCCCAAGACAATCAGCTGGTCTGTGGGTTGAAGTTTTTTCATTCTGTCCATTTGTGTTTTCCTTGCCAGCTCTGCTTGGCTTCTTGCACATGAGCTGATCAAAACATGGGAAATTTACCTCTTTACCCAAAAACAACTCGTGCAGGCTGTTGCATATAATCCAATAAAATTAAGAGTTTCAAGGTATCGGCACCACCCACACACTGGAGTATAGAAAGGATTGGCTCTCCGCTGCGCGCCACAGCGACAAGTGGCATTGAAAATAGATGTATAGATTGAAATGTGTGAAATTTATTTATGTCTTCGTTTATTTGGCTTTTTTCTAGATTTTTATTTAAAGGACTGCGAGATTATGTATTAGTTATTCTGTTAAGAAAGGACACCTGATTTATCTGAGAGTCAGATGCAGTCATCAAAAGAGCCACATCTGGCTCGCGAGCCATAGGTTCCCGACCCCTGAACAGGCTTGCGGGCGACTCATGTCCTTGTGGGCGACCTGGTGCCCGCGGGCACTATGTTGGTGACCCCTGGCCTAGAGGAAACCCAAAGAGAAGATTTATGGATGTGGTGAAGGAGGACATGAAGGTAGTTGGTGTAAGATGACGCAGAGGATAGGGTGAAATGGAGACAGATGATTCGCTGTGGTGACCCCTGAAGGGAGCAGCCGAAAGGTAAAGAAAAAGAAGAAGTGAGAGGCTGCATAAAGTCAGTTAACTTTTTTAAATGGCGATAATCTGTAAATTGAACGTGTTGAAAACAAGCACCTGCTAATGTCATTGTTAGTAAGATCCAGACGCTCCAGGCCTTGCAGCACAGTTATTTCCTCAGGAAGAATCTTCACCTTGTTATCTCTCAGCTCCAAAACACTTAGAGCACTTAAGTGTTTTAGATGACCAGCCTCCAATACCTCAATCTGATTATTCCCACAGTGAAGCTCCTACCCCCCACCCCCCAAAGAACAAAGAATTAGGTGTAAAAATTGAGATTCACATTAATTCAAATATTAATGCTGCACAAAGGCAGTAAAAAGTTCATTTATTTGGTATATATGAATACGAATCTATCCATTTACTACAAATGGGGTTATGGTGTGCCTGTTTTAAAACCTTTTCAAACCATGAGACAAGAGACAATTATCTAACTAACTAATTACTTACTTACTTACTTAATTAATTACTTTTTAAAAAATAAATAAATAAATAATAATAATAATAATAATAATAGATGCTGCTGAAATACCTTGAGTGTTTTGCAGGAGGGCAGTTCCGGAAGAAAGCGCAGTTTGTTGTGCCTCAAGTACAGCTGCTCAAGAGACGCCATCTGTGCCAAGACAGGCGGCACACTCGCCAACTGATTCCGAGAGCAGTCCAGCATTCGCAAGTCTACAGAAGGGAAAGGCTTGACAAATGTTCACCAAAAAAAAAAAAAAAAAAAAAAAAAAAAAAAATCATCTAAACCAGGAGCAATGTGATGCTTACTCTTCATGCCACTGATGGCAGACGGAAGGCTCTTCAGATTGTTGAAGGACAGATTCAGTTTTATGAGGTTGCTGAGGTCTGCCAGGCTGTCTGGAATAGCCATTAATTTGTTGTTGGAGACATCCTTTGATTTAGGAGAAAATATATAGTTACACAGTTATAATGAATGCAAACAGTATGATATACCCCTCCATATACTGAATAAGAATAAATCAGCAGTGAAATCTTTTTCCCTGGTAATATTTTAGAATTACTGTATACTAAAATTATTATGCTGAATCTATTATACAATCATACTCCATGTGATTATGTACTTTGAAGAGCTGATGAATGAAGAAAATGAGAGAGGAAAAAAAAGAAAAGAAAAAGAGTAGAAGAGGTGACTATGGAGGACCAGGAATGGACCAGAAAAGGCAGTTGGTCTTGATGACATACCGGTGGAGGTATGGAAGTGTCTAGGAGAGGTAGCAGTAGATTTTCTGACAAGAACATTCAACAAGGCCTTAGAGAGTGAGAGGATGTCAGAGGAATGGAGGGAAAGTGTGCTTGTGCCCATTTTTAAAAATAAAGGAGATGTGCAGAGCTGTGGCAACTACAGAGGGATAAAGTTGATGAGCCATATGATGAAGTCATGGGAAAGAATAGTGGAAGCTAGACTAAGGGCAGAGGTCAGAATTTGTGAACAACAGTTTGGTTTCATGCCAAGAAAGAGCACCACAGATGCAGTGTTTGCTTTGAGGATGTTAACAGAGAAGTACAGAGAAGGCCAGAGGGAGCTGCATTGTGCCTTTGTGGATCTGGAGAAAGGTTGCCGAGAGAGGAACTGTGGTATTGCAAGAGGAAGTCTGGAGTGGCAGAGAAGTATGTTAGAGTGGTGCAGGACATGTATGAGAGATGTAAGACAGTGGTGAGGTGTGCTGTCGGTGTGACAGAAGAGTTCAAGGTGGAGATGGGACTGCAACAAGGGTCAGCTCTGAGCCCCTTCTTGTTTGCTATGGTGATGGACAGGCTGATAGACGAGGTTAGACAAGAATCTCCATGTACTATGATGTTTGCAGATGACATTGTGATCTGCAGTGAGAGCAGAAAACAAGTGGAGGAAAATCTAGAGCGGTGGAGGTATGCCCTGGAAAGGAGAGGAATGAAGGTTAGCCTCAGTAAAACATAATACATGTGTGTGAACACGACAAGGACCCAAGAGGAACGGTGAGGTTACAGGTAGCAGAGATAAAGAAGGTGGAGGATTTTAAGTACTTAGGCCCAACAATCCAGAGCAATGGAGAGTGTGGAAAAGAGGTGAAGAAGCGTGTGCAGGCTGGTTGGAATGGTTGGACAAGTGTCCGGTGTGATGTGTGATAGGAAGGTAGCGGCAAGAATGAAAGGAAAAGTGTACAAGACGGTGTTAAGGCCAGCGATGTTGTATGGTTTAGAAACAGTCGCACTGAGGAAAAGACAGGAGGTTGCAGAGATGAAAATGTTGAGGTTCTCTTTGGGAGTAGCGAGGATGGATAGGATCAGGAATGAGTACGTCAGAGGGACAGCACATGTAAGAGGTTTTGGAGACAAAGTCAGAGAGGCTAGACTGAGATGGTTTGGACATGTACAGGAGGAATAGTGAGTATATTGGTGGTAGGATGCTGAGGTTGGAACTACCAGGCAGAAGGCCTAGAGCAGGTTTTTGCTTCAACCAAGCAGCAGCACACCTGACTTGGCTCATTTAATCAATTGAGCAGAGTGTTCAGCCAGTTGATTGGTCAGTTTCTGTACAGAGACATCCCGGAGATTATGAGTTCAAATCCAGGTTGATGCATGCAGCCATCGCCGACCTGAGGACATGGTTGGGCGAGGTCGCACAGGAGGAATTACATACGCTCACCTCCCTGTCTCACACCGGCCAATCATAAGCATCTATGACATCACATATATGTTGTCCCTGTGAGTATGTTACCCTGGATTGCGCAAAAGATGTGTGTAGCATCAGAGGAAGCACATGCTTCCTCTTACCCCTTCCTGTTTGATGGTAGTTGCATGTCACTGGGGGACGTACCTGTTGGCAAGAAATTGGCAACAACTAAATTAGAGTACCTTTTTCAGTACCGGCCAGGTGGTAGGGTGCTGGTTTACTGAACTTGGGGCGGGCCCCACTATCACTGGATTGTCACTGCAAGCTTTTGAAAGCTACAGGAAAGTAATTTTCTTTTTGTAAAAAGCTACTTAAAAATAGTTTTTCCTCGCAATTAAAACATTGGAACTTATCCATTTTTGAACAGAAACTCTACATATGTATCTTTTTAAGATAATATCCTGTGCAACTGAGCCAATGCTTGACATCCTAGTTTGTAATTACTGTCTAAAAAGTTTTAATACTTACAAGATCCTCTAAGTGGCACAACTGGCCCAAGTCTGCAGGCAGCTGTTCGAGCAGGTTCTGCTGCAGATGGAGACATCGCAGGTTTGTCAGGCTCCAAAGCTCGGTGGGCAGCCCTGTCAACTTATTATGACTGAACAGAATAGCTATCATTAAAAAAATTTTAAACACAAGCAACAAAAAACAAAACAAAATCCTCAATAAATGCAATGTACCTTAGGATGAGTTTCTGTAAGTGTTCCAGTTCACCAATAGACACTGGCAATGCAGTCAGCTCGTTGTCATGAATCTAGAAAATCCCATTCACAACACTTGAGTAACTATTCCCTTCGCATAAAGCCTTGTTCAGGTAACCAGGTTCACAGTGTCTTGCGGTCTACTCACATCTAAAACCATGAGTGCAGGCAAGAGTTTGATATCTTCAGAGATTGCCTGGAGTTTGTTGGAGGACAGCAGGAGTTTGGTGAGCTCAGTCTGCTCCCACCACCGATCTGTCGTACTAAAGGACAGATTCTGCTGAGCTTCTTCTGGAGGGTCCACATTTATTCTCCACACACTCTGAGGAACTTAAATCATGAGGAACTGTTTATCTAGCTGAAACCAGGATACAGCCACAACTACTTACCACTAAGGCAGTTCTTCTCAATTATTTTCTGTGGCGCCCCCTCTAGGAAGGAACACCGATCCTCACCCTCCCGCCACCCGCAAGCGACTATAAATAGTATTATTTGTCTATAAAATTGTTACTAGTACACCTCTGCATAACATTGTATCTTTATTAACATTAAAAAAAAAAAAAAAAAAAAAAAAATGAACTATAGTTCAACTCACAATAAAGAAAAATTTCATTAACATTGTTTTTATCTGTAATAGAAAAGATTTAAAGTGCACCAGTGTGCCTGAATTTTTTTTTTAAAAATGCATCCTTATTTAAACTGGTGGGCCAGTAGTGGTCTAGTGGTATAGGGTGCTGAATCGCTGATCCTAAGGTTGGGGGTTCAAGTCTCACTCTCCACAAGGTTGTCACTGTCCCCCCCAGTGCAGCGAACTGGGTTATCAAAGGCCGGCCATGTCTCTCACGGTCTATGGTAAGAGGTTCATGTAAAAGAACCATTGCTGACTTTCATAAAGAGTACCTGCAAAGCCGTCAGCGTGTTTCTGTCCCTTGCTAAAGGGCTGTGTCAAAAAGGGCATCCGATATAAAAACCTATGCCAAATTAAACGTGGGAATCATTCACTGTGGCGATCCCTGATAAAGGGAAAAAGCCGAAAGGAAATCTCATCTCATTTAAACTCATTCAACTTATGTCTTAATATCTCCGTCTCTCTGTAACTTTCTCTTCGTTCCTGTTAGAAAGTTTTCCGTGTTGTTTACTGCACTTCGTATCGTGTGGCTTGACCTGGGGAATGCGGCACCTGTAGCCCAGTCCGCTGCTTCCACAGGTCCCCCAAGGTCTGGAATCGGCCCTTCTCCACAATCTTCCTCAGGGTCCGGTCACCTCTTCTGGTTGTGCAGCGTTTTCTGCCACACTTTTTCCTTCCCACAGACGTCCCACTGAGGTGGCTTGATGCAGCACTCTGGGAACAGCCTATTCGCTCAGAGATTTCTTTCTGTGTCTTACCCTCTTGCTTGAGGGTGTCAACGATGGCCTTCTGGACAGCAGTCAGGTCGGCAGTCTTACCCATGATTGCGGTTTTGAGTAATGAACCAGGCTGGGAGTTTTTAAAAGCCTCAGGAATCTTTTGCGGGTGTTTAGAGTTAATTGGTTGATTCAGATGATTAGGTTAATAGCTCGTTTAGAGTACCTTTTCATGATATGCTAATTTTTTGAGATAGGAATTTTGGGTTTTCATGAGCTGTATGCCAAAATCATCAGCATTAAAACAATAAAAGACCTGAAATATTTCAGTTGGGGGTGCAATGAATCTAAAATATATGAAAGTTTAATTTTTATCAGTACATCACAGAAAATGATGAACTTTATCACAATATGCTAATTTTTTTAGAAGGACTAGTATATATATATATATATATATATATATATATATATATATATATATATATATATATAGAGAGAGAGAGAGAGAGAGAGATCAGATCGATAGATAGAGATAGATAGATATATACACACACACACACACACACATATATACAGTCGGCCCTCTACTTATGAAAACCTCGGAGTACGAAAAATCCAGGTTACAAAAAACATTTTCCTAAATTTTTGTCCTCTTTTTACGAAAACAACCAAACATGCCATTCAAAAATTCAAATGCGCTTTTGAATTTTTGAATAGCGCATTTGAATTTTTGAATGGCATGTTTGGTTGTTTTCGTAAAAAGAGGACAAAAATTTAGGAAAATGTTTTTTGTAACCTGGATTTTTCGTACTCCGAGGTTTTCATAAGTAGAGGGCCGACTGTATATATGTGTTGCTCTCTCCCAACATCTCGCCTCGCTGGCCTCCATTGGCCAGGAGGGAGCTAAACTGTACCCATACTTCCTGTACCTATACTTCCTGTTTGTCACACGCATTAAGGAGAGTTGCACAGGACTGTTGGGCTTGTTTTGAGATTGATCATTTCATTATCCATCATGGACCCCAAGAAAGTGATTCCCAGTGACACAGAAAAGAAGAATAGGGCTCCATTATCAATCAAAGTCAAGCAGGAGATAATAAAAAAATACAAAAGTGGGATGCGGTTGAGTGAAATCGCAGAAGAGAATGGCCGAAACCCCTCTACAATCGGGACGATATTGAAGCAGAAGGAAACCTTAAAGTGTAGATACCGTGACGGAGGTGATTATTTCGGCACGATATTGAAGCAGATGGAGACATGAAACTGCTCCATGAGACAAGACCTCTGATCTCGCAAGGACGCAAGTTAATATTGAATCAGGACCTCTGATCTTGCAAACAGGAACTCTAATTCCCATTTAAACACATTACCCTAAATGTACGCTTTAAATACATTTCTCAAATGCTCAGTCGGTTGCGCGCTGCGTGTGGGCGGAGCCCACATTCGGCAAAACACACCAGAGAGACAGAGAGAGAGTTTTGTGTTTGTGTGTGTGTGTGTGTGTGTGTGTGCGTTAATAAAAAATGTTTAATAATGGTTTAATTAATAAATGTTAACAAAAAGGTTTAATATGTTAATAAAATGTTTAAATGGTTTAATAAGTAATTTTCTTTTAACACCATACAAAATTGGTGTACTTTTATTATTTTTAAAGGGTTTATGGGGTAGTCTTGGGAGCCTTGGAACGAATCACGCGTTTTACATGTAAAATGTGCCTCTACTTACAAAAACTCCAGGTTCCGAAAAAGGCTCTGGAACGGATTAATTACGTAAGTAGAGGAATGACTGTATATGCTGTATAATCTTTATATTTTATTATCAATAAATATCACAGTAAAAAAAAAAAGTTTTTCTTAATCATTACCATGTTTTACTACATTAACACTGTATTAATGAGTAAGACTGTCTATAGAATGTATTTAAGAAGCATATTTTAGCACATGTAATATATACATAGTATTTCACTTCCGGTTGATCATTCGTGCATCTAATATGATACATGAGGTTTTACTTCCGGGTACAGAACTCACAGATTATCTTCATTCGCGGGAGGGGCCAGAACCAAACCCCCGCAAATAACGAGTATTTATATACAGTACAGAGTTAAATGCATGTGTGGGTAGATGGATGTGTGTGTTTATATACACATAGTTAAATGGATGTGTGGGTGTGTTTACATACAGTACATAGTTAAAGGGATGCGTGTGTGTGAGTGCGTTTATATGCAGTACATAGTTAAATGTATGTGTGTGTGTTTATATATACATAGATAAATGGATGTGTGGGTGGATGGATATGTGTGTATGTTTATATATACACAGTTATATAGATGTGTGGGTGGATGGATGTGTGGGTACGTTTATATACTGTACATAGTTAAATGGATGTGTGGGTGTGTGTTTATATGCAGTACATAGTTAAATGGATGTGTGGGTGGGTGTGTGTGTGTGTGTGTTTATATATACATAGTTAAATGGATGTGTGGGTGGATGAATGTGTGTGTGCGTTTATATACTGTACATAGTTAAATGGATGTGTGGGTGGATGGATGTGCGTGTGTGTTTATATACAGTACATAGTTAAATGGATGTGTGGGTGGGTGTATGCATGTATGGATGTGTTTGTTTATATACAGTACATAGTTAAATGGATGTGTGGGTTGGTGTATGCATGTATGGGTGTGTGTGTTTATATACAGTACATAGTTAAATGGATGTATGGGTGGGTGAAAGTGTTTGTTTATATACAGTACATAGTTAAATGGATGTGTGGGTGTGTTTATATACAGTACATAGTTAAATGGATGTGTGGGTGGGTGTATGCATGTATGGATGTGTTTGTTTATATACAGTACATAGTTAAATGGATGTATGGGTGGGTGAAAGTGTTTGTTTATATACAGTACATAGTTAAATGGATGTGTGGGTTGGTGTATGCATGTATGGATGGGTTTGTTTATATACAGTACATAGTTAAATGGTTGTGTGGGTGGATATATGCATGGATGGATGTGTGTTTACATACAGTACATAGTTAAGTGGATGTGTGGGAGTGTGTATGCATATATGGATGTGTTTGTTTATATACAGTACATAGTTAAATGGATGTGTGGGTGGGTGAAAGTGTTTGTTTATATACAGTACATAGTTAAATGGATGTGCAGGTGGATGGATGTTTGTGTGTTTATATACAGTATATAGTTAAATGGATGTGTGGGTGGGTGGATGTTTGTGTGTTTATATACAGTACATAGTTAAATGGATGTGTGGGTGGGTGGATGAAAGAACGGAAGGAAGGATAGATGGATTTGGGCGTCAGTATCTATGCAAGTTGGGCTTTTAGAAAAAACTCCTCAGCTAATTTGCTCTCGTATATCCTGAGAACTTCAAAAAGGAATCCAGCAGCATACAAATAATTTTTTTCGATCAAGTGCCAAGTGTTGAGTGACGTCAGTTAGAATTCATTGACAGCAATGTCCGCGCTCTATATACCATTCACAGTTCTCAGTTTTATTACACCATGAAAAGTCTACTGTTGTTGCCATTTTAATATTATCAACTCAACATTTAAACGTTTTCCCGCGAAAATAACTGTCGCGCGCTCTGACGGTTAAATAACGTATCTAGAAGCTGACCAGACCAATCTCCTGACCTTCGACCGTTTCCTGAAGCAACGTCGTCCGACGGCAGACTTGGATTCGTCTCCGTGTTTCCTGTCAGTGCACCGCGATGAATGGTTCGGTCCTGGTGTGTTGTAGTGGATTTACCTTGGCTGAGCCCGCGCCCGGACAGATTGAGTTGTCCGCTCTTTCTGGCGCTCTTCAGCAGTCCGGATGGTACCGGACTTTCCTGTGGATCCGGTCGGAACCCAGCTCGAGGGTCAGCTACAGCTCCTCTCTTAAACCGAGACATGACACAAACTTATTCACTGCAAAATAAAAACGCGCACACACCTGTAAACCAACACACCACATGAAGTCAGCATGTATGAAGCTAGACACTATACCAACCTTTCTTTATATATTAAAAGTCCCCTCTCATTCTCATAACCGAAAAGAATACAGTACAGTATACAGTAACCATTTTTAAATTTATTTAAATTTCACGTCAATACATTATCACACTTTTATATAATGCATTATTTTTTTCTCAAAATATTAAAAAGGTGTACATCTTTTTTTGTATTTGTACAGACTACAGTATTAATAAGAATATATATTAATAATAATGTTTTTTAATTATTGGCCACGGATGAATTTTTAATTTTAAAAATTAAATAAATAGTTGTTTTACTGGACTTTTACTTTGAATTTAGATTACCTTTTTAAATATGAAAAGAAAGCAGCACCAAGCCAATAAATCCGGAATTTGATCCGTATATCAGACTTACACACACACACACACACACACACACACAGAGAGAGAGAGAGAGAGAGAGAGAGAGAGATAAGTCATTATTATTATTATATTATTATAATAATGGAGATAATAATAAAGGTAAAGAGTCTGGGCCAACCTCATGTGTGTTCCATGTTTGAACTTGGCTGTACTGTAGGGTTGTGCATGTCCTCCCTATGGATTTCCTTCCCCATTTTTAAACACTTTTGCACTACATGGACAGTCAATCAAGAGCTTATGTAGACAATGGCCACAGGGCGTAAACACACCCTGGATACCGTGTACGAAATACAGTAATTCGTGATTATTGCCACTTGGGGGCAGTCTTGAATTGCCAGATTCACCTATCAGGAGAGAGAAAACCAAAGAAACCAGGAACAGTCACTTTGGGCATGAGGGAAGCAGACTATAAAGTCCATAGAGTCTGTAACCTGAGGTCAGAATTAAGCTGAGGAGACTCGACCTGTAATGTTTTTTGGTTTTTTTGGAGCTATAAGTTGGTGAAATTAAGAAATGTATGTGTTGTCTGCTTATTTAGGGGAATGAAGTTATGGTGATGGACAGGCTGATAGATGAGGTTAGACAAGAATCTCCATGGACTATGATGTTTGCAGATGAAATTGTGATCTGTATTGAGAGCAGAAAACAAGTGGAGGAAAATCCAGAGAGGTGGAGGTATGCCCTGGAAAAGAGAGGAATGAAGGTTAGCCAAAGTAAGACAGAATACATGTGTGTGAATGAGAAGGACCCAAGAGGAACGGTGAGGTTACAGGGAGCAGAGATAAAGAAGGTGGAGGATTTTAAGTACTTAGGCTCAACAATCCAGAGCAATGGAGAGTGTGGAAAAGAGGTGAAGAAGCGTGTGAAGGCAGGTTGGAATGGTAGGAGAAAATTGTCCGGTGTGATGTGTGATAGGAGGGTATCGGCAAGAATGAAAGGAAAAGTGTACAAGACGGTGATGAGGCCAGTGATTTTTTTTGTTTTAGAAAAATGGGCACTGAGGAAAAGACAGGAGGCAGAGCTGGAGGTAGCAGAGATGAAAATGTTGAGGTTCTCTTTGGGAGTAACGAGGATGGATAGGATCAGGAATGAGTACATCAGAGGGACAGCACATGTAAGACGTTTTGGAGACAAAGTCAGAGAGGCTAGATTGAGATGGTTTGGACATGTACAGAAGAGGGATAGTGAGTATATTGGTAGTAGGATGCTGAGGTTGGAACTAACAGGCAGAAGGCCCAGAGGAAGACCAAAGAGAAGATTTATGGATGTGGTGAAGGAGGACATAAAGAAGAAGATGCAGAGGACAGGGTGAGATGGAGGCAGATGATTCGCTGTGGCGACCCCTGAAGGGAAAAGCCGAAAGGAAAAGAAGACTCGTGTCAGTGTTATACCTGTGTTAAGGTGTGTTAACATTGCTCCCATTACTTTGGGGATATTTTCCATTTGGCGTCATAAAATCCAGATCTGCAAAAGTGTTATGTATTTCTTTTTTTTATTATTATTATTTTTGGTTTGTGACTAATTCTATTAATCCAGTTTAAAAAAACATTTTATTCAGCTTTTAACTGCCTTATCATACTGTTCAGATGTTTCTGCCACAAACTATAAAGATTTACTTGCACTCTGCACCACTGCACAAGAGTAAAGGTCAATAGCATTCAATGACCTGACCAGGTAATAAAACGCTTTTCTACACTGTTGTCTAACTCCACAAGTTCACATGCTGGTTTTTATGTTGTAAACTTAGATCTACAACAAGTTTAATAGTTCTGGAAGACAGTCTTTGTTTTACAGAATGTCATTTTCAGCACCTGAAACAGGAAAGCACAATTTATATTATATTTGTATGATGTGTGTGTGTGTGTGTGTGTGTGTGTGTGTGTGTGTGTGTTTTGACTAATTTTCTATGTTTAATATAAAAAAGAAAAATCACATCCTTATGGTAAACAGGAACTGCCAATAATTTGTTTTTAGGATTAAGTTTTTATGTGCACCTGAACATTCAAAAATGTTTCATATTAAATCAGTGCTTCTCAATTATTTTCTGTGGCGCCCCCTCGAGGAAGAAAAAAAAAACATTTCATGCCCCCGCCCTGTGAGCGACTATAAATAGTATTATTTGTGTATAAATTTGTTATTAGTCCACCTCTGCACTGTATTTTTACATTGAATATTCTAAACATTGTATCTTTATCTTTATTATAAACAAAAAAGAAATGTAGTTCAGCTTACAATAAAGAAAAACTTCGTAAACATTGTTTTTTACTCTGTAACAGAAAAGATTTAAAGTGCACCAATGTGCATGAAATTAAAAAAAAAAAAAATCTTTATTTAAACTCATTTCAACTTATTTATGTCTTAATATCTCCGTCTCTCTCCACCTTTCTCTTCGTTCCTGTTAGAATTTTTTTTCCGTGTTGTGTCTTGAGGGGTTGTTTACTGCACTTCATATCATCTGCTCGGTGCGAAAAACCGCTACACCATAGCATGTCAATGAGAGTGCCACTGCCACCTACTGTAGTGGATGTGAAATTGCACTTAATTCTTGTACAGTATTCCAAAAAAGCATGTTCCCCAGGGTCATCCACGCTCCACCTGGCATCACATCGCAACCCCTGGCTCCAAAAGGGGGACATGTCCAACTATTTAAGAAGCACTGTATTAAATGATTTGTCTCAAACTCAGTGGTTCACAGTTCCTATGTATGTGTTGTAATTGTTATTTATAACATACAATATTCATTCATTCAAACTGTTGTTTTTTTTAACCTTGGAAGTTTATCCTGATCTTTGAAAGCTTTTGAAATTGTAAAGCAACTTCAATGACAGACTAAAACTCAAAACACACTTTAGTGTGAGTCCTTGATCTTGTAGTTTGAATTGTGCAACTTCCAAATCATAAAACATTTCCACAATGAAGGCATGACTCATTCTCATTCATTTCCCCTATTTCTAAATGTTTCTCTGGATGAACTCATTTTCTGAACTGCTTAATCCTAATTATGATTGTGGGGAGGCTGGCGCCCATCTTAGCCGACTCTGGGCGAGGGGCATAGTACACCCTCTACAGCGTTCCAGGCCATTGCAGGGCAGGTTAGACTCAGTTTTGTTATAGGCTTGTCCAGTATTTTTTGAAATAAGATATTTTACTTTCCCCACAGCACATCTCATTCATGATTAGAACAATCTCTGAGTTTATTTATCTGTTACAAAAGTTGTTTTTAAATTATTTTAAAATTATTTTATTTTATTTTTCACTGTCACGCTCACCAGGTCTTTTCCCAACCTCCGCAGTTATTAGGCTTGTAATCAGCATGTTGCCTGAAATATTGCATAGCTTAGTTATTCACAAACATTCACACCTTGATGTACTTTGGAATAAGCAATCAGACCAATGTGACTGTCTTTGGACTGTGGGAGGAAACCGGGGCACCTGCAGGATACTGCATACAGAAATGCCCTCGTCAAGGCGAGCGTGCTAACCACTACACCACCTTATCCCTAATTACATACTTGACTACAACAAAAATAATTCAATTATTATACAGTGCTTCTGTAATATTCATTAAATTTGCTGTAAACATACAGTATTAATATTATTAGAACTAGTACTTATGAATATGCTTTAATAATTACTTTGAAGTATATTCACTATCTCTCTCTCTCTCTCTCTCTCTCTCTATATATATATATATATATATATATATATATATATATATATGAAGAGAGCAGAGAGAGAGATTCCAGCAAAAAGATTTGGGAACCTGAGGAGACAAAAATCCAGTATAGTCCAGGACAACTAATTATGTCACCAAACAGAAAAGACAACATTTATCTGCATGTTTATTGAAAAGAACAGCAAAAAAAAAACAACCCTGTTTGGGTAACATGTAATAATACTTTAGCAGACTCACTGGCCTGGCAACTAAATATTAGTTACTTTGCAATCATTTCATTCAAGAAATTGCAGCACAGTAAAGCAGGAAATCAGTGTGTCAGTACATATACACTGCCCTCCATAATTATTGACACCCATGGATAAGATGTGCTCTTTAGCTTCTAATAAATCCTGTTTTTTTTCTAAATAATAATGGCCCACTATGAAAAATGAGGAAAATCCATCATTTACTTCAAGTGCATTTATTCAATGTGGAAAAAAATCCCATATTAAGAAATACCGTCATCGATGTGATAAGCGCCCAGGGTGCTTAAAAATGGGAGTGCGTGGGCACTTATTAAAATGTTTACCTGCGGAGTGGAACAGTAAGTGCTTATTACAATAGAGGTGGAAAACATGAACAATAATCGAACATTAAAGGATTTTTACTGGTATTTGTGTTATTCATTTTGTGATATCAACCAAATTACTTACAAGAATGCTGAAAATAAACAGAAATCAGCATAAATTGAAAAAAAAAAACAACCTTTAATTTTCCCTCCCGGTGCTGTTTCTGCTGTAAATCTTTGATGTAAAATTCTGATGTCAAATCGAGCCAATTAACATGAATGTCAACTTTAGCACATGGCACAATCAACACAAAGGTCAACTTTAGCACATGGCACGTTGAAAAGCACATGGCCAGGAACGTCTTTAAATGTATGAAGTTAGTGAGAAGAAGAATCGGGTGAAAAATACTCGTCATCACTTTCTGATAGGTCCATATCTGGCTCATCGCTCCATTCATTCAGAGCATCCCATTGTTTTGCTGTAGCAGTTTATAATTGCTCATCTTGCTGGCCATTTATCAAGAGAACACAGCAAAATATTTTCCTGTTTTTTAAAGCACGGCGGAACGATCAAATGTGTTGTTACTGATGAACATTATAGACATTCCCCAGTACACATTACAGAGGCTGATCGAATAAAATTGGTAAGTTTGATCTACGATTCGTCCAGTACACATGGGCGGGCGCTTATAACGTCGAATATGGTAATGGTTTTACATCAAATCGTGTGTGCCACAATTATTAGCACCCCTGATGTTAATACTTTGTACAGCATTTACATTTACTGTACTGCATTTAGCAGACACTCTGATCCAGAGCGACTTACAGAAGTGCTTTAACGTCACTACCAGTGAATATATTCTTATAGTGGTTTGTTAGAACACAGACGTAGTATACCCTCAATCAAATTCAGTTGGTAGGTGCTACGTGGTTTTTTTTTTTTTTTTTTGTGTGGTGGGTGTGAATGTTTGTATACTGCACAGCGCTTAATCTAAGTACTGCTGGAAAAGGTATGTTTTCAGCCGTCGTTTGATGATACACAGTGACTCCGCTGTCTGGATGTCCAGAAGAAGTTCATTGCACTACCTTGGAGCCAGAACTGAAATGAGTTTAGATGTATTTTTCCCTTAAAGAAGAGGGAGGGACCAGTCTAGCGGTGTTACAGGGTACAACCCCCTTTTTCTCCCACAAAACAGCACCTACTCTTCTCTTATAATGTTTCACATTCTTCTCTTATAATGTTTTATATTCTTGTCTTATAATGTGTTTCACATTTTTCTCTTATAATGTTTCACACAGCCTGATTCTCTGTCAGGTCTGGTAAACTCCTGTACAAATGACAGAAATAATTAAATTATATTTATTTCCTAGGAATTGCTAGGGGTGCCAATAATGATGGAACAGATGATTTTATGAAAAATAATTATCTTTTAGTCAGGGATTCCCCCCCCCCCTCTTTAAAATTCACTTGTGTTAAAGGTGACATTTTCATTGTGAGAGTAGCTTCTGCAATAAAAATCAAATTTATTTTAAGGCTTTTAACATATCTTAAACAGGGGTGCCAATAATTATGGAGAGGCATGTATGTATATACATGCTATAGAATTTTATTGTCTTTTTTATAATTAGTAAGTTAGTACTAAATATATCACTATATATTTCCCTGTGAAAAGTATAGAGATTGCATCAGTACAATAAAAAGTGTAGTTCTACAGCATATACCGTAGTTGATATCTTGTGAGAATTTTGAATACTGACGCTTTGAAGTTTGTCGAATAGTATCTGCACCATTGGGGGTAAAAAAAAATAAAAATAAATAATAAATAAATTAAAAAAGAAGAAAAGTGCTTAATTTATATTAACGTGGATGACTTAAGGATACAGCAACAGCGATGCACATTTGTCTTTTGCTAACAAATACATGGAGTTAGCTATATAGTATGTAGCTGCTTTTGTAAAATGATCCCAATTATAGATTCTCAAGAAACAAAAGGGGGAAAAAATAATATTAATATTTCTCAGAGACAGAAATATGAATAAAAATAAGTGAATTGATTTTGTCTTCTCCTACTCATAAGTGATAGACCAGTGTACACACAGTGGCATGAATGAAAGTAAATATTCCAAATAGATTTTGCATCTTCCCTAATATAGCATGTGCCTTCACAAAAAAAAAAAAAAAAAAAAAAATTTATAGAACTCAGAAGTCAATAAATATGTAACAGGCAAAGCATATACACTGATATGGCTGTTGCCCTCAAGTTTCTGACCATTACGACATACAGTGAAATCCAACAAATCTACATAAAATGGACATTATTGCTACCTTAGAGACATGTCTAAAAAATCATTCAAAAATTTAACAGCTTTTCTTTACAACTGAAATAATATATTTTGGAACTAGAAAGGACCTTTAGTCGTAAAATAGACTGGCAATCTGTTCAGTGTGCTTCCCGCCACTCACCCAAAGTCAGCTGGGATTGGCTCCAACTTCCCTTGTGACTCTGATGGATAAATGGCACAAATAACTATTTGATGGCGTATGGACATTTTAAGAAATATCTAAATTAAATAAGCAATAAAAGCACAGAGGTTCTAATTCTATGCTTATGATTGAGCCAGAGTACGAACAGAATGCTATCTAGACTGGGCAAAAAGCGAACAAAGAAATTTGCTGTGGAAATGTACGAATCTAACAAGTAATTTAGGACATATCATCTATCATGAACAATTTATACATCAAAAAGCAATGTGGATTTAACTCATTCGCTACTGCAGTCACATATAGCTGTGAGCACGGACACCAGCAGAAAATACATTTTTGGCTTCAAAATGGCGATTCTGGGATTGTCATATTTCCAAATACTTGGAATATTAAATGTTCACGTAGAAGTGTTTTTTCACTGTAACAAGTGTTATAAATGCAATATAATGTATCTGACTTTATTGAAAGTGTATGTTTATTTTCGAGAACATCAGCTTGTCGATCACGGACCGAGAACTTCCCTAGATAGCTGAGATGTACGTGTTCTGTTTTTGAGTTCTAATCCTTGTAAAGTGAACTACTGTTCACGACTTGAAAGGTCTAAGTATCAATTTTAATAGCATACCATCAAAATCCTTTCTGTAAAAGCATACATGTCCGCCATTTTGTTAGAGCCGTGGACGAGCTGGTGTCAATGACACTTTTTAGTTTGTATCGATGTGGAAACTCCAAATATGGAGTTATAACACTGCCAAAGCCTTTATATTGGTTGTTTTGATTGGATATTTGAAGTACATTTATTATTAAAATATGAACAAGCTACCCAATCAGACTGTGTGTACTTAACCACTTCATTGGTTCCCGGGGTTTAAAAGCTTAGTTTTCATCGCTTCGCAGGGAGTGGGAGTAATAAAACAGCACCACTACAGTGGTTCGCAGTAGCGAATGGGTTAAGAGAAAGACAGCAAAGAAAGCATCGAAAAAAAAAAAAAAAAAAAAATCACAAAAAAAAATCTACATCCAAGTGCTCACTGTATGCTTACGTCACTGGTGGATATAGTTTACAGGATACAGGAGCTGTGCTATTATCTACATGTACTATGAAAAGGATAACATGGAGAAATAGCTGAGGAAGCCTTTGGTAGCTGGTGGATCTGCTAAACAACCAAAAGGGAGAAGAGCACAGCTGCACTGAGCACCAGTAGCACATAGGCCGAGGGTACCACTGCAAAACACACACACACACACACACACACACACACACACACACACACACACACACACACACACACACACACACACACACACACACACACACACACACAAAGAGAAAAGGGACAATTGTTGCAGGTGTGGTCTACACATTGCAAATATGTAAAATATGGATATCTTCACATGTTATTTACAAGTTATTTAAAAAAGTCAGATATTTAGATCAAGTTATTGTAGATCCTGAGTCTATTATGCGCACACTAGCCAAAGACAGGAGTAAACCACAGATGAGCCGTCAGTTTAAAGACACATTTACACATTTATTTACACCTACAGGCATTTTAGCCTCTTCAATCTCCTTGCCAGCATGACATTAGGAGGTGGAAGAAGACCCTGATGAACTTATGGAAGATTCAAACCTCAGCAAAGACAGAAACCCAAGCAGGATTGAACCAGACATCATTCCTCCATCATTCCACCCATGTCTCATTTAGATGAATTTAAAAATGCCACATTCAAAGAATGTAAATATGTTCACCTGCTGAGGAGTAAGTGCACTCCATGGCTAAAAGGGCTTCCATGTAGGTCTGGCCAAGCCAATCCTCATAGGCTTTTCTCTCACCAACACCAATCATGCTTATCGTGGAGTCTTTAAAGATCAGATCTGATCCGTTATATACACTGGAGTCAAACATCTTGAAATCTGAGTTATTGCTGAGCCCAAAGAATTGCTAGGATAATAAAGCCAATATAAGCATTACATGTTGTACACGTGTATTTATCATTTATATCAAAGAGAAATGCTGATTATTTAGACCATAGTAAGGCTCACCTGAGCTTTGTCCAAAAGACCAAAAACGATGTGACGGTTGGTGTCGGGATGGACCATCACAGCATGAGAGGGGACACGGGCAAGGTTGCATTGTTTATATTGACTGACTTCAGCACGAGACTCTTGAGTACACAGCAGTTGAAAATCTTTCGAATTCAGGTTGAGGGCCCAGGGATCTGTATTGTTACCTGATAATGAAAATGTTAAATCGTAGCATGAACGCGTCACCCTTCTGTTATCAGTAGAATTTTAATTACTCGAGAATGCAAAATATGGTTCACCATCAGTATTCTGGAACACGGTAGAATGTTTGACAAATGCAACCTCTCCTGATCCCTGAGCCAGACACCTGAAGCAAGAAATTATTATCAGGCTTGTACTTTCAAAAAAAAATTCAAAATATTCAAATAAATAAAATCTAAAAATAGAATAAAAGTTATTAAGCTACCTGAACGCTCCATTGTAACCATCAAATAAATCCTGGCCTTTAACGCACTTGTTCTGACCACTGGCATCTCCAGAGCACTGGGCACAAAGGTTCTTGGGAAATCCAGGTTGTTCTGCACCAGGCACACAGCTTGCTTGGAAGAAGTCACCAACAGCTGAAGGAAAATGATGCATTGGGTATTATATACTTACTGACTGTGTGGATGACAGCAGGCTTTAAAACTAATAAATATGCATTAGCACTAATGATATCAAAGTAATAATATTTATGGTTATTTTCCCCAAACAATCATGTAAGAAGTACAGTACATAAATTAGTTCAGCATTAATTTACAAAATAAATAAATTCCTCTGCATACTTTATTACTATATCACCTGCCAGCAGTGTTTTTAGACTAATGGTATTCCTGACTCGGGTTTTAGTGAACCATCAGAAGACATTCACTGACACTAACTTTAAAGCACTTACATTAGAAGGTCTGGATTCGGGCGTTTATCACCACACACTATAAATGTAAATGTGATGAATTGTCATAATTAACAACTAAATAAATCCATTTATTCATTTTCCAAACTGCTTAATCCTAATTAGGGTCACAGGGAGGCTGGTGCCCATCTCAGCCGATTCTGGGCGAGGGCAGGGCACACCCTGAACAGCTCGCCTGGCCATCGCAGGGCCTACACTCACACAACCATTCACATTCACACCTTGAGAAGATTTGCAACAGCCAATTAACCTACTGTGCACGTTTTTGTACTGCTGGAGGAAACTAGAATACCTGGAGGAATCTCAGGAAACTCACATAAGCATGGGGAGAACATGGAAACTCAGAAACACCTGAGCTAGGAAAAGACCCCTGCCACTGGGGAATGCTGATAATGTTCATCAGTAACAACAGATTTAATTGTTCCGCCGTGATTTAAAAAAACAGGAAAATATTTTGCTGTGTTCTCTTGGTAAATGTCCAACAACCATTAGAAACTGCTACTGCAAAACTATGGGATGCTCTGAATGAATGGAGCGATGAGCCAGATATGGACCTATCAGAAATTGATGAGTATTTTTCACCTGATTCTCCTGCTCACTAACTTTATAAATTTAAGGACATTCCTGGCCATGTGCTTTTGTTTATATTAGTGTTGATTGGTTCATGGTGCCATGTGCTAACGTTTACATTCGTGTTGATTGGTTCAACATGCCATGTGCTAAATTTGACATTCGTGTTGATTGGCTAGATTTTACTTCCGGGAAAATGTTTAAAGGAACAGCACAGGGAGGGAACAGTAAGGGGTCTTTTATTAAACATTTATGCTGTTTTCTGTTTATTTTCAGCTTTCATGTAAGTAGATTGGTTGATACCACAAAATGAATAATACAAATACCAGTAAAACTATTTTATTGTTCTTTTATTATTCATGTTTTCCACCTCGATGGTAATAAGCACTTACCCTTCCACTTCCCTGGTAACATTTTAATAAGCGCCCACCCACTCCAATTTTTAAAGCCCCCTGGGCGTGTGTTGATATTACTCGACGAATATGGTAAATAATCTATAGATAGATAATTGGGAAGCCAATGCAAAAACACTGGCTACTGAAAGTGCTGTTTATTGAATGGTAAAAGTCTATATGAAGTAAATTACAGGAGTAAAAATATTTTAGGAAATAATGCAGTATACTTCCAATTTTGCACACAAACAACAGGAAAAATGAAATATATTAAAAAAAACTGAACCAAACACACACTCACTAACACAGATATATTCATTAACAGCGCTGACAGTACATGTTTAGCCGTATGTTAAACACAGGCCATGAGCTAAATCACTGCGGTAGGGGCACAAGGAGTAGCATTGTTCACTCACCTTGAGCAGTTCGGCATTTCTCAGGTCTGATAAGGCCTTTCTCGATGAGCACGCCAACGGGAATGTTCCAGCCAGCAGTCCTGCCATAGCCTGTGTGACAGGATGTGCGGCCCCTCAGATGACTGAATCTCTGGATGTCTCCGTTGGTTCTCTTTAAGACAGCCACAGCGTAGTAGCTGCTGCCATCAGTATCCCCTAAAATCGCAAAACACAGTCTAGTTTGTAAAGACTGGGGCATATGATTTTAGATTGTTGCAGAGCTTAATAGCTTAGTACACAGGTGTACACAGTACTGTATGCAGGCCTTAAAAACATTATGACCTTGAGATTGCTACACTAATACAGTAATATGAAGACAAGACATGGCACAACTGGCCCCTACCTGTGTAGCTTTCTCCTGCAGCAGGTACAAGGCCATATTTTTTTCCTGCAGTGTAGATATAGCCTCCATCAAGAGTGATAGCATCTGCCTGTCTGTCCTGTAGATAGAGAGAGTACGAGACTCGTAGTCTTGAGAACACATCAGAGAATAATATCTTTTGGTACTTATTTGAATTACTCTACCTGTATTTTCTTCATGCAGTCATCCTCAGAGTCTCCATATAAACACTGGATTTTTGGAGAGAGTCCTTTCTTTTGGAAAGCTTGAGCCATGCCTTCGCATTTCCTTTGCTCGCCAAAGGACAACACACACCAGGTCAGGATCTCAGGGACTTCTACACATGTGCATACATACAGACATCATATATGAGTTCCACAACAATGCATGTCGCATAAGCTCTCCCACACATGTAGAAATACAAAGCATTGAGAAAACAATGAAGTAAGACAAATGTAGATCTTCAGACATTATTGGATGATGAAATGCTTAAATATGAATATATGTGAGTCTTCTTTTTTTTTTTCGGACCCCCCCCCCCCTTTTTTTTTTTTTTCAGGGGTTGCTACAGCAAATCATCTGATTCGCATGCTTGATTTGGCATAGGTTTTTAAGTCGGATGCCCATCCTGACACAACCCTTCAGCAAGGGACAGAAACACGCTGACCGCGATGCAGCTACTCTTTACGAAAGTCAGCAATGGTTGTTTTAGCTGAACCTCTCACCATAGACAGCGGGAGACACTGCTGGCCATTAATAACCCAGTTAGCTGCACTGGATGCACAGTGACAACCTTGTGGAGAGTGGGACTCGAACCCCCAACCTTAGGATCAGCGATCCAGTGCCCTTTACCACCAGGCCACCACTGCACCTGTGAGAGTAACTTTCTATAAAACGTAAACAAATGCAGCACCCCTCTTAGTGAAATCACGAACTGACTGATGTACTAACACATATGGTACTCTGTGATGGTGTCACAGCATGGAGAGCTACCACTATGGGACATTTTTTTTTTTAAAGATTTTCGCCCTCCTTCTAGTTTGAATGAAGATGAAATGTGATTTTCTTGCTTTCTGTAAGGTATTAAAGTTGCTATAGCAAACAATTCTAATCACAACACACACTGATCCACACTCACAGTCACACAAGTGCAATATGGAACAGCAAATAAGCCCAATATGGGAGGAAACCAGAGTACCCAGTTTAAACCCAGAAAGCACAGAGAGGACATGCAAACTTGTCACAGTAGCGCCTGAGCCCAGGACTCAAACCGGGCACCAAAAGTCCTGCTTTTTTAAGTACAGTTTTGGGTATTCACAATCAATCAAGCAAGCAAACAAACAAACATGCATTCATTCATTTCTGAACTGCTTAATCCTAATTATAGTTGCGGGGAGGCTCGTGCCCATCTCAACCGACTCTGGGTGAGAGCAGCGTACACCCTGGACAGCTCGCCAGGCCATCGCAGGGAAGAAACTCGCTGACGGCTTTGCAGCCTACTCTTTACGAAAGTCAGCAATGGTCCTTTTAAATGTCTCTCACCATAGACAGTGAGAGACATAGCCAGCCTTTGATAACCCAGTTAGCCGCACTGGAGGTAAACAAACAGATAAATGATTTCTTTTTTTTTCTAGTTCAGATCTTTTAAAAACAGACAGTGTTCATGTATCACTTGAAAATCTAAATGAATTAATCATGGTTCAAAACGCAGGGTCTAACCATTGACTGGGCAGTCCATAGCTTTCAGTATATTATAGTATTTTAGTCCCATCCATCCGATATAATCCTCATGTCCATTAGGGACAAACTTTGTAGAGCTGTCACTGAACAACAGGTTTTCACCATGAAAGGCTGTCGAGGAGAACATGGAGAAGCCAGACTTTTGCTGCGGGGAAACACAAAAACTGAGGTTTTAAAATTAGAAATCAACAAAAAAATCTGTTGCCATAGAATAGAAAACACAGATACAGTGGAACCTCAACTTACGAAAGCCCCAACAAATGAAAAATCCAGTTTACGAAAAATATTTTCCTCAAATTTTTATCTCTGGATATGAAATAAATTCACGTTACCAAAGTGCCATCTCAAAAATTCAACCCGCCCTGCTGGCCTCCCATTGGGTCGGAGAGATGACACAGCTCCCTCCCATTGGCTATTATGGAGCTGCATCTCCCATAATGCTTTTTGTGTAAAGGACAGAGTTACTGTTGTTTCATGAGTTTTTTGAGTGTGCTCATTGCAACTGTAGTTTTTGGCTCAGGCTGTTAACCTTGCAAAAACATTTGTAAGATGATAACTCTGCTAAGAAGACATGGTCAACACACACGTGCACACACACACACACACACACAGACACACACACACACATGCGCGCGCGCGTGTTTCCCGGTGCAAGTGAAAAGAGGAAGTGGGCTCGTGGCATGCAGTTGAGTGATATCGCAAAGGAATATGGCCAAACCCGTCTACCATCGGTACGATATTGAAGCAGAAGGAGGCATTAAAAGGTATGCTTTAATAATTTTTAAAGAGTTTAGGGGGTAGTATAGGGGCCTTAGAACGAATCACACGTTTTACATGTAAAATGCGGTTCAACTTACGAAAAATCCAGGTTACGAAACCGCTTCCGGAACGGATTAATTTCGTAAATTGAGGTACCACTGTATCTTTATCTGTAATGAAACACTTCCAGGAAATCAGTCACTGGCATCGCTATGAAGAAATGTTTGAATACATGTTTCTAAAGAACTGGATTATTTCAAGGTTTTTCTATGAACTTCCACCACAAATTTTCAATGGGATTCAGGTCAAGACTTTGACTGGGTCACACCAAAATCTTAAATATATCAGTGGACTTGCTTTGGACTGTCAATTTACACAGGTTGCCTATTTTACTTCACTTATACTGTTGGAGAAAACCAGGGTACCCGGAGAGATACCCTTGCTCCAGGACCTTCTTGCCATGAGGTGGATGTATTAACCACTATTCCACCATGCAAGCCAGGTTTTCTATTTTTTTTATAATATTAAATTTCTTTGGAGAACAGAGACAACAAAGTGTTAAGAAAAAAAATGGTAATAAATAAGAACAGGGTGGCTAGCAAGCCAGTAGGAATAAAAACAAGACCTATCAAAGAGCGGATGAACTCTTTAGAGTCAACGGCCAGCTAGCTAGAGATGGTGTCTCAATAAAAACACCATGCAGAAAGAACTTTGGGCCTGTACTGTGGATTTTTTTGCCCTTCGTATACAGCCATGACAAGGCTGTTATGACTCCCACCTACGCCAGAATTCTGGCACGGCACCCAGTTTGATTGACTGAATAAATAGGAAAAAGGGAGAAGGTATTTTTCACGATATTGTATCATTTAAGTAAAAGGTTCTCACCAGTCCCTCTCTAAGCATGTTGTATATCACACTGCTGTCAATTTCATTACGGGTCACAATGCCTCGGGATGGCACTCGGGCCAGATTGCAGCGCTTGTACTCTGAGACAGGTCTCCGGGTCCCATCTGGGCAGATCAGCTGGAAGTCAGCAGCCTTGAGGTCCTTTGCCCATGCTTCCCCCTTTCCTAAAAAAATAAGAAGCAGAATAAAATAATAATAATAATAATAATAATAATAATAAAAAGAAGAAGAAGAATGTGAGATAATCAATCTATATTTATTTCCAAAGTAGAGCTTTTTTGCATTTACAGTGGTACTTCACTTTATGAAATTAATGCATTCTAGAGCCTTTCTCGTAACCTGCATTTTTCGTAAATTGAACCGCATTTTACATGTAAAACGTGTGATTCGTTCCAAGGCTCCCAATACTACCCCCTAAACTCTTTAAAAATGATAAAAGCATACCTTTTAAGACCTCCTTCTGCTTCAATATCGTACCGATGGTACGGGTTTGGCCATATTCCTTTGTGATATCACTCGAGCCCGTTTCTTCTTCTCACTTGCACTGGAAATCACGCGCGTGCACGTGCATGTGTGTGTATGTGTGTGTGTGTGTGTGTGTGTGTGTGTGTGTGTGTGTGTTGACCATGTCTTCTTAGCAGAGTTATAATCTTACAAATGTTTATGGAAGTTTAAAAGCCTGTAAAGCATAAAACAACAGTAACTCTGTCCTTTACACGAAAAGCATCATGGTAGATTCAGCTCCATAATAGCCAATGGGAGGGAGCTGCATCATCCCTCCTAGCCAATGGGAGGCAGCTCCCTCCCCATTGGCTATTATGGAGCTGAATCTACCAGGCCAGCGGGCCAGTGGGGCGGGATGTTTGAACGTCATTGATGGGAGAGCAGCTCGTGCATTGTTTGAATGTTTGAATGGTGCGTTTGAATTTTTAAGATGGCGCTTTCATAACGTGAATTTGTTTCGTATACAGAGACAAAAATTTTAGGAAAATGGGTTTCATAACCTGCATTTTTTGTTTGGTGAGACTTTCGTAAAGTGAGGTACCACTGTATTTTATTTATCTTGCTGCTCATGTAAGGTATTCTGTCCTGTGTTGTTTTGCGCTATATTTATTCATGTTTTTTGTATGTATATTGAAGGGATAGTTAAATAATACCTTCACATGAATTGAACTTACCGTCAGTGTTGTCACCAACTGTGGTGTGCTTAACAAAAGCTACTTCACCTGCATCATCAACAAGGCACCTGGAAGCACCAAAAACATCCATTAATAGTATTTAAAGCATCATCTCCATATCTGTGGAATATTTTAGCGTTTTTTTTTTCTCAACAAGGGACAATTTATTGATTTATTCCCCTGAAGCACTCCTGTATAGTAATGAGCACCATCTTCTCTATTAGTTATTCTGAGATTTATTTCCCTATAATTATTGTCTAGAATATTTACTGTATTTGGCGTTCTTATATCTCCCAGGCAGTTATATTTTCATCTGTATTGGTTAGTGTGTTGGTTTTTTGTTTTGTGCAACATATCCCAATGAGTTATACACTGATTTTTATTTCTTTTATTATAGAGTAGGGTGTTGTACAATTAACAAATCTTTCAAATTTGAAGGCGATGAAAAAAATAAGGTCAATACGTGCAGTTAGTGTGTGAATGAATTAATTATAAGACGCCAACTTGGAAGGAGGTGTTACTTCATTATATCTATACCAATTTATAATCATGAAACCCGTAGTCCCTATTTTTGATGCACTTGCTATGATAATCCATTTGTGCCTGGCGGTGGTACCTTGCACTTCTAGTTGTCTTTTGTACTTATAGCCTAGAGTATTGTCCTTAATATCTGTTATACTGAGTGCAGTATTTATCTTCTCCCTGTGTTCAGCGTTTTATATTCTTACTGCACGGAAAAGAATGTTACCTGAAGGCTCCATTATATGCGTAGTATTTCTCCATGTCGTTTGCCTCACACTTATTACCCCCAGATCCATCCCCAGCACAGAGCTGGCACAGAGACGGAGCTTCGCCAATTGCTCCAGGAATGCAGCTAGCACTGAAGAACTCTGCAACCGCTAGACATCCACAACAAACCCCAGAGTTTCTTATCCCTACACATTCATGTCTGCATTATCATTTTAAGATTCAATTATTTCACTTAGGAAGATTTTGGAGCAATGAATCACTACCAAGAAAGTCCTTTACTTATCTTTAACTCATGCAAAAACATAAAATAGAGAATAATGCTTTTAGATTTCAACGTGTGCACCTTTTTTCATATCGCAGGCCATAACAGACATCCTTCCACTGTCTACCAAATAGCCTATAGGCATGTTCCACCCAGCTGTACGCCCAAGCCCAGTGTGGCATGACTTCTTCCCCTTTAGGTTGTTGATGTTGATCTGTGAATTTGTCCTTTTCACCACAGCAACTGCATAATACGTTGTTCCTTCACCTACAAGTCAGAGAGTTCAATGAGTCAATGTGAGGTAATCGGTAGCACTGAACGCATAATTCCAATCAGTTTGACAGTAAAGATAAATTGTAATCATATAAAAATAATTGATTAATAAATCTGTGGTGGCAGCCCGAGTTTCAACTAACAACAGGTTTATATTATATATAAACAGGTTTATATATATATATATATATATATATATATATATATATATATATATATATATATATATATATATATATATATATATATATACACACACACACACATAGATAGAGAGAGAGAGAGAGAGAGAGAGAGAGAGAGAGAGAGAGAGAGAGAGAGAGAGCGAGAGAGAGAGAGAAGTATACATATATTTTAATTGCAAAAACTTATACCATCCGGCGTGGACTCTGTAGAAGCGATTTTGAATGTGGCTTTCTTTCCAATCTCATAGATGGTTTTGGCACTGGTAGAAAATGCATCAACTTCATTTGTCTAAGAACAGAGCATGCACTCAGTGTGGGCATTAAACTTATAACTTTTCAAAAACTCTGTTTTTTAACAACAGCATAAAGTTTTATGTAATTAAACAACAGCTGTGCAAAATGAACAGGATCCTATACATGGACTGGGCATCTCTCAAGGCAATGGGCTTGGAAAGCAACAAATATTATTCGAAAAAACACACACACACACACACACACACACACACACACACACACATACACACACACACACACACACACACACACACAAAATTGATCCAGTTGGTGAGCAATAATCCATTTAATTGTTTGTTTACTGATCCAGATTGTGGTTGTATAGTGGTACAGTGGTCAGCAGCCCCCCCAACACCCCCCAGCACACACACACACCCCCAACACACACATAACTCGGTATTCATTAGGGTGTTTGTCATGTTTGTATGTTCTCCACATGCTTGCATCTATGCCCTCCGGACATTCCGGTTTCATCTCACAGTGCAAAGACATGCACATTAGGCTAATTGGTTTGTCCAAACTGCCAATAGATGGACGTGGGTGTGTGTGAATGGTTAAGTGTGTTTTGCACTGTGAACTGGAGAGCCATTCAGGATGTACCCTGCCTTTGCCCAGAGATGGTAGAAAAAAAAGGCTCCAGACTCCCTGTAATCCTAGCAGGATTCAGTGTCTTGGAAAGTAAATGAATGAATGGTAGAATACTCCATATTGCCAGAATGAGATATATGTGGCTTTACTGTCCTTTATCACGAAAAGAAAATCCTCATTATCAGAATTTCTGAAAACATTACACTATTAAAAATGAAGTCTGCAAGTAAGCCGTGGGATGAGTTTATCACCGTTACCATCATACTGAGTTACTATCTTCACATTACAAATTTAAAGTAGAAAAATGATCAGATCAGTGGTTTCTTTTTTTTCCTTTGTACTCAAAACTAAAAACTAAAAGTGAAGATAAAGGGAAGAAAAGAAATGGAAAGTCTGAGGTCATGATCGAAGTCTGCTGAATCAAGAGAGATGGTTTGGTGTAGATGTTACCATGATCTTCTGTGCACAGTCATCTACAGAGTTTGTTTGTATGCAGCGTAGTACAGGCCGGATCGCGACACTCTGGAATGCTGTTGCCATGGCTATGCATTTAGCTTGCTCCTCTTTGGAAATTGTGCACCATCTTATGGTGGCCTGGCTGCACACTAGACACAAAACACACACACACACACACACACACACACACACACACACACACCACAGATTTATTTCTAATAATTAGTAGTAATTTCATCTTTACACGTTGAAATACTTTCAGAAAACATTCCCTGAGAAACCTAACTCAGTGTGTTAACCCACGAGAAAAGATTTTGAGAAGAAGAGTCTGATTCAGGTTCTTAAATCACTACTGAAGAACGTTTTTTTTTTTTTTTTTTTTTTTTTTTTAAGAGTTACAGAACATATTGATCATCACAAAGAACGCATCATATTAGTAGTGGCTACAAGGACACACAAATAAATGTGATTGTACATTTAGTGTAAATGATAGTCTATTCTTTTATGGTGCAGTGGTGGTCTAGTAGATAGGGCGCAGGTTGGGGGTTCGAGTCCCCACAGGGTTGGCACTGCCCCCCGAGTGCAGCTAACTGGGTTATCAAAGGCAGGCCATGTCTCTCACTGTCTGTGGTGAAAGGCATGTGAAAGAACCATTGCTGACTTTCGTAAAGAGTAGCTGCAAAGCCGTCAGCGTGGTTCTGTTCCTTGCTAAAAAAAAAGGGTTGTGACAGGATCCCAAATCAAATGTCAAATGCCAAATCAAATGTGCGAATCAGATGATTCGCTGTGGCAACTCCCGAGAAAGGGAAAAAGCCGAAAAGAAGAAAGAAAGAAAGATAGTCTATTCTTTTATCCTGATTTTTTTTTGGGTCACAGTAAGCCGATACAGTGTATTGTACAGGACACGCCTTAGTACAAGTGAGCAGTCTTACAATGGCCATTACAATGAACCCACTGTGCAGCTTAACTTAACCGAACAACAAAACATCTACCTGGAAAATTCCATTCAAAGCAATAAAACTTAAAACACACACACAGAGGAAGAGAGAGAGAGCGAGAGAGAGAGAGAGAGAGAGAGAAAGAAAGAGGATGGAGTGGTGGGGGGGAGAGAACATTATTTAATATTTTAATAACCGATATCCTCATGACTCCTCTTTGCAGTTTTTTTTTTCCCTGTGATGTTTGCAGGGTTCGACCCTGTAATGTTTGTATCTTCACCCTGTATGTTTAATCTTTGTGCTTTATCAAAGTCAAAATGTTAAAAATGACTCCACACTTTAAACTTTAACTAATTATTACGTAAAAAAAACACACACACTCTGTAATTGCACACTATATCAATAACACTAATATTTGCGGCCCTCGGCTGTAGCGTGTGAGGAATGATAAGAGACTGACACGCACTTCTGGGGACTCAATACGTTTTTTGATCGGATAAAAGTTCATTTCCAACTCTCTGATATGTTCGGACTGAAGGGCATCGAGGTGAAGCTCTACTCTCCTGTACGGCCGTCTGAGGAAGCCTATGCTTCCTCCAGTCCTCTGTGGGGTTTTATTTATTTATTTATTCATTCATTTATTTATTTTTGCCAAAAACAACTGTTTTTTTTTCTCTCTCATGCTAAAAATACTTTCCACCCGTCACAGAGATTTTACACGTTTTGAAACGTTCCACAGGTTTTGATGGCGCCTGCGGTCCATATATGAAGAGGAAAATCCATGCTGTGTGATGTAGTTCGGATGGATCTTAAGAGTTTAACTCAACTCAATGGTTTCATACAAGATTTCTGTGACATTGTCCTTCCGGATTTTTTTTTTTTTATGGACTGTTTTCTGAATTTCTCCAGATTTAGTTAATGCTTTTAAAATTGAGATTTGAGTACTTTATGGTGCCACTTCAGAATCCCAGTGGAGCTAAGGTAAAGTTCGTTGGGCATAGCGGCTCATCAGGCCGGTGCTTATCCCCGGTTTCCATAACGTGAAGCTACCAGGAGTACAACTGCTCCTGGATGGGATGCTGGTCCATCGCAATTTACCTTCCCAGTATATTTTACTGGTACCCATTTATACTGCTGGGTGAACAGAGGCACACTTGTGGTTGAGACCTTGCCCAGGGGTCTTAGCACAGTAGGGGTCTACCTGGGATTTGAACACACAACCTCCCAATCATGAGCGCAGCACCCTAACCAGTATGTCACCGCCCCGCCCCACAGTGGAGCTAACTTGGTTATAAAAGGCTGCCCATTTCAGTCACTGTCTATGGTGAGAGGCTGTAAAAAAAACCATTGCTGATTTTCATCAAGAGTAGCTGCATAGCCATCAGCTTCTTTCTGTCCTGTCATGACATGGTGAACTGTCCAGGGTGTACTCTGCCCTCATCCAGAGTCGGCTGAGAAGGGTACCATCCTCCCCTTACCCCTGATTAGGATTAAGCGGTTCAGAGAATGAATGATGAATTTTGGAATAGCGGCGATAAATCGCGAAGCTAGATTTAGGGTACTGTACTAGCCACTGTGACCTCTTATACAAAAGTAAACTTTAATTAGATGCATCATTATCTCTTCTGTTTTTAAAAATCTTGTATTTCTGTTTTAAATCTTAAGCACGTATACATCTAACTTAAACATTCGAGTTTGAACAATGTTTAAAATGTTAAGGTCTGTCTGTCTGTCTGTCTGTCTGTCTGGCTGGCTGGCTGTCTGTCTGTCTGTCTGTCTGGCTGGCTGTCTGTCTGTCTGTCTTTTAATTCCAAAGTCACAGAGGTAGTAATAGCATGATAGGAAAATATGGTCTTCAAAGCCATAATGTCTATACAAAGGCAGCTGATTTTAAAGCAACAATTCTGAGACGTAGGGAGAAAAAATTTGTGCACATGTTAATGTACATTAAAAAACTCACATCTATAAAGTCAGACAGATGTGCAAAAACATTTGATTAAGTTTAAGGATGATTGAATACGGTTTCCAGGTGCTGTGTAGGACGGGTATAAAATAGGTGAGGTCTTACCAGTGTGTGTGAGGAACAGCAGAGCACTCAGAGAAGTCCACATACCCATGATCTCCAACCGTGGAACTGCAGCACTCAACTGCAGCGTTTCCAACACGGCCTGCTTTCTAAAGCCTCCTGCGGGATAAAGTCCAAACCAAGACAAAGTCCAAGTCTTTTTTTTTTTTTTTTGTAATCTTAGTCTCTAATCTATTTCCCTAATGAACTAAATCATCAATGAAATAAGATCATAAAATTTGGCCTGCACCTCAAGTGACACGTACAAGTGAGTAGCAGGCAGACAAACTCTCTCTCTCTCTCTCTCTCTCTCTCTCTCTCTCTCTCACACACACACACACACACAGACACACAGACACCCACAGAGAAAGAGAGAGAGAGAGAGAGAAAGAGAGAGAGAGAGAGAGAGAGAGAGAGAGAGAGAGAGAGAGAGATTATAGGCTAATAATAATGTTAAGCATTGCTACTACAAATTATAATACATAATTATTTTTTGAACAAGTTGAATAATGTTGTTAGGCCAATCCCCTAATTTTAACCTCAATTATGAAAAAGAACATTTTTGACCTTTTTTTTTTTAAAAACTGAAACCTTCTACAGTTTTTTGATCAAAAGAAATGTTTGCGAGAGATCCTTGTTATACCACAACCTTGGACCACGTTATACTGTGAGATGTTCATACCCTTTTATTTGACATTTTCCAGCAAGATCTAAAAACATGTTCCTGCCCCCGGTTGCACGCACACACATACAAGCAAACACACACACACACACACACACACACACACACACACACACACACACACACACACAGGAGGCTTTCATTACACACATTCTCCGAGCCCCACCCAAGAGGCCCACAGAGGTTACAATGACTCCGTTCAGGTGAAGGGCGTCACTAACACCAGGGCTTGAGCAAAGTCCAGACCTGGGCAGTCAACATTCAGAGGAACGTGATGTAACATTCACATAATGCACAGCAAAATCAGCCAGTGTTTAATTACTTCTTAGAACCCTTAATGAGCTGTTTATACCCACAGTGTTAAATTAACAAGAACGTACAGTATGCAAATCCAATTAACGTTCAGGGCCTTCAAGTGCAAACTGAACATTTTTTTCCAGCACTCTATGTGATTATGTACTTGTTTAACACAGAAAGTACTAAATACTGAATGATTCAGAATGAACTCAATGAGTGTAGTGTTCAATGAGTTAAATGAACCAAATAATGCGAGTCATTATTTTATAACAGGAATGTAGTTTGCTTTGTCAGCATCGTAAATGTTTGCAAAACCAGTGCAAGCAGATATACTGCTGATAGTACCAATTAAATATCATGAGTGAGATGAGACTGCGCATTCATTATGAAATTAAATCGGTGGAAAATGTGATAAACATAGTTTTATCAGTAAGCAACTTACATACAAGATACTGTGTGTCCTGTCTGACTAATCTTTAATCGAACCTACCATTGGTACATACAGTACTACAGAAGCATGAACAAATCTGATTGGTCCTCTATTTCAGGACTGAAAAAGCATTATTCTGAGTGGATAATGCTTGAATCAAAACAACAGTAACTTCTGATTTCTCACTGGTACTGGTATCGCCACTATCGATTCTTAAAATAGCAATAATACTTTAAAATGGAACAAAAACCGATGTTTTAGTTTTTTGTGTGTTTCTATGTAGTATACATTTGTTTTATATGTAGTATTCTATGTAGTATATCACTTAACATAAAAAAGAGTCTTGCCTGCTAAATATACCAGCACTTCTGGGAATTCTTACCCAAAGCCCATTTCTTCGGTCAAGTTGGGTTTGGTGGTGAAAACATTCTTGAATAATAATAATAATTCGAACAGTCAAATAGTTTAATTCCAAATTATGTTGTTTATTGTGGTATAACTAAAATAAATGGAATACCAGGTCAAGGTTAGCCTTTAGCTTAGCAACTGCTTATCTTGGCTCTGAGCACAGAGTTCACCTCTGTCATGGTTATAATATGTATGAATGAATAAATTCAGAATTCTGTTTATGTCATAATCATCATCTTCCCCCGCTTAATCTGGGGTCATTGTGAAACACACACACACACACACACACACACACACACACGCGCACACACACACGCGCACACACACACACACACAAACAATTACTGTCCCAGGCTCATGGATGTCTCAGACTTGAATAGTTCTTGAGATGGAACATTCACTCTACCTTCAGCACATAATTTTAAATTATACAGTGAATCATCTTCATGTCGCTATATTACCATTTTGTTTGTATTATCATATTTCTCTTTGGATTTAGATCAGTGATTCTCAATTGTTTTACATGGGCGCCCCCTGGAGGAAGAAAAAAATGTCACCCCCCACCGCCCCGTCAGCGACTATAAATAGTATTATTTGTCTATAAAATTGTTGTGGTAGTGCATGACAAAGTCTGGAGTGGCAGAGAAGTATGTTAGAGTGGTGGTGCAGGACATGTATGAGAGATGTAAGAGAGTGGCGAGGTGTGCTGTTGGTGTGACAGAAGAGTTCAAGGTGGAGGTGGGACTGCAACAAGGGTCAGCTCTGAGCCCCTTCTTGTTTGCTATGGTGATGGACAGGCTGACAGACGAGGTTAGACAAGATTCCCCATGGACTGTGATGTTTGCAGATGACATTGTGATCTGTAGTGAGAGCACAGAACAAGTGCAGGAAAATCTAGAGAGGTGGAGGTATGCCCTGGAAAGGAGGGGAATGAAGGTTAGCCTCAGTAAGACAGAATACATGTGCGTGAATGAGAAGGACCCAAGAAGAACGGTGAGGTTACAAGGAGCAGAGATAAGAAAGGTGGAGGATTTTAAGTACTTAGGCTCAGCAATCCAGAGCAATGGAGAGTGTGGAAAAGAGGTGAAGAAGTGTGTGCAGGCTGGTTGGAATGGTTGGAGAAAAGTGTCTGGTGTGATGTGTGATAGGAATAATGAGAGGAAAAGTGTACAAGACAGTGTTGAAGCCAGCGATGTTGTATGGGTTAGAAACAGTGGCACTGGGGAAAAGACAGGAGGCAGAGCTGGAGATAGCCGAGATGAAAATGTTGAGGTTCTCTTTTGGAGTAACGAGGATGGATCGGATCAGGAATGAGTACATCAGAGGGACGGCACATGTTAGAGGTATTGGAGACAAAGTCAGAGAGGCTAGATTGAGATGGTTTGGACATGTACAGAGGAGGGATAGTGAGTATATTGGTAGTAGGATGCTGAGGTTGGAACTACCAGGCAGAAGGCCGAGAGAAAGACCAAAGAGAAGATTTATGGATGTGGTGCAACAGAACATGAAGGTCATTGGGGTAAGAGAAGAAGATGCAGAGGATAGGGTGAGATGGAGGCAGATGGTTCGCTGTGGCGACCCCTGAAGGGAACAGCCGAAAGGAAAAGAAGAAGTCTATAAAATTGTTATTAGTACACCGCTGCATAACATTGTATCTTTATTAACATTAAAAACAAAAAAATAAATAAATAAAGTTCAACTTACAATAAAGAAAAACTTCATTAACGTTTTTAAATCTTTAACAGAAAAATATTTAATGTGCCTGAAATTTAAACATTACATCTTTATTTAAACTCATTCAATGTCTTAATATCTTCGTCTCTTTCCACCTTTCTCTCCGTTCCTGTTAGAAAATTTTCCATGTTGTTTACTCACTTCACACCGTTTGCTCGTGTGAAAAACCGCTACATCATAGCACGAAAATGAGCGCGCCACTGCCAACTACTGGATTGGAGGTGCAATTACACTTAATTCTCATACGCTATTCCAGAAAAGCATGTTCCCCAGGGTCATCCGCGCCCCACTATTTGAGAAGCACTGATTTAGATGCATGTAATCATGAACCTTTTCTTGTGTTTCTATTAAATCAGTTCTAGGCTATTCCAGATAAATAGACTATAAGAAAACAGGTGAAACAGTTTGATGGTTAAGTAACTCTTAATAGTCTCATCATCAGTAAAATCCTTTATTCGATAAGTATTCAAATGAATTCTTCATTCACAAAACTGATCTGTTATGTAGAGAAAAAACAAACAAACAAACAAACAATCAGTGTGTTCATCATGAGAAGTGGTTGATTCTGTATAAAACTGCCAGATTCATGTCCTGTGATGATGTAAAGAAAGATGCAGTCATAAAAAAACAGTGTATGATTTGTTTATTAGCACGTCTTGTCTTTTGACAAATGGAATGAAACAGATCTGAATATTTACAACATCCAGTCAAAAAAAAAAAAGTGTTAGAAAGCTGTGGTCCAATGGAAGCGAGTCAGTGTTTTAGAAAATAATCATCTCCAAGTGAGAACGAGAGTGAGAGCTGGAGTCAGTGACAGGGCCCTCCTTCGGAGATATAAAGGCTTGTATTTGAGAGGCTCAGAGACCCTCGGCCCAGTTAGGAATGATGGTGGTGTATAAAGGACGGGGTGGGGGGTTAAAACAAGCTTCTGCTGTCTTTTGCCAACAAACCAAGAATCTTTACAACTCAAGCTGAAAACACAAAAGGTGTAGTCCAGCACTTGTAGTACAGATAACACACACACACACACACACACACACACACACATCTTATAAATACTATTGCTTTGAAAACCATGCACACAACGTCAGACAGGATTCGTTTGGAAGAGAGGGCAGACGAGAATGAACTGCAAGTGACTGCAAGTGACCCACTCAGCCCAGGTAAAAACTCGAAATAAAATAAAAAATAAAAATAAATAGATATAGAACCTTAATAAAAGTAAAGGATAATATATTACTTTTATATTTATATAGATTGATATATTTGCTATATATATATATATATATATATTTATTTATTCAATATAAAGATAATTATTCCCATTTTTTACGAGTTGATGTAAAGCTCAATATAGTTTTTATTATAAGAAAATAGGCAGTATACTCAGGGTTAAATGCATGTTAAAATCTCAGTGTACAGTAAATCCTCGTGAGATTTACACTGTGAATTTCTGTCCTAAAATACACATTCACCTGAATTTTAAAGACAATTTCAGCCATGCCACTTTACACCTTAAAAACTCTCATAAACACCCTGATCAGCAGAAAACAACCACAAATCCTTAAAACAAGCTCATATTTTGTGCCAGGTCATCAGTGAAACCATCCATCAGTTTGTGCAGTTTGAAAGCTGGATAGTTGCATAAGGTAAATATTTGACCCTACTGTATGATAAGATCACTGGACGTATACACTATGATGGGAAAAAAAAATGTGGCTGTAGTTAATGTCACTCAAATACATATTTATTAAAACAACTTAAAATCAATGTAGTTTAACTAGAACAGAACCATCCAAAACATGCGTTTAGTGCTAAAACGTGCAAAGTGTTGCTCCAAGTGATCGTACACAAGTGCATTTTTCTGCACTGCTATATGAAAAAAAATCCCAAACAAACAAAATACAAGTGTATGCAAGAGTATTAAAATCTTTTCCATCTGTAAAGTCACCCGCCTTAAACATTAAGGATGCTGTACCATATACTCTCCCAATGAGACTCAGGTTAGGCATAGCACTTCCCCGGGACCTGGAAACACACAGCTCCAGAAGTGACTTTTAATAATATGTGCTGGTCCATCTCTGCCCACGCTCACACACCCGCCTTTGGATACTGGAGCATTTCCTAATTCGATTCACCCAAAAAAAGAGCAAAGGGGAAAATAAACGGAGGGGGAAATGGTCTCTCGGAGTTCAGCCATCTCACAATTTCTCCTTGGCTGGCACCCAAATGTACGGTCCAGACTGATCTTCTATGATCTGTTTAACCTGGTTATAGATCTCCTCCAGAGTTTCCCCTTGCACAATGGCTGGAAAAAAAAGAGAATAAGAGTGTATGTGTATCAGACCACAATGGCAAATTGCACTGCTGACTAAAGGTGTAGCTCTATAAACAGGAATACAGGGATCCCTCACTTTCCGGAGTTAATTGGGACCGAGATCCCCCCCGCGACCACCGAATTCCACGAAGTAGGATCACACACCCCCCCCCCGACTGACACATACGTAGATGTATATGTGTATATAATATCAATAAATACACATTCAATGCTATAAATGCTTATAATGACAATTAAACATTCAAAAATAATGCATAATATGAAAATAAAATATAAACACACACACATACGGATGGGCGCGTGCGCACTCACTCAGATGTGCACCTAACAAAAATGTAAGTAGTTTTGATGGGAGGTTTTGGGTTGTTTTTTGTCTTGTATTTGTTTAGGGTTTTTTAATTTTTTTTGCATAATTGGCCTTGTTTTGTGGCATTTTGCTTAACTTTTTCACTTTCCCCCCTATTCTTCCTTAATTTAATTCTTTTTTTTAATTCAATGAATTTTTTTTTTTTTTTAAAGAACACGATACACTGAAGCCACATGAATTGAAGCGCAAATTAGCGAGGGATCCCTGTATACCAAAAATTAATGGAAAATATTTGTGTATGGTTCCTGAAAGTTAACAAAAGTTTTTATAGAAGTTTCTACATTTTTATATTTCTGAATAAATATGGGCTCTACAATTCTATGAAGAGCTAGAAATAATACACCTATTAATTTATATAACGTTCCATATCTGTGAGTAGGGCAGTGATGGCCTGGTGGTAAAGGGCGCTAGATTGCTGATGGGTTCGAGTCCCACTCTCCGCAAGGTGGTTACTGTTCCCCCAGTGCAGCTAACTGGGTTATTAAAGGCCGGCCATGTCTCTCACTGTCTATGGTGTGAGGTTCATGTAAAAGGACCATTGCTGACTTTCGTAAAGAGTAGCTGCAAAGCCATCAGCGTGTTTCTTGCTAAAGGGTTGTGTCAGGAAGGGCATCCGATGTAAAAACCTATGCCAAATCAAACATACGAATCAGATGATTCACTGTGGCGACCCCTGGAAAAGGGAAAAAGCGGAAAGGAAAACGACAAGAAGTTGTTCCATATCTGTGCGTTGCAAAAAAGTATGTAAACCTCTAGAATATATAATTAATTTCGCGGAGAAATTAAAGTTGTGTTAAATAACAGATGGGTGGATTGTTTTATTGAAAGAATGACAATCTATCAAAGTATGATTTTTATAATGGCTGTTTGTAGAAGGGGTAGTAGTGGCTAGCATGTCTGCCTCACAGCAAGAAGGTTCCAGGTTCAAGTCCCGAGTACAGAGAGGGTGTTGGTGTGTGGAGTTTGCATGCTCTCCCACTCCTCGTGCTCGTGTGGGTTTCCTCTGGGTTCTCTGGTTTCCTCCCACAGTCCTAAGCCATGCATATTAGGCTAACCGGCTGTTCAAAATTGCGAGTGTGAATGGTTTTGTGTGTGTCTATGTGTGGAAATTGCCATATTAAATTTTCTTTACAGCAATAATACAAGATATCGGTAAAATGTGCTATATTATATAGCTGTATTATATAAAGATATTTTACACACCGGTGTGGTTTAAACTTGGTGGTAACAATTTGGTAAAGACCTACACATGGCAGTGATGGTCAGGTGTCCGTAAACCTTTGGCTATAATAGTAGTCGGCCCTCAAATTACGAAGACCCCTGTGTACGAAATCCCCGGATTACGAAAAACATTTTCCCCGAGTTTCCGTCCCCGAGATACGAAACAACCCCCTCTTACGAAAAGAAATTCAAAATTCAAACGCGCCAATCAAAATTTCACACGATGCGTGAGTTGCTCTCTCATTGGCTGTCTCTCAACATCCCGCCCCGCTGGCCTCCCAGATAGAGACAGAAGGAAGCTTCACTCTTTAGTTTTGTTTTTTAAGTTGTTTAATTCAGTCAATAAATGTGGGCGCATTTGAGCTCATCTGGAATTCCAATCCCTTAAGGAATCAAATTAAAGTTGAGTTTGTCAAGCAGAGAACATGCTTTGAATTTGAGAGAGAGAGAGAGACAGGAGAGAGAGAGAGAGAGAGAGAGAGAGAGAGAGAGAGAGAGGGAATAACGCTTTAGTTTTTAGTTTAGTTTTTTTAAGTTGTTTTAATTCAGTAAATGGTCAAGCAGGGAATGCGCTTTGAATTCACGTCTTGTGGGCGTGGCACGGAACGGTAGAATAAACATGTGCATTGTAATGCGTCTGTGTGTGTGTGTGTGTGAGAGAGGGAGAGAGAGGTGTGTGTGTGTGTGTGTGTGTGTGTGTGTGTGTGTTAATAAAAAATGTTTAATAATGGTTTAATTAATAAATGTTAATAAAATGATTTAATATGTTAATAAAATGTTTAAATTGTTTAATAAATAATTTTCTTTTACTTTTAACACATATTTCGTACAAAATTGGTGAACTTTTATCATTTTAAAGGGTTTATGGGGTTTATCCAGTCCAAAGACTGGAGCCTTGGAACGAATTAGGCGTTTAACGTGCAAGATGCGACCCCTACTTACGAAATCCCCGCAATACGAAAACGGCTCTGGAACGGATTAATTTCGTAAGTTGAGGGCCGACTGTATTAAAGGCAGAGCGAGAGGTACATGTGGAAAGGGCGTGTCAGTATATTTTACGTACAGGTGAAGTGCTCTGTAAACTCTTGTTCCAACTTCATCGCTCTGTCAAACATCTTCTTGGTCTGCTCCTCAGTGAGTCTTTTATTCATATCTCTGGTGGGACATAAACATCAATAACAGCACTTTTTAATGTAGTTTTATTTATTTCATGCCTGTTATCATCACACTTCAGCCAGCGGCTCTTTTATTTATTGCACACACCACTTTGTATGAAATTACAGGCAACACAGTTACATTTTAATCATAACACAGACGAAGCAAGAGGCTCAGCAGTACTATTCTCTCATAGCAAGAATACCTGGCTTCAATTCCCAGCTCGAGCGTTTCTGTGTGGCGTTGGTGTTTCCTATGTGGAGTTCGCCCTGGCAGGATGTTCGGGGTGTACCCTACTTTCGCTGAGATGGGTGCTAGCCTCCCCATTACCATAATTAAGATTAAGTGGCCTACAGAATTAGTGAATGAATGTTCTTGTGCTTGCATATTTTCTCCGGATAGTCCGGTTTCATCCCCAGCAAAGACATGCACTTTAGGTCAAATGCTTACAGTGACTTGCTGAAAGGTGTGAATGTCAATGTGAATGGTTGTTTGTCTTTGTATTAATTATGTAATTGACTGGTGATCTGTTCAGGGTGTAACCCCTCAGCTAACCTCTCAGCTAAAGTTAGTGGAGAGTCGCGCGAGCTTCGCCCACAACCCCGACACATAAGTATACAAGTACGGATAATGGATTGTTAATGGAAAATAACACCGACTCACGAAATATTTTCCACCGATTTTGGTTTGACAAATACAGCGATTGGGAAGAGCTGTGCTAGCTGGAGTCGCTTGATAGCATTGCCGGAGACATCCAGGATGCAGTGTTTACCCTGAAACAGAACAAAAAGAAAAAATGTCTAGAGTCAATGTCAATTTCTCTTTTTATGCTCTCTCTCTCTCTCTCTCTCTCTCTCTCTCTCACACACACACACACACACACACACACACACACACACACAGTACTATGCACAAGGTTTAGACACATGCAACGGATTGATATAGAACAAAAATGTCTTATATTTACACATATATAATGACATTAAATTTAATGATTCTACATAAAAATTCTATAAACCACAGTAAACAGTAATAAATAGAACTAATTCAATATTAGGTGCGATAACTTTTTGTTTAGATACAGAATAGAATCAGGTCCAGTTTGTGCAGTTTTACAGTTCTATCTACCAGGTGTCTGATAGAACCAGCCACAGTTCTCCTGAAAATGTTGACAGTCACACTTGATTCTTTATTTGCATGTGAATTACAGAAAAGTGCTGCTTTATCTATTCACTTCCTGTCCTACATTGTTTTTATTTATTTTTTATATCATTTTTGCCGAAAAACTAACGTTTGGAAATCTAAAGTGTTCTTGTACTAGCTTACAAATGATAAAAATTATAAAAAAAACTAGAAAAATTAAATTCAACAGGATATACACTGCCCTCCATAATTATTGGCACCCCTGGTTAAGATGTATTAAAAGCCTGAAAATAAATTCAATTTTTATTGCAGAAGCTACTGTCCCACTATAAATTGTAGAAACATGTAGCCTTCAACTCAAGTTGATTTTAAAGGGAAAAATTTGACTAAGAGATAATTATTTTTCATAAAATAACCTGTTCCACAATTATTGGCACCCCTAACAATTCCAAAAAAGAAAATAAATGTAATTTTGAAAGTAGTTGAAGTTTTTTTGTTTACAAAGTTGATTAGAGTATCTAGGATCATTTAATTAGTAATTCATCACTTCCTGTTTCCATGGGACAGAAATATGACGTGACATAGAGGCCATGTCTCTTAACCACTCTTCAACGTGGGAATTCAAGTAAGGCAGATGTGCGTCGACCTTCACAAGTCACATGGCTATATGAAAATTGCCCCTCGCCTGCACCTGCACATATCTACTGTCAAAGGACTCATTAAGAAGTTTAAAACAACTGGAACAATGGTAAACAAGCCTGGTGGACAAGGATGCAAGGTTAATTTGCTGCCACACACAGTGTGGAGCATGGTAAAAGAAATAAAACGTTCTCCAAAGCTCACTGTTAAAGAATTGAAACAAATGTTACCATCTTGGGGTCACAAAGTCTCCAAAACAACCATCAGGCACCAGCTCCATGCCAACAAGCTGTTTGGGAGGCATGCATGGAAAAAAACCTTTACTCATTCACATCATAAATGCAAATATTTGGACTTCGATAAGCGATACTGGGACTTCAACTGGGACCATGTGCGTTGGTCAGATGAGACCAAGATAGCGCTTTTTGGCAACAAACATTCTAAGTGCATCTGGCGGAACACAAAAGATGAGTATGCAGAAAAAATCTCATGCCCACTCTGAAGTATGGGAGAGGATCGGTGATGCTGTGGGCCTGTTTCTCTTCCAGAGGCCCTAGGACCCTTGTTCCGGTGCATGTTGTCATAAATGCTTTGAGATTCCAGGACATTTTAAATCAAAATCTGTGGCCTCTGATTGAAAGCTGAAGATGGGGTGTCACTGGGTCTTTCAGTAAGATAATGACCCTAAACATGTGGCCAAAGCTACACAGAAATGGTTCACCAGAGACAGAATGAAGCTCCTCCATGGCCATACCATACCTCAACCCCACTGAAAACCTGTGGAGTCAGCTGAAGAGGGGAGTGCAGAGGAGAGGACCAGGTCGCTGGATGATTTAGAGAGATTGTGCACAGAGGAATGGTCCAAGATTCCTCTTTCCGTATTCTCCCATCTTATGAAACATTATAGGAGCAGATTAGGAGCCGTTTTGTTGGCAATAGGGGATTGAACAAAGTATTAACATCTGGGGTGCTATAATTGTGAAACACATGATTTGACTTGAAATAATTATATAATGTGAGATTTTTTTTTTTTACCACTGAAGGAAAGCAGTTGAATTAAAAGGTAGGATTTTCCTTTTTTCATTGTGATTCTATAATACAGTATTTAGAAAAAAACACCTGAATTTATCAGAAGCTAAAGAACACACCTTAACCAGGCTGCCAATAATTATGGAGGCAGTGTATATAAAATACAGAGAGAGGGGGAGACAGAGAGAGAGAGGGAGATAGAGAGACAGAGAGATAGAAAGATATAGAGAGGGAGAGAGAGATAGAGAGAGAGAGAGATAGAGAGAGAGAGAGAGCGAGATAGAGAGAGGGGCTCACCTTTTCTGCAACCTCTCGCACTGATTGTACACTTGTGCCATACAGATGATTGTTGTACTGGCCCGCCTCTATGAACTTGTGATCCTGAATGTCTTTCTCCATTTGCTCTCGGGAAATGACAAAGTGATAATCCCTGCCATCAACCTCATAATCTCGCTTTGATCTGGTTGTGTCTGCACCATGAAGGCAGATAACAGGAAATGAGAGATCCACATTCAGATTAAAACAGCAAACTGTTTATTGAAGTCTGAAATTGGAACGTTACATGAAAGAAAGGATAAGGACAAAGGGTGCACACTACTCACGAGGGACACAGGATCCAAATTTATGAGGAAACTCTGATATCAGGTCATCATTGATCCGGTCCTTCATAGGGCCCAGAACAATCACAGGGCGAGTATAATTCACTGCAAAGTCAGGAATAATTTGTTTATTGTCTTTCAGGATGAAATAGCTTTGAGCAGTGACAGCTGGTCAAGATATTAGGGGAGGGATAAAACGTAAAATCTCTCAGTAGCTTAACAGAGAAACAATAAAAATTAGGTAATGCAATACAATGTATTGAATACATCACACAATGTCATCAATACAGGTCCTTCTAAAAAAATTAGCATCTTGTGATAAAGTTCATTATTTTGTGTAATGTGCTGATAAACATTAGACTTTCATATATTTTTAGATTCATTACACACAACTGAAGCAGTTCAAGCCTTTTATTGTTTTAATATTGATAATTTTGGCAAAAAAGTAAAGAAAAACCAAAAATCCCTATCTCAAAAAATTAGCATATTTTATCCGACCAATAAAACAAGTGTTTTTAATACAAAAAAGTCAACCTTCAAATAATTATGCTCAGTTATGCACTCAATACTTGGTCGGGAATCCTTTTGCAGAAATGACTGCTTCAATGCGGCGTGGCATGGAGGCAATCAGCCTCTGGCACTGCTGAGGTGTTACGGAGGCCCAGGATGCTTCGATAGCGGCCTTAAGCTCATCCACAGTGTTGGGTCTGGTGTCTCTCAACTTTCCCTCCACAATATCCCACAGATTCTCTATGAGGTTCAGGTCAGGAGAGTTGGCAGGCCAATTGAGCACAGTAATACCATGGTCAGTAAACCATTTAGCAGTGATTTTGGCACTGTGAGCAGGTGCCAGGTCGTGCTGAAAAATGAAATCTTCATCTCCATAAAGCTTTTCAGCAGATGGAAGCATGAAGTGCTCCAAACTCTCCTGATAGCTAGCTGCATTGACCCTGCACTTGATAAAACACAGTGGACCGACACCAGCAGCTGACATGGCAAATTTTGCTTTCATCCGAAAAAAGTACTTTGGACCACTGAGCAACAGTCCAAAAGTGGTTTGACCTGGGGAATGCAGCACCTGTAGCCCATTTCCTGCAGACGGTGGCTCTGGATCTTTCTACTCCAGACTTGGTCCACTGCTTCCACAGGTCCCCCATGGTCTGGAATCGGCCCTTCTCCACAATCTTCCTCAGGGTCCGGTCACCTCTTCTGGTTGTGCAGCGTTTTCTGCCACACTTTTTCCTTCCCACAGACGTCCCACTGAGGTGGCTTGATACAGCACTCTGGGAACAGCCTATTCGCTCAGAGATTTCTTTCTGTGTCTTACCCTCTTGCTTGAGGATGTCAATGATGGCCTTCTGGACAGCAGTCGGGTCGGCAGTCTTACCCATGATTGCGGTTTTGAGTAATGAACCAGGCTGGGAGTTTTTAAAAGCCTCAGGAATCTTTTGCAGGTGTTTAGAGTTAATTGGTTGATTCAGATGATTAGGTTAATAGCTCGTTTAGACTACCTGAACATGATATGCTAATTTTTTCAGATAGGAATTTGGGGTTTTCATGAGCTGTATGCCAAAATCATCAGTATTAAAACAATAAAAGACCTGAAATATTTCAGTTGGTGTGCAATGAATCTAAAATATATGAAAGTTTAATTTTTATCAGTACATTACAGAAAATAATGAACTTAATCACAATATGCTAATTTTTTTAGAAGGACCTGTATAATTAACTATTATGCACAAAAAAGTGAGGTGGATGAATAGTCCCTGAGACAGAATGTTAAGCGGCATCCACTGAACCTGAGCCGCATTATTTTGCGAAAAGGTTGCTTCTGCACCAAATGACAGTTCAGAGTGCCCACCCTTCTTGGAGTCTCTAGGGAGGTTGTTGGACAACGTACCCCCTGGAGACTCCCTCGCCCATGTGGGCAACAACAGTGTGACCTGGAAGGCTGTGATCAGTAAGTACAGCCTCTCAAATCTGAACCCGAATGGTGTTTCGTTGTTGGACTTTTGTGTACATCAAGGTTTGTCAATTATGATCACCATTATCATGTTATATACTAACACTTATGTTCAAATATAAGGGTGTCCATAAGTGCACTTGGCACCAGGACACCCTAGCTACAGTTCAATGATCGAAGTTGTAGTCGTGTCACCAGACTTGTGGCCGCATGTTTTGGACACTCGGGTGAAGAGAGGAGCTGAGCTGTCAACCAATCACAGCCTGGTGGTGAGCTAGCTCTGATTGTGGGGGAAGCCGCCCTCCAGACCTGGCCGGTCCAAGTGTGTAGTTCTTGTCTCCTGGGAACATCTGGCAGAGTTTTCGGTCAGAGGGGCCTTTAACTCCCACCTCCGTCAGAGTTACAACTACATCCCGAAGGAGGCAGTGGACATGCAATCCAAATGGGCCATGTTTCACGCCTCAATTATTGAGGTGGCAGCCGATAGCTATGGCCAAAAGGTCATTGGTGCCCGTCATGGTGGTAACCCCCTGAATCTGGTGGTGGAAACCCGTGATGACAGGTGTTATGCAGCTGAAAAAGAAGGCCTATCGGATCTTATTGACCCGTGGGACTCTCGTGGCAGTAGATAGGTACCAGCAGGTCAAACGTGCAGCAGCCCGAGCTGTTGCTGATGCAAAACCTCGGGCATGGAGGCGTTCGATGAGCAACTGCTTTAACTAGAACCCAAAAATATCCTTTCTGTTTTATGACATTTTGTGTAATTTGTACTTGGAATGTATGTAAAAGGGAGCTTTGGCCTTTTACGCCCAGCGCTCATTATGGCACATACCTTCGTGTTGAGTCACAGTCTCATATGATAGAACATACTCTTCCAGTCCACCTGATATAAAACAGAAAAGAGAAGCCTTTAGCAAATGTGTAACATGTACAATCATCTCATACAAATTTGGCTGAAGAGCACATCTCCTCAGTGCAGCAATATTTCAATGATGAATTATTGCTCTCTGTGCATTTTCTACATGGCTGCTCTGAAATTTAAATATTTTATGCCCAGACTGTAAAATTTTAATTACAAAACATTACATAACAACCTTTTACTCAGACAGAAGCATGGCATGATCAGATGAGAAAGTTCAAGGAGGCTTTGTACTTTCAATCTGCTGATGCAGATCATGTGTGTGAGATAAAGTAATCACTAAGAGAAGTATGAACACCAGTCATAAAGCATAAACAGCTTGGATAATTGAGCTGATAAGATGAGGTTATCCGCCTTGTTATGCTTTATAGTTTTAATGTTCAAAAAAACAAGTTCATCATCCTAAAAATTAGTGCTGGTAGTCATAGGACTCTAGTCATACCATACAATGTGTATTTATATTCATTTTTGCTGATAAATCTGTATGGGAGTACAATAAAATTTTGTCTCAAAAAAAAATAAAAAAAGAGAGAGAGAGAGAGAGAGAGAGAGAGAGAGAGAGAGAGAACAATATTATGGTAAACAAACCCTCATCCAGGGATCCCAGCAAGGTTTAGAAAAAATAGAGAAAACGGGTTCAGAAATAGAGGAAATTAAGTATTTCAGCTGGGGGTCAAAGGGGCCGCATGGAACCTGAAGCTGAAAAAAATAGAGGAATTCCTCTAAATAGGCGAGTAAAAATAGAGGAATTCCGCTAAATAGAGGAGATCTGGGATCCCTGCCCACTTCTCAGAGAAGCAGACAGACAAAAGAGGAGAGAAAATAAAAAGGGAAACACTTACAGGAGCTACTTTCACTATCACTGGTATTAGAAGTTACATGCGCTGAAATAAAAAAGGGAATATAACAGCACTGCACAATCACACCAGAAAACACAAGGAGGAGATATCACACAGATTCTCAGTTCCAGTCTTGAAGGTTAGGTTTATTAATTTTATGAACCACTTAATACTAATTAGGATCACAGGGAGGCTGGCACCCATCTCAGCCGACACTGGGGGAAGGTGCTGTACATCCTGGACAGCTCACCAGGCCATCGTAGGGCTCTAACATAACAGATCATCATTAATCAATACTTAATTTACCTTATGAGTTGTGTTACAGCGGCAGTGTCATGGGTATATGAAGAAAGCCTAAATACCATGAATTGTATTATCAAACCAGATATTATTATTCATACCGATGGGAAATGTAAATTGGGTTCATACATTAAATTTATGGGCAGTGGTGGCCTAGTGGTATAGGCGCTGAATCACTGATCCTAAGTTTGGGGGTTCAAGCCTCACTCACCACAGGTTGTCACTGTCCCCCCAGTCCAGCTAACTGGGTTATCAATGGCCAGCCATGTCTGTCACTGTCTATGGTGAGAGGTTCATGTAAAAGAACCATTGCTGACTTTTGACAAGAGTAGCTGCAAAGCGATCAGCATGTTTCCGCCCTGCGATGGCCTGGCGAGCTATCCAGGGTGTACTCTGCCCTCGACCAGAGTTGGCTAGGATGGACACCAGCCTCCCCACGACCCTAATTAGGATTAAGCAGTTACAGAAAATGAATGAACATTAAATTTCTTTAGGAATTCGCAACTCAATCTCAATCACTAAAAACTGCTCAGCCCAAAAAGATAGCAGACCACTTCCCTTCACTTAATATTGATCTTTAAAACCCTAGACTTCTTTTGATTTGCAAGCTGAAAGGCTATTAAACAAATACAGTGGTACCTCACCTTACGAAAGTCTCACCAAACGAAAAATGCAGGTTACGAAAAGCATTTTCCTAAAATTTTTTTGTCTCAGGATACAAAACAAGTTCACGTTACGAAAGTGCCATCTTAAAAATTCAAACAGGTCCTGTCCAAGACGGCATCAGGTGGACCTGTCAAAGATGGCGCTTGAGTGAAGGCGACATTAAAACACACCATTCAAACAATGCACGAGCTGCTCTCCCATCAATGACGTTCAAACTTCCCACCCCACTGGTCTCCCATTGGCTAACAACTGAGCTGTTGTCATGTCACCTTCACTCAAGCGCCATCTTGGACAGGTCCACCTGATGCCATCTTGGAAAGGTACGCCATCTTGGACATCATTGCCTAGGAGGAATGACGCATCTACCTTTCATTGCCTATTATAGAGCTTAATCCACCATGATGCTTTTTGTGCAAGATTATAACTCTGCTAAGAAGACATGGTCAACACGTGCACGCGTGCGTGCACACACACACACACACACACACACACACAGTGAGAAGAAGAAATGGGCTCGAGTGATATCACAAAGGAATATGGCCAAACTACCATTGGTATGATATTGAAGCAGAAGGAGGTCTTAAAAGGTATGCTTTTATAATTTTTAAATGGTTTAGGGAGTCGTATTGGGAGCCTTAGAACGAATCACGCGTTTGACATGTAAAATGTAGTTCAACTTACGAAAAATGCAGGTTACGAAAAAAGCTCTGGAACGTATTAAATTTTGTAAGGTGAGGTACCACTGTATATGGAAATACGGTACTTTGTCAATTATGGTATAATTGGACAACTTTTTGGCAACACTTGGTAAAAATCATGATAGCGCTCCCTTGAGATGGTGAAGAATAACAACAGGCAAAACACTTTCAGGATTGGAACTGAAATAAAACAAACCAGTAGATAGACGGCAGTGTTAAGGACCTGTGAGACCCATGAAACTGCTGATCATGTCACACTGTCCAATTTAATTCCATTTTCAGCTGCTGCAAGTTCACACCACTGAAATAAAAGGAGTACTGTAGTGTGAAAGCAGTTTTTTAATAGAATATTATCTAAAACACACCACTCTGATATGAATATTAAAAGTTCTAAACATTTCTTTGTGTAATATTTTTGATAGAGCAGCACTGATTTGGGTCTCTGAGAATTCATAACACCACCATGTCACAAGACACATTGAGACACACACATTTTCACCACAGACAGATGTTGCTGCAGGGTTTCAAACACCCAGCCTATAACACAATACAGATAGTGTGTGCAACTAATTAACGTACTGTAACAATATACAGGAGATTTGGATTCGGGAGATTTGGGGTAAGTTACCCAAAACTAGTTATGCCATGTAACTATGTCAGTATTTCCACAAAGCCATGTCCTCAGAACACCAAAATGAAACCACCCAGGTTAAAATACTAATAGGGATCTTTCTAAATCAATACGATTGACAGGCAAGTAGAGGAAAAAATGTATTTTAATTTGAAGGTGAAATTTTACACAAATGGCTTTGGGTGCTTGAAGTGACACAAAATGTGTTAGTTAACACTGTCATGAATTTTTCTTGTATAAACGCATTTTTTCTCCTGTTATTGTAGTTAATGTTCTGATTGGAGATGAGTATAAAGGGGGAGTTACATTCAGAAATCCTGAACAGGGTAAAATATTCAAATCCACTATAGATGCATGAATTTAAATCTCTGTGCTTAAAACTTCAATATAAAACTGAGTCTGATAGAAAATAGACCTTATGTATGCTGGACTGTAAGGTTCTCATTCTCAGGCAGATTGTATACAGTACAAACTTGTCTAAGTTACTTATACAAGCTTTAAACATGTGTTCCCCTCTAAAGAACGCCCAGTAACGACTTACGAACAAATTCATCTAACAAACGGCCGTTCAGAATGTATCTCGTTCGTAAGTTGGGGCGCGTCTTTATAGCAAATCTGTAGGATTTCAGTTGGCTTTTTAATGTTGCAAACATAAGCAGGGTCTATACACTGATGATACAGCTCGGGCAGTTTCAGCTGGACACATCTGTCTATTGGATAGATTTGACTTGTACGTATTGAACTTTACTGTATCACTGAGGAAATATAAACAACTTTTTTTGCTCATTTAATTCCTACAGACATGCCGTCTATGAACAAATTACAAAGAAATTCAAAACTGTAGTAAAAACAATTCCCCCCTTTATAAGGTATTGCATTTATAATTTTTACTCCGTACATATGACAAATATCTATTTTTAACTGTTTATAGTTACATGTTTTGTTATACACGAGAAACAAGTTAGTTCATGTTATCACTTTTGTTATAGCAACTATAAACAGTTTCCCATTTCTTAAAAACAAAAAAATCAACTCGGTATGGTACCCAGTAAAAGCTTCTTCATCAAACCAGTTTAACAATTATTATTTATATTTTTCAAGCATCCAATTATTCCTAGCTTCATCTTATGTAGATTTTTTTTCTTTACATAATTCCATGTGAATGAGTTACTGTTCCTAGAGAAATGATAACACATTACAATGAGTGTATGCTATAGGCACGGGGTATAAGACCTGTAGACAATGTACGCCAATGTTTTCAAACTCAGTGGCATTGTGGAGTAGTGGTTAACCCACTCGCATCACAGCAAGAACACATGGGTTACAATCCTGGGCTCGGGCATTTCTGATTGGGGTTTGCATGTTCTCGTATTCGCATGAGTTTCTTCCAGTTAGTCCGCTTTTCTCCCACAATCCAAAAACAGGCACAGAAGGATAATTGTCTGTTCCAAGTGATCACTAGGCGTGAATGGTTTTGTGTGCGCGTTGGTCATAGGATGGCCAGGCGAGCTATCCAGGCAGTACACTGCCATCGCCCAGCGTCGGCTGAGATGGACACTAGCCTCCCTGCAACCTCAATTAGGACTAAGTGGTTTATAAAATGAATAAATTAATGAATGTATTTAAACCTCTCTGTGCCATGACGACACCCTGTGCCGGCTGCTATTAAGTTTTTTAGAAATATACAATGCACTAACGTTGACAAGTTGTCTTGTGTGTGTGTGTGTGTGTGTGTGTGTGTGTGTGTGTGTGTGTGTGTGTGTGTGTGTGTGTGTGTGCGCGCGCTCGCGCACACAATGATCACAAATATACACCGGAAAAAACATACCTTGTGGTGTTTGGGTTTGCTTTGTAAATGGGCAGCTTTACATGTTAGTTTCTTCTATTTTCTTTGTCCCACAAATGTAACACCCTAGAGTTAAGTGTTGTAAAAGTCTTTGAAATGCAAATGAAGACAATGGCTTTGGAAATGTCAATTTTGTAATAACTCTCAGTACTGTGCTCTGATGCTTCCTGCAACTTCTTAGGCATGCAGTTAAAACACAAAAGGACAGAATTACTTTCCAGCAGTGTTCGGTGCGAATGTGTTCTTATTTTTAATGACAAAAAATTGAGTCACCTAAAAAATAAATGTGAGGTATATGTTGTAATATGGAACATCCTTTTTATATTTAGGAACCTATTTAAAGCAGTATGTACAGGTAAAGTCTGTTGGGTTTTTACACCCGAGCCTAGTGGCTCATCAGGCGAGCGCGATCCCTGGTTTCTGTAGTGTGAAGCAACCAGGAGTTCAACTCCTCCTGGATGGGATGCGAGTCCATCGCAGGTTACTTTCCCAGTATATTTTTACTGGTACCCATTTATACTGCTGGGTGAACAGAGGCACACTTGTGGTTGAGACTTTGCCCAGGGGTCTTAACACAGTCAGGGTCTCAGAGGGATTCGAACTCACAACCTCCCGATCATGAGCGCAGCACCCTAACCACTACGCCACCGGCCCCATAAAGCAGTACGTAGTAATATTTAAATATTAGGACTATTTTATATACTTTTCATAAGTATTCAAGTGGACAGAGTGTGACAACATTCATCATTTTTCATTCTCTCATTTGCTAAACTACTTAATTCTACTTGATGCTGGTGCCTAACTCAGCAATCACTACGCGAGGGTGGGGCACACCTTGAGCCCTTGATGAACCAGTTCATCGCAGGGCAAAACACGCACGCACACACGCACGGAGTCAATGTGGGACCGTCAATTAGCATAATGTCCATGTCTTTGGGCTGTGGGAGGAAACCAGTGTAGCTGGAGGAAACTCATGCAAACACAAGCAGAACATGCAACATCCACCCAGAAACAGCTGTGCCCAGGACTCACACCTGGTGCCTTCTTGGAATGAGGAGCACATATGAAACTTTAATTAAAATCTGGCTTCGGGTGGGGAATTTCTGAATGAACTTATAAATAAATAACACCTAACTCATTGATAAGTTCACATTACTTTATATTTTATGGAATATTTAACTACGTTGCCAGAACAAACCCTTTTGAGAGTATTATATCGATTCTCATACTTTTATCATTCAATGTTCAGAGCCCAGTCACTGCAATCTTAAAATCTCATGTATAATTAAAAATAATTGCAACTCGTTAAATTCAAAGTTTCATGTGCAATAAAATTTTTCTCTCAATTATAATATAAAATGTTTGATCCATAGGTCAGGTTGACATAGAGTACTCCTTGTGTAATTGGTCACAAAGTTTATAAACCTGAAAAAGTCCTTTCTATATTGTTCTGGTCAGTGTAAAAATAAAAGTAATTTGTTCAGCTTATATTGTGGGACTTTGGTGAGACTACATAGAAAAACTTTCTTACTAAATTGTCATAATATGAAAGAAGGAAAAAGAAGGAAAAACTTAAAATAAGGTCATGCTGAGAAATGAGCAGGACCATCTAAAACCGCAGGAGCCCAGGATGACTTACTCAAGCCTTTGTCGTCACTCAGGTCCTGTGGAGGAGTCGTCAGAGAGCACACAAATAGAAAAAAAAAAAAAATCACAGACATAAAGGTTACTGAACTTGCACACAATGTTACAGATGAACAGCCAAACCCTCATACTGCAATAAAATACGATTTTATCCTCCCAGGAAAGAAATCTTCTGTACATTTACTACATTTGCTCGTATCACCTTTTCAGAATAAAAACATGTCAGGAGGTGCAGTAGCAGTGTTTGGCTTGGTTGCAGTTGTAGTATGAGTAGGAGGTGTTTTGTCTAGTGGTTAGTTGATGCTTTATTCTGCACTGTTCCATGTGCACAGGAGTACAGTACTTACGCTCCACATTGAATGTTTCCTGCTGCCCCGGCTTCTTGTTCTTGTAGAAGAGGAATTTATGTATAAAGATGTGCTTTTTACGCTTGCCATTGACTGACTGCTGAGAAGAAGAGGGAGGGATGGAGAACAAAAAAACGAGATGGAAGGGACATGTCTGCTACAGCTGAGAACACATGTCTTACTGAACTCCATTCATGAGTGTGTTTACATGTTTTCATGACAACATTGCATCATTTCACCAGAAGCTGGAGTATTTGAGTTGTCGTGCAAACAATACTCTTACTCAAAAAAAAAAAAACAAAAAAAAAAACTGCTCAGTAATACTCGGGTCATGGGGTGGCTGGAGCCTGTTTCAGCTGACACTGTGGGATGGCAGGCAACAGCAGGAAGGTTCGACAGACCATCACACAGCCAACACACACAACCATTCACACTCACAAATAGGGGTAATTTGGAACAGCCAATTAGCTTCACAGGAACAACCTTAATCTGTGCGAGGAAAACCAGGATACTCGGAGAAAATCAATGGAACCAAGAGCAGAACATGCAAACACCACGCAGAAATTCCCAAGCACAGCCCGGGACTTGGGCAACATATGGTTTATCAATCATGTGGTTTATCTCAATAAAATTCCCAATAAATACAAGCATCCCTCACTTTCTGCGGTTAATTGGGACCGAGAACAACCCCCCCCACCCCCCAGACCACGAATTCCGCGAAGTAGGATCAACCCCCTCCAACTGACGTATACGTACATGTATATGTGTATATAATATCAATAACTACATATTCAACATTATAAATGCTTATAATAACAATTAATCATTCAAGAATAATGCAAAAGATGTAAATAAAATATAAATAAACACACACATACAGACACACACACATACAGATGCACACCTCACATAAAAATGTCATTTTTGATGGGAGGTTTTGGGTTGTTTTTTTTGGTTGGGTTTTTTTTTTTTTTTTGAATGATTGGCCATGTTTTGCAGCATTTTGCTTAACTTTCCCCCCTATTCTGCCTTCATTTCCTTTTTTAAAAAAATTCGATTAATATTTTTTTAAAAATGCAATGTTCTGAAGCTACATGAATTGAGGTGCAAAGTAGCGAGGGATCCCTGTATTCACTAACACAATTCAATCTAAAGACAATCGGACAAAGAAAGAAAAAAAAATGAATGATACCTGATGTAGGTTTATTGGTAGTAGTAGGCAAGTCATAAACAACTAATAGAAACAAAATAGCAAACATTTAGGAAAAAACAATTTTCACACAATTAGTATTGCTTAATAACGTTAATAAATTAAATTGCTTAATTAATTGTTAATCTTAATCTGCCAAAAGTAGATTGTTTTCAGGTTACTGGAATATTTTTGTAAAATGGCTCATTCTCTGAAACTGGGGCCATAAAGTGACACTGTGGTGAAAAATTCGGTTCCAGGAAATTTGCTCACAGGACAATTGCTAACAGGACAAATGCTCACAACCTTAATGCTAAATTAACTCATTATGGGTTAGGGTTAGGCTTAGGGTTAAATTTGAACAAAATTTTTTATGTTGTGAGCAAATGTCTGTTTTTTCATTATGTATTTATAAGAATAAAGAATTTTTATAACACATTGTGATCGTTTTGTATTATGAATTTATTAGAACAAAGAAAAAAAAAAGATGTTGTGAGCAAATGTCTGTTTTTTTCATTAAGGCTATGAGCAATTGTCCTGTGAGCAATTGTCCGCGCACCGAAAAATTCAGTCCCCAAATTTCAATGTAATCTGTATCTTATTTTCCTCTATATTGGCCTAAATTCGAGAGCCATTGTTACAACGACAGTGAGAGAACGTCTTCATGCACATAACTGCACTTTTATTAGTAACAAACAGAAATAAATCCGTATGTAGCATGAAATTAATAATCAAATTCATTCACCGTTGGATACGAAATTCATACCATTTGTTTTTGGTGAACAAATTAATAACTGCTTGACTTTGTGTGAAACAGACACACCTCAGGAGAAACTCAACTGTACAGTGAACATCGTAACGTGGAACCTCACCCCTCACAGGAGAGATTCATATGTATTTGTAGTCGACACTACAGGCTACTCAGGGACCATAAACTGATGGGTGATTCTTAGTCTACAAAGTAGAAAAAACAGCAATTCTACTGGCTATGAATTTTAATGCTAGAACTTTATTGCGAGCCCTACTATTTGCACTTTGACAACAGCATGGCATGAAACACAAGGAACAAAAATGTCACAATTTTTGTCCACACACTGCACACAATTTTGAACATTTAAAAAAAATTAAAAATTCTGCTGGATGTATCCAAATTATTTTGTTTGTTTGATGTATGAATCATTAAATTTGACCTAGTTCTAAAGAATGTCCAAAATGAAATCATACACAAGGTGCTTGGTAATATTAAGAACATGCTTAATGACGAGAGCTGAAACGAAGCTTATGCACTTACATTATTTTTGCTTAACAGAGTCAATAACCTTTATAACATAAAATACATTGACGCTCCTCAAATAATTATATTAAAAAAGATAAAAATGTTGCTCCAAGACCGACGAATTCATGGATTTTTAAGCAGCAATGTAAGAAATGTGGCAATGAATAAATTCTAACATAAAAAAGTGATAAAAACAGCAGTCAGAAAGCAGACAGGAGAGAAGAGACTGGAAGCAGTCACCATGCAGAAACAGAGCAGTTTCACATCAATGGCAAGCGTATTTCATTGTGTTTGTTGTTTTGTTGTTTTCCTGAGCAATTCATGCATTATTTCATTTGGTGTTGCATTGACAGATGAAAAGTGAGACTGAGCTACAATTTAAATCAGTGATGGAGTACAGAGCAGCAAAGACATCAAGGTTCATTTGTCACATGCTTTTTTCTACAAAAGGGATTAGTACATTGTTTCTGATACAATGTTTTTTATATATATATATATATATATATATATATATACATACATACATACACACACACACACACACACTGGTACCTCACCTTACGAAAGACCCAACAAACGAAAAATCTAAGTTACGAAACGCATTTACCTAAAATTTCTGTCTCTGGATACGAAAAAAATTCGCATAACAAAACGCGCCATCTCAAAAATTCAAACAGTGCTCAAGTTGCTCTGCCATTGGCTCCCAACACCCCGCCCCGCTGGCCTCCCGTTGGCTAGGAGAGAGCTGCATCTCCATAATACTCATGATGCTTTTCATGTGCCTTCGACCCATTGTTCGTCATGGAGATGCAGCTCCCTCCCATTGGCTAGGAGAGTGCTGCATCTCCATAATACCCATGATGCTTTTTGTGTGCCTTCAACCTGTTGTCGTCACAGAGTTCTAACACACGTAAAGGACAGAGTTACTGTTGTTTCATGAGTTTTTCGAGTGTGCTCATTGCAACTTTATTTTTTGTCATTCATCATGGGCCCCAAGAAAGTGATTCCCGGTGCGAGTGAAAAGAGGAAGCGGGCTCGTGGCATGCGTTTGAGTGATATCGCAAAGGAATATGGCCAAAACCTGTCTACCATCGGTAAGATATTGAAGCAGAAGGAGGCCTTAAAATGTATACTTTAATCATTTGTAAAGGATTTTGGGGGGGGGGGTATTGGGGGCCTTAGAATGAATCAGGCCTTTTACATGTAAAATGCTACTCAACTTACGAAAAAATGAGGTTACAAAACCACTTCTGTAATGGATTAATTTGGCAAGGTTATTCAACGTGATAAGCGCTCAGGGTGCTTTAAAAATTGGAATGGGTGGGCGCTTATTAAAATGTTTACCAGCGGAGTGGAACAGTAAGTGCTTATTACCATCAAGGTGGAAACATGAATAAGGACAGAATAATAAAAGAGTTTTACTGGTATTGGTGTTATTCATTTTGTGGTATCAACCAAACTACTTACATGAAAGCTGAAAATAAACATAAAACAGCATAATTAAAAAAAAAAAAAAAAGACCCCTTACTTTTCCCACCCGGTGATTTTTCCTTTAAACATTTTCCCGGAAGTAAAATCGAGCCAATCAACATGAATGTCAACCATAGCACATGACAGGTTGAACCAATCAACATGAACAAACAAAAGCACATGGCCATGAACTTGCTTAAATTTATGAAGTTAGTGAGCAGGAGAATCGGGTGACAAATACTTATCACTTTTTGATAGGTCCATATCTGGCTCATTGCTCCATTCATTCAGAGCATCCCATAGGTTTGCTGTAGCAGTTTCTAATGCTTCATCGGTTGTTGGACATTTACCAAGAGAACACAGCAAAATATTTTCCTGTTTTTTAAAGCACGGCGAAACAATCAAATGTGTTATTACTGATGAACATTGTAGACATTCCCCAATGGCAGGGGTCTTGAAATACCGTGTAAGCTCACTTTTACAGGCAGTGAACGCCTCATTTTACCGTTACAGGGACTGATCGAATAAAATTGGTAAGTTTGATCTATTATTTTGCTTTCAGTACACATGGGCGGTTATTAGACGTAAGATCTAAAACATTGGGGGCTTATTACGTCAAATACGGTGTGTGTGTGTGTGTGTGTGTGTGTGTGTGTGTGTGTGTGTATATACATATATATATATATATATATATATAGGATTTTCTGAGTAGATCCTTCCGTAGGAGAGTGCTCAATACTTTTTGGTAGAGCAAATAAACAAAAATAAAAGGACAGGACAAAGACTTTCTATTGAAACTCCATTTATCAATACAGATCTGTTTCCTATAATCACCTGAAGAGAGAGGATGGTTTTATCACTACAGATCTGTTTCAAGGGGTGGTGAAATTCTATGTATTTAAATCCTTCTCTACATACAGTTCTATTCTGGGCATGTTCTTTATAAAGTAAAGCTTCAGCTGTCAGTGCTGTGCTGTGAAAGCTCTTTTTAACACTGGAATATATTATCACGTGAGGAGGGTGTACTATTCAAATCTAAAATTTTAGTTGTGAATGTGATGTTAATGTTGTTGATATAAATATAGTTATAACAGTGTCTCTGTGCATGATCTGATCCTTATTTTCATAACTCCTATTTAATGTAAAGGGTCACATATGACTCTGTACTCTATATTTCCTGTCTGAATTGAAAAGAAAACATGATTAACATACATCATTTTAATGCACTGACGTACCTCTTTGTCCCGTGGCTTCAGTTTGATGGTCTTTAACCTAGCCCTCTCTTTTCTCTCCACCCTGATGGTCAAGAACAAAAGAAAAAAGGTGAAGCTTCAATCCACATGCAGCTTATAGTGTTTCAGAAGCCCCACGCCACTATAAAACACAACTCTATGCTTTAACAGTCCATGTTTCACTCCTTTCACTTAATTAGCTGTTCCAAATCACCCCCAGGTGATAGTGTGAATGGTTGTGTGATTGTTACCACTTGATGGCCTGGCTAGCTGTGAGAGCGTACCCCAGCCCTGCTGGGCGACAGCCTCCCTGTAACCCTAATTAGGATAAAGTGGCTTAGAAAATGAATGATGAATGGGGGTTGCCTGTGTGGGTAGCTGACCACGTGGCTTTATGACAGTTGTACAAGTATGGAGCTCCAGCGCTTCACTATAATCTAAATTATTCTACAGTATACTGTAATAGGACAGAGATGTGAGACTTCTGACTTTTACAATTCCTTTTTTGTGTTATTTATGTGTAATTAATAGTTCCCAAAATGAATTTGGATGAACAAATGATTTCTGACATGTTAACAGAAATCTAGCACGTGCCTCAATTGAGACAGAGCCACAAACCGTTTCACCTAAATTCTGTGCTTTTTCCTCAATGCTCATGTGTGTCTATGTGTCTGTGTGTGAGAGAGAGAGCGAGCAATATATTGAAATTAACATTATGTTTAAGACCCAGTAATTCAGATTATGATACAAATTTTATAGTTCATTGTTAATATTTCCTAAAATAAAGACACACACACACACACACACACCACATTAAATGTGGTACTATGTTCAGAGAAGCAGCACTTTTTCCAAAGGCTCCACCCATTCTAAAATGGTAAAATTTCTCGCACAGCAGTATAAAAATGACTGATATCTGATGACACAGAGTGCAGGTGAGAGACAGAAGAGTGACAGTAGCAGCTTAACAGAACTGGGTGAGAAGTCAATTATCAGCTCTCACTGTGCCTTGTCTGGGGACTAAAAGTGCATATTCACACTGGAAAAATTATTTAATTAGAGCATGGTTGTAAGATGATGAAGGGCACGGTGGGCTTACCTTAAACAGAGTATGAAACTTTTAAGATGACGCAAAAAGCGTCAATATAGAGGTGACATGAAGATGCTCTAAAGGCAATGTGTGTAAAGAGATTTCATATCAATATCATCTCTCTGCTTTATCCTATCAGGCTTACAAGGAGGGTGGTGCCCATCTCAGCTGCCACTGAACGAAGGCGTCTCTCTCTTTCTCTCTGTCACTCACACACACACACACACTGATTCTGTTTCAGACGGCACAGTGGTGTAGTGGTAAGCACGTCCACCTCACAGCAAGAAAGTCCCGGGTTCAATTCCCAGCTTGGGCGTTAATGTGCGGGATTTGTATATTCTCCCCGTGCTTGTGTTGGTTTCCTGCAGGTACTAGGGCTTCTTCCCAGAGTTAAAAAACATGCACAGTAGATTAACTGGCTGTTCCAAATCACCTCTAGAGGTGTGAGGATGAATGGTTGTGTGAGTGTTGGCTTGTGATGGCCTGGAGAGTTATCCAGGGTGTACAACTCAACAAGAGTTGGCTAAAATGGGTGCCAGCCTCTCCGTGACCCGAAATAGGATTAAGCGGTTAAGAAAATGAATGATTGATTCTGTTTCAGTTTATACAGCACAACATTTACAAACCAGAGCTTTAACACCTTATACTTGTACATATAGACAGTATAAGTAGGCATGTTAAGTGCTTAGGCTTTGAAAATTCTGCTTGCGATTGCATTGAAGAAAGCATCAGTGGTGACTGTAAGCTGCTCTTGTGCTGCCTCATAGCAGGGTATTTCTGCTCTCACTCAGAGTTCAGCTGTCACTCACAACACAGAAGGAGCTGAAGGAGCTAATCTTCTTTCTTACCTCCAGGCAGCGGAGTGCGAGTCCTTACCCAGTGGAATAGACAGTCAATCTTAAGTAAGTAAATGACACTAAGGGTTAAATAAAGATTCCAAGACCATATTTTTTTTAGAGTCATCAGGATTCATAATAAGTTTTTAAATTCATTTTGCTTTCTCCTCTTTAGGGAATAGTATGAATATTTTATTTTAATAAATACTTGATACATAAATTGATTTAAAAATGAGTAAAAACCTAACATCCTTTCAAGTAACACCAAGACTGCTCCCCTGGGTAAAATATAGGAAAAGTTACGGACACGTATCTAAAAGTTAAATGCTGCAATACCTCCTCTTGCTGGGAATGACTCCGATCTCTCCTACTTCTCCATCAGCAGTGACATTGCGTGCTTGCCACCACTCATCGTCTGAAGCGTTCAGCACATGCAGGATGTCCCCGAAGTGGAAGTTCAATCCCTGACTTGGGAGACCAGAATCCTTCATCCTGTCATAGTCGAACAGGGCTCTGGAACAAGAAATGACAAAACATAGAGCTTAATAAAAAAAAAGTACACTTGGGCCAATAGAGATGGATGGATTGTGCAATTCTCATTCAATCAAAAATTTTAGCTACATTTTAAAAATAAATTAAAATACAAGCTATACCAGTTACCGTATTCGACGTGATAAGCGTCCAGGGCGCTCTAAAAATTTGAGTCGGTGGGCGCTTATTAAAATGATTACCAGCGGCGTGGAACGGAGAAGTGAGAAGTGCTTATTACCATCAAGGTGGAAAACATGAATAATCACATAAAAATAAAATAGTTTTACTGGTATTTGCATTATTCATTTTGTGGTATCAACCAAATTACTTACAAGAAAGCTGAAAACAAACAAAAAAAACCAGCATTTTTTTAAAGACCCCTTACTTTTCCCTTTCTGTCTTCTTTTCCTTTCAGCTGTTCCCTTAAACATTTTCCCAGAAGTAAAATCGAGCCAATCAACACGAATGTCAACTTTAGCACATGCCACGTTGAAACAATAAACACGAACATAAACAAAAGCACATGGCCATGAACTTCCTTAAATGTATGAAGTTAGTGAGCAGGAGAATCGGGTGAAAAATACTTGTCATCACTTTCTGATAGGTCCATATCTGGCCCATCGCTCCATACATTCAGAGCATCCCATAGTTTTGCTGTAGCAGTTTCTAATGGTTCATCTTGTTGGACATTTACCAAGAGAACACGGCAAAATATTTTCCTGTTTTTTAAAGCACGGTGGAATGATGAAAGGTGTTGTTACTGATGAACATTATAGACATTCCCCAGTGGCAGGGGGTCTTGAAATACCATCTAAACTCACTTTTACAGGCAGTGAACGCCTCATTTTACGGTTACAGAAGCTGATCGAATAAAATTGGTAAGTTTGATGTATGATTTTGCTCCCAGTACACAGGGGCGGTTATTAGACGTGAAATTAAAAACATGGGGGGGGGGGGGGGGGCTTATTGGAGCAGCGCACTTCTTACGTTAAATACGGTAGTTCTTATCTCACTTATTTGTCCATCCAGATAATCGTCTTTGGGCCATTGACAGGCTGGAGCTGACACTGGGCAAAAGAGTGGGGTACACCCAGAACAGGCCATTACAGCACCAGCACCAATGCATACATCAGGGATGAGAATGGGCCTTTATGAAAAAGGAGGAAAAATTGGCAGGGGTCAAGGGGGCCACCTAGGCCCCCAGCGGGGGTGTGGGCGAAGTGCCCTTGCTGGGGGGTTCAGGGGGGCTAAGCCCCCCAAAAGATTTGGAGTTATACTTACAAAAAGGAGCTTAATTGATGTCTCCTGGAAGAAATATTTTTAAAGAGAACCTTGTGAAAAGTATTTAAAATTTTAATTTCACAGTTATAGGCCTACAGTGGGCCTAGTTTTAATTTCAAATACTTTAAACCAGGGGTCGGGAACCTTTTTGACTAAGAGAGCCAAAAAAAAAAAAAAAAGACATTTTAAAATCTAATCCTCTGAGAGCCATATTATATATATTAATACTGAATACTATCAGTGCTGTAGTGCTCAAAAAATAAGTGGGTACACAATGGCAGCGACGCGACCGAGGCGCACAGCAGCAGCAGCAGCAGCAGCTGGTGCACGGAGCGCAGGGAGGGCGTGGCTTTAGCTTTGAAATTATTTATCACTTCATCTCCGCTTTTTATTTACACAGTCGCGGAAATTTACGTTGATCAACTATAAAGTAGACCAAATTAAGTCAGTACACGCAACTCCGCCACTAAAACAAGTGGGTACACAGCGCGTATCCGTCCGGATCTTGCCGTCCAATATGTCATGTAAACATAAGTCACGTGACCATGTGCCGTCACGCTCTCAACTCAGACTTATTTTAAGAGGAGGGCCTCTATTAAAATCATCTTGTAAAAATCACGCTCGGTCTTATTTTCAGGGAAACACGTTACTTGACACGAGCGTCGGGCAATAGTATTTGTCAACCCCTGATTATCAGGATTCATTTTTTATTTTAATTATATAATAGTCGAATTTTAAATTATTTCCACACTACGTACCTGATTGTGAACTACTCTATCTGCAACGGGGCCGTAAACAATGCATGAATTCTGTAAGGTGCACTTACTTTAGGTTCACATCCAAAAAACCCATAAAGCGAAGCGTTTGTTTTTCTTGCATATAGTTGTTGAACATGCTTCTGGTATTTTGTGTGGCATTCTAATGCTTTGAATCCACGCGATCCATAGTCTATTTCACCGTGACACCACGTGCACAATACTTTTCCAGGCCGATCAATCTTGCGAATGAAGTCAACGAACAACATCGTCACAATCTTTTTTCCGATGGTAGTACTGTATTGTATTCTTTTTCCATCCAGTCCCAGAGGAACTTATTTTTGACAAATTTGTCAATTTCTTTTATTCGCGCAACGTCCTTTCTCTCCACAATCGTCATCTTTCTGCTGACGTGTAGGTAATTAGACATATGGGTACTACGGAAGCATTGATTGGCATGAACAAATGCATGACTAGTAGCCAAAATGCATGACGTCAGCATAGTCAGCCAATCACAGTCCCCATTACTTGCAGGGAGCTCGTTAAAAAGTCGGATTCAGAATAAAACGAAATGAGATTTATTTAATGCGTTTTTAACGAAAAAAAAAGATGGATTTTTTTTTTTTTTTTTTGCCCCTGGAAATGAAAAAGACGGAATTCCGTCTATAGACGGAAAAATCACATGCCTGATACATGCAAACATTCATGATCACATTTACTCTAATAGGCTCTTCTTCTTCTTCTTTTCCTTTCGGCTTTTCCCTTCAGGGGTCGCCACAGCGAATCATCTGCCTCCATCTCACCCTATCCTTTGCATCTTCTTCTCTTACACCAACGACCTTCATGTCCTCCTTTACCACATCCATGAATCGTCTCTTTGGTCTTCCTCTAGGCCTTTTGCCTGGTAGTTCCAGCCTCAGCATCCTATTACCAATATACTCACTATCCCTCCTCTGTACATGTCCAAACCATCTCAATCTAGCCTCTCTGACTTTGTCTCCAAAACGTCTTACATGTGCTGTCCCTCTGACGTGCTCATTCCTAATCCTATCCATCCTCGTTACTCCCAAAGAGAACCTCAACATTTTCATCTCTGCTACCTCCAACTCTGCCTCCTGTCTTTTCCCCAGGGCCACTGTTTCTAACCCATACAGCATCGTTGGCCTCAACACCGTTTTGTACACTTTTCCTTTCATTTTTGCCGATACCTTCCTATCACAGATCACACCGGACACTTTTCTCCAACCATTCCAACCTGCCTGCACACGCTTCTTGACCTCTTTTCCATACCACAGTTCTTCTCTTGGCACCCTGTCATATGCTTTCTCCAGATCCACAAAGGCACAATGCAGCTCCGTCTGACCTTCTCTGTACTTCTCCATTAACATCCTCAAGGCAAACACTGCATCTGTGGTGCTCTTTCTGGGCATGAAACCAAACTGTTGTTCACAAATGCTGACTTCTGCCCTTAGTCTAGCTTCCACTATTCTTTCCCATAACTTCATCGTATGGCTCATCAACTTTATCCCTCTGTAGTTGCCACAACTCTGCACGTCTCCCTTGTTCTTAAAAATGGGCACCAGCACACTTCTTCTCCATTCCTCTGGCATCCTCTCACTCTCTAAGACCTTGTTAAATGTTCTTGTCAGAAAATCTACTGCTACCTCTCCTAGACACTTCCATACCTCCACAGGTATGTCATCAGGACCAACTGCCTTTCCATTCTTCATCCTCTTCAATGCCCTCCTCACTTCACCCTTACTAATCTTTGCTACTTCCTGGTCCTCAACAGTCACCTCTTCTACTCTTTTCTCTCTCTCATTTTCCTCATTCATCAGCTCTTCAAAGTACTCTTTCCATCTTCCCAGCACACTTCTGTCATCAGTCAATACATTTCCCTCTCTGTCCTTTATCAATCTAACTTGCTGCACGTCCTTCCCATCTCTATTTCTCTGCTGTGCCAACCTGTATAAATCATTTTCTCCCTCCTTACTTTCCAGCCAAGCATACAAGTCATCAAACGTGCTTTGTTTGGCCTTTGACACTGCTACCTTTGCCTTACGCTGTGTCTCCCTGTACTCCTGTTTACTCTCTTCGGTTTTGTCAATGTCCCACTTCTTCTTAGCTAATCTCTTCCTTTGTACACACTCCTGCACTTCCTCATTCCACCACCAAGTCTCCTTATCTACTTTCCTTCCAGATGACACACCAAGTATTCTCCTACCTGTCTCCCTGATCACATTCGCTGTAGTTGTCCAGTCATCTGGAAGCACTTCCTGACCACCCAAAGCCTGTTTCAACTCCTCCTTGAAGACAACCTGACACTCTTCCTTTTTCAACTTCCACCACTTTGTCTACCTCCACTTTTATAAGTCACCCTATGCTCCTCTCTCTTCTGGAAGAAAGTATTCACCACAGCCATTTCTATCCTTTTTGCAAAATCTACCAACATCTGTCCTTCTGCGTTCCTGTCCTGGATACCAAACCTACCCATCACTTCCTCGTCCCCTCTGTTTCCTGCACCAACATGTCCATTGAAGTCTGCCCCAATTACCACTCTTTCACCTCTGGGGGTACTCTGCATCACTTCATCTAACTCCCTCCAGAATCTCTCCTTCTCTTCTCGCTCACATCCTGTCTGTGGGGCATAAGCACTAACAACATTTGACCATCACACCTTTAATTTCTAACTTGAGACTCATCACTCTGTCTGACACTCTTTTCACTTCTAGAACATTCCTGGCAAACTCCTCCTTCAAGATGACTCCGACTCCATTTCTCTTCCCATAGGCAATTACACTAATTTGGACTGTGGGAGTTAACCAGAGTATCAGGAAACCCACGTAGGCACAGAGAATACATGCAAACTCCACAGATAAAACACTCAAGCCCAAGACTCAAACACTGTGTTTTGCTGTGAGGCAGACATGCTAACAGTTCTGGTGCACTAATTTGATTGGTCAAGTAGCATTCCAAGAGTGCTGATATTTAATATAACACCGCTGGGACATTTCACCTTTTGGATCATTTTCCTCCTCTGTTTGCCACATAAAATGTCATTTCCTAATTTAAAATACTGATATCATAAGCAAACATGGAAATCATGACATGTGTGAGCTAGCCAGCAAGCCAAAAGGCTGTAGTTTCTTTGGGAGCTGCTACTCTGAGATTATAGCCATATTATATTTAAAATTGGTGGCACAGTGACTCAGTTGCTAGCACTGTCATGCTCACTTCAAAAAGGTTTAAGATTCAAATCTTGGCCATGTGGAGATTGCATATGTTTGCCATGCTTGCATGGGGTTCCTGTGGGTGCTCCAGTTTTCTGTGCACAGTATGTTAACAGGGTACTAAACTGCCCATAGTTATAGTTGTTTGTCTCTGTGTTAGCCTGCAATAGACCCGCCTTTCCCCTGAACTCAGTTAGGATTGGCACCAGCTTCCCCTGGGACACGGATGGGTCCGTGGTATAGATAATGGATGGATGGATGCTGGAAATATCAGTTACTCAATATTAATCTCTTTATTTAGCATTTCTTAATCTAATTTCTTCACTGGGGATGATAAGCAGGCCACATTGTGGATGTGAGTGTAAATGTGTATGTATCTATGCAATTTGTGCAAGTGCTTGACTGTACAGTATTCTCAAACTGCACTGAGTGGCTGCGCTCTGCTCTTTCACCATTAATGACGCGCTTTGTTTGTGCAACACATCAGGAATTTGTTGGGAGATTTGACATGTGAACAATTTCAATCTCTCTCAAACTGAATTATAGAAATGAAGGTCACATTAAAACAAACATCTCACGAAGAAAAAAAATTAAATAGTGCTGTGGTTATTCCAAGCATCTTTTGTGTAACTGCTGGAAGAAATCAGTCTTCCCACCTGCCAGTCGAATACTTATGAATGAAAAATTGTCTTCATTGCTTGATTGCATGAATGTTCATTTGATTGAAATGGAAATTAATGAAAATTACTTTTCTCTTCACATTAACAGGCGGTTCAGGGTGTAGCTTGCCTTTGCACAATATCGGCTGAGATAGACACTAGCCTCCCTGCATCCCTAATTGAGTGGTTTGGCAAATGAGTGTCAGTGAATATACATACTGGGTATTTAGAGCTGTTGCTCAGTTTGGAAAGGATTGTATTTAAATACATTTATAATTTTAGTACCTGCTTCCTTACCACATTTAGTGCATCATTAGATCATAGTACAGTCAAATACACTGATATAATTACAGTCGGCCCCTACTTACGAAATGAATCCGTTCCAGAGCCTTTTTCGTAACACGGGGGTTTTGTAAGTAGGGGGTGCATTTTACATGTTAAACGCCTGATTCGTTCCAAGGCTCCCAAGACTACCCCATAAACCCTTTAAAAATGATAAAAGTACACCAATTTTGTATGAAATATGTGTTAAAAGTAAAAGATGTTTAAACATTTTATTAACATATTAAACCATTTTATTAACATATGTACTAATTAAACCATTATTAAACATTTTTATTAACACACACACACACACACACACACACACACACCTGTCTCTATCTCTCTCTCGCTCTCTCTCTCATACACATTAAATGTTTATTGTGGCGCTCTGGGCCACGCCCACAAGCACGATTTCAAAGCGCATTCCCTGCTTGACAGATTGGAGGTCCAAACTCAACTTTAACTTGATTCCTTGAAGGATCGGAGGTCCAGATGCGCCACATTTATTAAACATTTACTGAATTAAACAACTTAAAAAACTAATGTAAAAACTAGAGAGTTAAACCTCCTTCTGTCTCTCTCTCTCTCTCTCTCTCTCTCTCGCTCTCTCTCTCGCGCACACACACACATACGTGCGCGCGCACACACGCTCACTCTCTCTCTCTCTCTGTCACACACACACACACACACAAAACGCACCGCTGACGGAACAATTATATTTAAATGTTTAAATGGACAGGATGTTTTATTTAAAGCGGAATTACAGTACCTGTTTGAAAGATCAGAGGTCCTCATTCAATATTGACTTGCTTCCTTGCGAGATAGGAGGTCTTGTCCCACAGAGCACTTTGTTTTAATATCTTGCCGAAATAATTGCCTCCGTCACTGTATTTCCGCTTTAAGGTCTCCTTCTGGTTCAATATCATCCCGATTGTAGAGGGGTTTCGGCGATAATGAAATATAACGCTACATGATCGATCTCAAAACAAGCCAACAGTCAACTCTCCTTCACGCGTGTGACAAACAGAAAGTTTGTGTAACGTTCAGCTGCGTCATCCCTCCTAGCCAATGGGAGGCCAGCGGGGCGGGATGGGAGACAGCCAATGAGAGAGCAACTCGTGCATCGTGTGAAATTTTGATTGGTGCGTTTGAATTTTGAATGGTGCATATGGCGCTTTTTGTAAGAGGAGGTTGTTTTCATATCTCAGGGACGAAAACTTAGGAAAGTGTTTTTTGTAACCCGGAATTTTCGTACCCAGGGGGTTTCGTAAGTAGCGGGCCGACTGTATTAAACTGTAAAATGACAATATCTTTGTATAAATAGCAGTATTTCCTTTGGTGTAATAACACAGTAAAGCAAAATTATATCTTCTTCTTCTTTTCCTTTCGGCTTTTTCCCTTTCTCGCCTTTGATAACCCAGTTAGCTGCACTGGGGGGACAGTGACAACCCTGTGGGGACTCGAACCCCCAACCTTAGGATCAGCGATCCTGCGCCCTATCCACTACCACCACTATATCTATTTTAATTATTTATAAAGCCAAACTAAAAAAAAAAAGTCAAATAAACCTACAATGAGAAAGATAATTATTTTGTAAAATGCTGGCACAATCAATAATAACAGCTGTCTGTGTCGTGCCCCCCCAACACACAGGATTCATTTTGTGGAATGCCAGATTAAGGATTACTATATGTGCCGCCTCACAAAATTAAGCATCCATTGCTGAAACAGGGTCAGTGACCAGCCAGAAAATAAATCTTTGGAATATTCAGTAGATGCTTGTCTAATCCCATAAAACTCAGTAGAACGTAACTGCACTCTCCCAAGACTGGACTCATCTCACCCTTGATGGAATATCTATGCAGAAAAATACAGCTGGATATACTTTTATAGGAAAATCAATGATTATTAGTCGTAATGCCAGCTCTGTTATGCTTTATTCCTCTTGTACCACAACAGATAAAATTTTGTGTTTATTAAGGGATATCATAACTTTTATCAGTTTATCTTTTGTGTTTGAGGTGACTGTGATTATTTTATCATTAAACGCCACTGCAGCTGAAACCCTGTAACAATAGTGCAATACACGAGAATTAACTTCGCACAACCATAAATAAGATACAGCATGGCTCAACACAATTTCACCAGAATTACCAAAAACATTACAAGTATTCCAACCAAAAAATATTTTAAATGTCTGTCAGGTGGGCTTTGATTTGTAATGTTGTGGAAGTTAGTTGGTAGACACATTATAACCATGAATGCAAACATCTGGTTGGTGGAAGGTGACACTCTACACGTTCTTAACACCAGTAACAACCACTTATAATCACAAAGATAAGCCAAGAAGGAAGAAAATGTACAAGAAAAATGCGGGAAATATCCTGAAATGGTTAAAAGACCTAAGACTAGAGAGAACAGGAGCCGCTTCAAACAGGATCCTGGGGTTACAATTCAAACTACAGCACAATACGGAAAACAGGGCAGTAGCACAGTAGTGTAAGACACAGCAGTCTGAAGACAGGAGAAATATTATAGCTCAATATTTATACAATGAAGAACCAAAAGCTATGGATTCATATTGAATTCATATTTGCAAATGCAGGCACTTTTACACTTCATCTATTCAAAACTCAAGCAATATAAAAAAAAACAATAAAAACACACACACACATACACACACACCCACCCACACACACACACACACACTCAAAACAAACAAACAGATGATTCCGGCAATATTGTGTGTGGGAATGTTGCTGTGTAGGGACATATACCAGGTCTTCAGTAAGCAATTTCATTATTGCAGTGTGCACTACGAGCTTCATCAGGCGTGACTGGTCTTAATCAACAGCTGCTCCCAGTCCGTGAGTTTCAGCAGCGCTTCTAATCATTATTCTTTTTCTGTAGTCATAACAGTGTCTTAATAGTTAGAACAACTGATCATCAATTATCCAGAGCAAGGTATCTCATCCCACTCATAGTGAAAGCTGTGCACCAATCAAAATCTCTGTTCTGATATTTTTCAGTTCAAAATATTCTGATGCTACAGGTAACGCAATAGGTTTACAACACCTCCACAACAGAAACTCGTGCAAAAACGTTTAAGACAGTTGTGTGTGTCGTACAAAACTCACCCATTTGTGTGATATAAAATGGTGCCATAGTCCCTTTTCATATAGTTTTAAACATGTTCATGTTATTTCTGTCACATGGGTAATGCTTAACATCAGGTCCGTTTCCTAAGTCTGTTGTGTGAATCCCTATGACGTCCCACCACTGTGTTATGACAGGCATCCAAATTTTATACGCTTTTTAGGTCATTTGATTATCCTATGATTGCCCTACATTAAACCCACAACATTTTAATGACAGTATTAGGTTGAGCATATGTACTTTATGTGGCATATGTATGGTGATCATATATTAACCAATTCACAGGGGGAAGACTTGCAACCATCTATAACTTTTGTATGAACATCATACTTATTTTCCACTCAACAAATATACAACAAATATTTTAGGCATGAACACAAATACACAACGACCTGACCCAAAAACTATCAAGCTCTTCTGTCATAGCACAAAAATAGCAGGTTGTTGCTTTTATAAAAAAAATAGACAGTGGTTGTGTTAAAAAACAACATCTCAATGCATTGTATACTTTTCATTCATTAAAGTATGAAACGTTTTTCATGTACAGTTGTGTTTAATACAGACGTCCCCGACGTTACAGTGACGTATGACGTGTGACGCTCATACTGCACTATACATCCATAAATACCATTACCGTATCTCATAAAACACCCCTAAATCAATTATTATAAACATAACATTGTAAAATAATATCAAATATATTAAATAATATCAACATTCATTTCAAATAAATTAAGTTCAAGCAGAATAATCTCAAATAGATAAATTTTAATCAAATTCACTCATCAAATATCAAATACAGTATCAAATATAACCTTTAACATTCTCTATGATGCGATCTTTCTGCTTGTAAATGGTTCCGATGGTCGACGGATGGTCACTTTACATGACGCTGAGCCGAGTCACATTAATATGTGAGGCGCTCAAAACCGAAAGTAGTATACTTGCCGTGCTTGAGACAAAGCACGGGTTATACGGACTTCTGGTCTTTCAAGTGAGCAAGGGCGCCGTTGAACTCGTTTAGTACTCAGCCTGCACTGATGTGAATCACCAGCAGAGCGGACAGTTCTCTTTCTTTTCTGGATTTGGGTTTTTACTCATTTTACAACTCTCTTTGCTTAACTGAGTATGCATGGTAGATTGCGCTGATCTGAGCAGATAGTTAATTCATCTGTGTATGAGACTTGCACCAAGCTTACGCTTAAGCAAGCAAGCTTAAGCTTACGCTTCTGACCAACCATATTTGTTTAGGGTTACAAAAGTCCGCAAAACAGTGTAAACACAAAGATCACAGAGACGACGTCTTAACACAAGGGTAACATGATATATAACTGAGATATATATATAATATATATAATATATATATAATATATATATATATATATATAAAACTGAACTGGGAAGGAGGGGCACGTTCAGTCTGTCCTTTGTAAACAATGGACGCAGCGCCATTGCGTCAGCGTACTACATAGGTACGTCTAAACTCAAAGTTTGACTTTTTTTTTGGGAAAAAAAAAAAAAACGTAAAATCGAAAAAACGTAAAACAGATGAACGTAAGTCGGGGAGCGTCTTGTATTGATGTATGTCCAGCATCAAGTTAACTCAAAAAAAAAAAAAAAATGTCCCAAGTAATAGGGAAAGAGTGGTACTCTTGGTGGCCAGGCTCCAGGTTCCTCCGTCGCTGTGTCTGTGCCAATCTCATGCCATGACCTTTGCACATCTCAATGTAATCTCCACATACACTTATGACACAGATTTATTCATTCATTTCCTGAACAGCTTAATCCCAGTTAGGGTCGGCCTATCTCAGCTGGCTCTGGGCAAGGGCAGGGTACACCCTGGACAGCCAACACTCACACAACCATTCACAACGATGGAAGATTTGTAGCAGCCAATTAACCTACCGTGTATACTTTTGGACTGTGGGAGGAAACCGGAGTACCCGGAGAAAACCCAAGCAAGCACGGGGAGAACATGCAAACTTCACACAGAAACGTCCGAGCTGGAAATCAAACTAAGACCTTCTTGCTGTGAGGCAGACGTGCTAACGACTACGCCACCGTACCGCCTCTTATGTCAAAGATTTGATATTAAATTCCTATGAAAGGTCTTTCGACAATCTTTTAGAAAATTGGAGATTTGGTTGTTAAGGAAATATCTGTTTTCTGAATATCTCCACAACTGCTTATGACAGATAATGTTCTGCTAATTTGAAAGAGCATTGTGGGTGCACACAGTGTGGGTCTGGTTGCTAAGCTAAATAATTGTTTTTTAAAAAAAAGTTTATTTTCTGAATATCTCCACTATTACTTAAGTAATACATGTGTGATCCATCATAGCAAAGTGGATATTAAGTCAGAAATTATTAATTTTCATTGGTACCATTTTGTAGTTGATATATAAAGCTTTAAAATTTTCTAACACATGCTGCTAATTTTGAAGTCACTAATTAAAACTTTTCAGGAATCTTTCTGTTTTTTTCGGGATGAAAATTACACTGAAAGCTCCACATAGAATTAAATAATTTTCGATTTAATACTCACTTTGCTTTGATGGGTCACATTTGTGTTAAAAAAATTTGGATTTTTTTGACCACCTTGGGATATCTGTTTACGCATGAGCATTACACAAGCCTTATAGCTAGGATAAGACTGAAAATGTATTGAATAATCCTGCAAGTTATTTTGCCATGTCTGCTGCTGTTTATAAAAACAAACAAACAAAAAAAACTCTGCATTAATCAACCTCAGGGCTCTCGAGTGGCGTATCGCAAGGTGCGTGACTATTAACCTGGTCACAAGTTCAGATCCAGTCCAGTCAAGTTCGTACACAGCCGTCCAGTACTGGGAGTCCATGTGAGCTAAATGGCCGAGCTCTTGTGAGCACTTTCCTGTCACTCACAGTGATCGCTAGCCAATCATGGGTGTCTGTGAGCTCAATCATACGAAGGGACAGACAGCGCTTTCCCTCCGAGTGTATTAGAACTTCCCCAAATGTGCATGGCGCTGCAGTTCAAAAAGAGGAGGGAGGAAAGGGCGTGTGTGTGCGTTAGCCCTTCCCTGGTCGGTGAGAGTGTGATAGGGAAGGCAATACCTGATGGGTGGGAATCGGACATGACTAATTAAGGGTGAAAATGGGAAAGGGGAAAGGGGAGCGAAATACATCCCAAAGGTTGTGCAAAATGTAACAGATGTGTGAGGCTTCTTGTCTGTTCCCAACACTTATAATGTCTGAATAAATAAAAATTTCCACTGTTGAAACAAACACAGTAGATGACCGACCTTCAGGATAAGTCACATAAGTCACATCGTAATTATAACTGTAACCAGAGGAGGTCTCACCTGATGTAAAGTGTCCTCTTCTGGCTGGTGCGGAGCGAGCCGGATCCTGAACTGATACTGCTGTTCATCATCTGCTCCCGGAGATCATGGATTTTAGCTTCAAACCGGCTGTACTCTGCATGCAAAACAAGCAGAGTTTGTTTACATAGAGATACATTTGTCCTGCATGATCAACAATTTAAAGAAACAGAATGGAAAGGATGCATAGAAAGTGTGTGTGTGTGTTTGTTGGGATGTTAAGTATTACAACTCAAACTAAATTGTTCTTGAAATCATTGTTGAACCATATTTCGTCCCTGAATATAACACACACACACACACACACACACACACACACACACACACACTCAGACACATGTGCACAGCTGTCCAGCTCTTCACACTACTGTGATAATAAGATCAGATAGATTCATAATAACCAGAGCAATTTAATACATTTAGCTATTCTGGATGGCTCTTAGCTGCACAATGTAAAAAGGTTGTACTCTCATAAGATGGGCAAAATATTCCCGATGAATTATTAAATTGTTTTCACTCAGTTGCTTTGCTAATGCTCTTGCCTTCTATCTGATGTGCACTGTTGTGAATCAATACAAACTGCATCTCTGTTTCAGCAAAATGGGAAACACAATAAAAGGACCAAATAACTGAATTAGCTTGTAGGCAATAATAAATGCCAGAACAAACTCGGAGAAAACAAAGCCATGAAAGCCACACGAAAAAGCAACATGATAGAGACATCAGATCAAAATTAAACCAGCATTACACAAGAACAACACCTTTTACCCCTTGCTAAATCCAGTCAGTCATGTAGTCCTTCAGAGCTCATACTCACGTTTCTCTTTACTCTCTGCAAGTCAAGCACTTCAGACAAAAGTGTAGATGAGAGCACTGTAAAAGGCTTTCTGCCACTACTCGCTCATGAGTGAGTGGGAAGATGCTCTGGTGCTGAAGGCCAGCTCCCAATTCACGCCAAGCTGAACTATGTGCTTGCGGATGGGTGTGTTCTTGTGCGTGAGTGAGTAAGAGTGAGAGAGAGAGAGAGCGAGAGAGTATTTGGACTCGTTATGGCTAGGCATGAAGCCTCTTTCTGAGAACCTACAGTAGGGCAACACAACAGATGCTAATGAACTACACACGAGCTCTCATGCCCCTCCCAACTCTGTGTGTGTGTGTGTGTGTGTGCACCCTCCTCTGCACGTTAAGTCAGTTCTTGTGCAACAACAGTTCAAATTACAACAGAATAACCTCATTCTGTTACGATTCTGCTTACCTGTTTGAAGTACTTTATTTCCGCTTGAAAATGTTTACCAATTGGCTCCCTGCCTTGCATAATTTTTATTCTCTTATACAATTTTTTTCCCTAGGGATCTCCTGGCTTATATACCTCACCCTCTCCTTTATAGAACCACCAGACACTTTTTTATATATTACTATTTTATTTTTCATTGTCTTTATATATATATATATATATATATATATATATATATATATATATATATATATATATATATATATTCTTTTCCTTTCGGCTGTTCCCTTTCAGGGAATTAATGATTCGCATGTTTGATTTTGCATAGGTTTTTACGTCGGATGCCCTTCCTGACACAATTCTTTAGCAAGAGACAGAAACATGCTGACGACTATGCAGCTACTCTTTACGAAAGTCAGCAATGATTCTTTTACATGAACCTCTCACCATAGACAGTGAGAGACATGGCTGGTTTTTGATAACCAGTTAACTACACTGGGGGGGGGGACAGTGACAACCTTGTGGAGAGTGGGACTCGAACCCCCAACCTTAGGATCAGCGATCCAGCACTTCTTATGACCAGGCAACCACTGCCGTCACACACACACACACACACTCACACACACACACACACACACACACACAGAGGAATCCCTCACTTTCCGCTGTTAATTGGGACAGAGATCCCACTGCGGTAACTGAACTCCACAAAGTAGGATCAACTCCCCCCAACTGACGTATACGTATATGTGTATATAATGTCAATAAATACATATTCAATGCTATCAATGCTTATAATAACAATTAAACATTAAAAAAAATAATGCATAAGATGTAAATAAAATACACACACATAAAGGCGCACACACGCAGATGTGCACCTCACAAAAATGTAGTTTTGATGGGAGAGTTTGGGTTGTTTTTTGTTTGTTTAGGGTTTTTTTTTCCCCCCATAACTGGTCTTGTTTTTGTGGCATTTTCCTTAAATTTTCCTCCTTTTCTTCCTTAATTTCCTTATGTTTTATTTCAATTAATATTTAAAAGAAAACCACGATGCACTGAAGCTGCATAATTTGAAATCCCTGTATATATATATATATATATATATATATATATATATATATATATATATATATATATATATGTATGTACACACACACACACACACACTTCTCTCTCTCTCTATTATATATATATATATATATATATATATATATATATATATATATATATTATATATACACTTCTTATACTTATATATAACCATACACTTCTCAAAAAAGATCACTGAACATTGTGAATACTATTACATAAATTCTTCTGAAGAAAAATCCCATTGCCACCAGGTCAATTAAAACTAGTAAGCAAGCAAGAAAACTTGACATCTAATATACATGTAAACATAGATGTTATACCCATTTTCAGACCTTTATTTTTCATTTGAGATACCAGTGGAGCACCAGAGTAAAAAAAAAAAATCCAGTTCCTCAGAAAACTGTTTCCCCATCTTCTTCTATATCATTGATTTTAAGTGTGCATACAGAACAGCCTGTTTGGCTTCCTCATCCTATTTACAGTCTACTCAACATCTGAAAATTCTCAGTGCCCTAAGATGCAGACTGGGATGAGTGAGGGGTACCACTGCCCATGAAGGGTGAGGTGGGGGTGTCCCCCGATAAAGGCAAAAGCGCTTGAATTTATAACCATTTCAAACAGTCCAGAGAGGAGAAAAATGTGTGCTATTCAACACTGTAATATTAATGGGTCAAAACCGTGGAAAAAGTATAATATCTCTCCTTTAAAATTTGCATATAATCAACATCCTGAATCTGGAGCTCAAAAAGTAAGAAATATAGGTACACATGCACACAAACACATTGGCACGCTTGAAAATTCTCTCATAACAAATAGTCATTATGAACCATTATGTCACATAGAATTGAAGCATATTCAGTTCTGAAGTGAAAAACCATTGCAGATTAACCCAATCGCACAGTAGAATGCAGGAGAATAGCAAAGAGGTGCCTATAAAAACACTGGCTCATGCAGACCCCTCACAATCCCTTTTGATTGCACAACCTTAGAGAGAGATTAGAGCAGTGATGAGATATACTCAAACAGTCAGTGAGGGCTCTGGTGCATGTAATTAAGATTACACTCATATATTCATTTCCTCACTCTAAACATTCCATTAAATACATTATGGTTCACATAAGCATGTTACTCTAAACCACTGGCAGAAGAAAAGAAATGCTCATTCTAATCTGTATATAACCATACAGCATTTCCAAATTTCAGTCACAATCAGTAGCAAATAGGTGAGTTAACATTTACAGCATTGAAAAATGTCTTTGGAGAGATATTGAATGTTTTACATTCAACAGAATAAGCTTATTTTACAAAAATACCTGTAATATACCTGAAATGTAATCAGCCACTCTTTCTTTCAGGCAGAATTAAGAAACCGCATACTACCAGTGGTTGCTCATTAACTTTTAAAAATCCGATAAATATTCGTCAGTTTGCAACCTATAATCCAACAATGACTAAATGATTAAAAATATATATATAAATATGCTTAGTATCTCTGGTATACAATAGCAATTGCTTAACTACTCAAATGTTTTAAAGAGTGCTAATAAAAATGACATAAATGTTGTAAAATGCTTAAAAAATAAACAGATTCAGAAGCGAAGCTAATATTGCTAAATTCTTTTGCTCTCTGTCTTATCTATAGCAAAGCTTTAATGACAACATTGTTCACCTGAACATGACATGAGACAGTGAATAACCCATATAGTCATTCATTCATTTTCTAAACTGCTTAATCCTAATTTGGATCGTGGGAGGCTGGCGCCCATCTCAGCCGACTCTGGGTATACCTTGAACATTTCACCCAGCCATCGCAGGGTCGACTCACACAACCATTCTGAATTACTTAGTACTTTATTTCCCCAAATCACTTAATTCCATTAAGGTTGCCTTTGAGGGTGGAGCCAATGTCAGCTGACTCTGGAAGAAGGCGGGGCACAACCTGAACACACTCACACCTAGCAAGTAATTCTTCTTCACTTATCCCTTAACATCCAGGGATGTCGTTGGCGCGCCTTCATGGCGAGACTTGGGCTGATTTTGGCCTGGCAGCGCCCATCCCTCTCCAGGTCGTAGAAACACGCTGACGGCTTTGCAGCCTACTCTTTACGAAAGTCAGCAATGTTTTTTTTACATGCCTCACACCATAGACAGTGAGAGACATGGCCTGCCTTTGATAGTCCAGTTAGCTGCACTGGGGGGAAGGGGGGACGGTGACAACCCTGTAGGGACTCGAACACCCAACCTTAGGATCAGCAATCCTGCGCCCTAACCACTGGACCACCACTGCCCCTAGCAGTAATTTACAACAGTCAATTAGCCTAATGTGCATTTCTTTGGACTGTGGGTTCAACAAAAATAGAAAGGCTTGTGTAGTTATACAGTTGTGCAGATGCGCCTATGAACAGACAGACACTGCGTATGACAACACTATTCTATATGTGCGTTGGACAGAGGCATTAAAAAAAAAAAAGTTACAGCCTGTTTAATAGATTTTTCAAGACCAAGACGTATTTGGAAACAATATCAGTTCAGGCTTTAGAAGTGCATGGTTGAGAGGAACAGAAGAGGGGTTATGGCTCGACATTACTTCTGTGTCACAGATACACTCCAACTGCATTCGCATGTTGTGGGGGGGGGGGAACGACCCAAAGGCAAAAGGGAGAGAAAGACTTTGTTAAACAAACCCAGCAATCCTGGGCTAAAAACACTGCAGTGCCAAAAGAGACAGCTAATCCTTACCAGATTAGAGTCAGTGCCCTCAATATACACAACAGCCAGAGGGGGCAAAGAGCATTTATCCTTCAGAATAATATGATTAAATCACACTTTCATGCAAATTACCTTCAAATACAATCTTTTGACTGATCAATAACACTTTTTTTTTTTTTTTTTTAAATTCTGCATAGCTCTTGTATTCGGGCCAACGGATGCAGAGTTGGGGCATTGTTTGAGAAATGAGCAGCAGAGATCTTTCTCATGAATACTGCAAGAGAAATTCAGAAAATAAACGTGATGATGAAATTGAAGGTAATCTTAAAGATCGGTGCTTCAGAGCAAACCCTTAAGATGCAGCATGACTTAATATTCCAGGAATATCTCAAGCTTCATCAAAGCTTAACCTTACAAGATACTGTTTATTTAAGCAACTATTCATTATTTAAACCACGTAATAACTTTTATTTGATGACCAAGACATTCTGAGAATATTTTTAGAGTAAATGCTGAGAGATCAGGTATAATCGTCTTCAGTGGCTTGTCACAATCACTGCAGAAGCCCATCTTCACACGAAATATTGACTAATGCTGTACTCACCTTTCCACATAAAAGGAAATTTTCTCCCGAGTGTGACAGTGTGGTGAGATCTCAGTGAGCTGCTGCTGCTGCTGCTAATGCATATTAGCACGTTGTGATCACACAGCTTTAAATAGCCTAGTTGACAGGCATATTGAGAAAAGGAATTTTCCCGAAATTCTTTATGTACAGTCACCTAAATGCATTGTTCTGACAGTATTGGCTTTTTCTGTTGTACAGAAAGTGCCTCTAAAGCAATAAAATGTACAACTAATGCATTTTCTACCATCGTATTATTAGATCAAACTCTTAGTTCCATTTCAGCAGAGTTCAATATTCATGTATTTCAGTCAGGCTCGATTAACAGTAAACACCTGCAGGAGAGAGAACAGCAGACATGTCCCTCAGCTCTTGACATCACATGGAGATGGGAGTGTGACTGAAGCACTGATCCTCACTCAATGCCTTTAAGTTTCACAGATCAAAGCGTAATACTTTCGGGGTTATAGCGCAAGCTCTGTTTGTCTACAGGCACAAAACAGGACTCAGTCGATGGAGCTCATTGCAAGCGGCAAGGTTTCTGACGCGAAGGTGAAAATTAAAGGACTTGTCTTATTATTTTTCCGAGAAAGTCGAAAATAATGTAATATTAAAAAAGTGAAATGCACTGGATTCCTCCCTGCCTCCTTCAGCCATGTGCTCTGTACTGCATCTGCACCATCTCCTGCTCGATTAAACATCCAAGCCTAGTTCATGGTGAGCAAAGTGAGACAGCACTGCTCCAGTGCACTTCTCCCACAGGGGAAAGGCTGAGACCTTCACACACCTGAGCCCACACCCAGCTCTGCCAGCAAAACAACACTAAGTGCTAATGAAACGCTGTTGAGTCAAGCGTGATCGAACTGTGGCAGACAGAAACAGTAAGATTCCTGGCAGAAATTGGTGTTAGCTGCACATTACCTTCTGAGTGTTTCAGAATATAGATGGGGCGTTATTCGAGTGACAATTATCTTTTACAGGCAGTGAGTATGCAGGGTGCAAAATTAAAAAAAAAAAAAACTGTAGCAAGGATAGTGGCAATTTATTACACCCAAGCTGTAGTCTATCCATTCAAGCTGGAGTGATCTTCTTCTTGTTTTCTTTTCGGCTTTTTCCCGTTCTCGAGAGTCGCCACAGCGAATCATCTGATTCGCACATTTGATTTGGCATGGGTTTTTACGTCGGATGCACTTCCTGTCACAACCCTTTAGCAAGGGACAGAAACACACTGACGGCTTTGCAGCTACACTTTTATGAAAGTCAGCAATGATTCTTTTACATGAACCTCTCACCATAGACAGTGACAGACATGGCCCGCCTTTGATAATATTAAAACACACAGCATAACTTTTTTTCTGAAAATAAAATAAAAACTCTAACTGCGACTCCAAGTATATTACACAAAATATTTATCTGTTGAAAACTGGAAATTAGTAATGCGCTTACACTTTTTTAAAAAAAAAACAGATCCTGATTACTTCATTCTCTAAAAACAAGAACAAGATGAATGTATCAGACTTACAAAAACAACAACACCAACAAAAAAACATTAGGAGAGAAAATGATGACATAAGCAACTACCCCTACTGTGTCGACTTCTGCCCCGTGCACCATGCTGTCTCATGGCTTACAAAAATAGCTGTGGTTGTGCAGCCTTCTAGAAGTGTCCTGTCCAAGACTGGCTAGTGCACTAAGGCTTTGGGGGACCAAGTCCTCTGATAAGCAAAAGATCATGGAACAACCTTACAACCTAAACTGGCCAAAAGAGGGGACGCATGCATACAGGAAGCCAGGCTCAGGAGCCATGTTAAGACCACAGCTTTCACAAAATTTCATCCAACTACAACACAAACAAACAAGCACCCAGACATGCACATGGCATCGCTCTGACAGCGTTCTGTGCACATAGCTTTAATTAGATCAACGCGGGAGTCTCTAGCCAAAGCTCTGCTGAACTACCACATAACCCATGGCCTTCTCACGAAGACAAGCCTCCGAGCTGGCATCTCTTTACTAAGGTAATACTTCGGCACTTCCCGGGGTTCAGAAACAAAACTGATCCAAGTCACGACAAAAACACCAAATGGAGTTGTAGCAATCCTCAGCCACCTGGTCCTCAGTGACCACGACACTCTCATAATTAAACCATTGAGCTCACAGCATGATGCTATAAATAGACCTAATGCACTTTTTTGTCAGCTCTGGGTTCCTTCCAGGTTTATGATTAACTTTAACTTTTTAAGCATTAAACTCTTTGTTTCTTTAATTGAGCACTTATGTATCTTTTGTTCCTATCAGCAGGAGCTAACCTTTGTCTTCATCATTTCATTCATCAAAGTCATTCAGCACCAAACAGCTTTGTACTGATTTCTTTAATGAACAAACACACAAAAAAATTCTAAAAAGAAACATGGCATTTCTGTTTTTTTAACCTGTATGTGTGTGTGTGTGTATATATATATATATAGGGGATTTTTTGAGTAGATCCTTCCGTAGGAGAGTGCTCAATACTTTTTGGTAGAGCAAATAACAATAATATTATATATATATATATATATATATATATATATATATATATATATATAATAAAAATAAAAGGACAGGACAAAGACTTTCTATTGAAACTCCATTTATCACTACAGATCTGTTTCGAGGGGTGTGTATATATGTATATTTTTATATATATATATATATATATATATATATATATATATATATATATATGATTTTCTGAGTAGATCCTTCCGTAGGAGAGTGCTCAATACTTTTTGGTAGAGCAAATAACAATAAAAATAAAATTATTCTATAATCACCTGAAGAGAGAGGATGGTTTCACCACCCCTCGAAACAGATCTGTAGTGACAAATGGAGTTTCAATAGAAAGTCTTTGTCCTGTCCTTTTATTTATATATTTATATATATATATATCTTCTTCTTCTTCTTCTTTTCCTTTCGGCTGTTCCCTTCAGGGGTCGCCACAGCAAATGATCTGCATATATTTATATATATATATATATATATATATATATATATATATATATATATATATTTATATATATATATATATATATATTTATTATATATATATATATATATATATATATATATATATATATATATATATATATATATATATATATATATATATATATATATATATCTTCTTCTTCTTCTTTTATATATATATTTGGGCTTTTTACACCCAAGCCATAGTGGCTCATCAGGCCGGTGCTTATTCCCGGTTTCTGTAGCATGAAGCTACCAGGAGTTCAACTCCTCCTGGATGGGATGCTGGTCCATCGCAGGTTACCTTCCCAGTATATTTTTACTGGTACCCATTTATACTGCTGGGTGGACAGAGGCACACCTGTGGTTAAGACCTTGTCCATGTGTCTTAGCACAGTGGGGGTCTAAGTGGGATTTGAACACACAACCTCCTGATCATGAGCGCAGCACCATAACCACTATACCACTGGTCCCACTAATAAAATATATACACTCGTGGAAAAAAATACATTCCATGGTACTTTTAGATTTTTTCATCATAAGTGAATGAGCAAATATTTCATACAAAGCTTACAGATAAAAGGTGATATACTTGAACAAAAATACAGTATAAGGGAAATGTAGGGAAAATATAACAAACATCCAGAGATGTATTATTGTAAAATAGATGAATTATTGTATGTAAGCATAATGTAGTTTTATATACATAGGTTTATTTATTTAGAAATTCACTAGTCTATATCTGATTTATGAGTTTAATATCTGTATACTCCTATTGTTGTTATTATTATTATTATTATTATTATTATTATTATTTATTTATTTATTTTTTTTGCCATTATCTTGCCTCATATGAATTGACTTGTGCATGTCCTATTCTCATGGATTTCACTTTAAGTTTCAAGATATGTGTGGGTTTTAGCGGTGCCCAAATCTGGACTTTATCTAACGTAATTTTCACATACCTACCTACTCATGTGTTGTTTTGAACCATTCATTGGTGGATGTGCTTGTGTTGTAAGATCAACCTCTCTTCCAACCTACACTTTTAGGCAGACTGCCTCACATTATCTTCAACCACTCAATATGAATTTATAGTTGAATTAATAGCAGCAAGTTCCCCCTGTACTTGACGCAGAAAAGCAACCCTAAAGCTTAACATTTCCATCACAACACTTCACAGATGGTTTGAAGTTCTTCTAAAAAAAAGCATATACAGTAAATGTGCCAAAACAACTCTGTATTTGCTTTATCTGTCTAGAGAACATTATTCCAAATGACCTAATCTTTGTGTGTGTTCATTGGTGAAATGCAGTTTAATGCTCTTTTTGGACAAGAAATGCTTTGATTATCAGATCCTAGACGTCAGGTTTAAATAGAACAGGTTTCACTTTCACAAGGTTCTAATCAATGGCACCTAACTGGAGTCATCCAATTCTAATTTTATGGACTTAAAGGTGTAATAAATATATGGGTGTATTTTTTTTTTATTATTATAGTGTGACAGAACATTGCTTTTTTTGTTTTTTCCTTATAGGATAAAAATGTTAGGTGACATTTGTCGGAGTTCATCATCTTCATCTGTACACATTGTATTTGAAAGGGTGAAATATTTGTTTGTTCAAATATGTTGAGAAAAACAACAAAATCCACAAACTAATTTATTTGTATAGCTGTATACCTCTACATCCCCGTACTGTAAAATATCAAACATCTTGTGATTAGGCTCCTGAATTTATAATTAACAATCTAGTTTGTATTATGCAGGTAATTAGATACCTTGTTGATTACAGCTTTTCAAATCCCAGAAATACTGAAAATTACAGATTAAAAGAAGGCAGAACAAGTCGCTCTTGTGATTCTTTGTTCATAGAGTGTAAAATATACACAGAAAAATATTGTCATGACCATATAATTAAGAGTCCACCTCCAACTTATCTCTAAAATGTTTAAGTGAGGAGGGAGCAAAATGTAGCCATGAATGGCCCAATGCTGTGCCTGTTGTACTTCTCCTATTTGACCACTAGAGGAAGTGTTTCCACCAATGTGAACGGACAGGGAGGACGTTGCCCGACTGATATGCCGAGAAAGGGAACCAAATCAGTCCATTTGCTAATATATGTTAAATATCTGAGGTTTTCAATTGGTAACCACCCAACAGAGCTAATTAGCATGTTAACAGTATTAAAAAACGTTTTAACACTCCGATGCTACCCAGAGTATTACATCATTTCAGTGTACAGTACATCCTACAAAGTGAGTTTAAATTAACAAGAGAGATTAATCAGAACCAGAATACTTTATTGATCATGGAGGAAATTGTATAAATGCAATGTAACCTGGAGAAAATGTACTTCTATCTTTATGTATCACATTCATACACTGAAGCACACATTACATCATAAAAATTTGGATAAACTCAGTGAGACATGGTCAAAATAAAAAATCCATCCATGCCGGGTTCTCACTGTGTCGAAACGTTATCACTGATTTTGTACCATGGGGTGGATCATGCACCACATCCAGTGCGTATTGTTCTTACTCCGACCAACTACTTCACGTACTTATCATGTTCTTACCGTGCAACACTTTTTAATTTTTTTCTGCGAGTTTTCTTGTGTTTACGTCTATGTTCGACCAGTCCACATGTCACTTGTACTACATAAATGAAGCTTTTTACTTCAGTTATTAAGACATAATACTGCTGTTAGTATCTTCTTTTCCTTTCGATTGTTCCCTTTTTCTCAGGGATCGCCACAGCGAATCATCCGCCTCCATCTTCATGGAAGTCATATTAATGATTCGTACGTTTGATTTGGCATAGATTTTTACGTCGGATGCCCTTCCTGACACAACCCTTCAGCAAGGGACAGAAACGCGCTGACGGCTATGCAGCTACTCTTTACGAAAGTCAACAATGGTTCTTTTACATGAACCTCTCACCACAGACAGTGAGAGACATCGCCGGCCTTTGTGGGGGACAGTGACAACCTTGTGGAGAGTGGGACTCGAAACCCCAACCTTAGGATCAGCAATCCAGAGCCCTTTACCACCAGGCCACCACTGCCCAAATGCTGCTGTTAGTATGTCTGTCTGTCTTCCTTTCGGCCTTTTCCCTTTTACTCAGGAGTCGCCACAGCGAATCATCTGATTCGCACGTTTGATTTGGCAGAGGTTTTTACGTCGGATGCCCTTCCTGTCACAACCCTTTTTAGCAAGGGACAGAAACACGCTGACGACTTTGCAGCTACTCTTTACGAAAGTCAGCAATGGTTCTTTTACATGCCTCTCACCATAGACAGTGAGAGACATGGCCTGCCTTTGATAACCCAGTTAGCTGCACTGGAGGGGACAGTGACAACCCTGTGGAGAGTGGGACTCGAACCCCCAACCTTTGGATCAGCGATCCAGCGCCCAATACCACTAGACCACCACTGCCCCATATGTCTAGTATGTTAGTATGTCCTAATTAATTTCTGATTGCATTCCAATTGAACCATGTCCCCACTTTTAAAAAATATGTCCAAAGTTCAACCATGTTCTTCGCACCCATGGAGACCATGTCATGTCTTTACGGTATCCCCTGTTTATCTACTATGCTATGCAAGTTTTTACTGCATCAACTCAATTTTTTTGAGGATATACTGGGGACATCACTGAGAGTGAAGTTTTTTTAACCGCAATTATTCTCCATAGCCTCTTTACATTCTCTCTAATAAAACCACTCCGAACACAGTTTATTTAAAATTTCGTAAGATTGTTCTCCTGTAATAGAAAAGCGCTGCATACATACACAACATACCTCTGCTATTTTTAAATATCACATCTTCTCACTAAACTATCTTGCTTTTAGGTTTTCATAAGCACTCATCTCTTTTTCAGTCTAATCGGTCATAATAGTGTGTTCAAACAACACAGTCCTTCACTAATAACCTCATCTCACGGATGTAATGGAGCCTGAGCATCACCGCTATAATGTACCCATTGGAAGAGCTTTGTTTATTATAGTGTTCACAGAAACTCATAAACTCACTTTAGGGCTTGAATGCAAATTTCAAGTAGGAAAGCCTAGTGAATCCAAAAATAAGTAATAACAGTCATCTATTTCTGATACGGTGGGTCAAACAGGAAACAGAAAGACACACAAGGTGACTGCTGATCATGACCATGTTAATGAGGAGACGTGCTGCATGGCTAGATATTGGCCATATCCTGGGTTGGTGGTGGTTATACACGGCCCTCCATAATTATTGGCGCCCATGGTTAAAAAGCCTTAAAATAAATTACTTTTTTTTTTTTTTTTTAAATTGCAGAAGCTACTGTCACAATGAAAACTGTAGAAAATGTAACCTTCAACTCAAGTGAAGTGAATTTTTTATTTTTTATTTTATTTTTTTTACCCCCTGACTAAGAAATAATCATTTTTCTTAAAATCACCTGTTCCACAATTATCGGCACCACTAACTTTTCCTCGGAAATAAACATAATTGAAGTATTTCTGTCATTTCTACGGTAGTTTACGAAGTTGATCAGAGTATCTACGGTAGGAACATTTAATTCGTAATTCATCACTTCCTATTACTCTGGGGTATAAATATGACGTGGCACAAAGGCCATTTCTCTTATCCACTCTTCTTAACCAAAGAAGAGATTTATGGATGTGGTGAAGGAAGACATGAAGGTCGTTGGAGTCAAAAAAGAAGATGTAGAGGACAGGGTGAGATGGAGGCGGATGATTTGCTGTGGCGACCCCTGAAGGGAGCAGCCGAAACGAAAAGAAGAAGAAGAAGAAGACTCTTCAACATGGGAAAGACAAAGGAACACACTGTTCAAGGAAGGCAGATGTGTGTCGACCTTCACAAGTCAGGCACTGGCTACAAGAAAATAGTCCCTCGCCTGCACCACCCATATCTACTGTCAGAGGAATCATTAAGAAGTTTAAAACAACTGGAACAGTGGTAGCTCACGACCATAAACGCAAACGTCTGGAGTTTGCTAAGCGGTACTGGGACTTCAAGTGTGACCGTGTGCTTTGGTCAGATGAGACCAAGATAGAGCTTTTGGCAACAAATGCTCTAAGTGGATCTGGTGGAACGCACAAGATACAGAAAAGTACCTCATGCCCACTGTGAAGTATGGGAGAGGATCGGTGATGCTGTGGGCCTGTTTCTCTTCCAGAGGCCTTGGGAACCTTGTTCGGGTGCATGCTCTCGTAAACGCTTTGAAATACCAGGACATTTTAAATCAAAATCTGGTGGTGTCTGCCTGAAAGCTGAAGATGAATCATCACTTGGTCTTTCAGCAAGATAGTGATAATAGTGATAATAAACATGTGGCCAAATCTACACAGAAATGGTTCACTGCACACAGAATCAGGCTCCTCCATGGCCTTCTAAGTCCCTAGATCTTGACCCCATTGAAACCCTGTGGAGTGAGTAGAAGAGGAGAGTGCAGAGGAGAGGAGTGAGTAGAAGAGGAGAGTGCAGAGGAGAGGAGTGAGTAGAAGAGGAGAGTGCAGAGGAGAGGACCAGGTCGCCGGATGATTTAGAAAGATTGTACAGAGAGGACTGTCCAAGATTCCTCTTTCTGTATTCTCCCATCTTGTGAGACATTAGTAATTGTGAACCGTTCACCAGGCCATTGCAAGGTCCACACATACAGTACAAATCATTCACATTCACTCTCACACCTAGGGAGTGATTTTGAACTACCAATCATCCTACTGTGCATGTTTTTGGATTGTAGGAGGAAGCCGGAGAAACCCACATAAGCATGAGGAAAACATTCAAATTACACACAACCATGTGGGAACCGAACCTGGCTCCTACTTGCTGTGAGGCGAACATGATAACCGCTGCACCACGGTGCCACCCTATATACCAATATATACCAATCAAGAGTCTGTAAACACTTTTTAATTCAATCCAATTGAGTGGGTGTGTCCAGACTTTTCCTGGTATGGTTAGAACAGGTGTAATAAACAATTGTTCCCTCAATAAGCTTGTTTTCTCCTTCCAATCCACACAACCCATAATTCTGAAAAAGCTTCTGTAATCCAAGTTATGATGAGACTGTAAGAGATGGTCATTCAATTAGGAATTTGGGAAATCAGCAGCGTGGCAATATGCAGCTTGTCTGATGTTATTCCACTGATTTAATTCCAGGTAATATCAACTAAATATTGCATATACTGGGATCCCTCACTTTTCGCGGTTAATTGGGACCAAGATCCCCCCGCGACTGCCGAATTCCGCGAAGTAGGATCAAACCCTCTATATGCTGTATGTCTGTATGTGTGTGTATTTATATTTTATTTACATCTTATGTTATTTTTTTATGTTTAATTGTTATTATAAGCATTTATAGCGTTGAATATGTATTTATTGATATTATATACTTATACGTATACTGGGCAGTGGTGGTCTAGTGGTATAGGGCGCTGGATCGCTGATCCAAAGGTTGGGGGTTCGAGTCCCACTCTCCACAAGATTGTCACTGTCCCCCCCAGTGCGGCTAACTGGGTTATCAAAGGCGGGCCATGTCTGTCACTGTCTATGGTGAGAGGCATGTAAAAGAACCATTGCTGACTTTCGTAAAGAGTAGCTGCAAAGCCGTCAGTGTGTTTCTGTCCCTTGCTAAAAGGGTTGTGACAGGAAGGGCATCCGACGTAAAAACCTCTGCCAAATCAAACGTGCGAATCAAATGATTCGCTGTGGCGACTCCCGAGTAAAAGGGAAAAAGCTGAAAGGAAGACAGACTACTTCGCGGATTTTGATGGTTGCGCGGGGATCTCGGTCCCAAGTAACCGCGGAAACTGAGGAATCCCTGTACATTTATAAATAACACTTTTAAGCATTTGTGTTAATAAAATAAAATAACTGAAATTAGATATGATTTTAGATGTTCTGTATTTCAGGACGTAGTTCTGGTATAGTGACTACTCCTGTTATCATAAATATGAGTCAACGGTTTGGACACAAAAATTTGTCACTGTAGTAACTGTATTACCAAACTTTTAACTGGTACAGTGTGTGTGTGTGTGTGTGTGTGTGTGTGTGTGTGTGTGTGTGTGTGTGTGTGTAGTCAAATCAAACTTCAGACCTCTTTTTTGGAGATAGCAAGTTGTGGGTTGGAATTATGTATATCGTGTACAATGTTTTAATACTTTTATTAATAGATGTTTATAATAAATGTATTAAATTCGAGCCACTCTGCATTTCTACAGTTGACCCTTCATAAGGTATATAAATTATATTTACCCTCTGGTCTGTACTGAGCCACTAGGGTAACGGTCTGACCAGCATTTTTCAAAGCAGCAGCGGCCTGCTCATGAGTGGCACTGCGGAGATCCACTCCATTCACCTGCAGTACACACACACACACACACACACACACACACACACACACACACACACACTTAATAAGACCATCACACAAAAAAACCTTTTAATAGTAGATTAAAAACTCTTCTTACAGATATGATGCGATCTCCCTTCCTCAGCTCTCCACAGAGATCAGCAGGTCCTCCAGCCAAGATGAAGGAGATAAAGATTCCCTCTCCATCCTCTCCACCTACAATGTTGAAGCCAAGCCCTGTGGAGCCGCGATGTAGCACCACCTTCCGAGGGTCCCTGCTTAGGAAAAGTGACAAGATGGGTAGGATTTAGAATACTGAACCAGTGCCACATGTGCTACCAAACAAACAATTAATATGCATGTTTAAAACCAAAGGTGGGGCCGGTGGTGTAGTGGTTAGGGTGCTGCACTCATGATCGGGAGGTTTTGGTTGCGAGTTCGAATCCCACTGAGGCCCTCACTGTGCTAAGACCCCTGGGCAAGGTCTCAACCACAAGTGTGCCTCTGTTCACCCAGCAGTATAAATGGGTACCAGTAAAATATACTGGGAAGGTAACCTGCGATGGACTCGCATATAGCATGTAATAGTAAACAGTAATAACTTATTAAACACATAGGACAGTGGGCAAGACTTTGGACCTGTGATGGGGTTAGGCGTCCCAGCCACCATGATTCTCCACTGTCATGTGTGCATGCCACAAGACAAACGGTAAGAGTAGGATACCTATGTCTATACCGATGTCTACCTATGCATGCAAAGACTGGGTCTGGCTGTTTGTGCGGAAGAAACAACCAAATTGGTTCAGTAGACAAGAAGGCGGACCCAGCAAAGCATCATTGAGCGCAACCAGGGCACAGTGAGACACACAGGACACTGCTGGCCATTCACTGCATCCTGACCTATCTCCAGCTGTCTCGACTATGTCATGCCACTGGACTCAGATAGACCAGGACGAGAGAGTGAGGCTGATGATCTGCACAACCCTCCCTCAATAAAATCCAAGTCATGCACAAGTCATCACTTCACCCATACCGTAGATCATCGATCTGATATGAAATCACCTTCGACCTCGATGGACAAACAATAACAACAACAACAACAGCAACAACATTAAACACATGGCTCTTATTTTAAAATGTATTTTGGTATGTTGTATTTATGGATATTTATGTTCTGTCAATGCATATGTCGCCCTCTGGTGGACATTCACTATATAGGTTATACTGTCATAATTCTATAATTGGATTTAACTTCAAAACAATAAATAAATAAATAATTTCTCTTTTATCCTAAATTGCATATCCTACTGTTAAATAACGAAAACCTTTTTACTGTCAAGAGAAAAACTAAAGGAGCTACAAAGAAGACTTATTCAGTCTGAGCCTCTAGATGGTAGTACAACCCCATGCATTTACTCTCATCCAACACTTCCAGCATCCTCCATAAAAACAATTTAAAAAATATACCCATCAACAGAAGTGCAACCTTGGTGCAAAGAATTGCAATGTACGTCTTTACATAACACATTGATGATACAACTGCTTTCTGAACCCCAAGTTCAGTGATTACTATGTCTTGGGTTTTGTGTCATGGTTAAACTTTCTGAAGTGCATGAGATGCTTTTTAGATACAATTTCTTACTGTTATTTTATTTTAATGTGTGGTGTATTTGATAATGGAACTTTCCCAATAACAAATCCTTCCAGTGAAGTGGATCAAGGATGGGAAAGCAGTGTTTACACCACTCATCTATTCCATTCATCCATCCATCCACCCATCAAAACAAATGCAGCTTAGTCATCTGCAGCAATGCTGTGCAGCAGCTCATATTAAAAAAATAATAAAACTGCATGGATAGTAATCGACTGCAATCGAAAATAATGATCTGTACTCAAAATCATACTCACTATGAATTCTCTCATCAAATGCTTCATAGCGATTATATGTAACTGCTTGGAATACAAACATGCTATCATGTGACCTTCGTACATACACTAACCAACCATTCTACACAAACCAACCATTTCAAGAAAAAGTTACAATTACACAAGATTCATATTGATCCTGGAGCATTTATGACTGAGAAATGCTTTACAGTAAGTTAATCAGAGAATAAAACAAAGATAACATGATCCCTCAATCCTTCAGTACCTGCTAGAGCACCACAAAATACTCAGAGTTTTACCCATGAGCCTTTGCTCATATCCAGTGTTAAGCACCTTCATACATGTTTAAAAACCTCATTCATTCATTCATGTTCTGTAACTGCTTCAACCTAATTAGGGTCGCAGGAAGTCCGCGGCATCCCAGCCGACTCTGGGAAGGGCAAAGTACACCCTGGACGACTCGCCAGGCCATCACAGGGCAGAAACATGGGGGGGGGGGGGGGGGTGTCACGACAACCCATTGAGAGTAGGGATTGAACCCCCAACCATAGGATCAGTGATCCAGCACCTTAACCACCAGACCACCCCTGCCCTGTTTAAAATCTTAAATGCCTTTATGGTGTAAGCACTTATCCTAAACAGACATACATTTTATACAACGGACAGTACACACACTTTTTTCTTTTATCTTCTAAGAAACAAATAGTTTATGATGCCCAGGCATAACAGAGCGGAAAATATCAAGTGGAAAACATAGAACCAAGGTAAAACACACTTTGTCGAAAATTAAAAATACCTGACCTTGACCATATAGTATCTAATTCATTCATTCATTTTCAGCATCACTTAATCCTAATTAGGGTCACAGGGAGGCTAGTGCCCATCTAAGCCGACTCCAGGCGAGGGCAGAGTACACCCTGGACAGCTCGCCAGACCATTGCCGGGCAGAAACATGTTGACGGCTATGCAGCTACTCTTGTGAAAAGTCAGCAATGGTTCTTTTACAGCCTCACACCATAGACAGCGAGAGACATGGATGGCCTTTGATAACCCAGTTAGCTGCACTGGCTGGGGGGGGCAGTGCAAGCCTGTTGAGAGTGGGGCTTGAACCCCCAACCTTGGGATCAGTGATCCAGCAAATTACCTCCAGGCCACCACTGCCCTCATACAGAATCCAATATTTTAAAATTAGATCGACATGCACTGGGGTGGCATAGTGGTGTAGTGGTTAGCATGTCCGCCTCATAGCAAGAAGGTCCAGGGTTTGAGTCCTGGTGTTTGCATATTCTCCTGGTGCTTGTGTGGGTTCCCTCTGGGTACTCTGGTTTCCTCCCACAATCCAAAGACATTTGTGTTAGACTGGTTGTTCCAAATTGTGTGTGTGTGGGTGTGTGTGTTGGCCCTGCAACACTGGGAAGCTGTTCAGGGTGTACCCCACCTTCGGCCAGTGTCAGCTGAGATAGGTGTCAGCTTTCCTGTGACCCTAGTGGGGTTAAGTGGTTCAGCAAATGAGTGAGTGAAATAAATTAATTTATATGGCTTCACAGTCTCGACGGATATCTCACTCGAGGTTCTTTGCGGGGAAAAAGTAGTTTATTTGAATATGCCATATACAAAGGGAAAACATAATCAGCTAAAGCCTCAGGCTACACCATTTTGGTCAACATAGATATCCACATTAAAAATCTTATTTTATTGCATGCTTTATAAATAATATACAAACGCTCCCCGACTTACGTTCATCCGTTTGACATTTTTACATTAAAAAAAAAAAAACAAGTCAAATTTTGAATTTATACGTACCTAGGTAGTACGCTGACATAATGACGCAATGACGCTGCGTCCATTATTTACAAAGGACAGACTGAACGTGCCCCCCTTTCTTCCCAGTTCAGTTATATTTATATATGTATATATATCAGTTATATAGCACGTGTTACCCTTGTGTTAAGACGTCGTCTCTGTGATGTTTGTGTTTACACTGTTTTTTTGCGGACTTTTATAACCTAAAGCAAATATGGCTGGTCATAAGCGTAAGCCTCTAGCATGGGTGCAAGTCTCATACACACAGATGAATTAACTATCTGCTCGGATTGGCGCAATCTACCATGCATACTCAGTTAAGCAAAGAGAGTTGTAAAATGAATGAGAATCTGAATCCAGAAAAGAAAGAGAACTCTCTGCTCTGCTGGTGATTCACATCAGTGCAGGCTGAGTACTAAAACAACTTCAACGGTGCCCTTGCTCACTTGAAAGACCGGAAGTCCGTATAACCCGCCTTCAAGCACAGCAAGTAAATTACTTTTGGTATTGAGCGCCTCACGTATTGTTAGCCTTGATTGGCTGTTTTAAGCTTAATGTAAAGTGAGTTGGCTCAGCTTCATGTAATGTGACTCAGCTCAGCTTCATGTATCATCCGTTGACCATTGGAACCATTTACAAGCAGAAAGATCGCATCATAGAGAATGTTAAAGGTTATATTTGACACTGTATGTGATATTTCATGAGTGAATTTGATTAAAATTTATCAATTTAAAATTATTTTGCTTGAATTCAATTTATTGGAAATTAATGTTGATATTATTTGATATATTTGACATTATTTTACAATGTTATGTTTATAATAAATGATTTAGGGGTGTTTTAAGAGATACGGTAATGGTATTTATGGATGTATAGTACAGTATGAGTGTCAAACGTCATATGTCATATGTCACTGTAATAACGTTCACTTTCAACTTACGTTCGGCTGTCCAGAACCAATTAAAAACGTAAGTCAGGGAGCGTCTGTACCTTCCAGTCAGTGCAAACAATAACCATTATAGCAATTACAGGGATCCCTCGCTACTTCGCGCTTCAATTCATGCAGCTTCAGTGCATCGCCGATTTTTAAAAAAATATTCATCGAATTAAAAAATAAGGAAAGTAAGGAAGAATAGGGGGCAAAGTTAAGGAAAATGCCACAAAAACAAGGCCAATTATGCAAAAAAAAAAACCCAACCCAAAACCTCCCATCGAAACCACTTACATTGTTGTGAAGTGCGCATCTGCGGGCGTGTGCGGGTCTGTATGTGTGTATTTATATTTTACTTACATCTTTAGCATTATTTTTGAACGTTTAATTGTTATTATAAGCATTTATAGCATTGAATATGTATTTATTGATATTATATACACATATACATCTACGTATATGTCAGTCAAGGGGTTGGGGGGGGGGGGTCCTACTTCGCGGATTTCGGTGGTCACGTGGGGATCTTGGTCCCAATTAACCGCAGATAGTGAGGAATCCCTGTTATATAATGATATAATCACTGGCTAAACCACAGTTAAGTACATGTATGCACTACAGCAATGTGCAGCAGACAGCAGCGACGTCCACAAGACAGTGATAAAGTGTAGGCTAAGAGCACTGATGACCTCGGACAGCTTTATTTTGACAGAGAAAGAAAGGAACCAGCAGCTTAACAGCCCATAGTCACTAAATACTGTTACCGACTTGAATAGCTGACTAAATAGTCATGTTAACAGCAGCAGCTGATAAAATTAAAATAGGATAAAAATGGGAGTGCAGGAGGCAGACAGCATGGAAAGAAAACATGCCTTGCTATGCAGCATCTACAAGCCATATCAAGTCAAGTTTGAATTACCGGGGTCATTTCAATAAATTCACAGTGTAGGAGCATAAGTTGAAGCCGAGAGGCACGACGAGAGCAACATGTATAACAGGAAGAAAGAAGAAGGGCACCTTGTGATGTCTTCATCTCCCAACAAGCCTCTGGATAGCGGAGAAAAGCGTGAAGGTGTAACTGGGGTTGTAGGCTGGCTCAGATAACTTGGGGAGCTGATATGATTCTCCATGTGCTGGGAGTAGGCTGAAAAAAATGTTAAAAATATTTTTATTATAAAAACGATACATTAGTGCATTTAATATTGTTATCATTGTTATTGCTCTTATTAGTATTACAGGGATCTCTCACTTTCCGCGGTTCATTGGGACCGAGATCCCCACTGAATTCCGCGAAGTAGGATCAACAACCCCCCCCCCCCCCCCCCCACCGACTGCCATATACTTACATTTATATGTGTATATAATATCCATAAATACATGTTCAATGCTATAAATGCTTATAATAACAATTAAACATTAAAAAATAATGCATACAGACGCGCGCACACGCACTCAGATGCAGACCTCACAACAATGTAAGTAGGTTTGATGCTAGGTTTTGGGTTGTTTTTTGTTTTGTGTTTGTTTAGTTGGTTTTTTTGGGGTTTTTTTTGCATAATTTGCCTTGTTTTTGCGGCATTTTCCTTAACTTTTTCTCTATTCTACCTTAAATTCCTTATTTTTTAATTTGATGAATATTTAAAAAAAAAGGAAACACGATGCACTGAAGCCGCATGAATTGAAGCGCGAAGTAGTGAGGGATTCCTGTATTATTATTATTAATATTACTATTATTATCAACATCATCATTATTTGCTTCATCATTCTTTCACTCATTTTCTAATTTTAATTGTAATAAGGGTTGCGGAAAGGCTGATGTCCATCTTGGCCGACTGTGAGCAAGGGGGATATATCCAGAACAGCGTTTCATGCCATTACAGGGCTAACACACATACAGCCATTCACACTCATACCTAGGGGAAATTTGGAACAGCAAATCAGCTTACTGTACATATTTTTGGACAGTTTGTGGAAACCACAGTACCTGGACAAACCCTATGCAAGCACAAAGAAAACATCCAAACCACAAAGAAATACCCTGAGCTCGGGAATCAAACCCAGGCCTCCTTACTGTGAACTATTGCTACTTCAACTCTGTGTCACCACATCATTTACTTCCAAATGTTTAATAGTATTATGGTTGCGGGAGACTGGTACCTATCTCAGCCAGCAGTGGGTGAAAGTGGGATACATCCTGAGCAGCTCACCAGACCATCCCAGGGCTAACACACACACACACACACACACACACACACACACACACACGCACGCACACAAACTCCCATCCACATCTAGGAACAATTTTCACCTTTGGACTGTTGGAGGAAACCAGACTACCTGGAGGAAACTCATATAAGCCCGGGGAGAACGTGCAACCTCCACAG
>CM045741.1:18032515-18160015 GCA_024760905.1 Plotosus lineatus
TTACATTATTGTACGCATTAGGATTCATTCGTTACAGAAATACAATTTCTTTATAACAGGGGTGTCAAACTCATGCCCCAAAGGGCCATGTGGCTGCAGGTTTTTGTTTCAACTAAGCAGCAGCACACCTGACTTTGCTCATTTAAACAAATGATTTCAGTTTTCAGGCAGTTGATTGGTCAGTCTGTTTGCTCTGTACAGAGACTGACCAATCAACTTCCTGAAGACTCAGATCAGTTGTTTAAATCAGGGGGTCCCCAACCTTTTTATCACCGCGGACCGGTCACCGCTTGACAATGTTACCGCGGACCGTGTGTGTGTGTGTGTGTGTGTGTGTGTGTGTGTGTGTGTGTGTGTGTGTGTGTGTGCGCGTGCGTGTGTGTGTGTGTGCGCGCGCGTGCGTCTAGATTGTTGATATTGTAAATATCAACAATCTAGACACACACGCACGCGCACACACACACACACACACGCACACACACACACACACACACACACACACACACACACACACACACACATGGTCCGCAGTCTGTGTGTGTGTGTGTGTGTGTGTGTGTGTGTGTGTGTGTGTGCGTGCGCGTGCATGTGTGTCTAGATTGTTGATATTGTAAATATAATTTGTTTATATAAATATTATTACAGACGCTCCCCGACTTACGTTCATCCGTTTTACGTTTTTTCAATCTTTCATTTTTTGTTTCAAAAAAAAAAGTCAAATTTTGAGTTTAGACGTGCCTACGTAGTACGCTGACGTCATGACGTTGCATTCACTGTTTACAAACTACAGACTGAGTGTGTGTGTGTGTGTGTGTGTGTGTGTGTGTGTGTGTGTATATATATATATATATATATATCACAGTTATATAGCGTGTTACCCTTGTGTTAAGACGTCATCTCTGTGTTTACACTGTTTTGCGGACTTTTGTAGCCCTAAGCAAATCTGGTTGGTCAGAAGTGTAAGCCTACTAGCATTGGTGCAAGTCTCATACACAGATATGAATTAACTATCTGCTCAGATCGGCACAATCTTTATATTTATTATCTTTTAGCAGAATCCTAAGAGTGTATACTTATTTTTATATTAATATTCATTAGTATTTGTACTTGTTCTTTGTGTGCATCTCTTGAATAAAGTTTACTTACTTACACAAAAGAAAGAACTCTCCGCTTTGCTGGGAGACTGCATCAGTGCAGGCCGTGTTCTAAACGAGTTCAACGGCACCCTTGTGCACTTGAAAGACCGGAAGTCCATATAACCCACAGCAAGTACACTACTTTCGGTATTCAGCGCTTCACATATTGTAAGTGTTGATTGGCTGTTTTAAGCTTCATGTAAAGTAACTCGGTATAAATAAGGGCCTTATTTGAAATTAATGTTGATATTATTTGATATATTTGATATTATTTTACAATGTTATGTTTATAATAATTGATTAAGAGGTGTTTTATGAGATACTGTAATGGTAGTTATGGATGTATGTACAGTATGAGCATCATACATCACACATCATACGTCACTGTAACAACTTATGTTCACTTTCAACTTACGTTGGGCCGTCCGGAACCAATTAAAAACGTAAGTCGGAGAGCATCTGTATTATTATTATTATTATTATTATTATTATTATTATTATTATTATTATCATTAAGCATTCCATGAATGTTATTTTTCAACAGCTGAAATAAAGTTGGTTGGGAAGTAGAGCTTGAACTTTTCTAAAAATAAATAAAAAAACAAACAAACAAAAAAAACACAGGCAATGGTGCACCAGCTGGGAGAATGTAGGCTCAGGCTTAGTCTCACCCAAAATCCCCACTATTGTTTGAAGCATGTCCAACTCGCCTCTGTCCATGTGCCGTCCCCTTGTGGGTTACATTTTAGCGCTCAAATGACCGACATGTAACCGAGAGAATCCGGTCATTTTTTTAAATAAAAGATTTTTTAAAAATAAAGATCATTCAGACTCAGATAATAAATAAGACGGAAATAATTAAATTATTTCTTTTGCAGACCGGTACCAATTGAGCCGCGGACCGGTACCGGTCCATGGACCGGTGGTTGGGGACCACTGGTTTAAATGAGCAAAGTCACGTGTGCTGCTGCTTGGTTGAAACAAAAGCCTGCAGCCATATGGCCCTTTGTGGAACGAGTTTGACACCTGTGCTTTATAATATTCCCATGTGATAATTTTGAGTTTGGCACAGTGGTGTTGTTGTTAGAACACCCAACTCACAGCAAGGAGGTCCTAAGTTTAAGTCCTGGGCTCAGGCATTTCGATGTAGAGCTTGTATGTTCTCCACTTGCTGGCGTGGATTTTTTCTTTGTACTCTGTTTTCTCCCACAATCAAAAGACATGCACGACAGGCTAATGAGTTAATAAATTGCCCTAGGTATGCATGTACGGGTAAATTGTTGAGTGTGTTGGCCTTGCGAGGATTTGGCGAGCTGTTCAGGGTGTACCCCGCCTTCATCCACTGTCAGCTTCAAAGGGCTCCTCACAACTAAAAGTCTTAAACGGTTGAGTAAAAAATTATAAGTAATACTTTGTTGCATTACCTTCGGTAGAAAGATAAGAAATCAATAAAATGTATGATCCTATGGAACGTAATCAACTATGAATACTTTGCATCACACCACAGTATCTTTGATTCGGCTTTCATAACAGCACATCTTGTCATGTTTTATTCCAGACACTGTAGAAGCCACCTAATACAATACAAACACAACACAGTGTTTTTTTTTTTTACACTAGATCACTCGGTCACCGGCATCTGCCAGTGAGTTTAACTTTGCAGAGACTTATACGTGTAGAAATATCTGCTAAAACTGACTGACAGTTTTAATAAATTATTACATTAGTTAGACATTGCATGGGATCTAGGATGTAGAGCATCACTTCAACTGTATGCTGCTTTGATAAAAAATTAGAAATGACAAATGTGTAGAACTCACACTTCCACTTCGGGATCTTGCAGGTGGTATAATTGCCTTGTTAACAGAAGTGACTTATTTTGTGTAAAACCTCAAGGCTGTATGTTAGGTATGCAGATAATGGGGTAGCAAAGATGTAACGGCATGTGTGAACACACTCACAGTTAGTGACGTCAGGAGGAGCATAACTGTCGTTCATGAACACACTGGTGGGTTTTGCCACTTTCAAGAAAACCACATCACTTGTGTTTTTCAAGGCTGCCACAGCATCCTCATGAGTCACCTCTTCAAGGCAAACAACATTTACCTGCATCAAAAACACACACACACACACACACACACACACACACACACACAGGTACACGTATTAATATAGCTAAGCCATTTATTATCCTTATATGGGTTAAAGCAACCCTAAAATTAGAAATTTGATTTTATGATTATATGAAGAAAAACTGGGTATTTTATAAAAGATTTACAGCAATAAGTTTATCCCCAATTTGAAGTCGTCCATCTTTGTGAGCAGCTCCTCCATCAATGATCTTGGTGACATAGATACTGTTGTCTCCGGGAATGTGCTGATTACCCACTCCACCAGCTATACTGAAGCCCAAGCCTGAGAATCAGAAAGTCCAGGCATGTGAAAGAGGAATTACAGTTGATTACTACATATCAGAAAAAAAAAAACATTCATTCATTTTCTGAACAGATTAATGTTAATTAGGCTCAGAAGAATATTGGCGCCCATCTCAGCTGAGTCTAGGCGAGGGGGGTTCACCCTGGACAACTTGCCTAACCACAGAAATGCCCGAACCTGAGTCAAACCCAGACTTTTCTTAAGTGAGGTAGACATCCTAAACAGTGTGCCTATACTAGACTATATATTACTGATGATGCTGGGGGGAGAGATGCCGGGGTTGAGCGCGTATGACCCTGGGGTACATGCTTTTCTGAAATAGTGTACGTAAATTAAGTGTAATTGCACCTCCACTCCACTAGTTGGCAGTGGTGCTCTCATGCTCACATTACGGTGTAGTGGTTTTTCGCACGAGCAAATGATATGAAGTGCCGCAAACAACCCCTGAAGAAACAAAGGAGGAGGGAGACGGAGATATTAAGACATGAATAAGTTGAATGAGTTTAAATAAGTCAAATGAGTTGAAATAAGGATTATGTTTTTTAATTTCAGGCACATTGGTGCACTTTAAATCTTTTCTATTACATATTAAAAAAACAATGTTAATGAAATTTTTTTCTTTATTGTAAGTTGAACTATCTTTCTTTATTTTTTGTTTTTAATGTGAATAAAGATGCAATGTTATTCAGAGGTGTACTAATAACAATTTTATAGACAAATAATATTATTTATAGTCGCTCGCGGGGCGGTGGGGGGCATGAAATGTTTTTTTTTTCCTAGAGGGGGCACCACAGAAAATAATTGAGAAGCACTGCTCTATGTACAGTACTATATATCAGTCTTTATTTTTAAAAGAAATTTTAGGTAGAAGTTGCTCTTCAGTAGCTTCTACATAAATGAGAATATGCACAATGAAAATGAAATGCTTAGGCAAGTGGCTCATAATTTACTCCCTAACACACGTCGGTAAAATACAGACCAGATTTGATTTGACAATATATAATATAAAGTAAAAAATGTTGTGTACTCTAATGTATTGTTCATCATCTTTAGCTCTGATTACAGCTCATTGTCTCATTTATAGCTTTTGGCAGAGTGCTACAATTATTATTATTTTTTAATACAACTGAGCAATTGAAGGTTAAGGGCCTTGCCCAAAGGCCCAGCAGTGCGGATTGAACCGCTGACCTCCAGGTCAGTAACCCATCACCTTAACCACTAAGCCATCACCTTAACCACTAAGCCATCACAGCCTATGATCTCCATGTCATTGTTGCTTTGGTTGGTCAGGAAATAGGCTCATTAAGTGGCAGTTGAAGATCTTACTATACTGAATGACCAGGTTATCATATCAATCAAGTTTATCTTCCTTGATGGCATGGACATAAAAATTGGGCAAATAGTGATTCGGGTATTATGAGGAATCTTCTTCACATACAGTATGAAGTGGTCCTGAATTTATCCCAACTTAACCTAACTTTTGGATGTGCTGGAAAAGATTTTATGGAGAGGTTTTTCCCATCATCAATTCAAGACATCGATGAAAACTGAACCCAACTCTCAATGGAATAAATGTTGTGATGTTGGTTCTGATTTTTGAAACAATGTCATGTTGATTACACACTCAATCAAGGCAAAACATGGTTCAACAAAACCTTAGTGTGTATGCCTTTTTTTTAGCCAGGCAGTGTAAATTAACGATGGCTTTACCTTTGGGACCTTTGACAAGTTTTATGTCCACAATTTTCTCTGCACTGGGTTTTTTCCTTCGAACATATAGCCTGACAATGCAACCCGCCTCCTTGAGTGCCTCCACGGCTCTGCTGTGAGTGACATCTCGCACGTTGGCATCATTTACTCGCAGGATACAGTCATTTACCCTACACAGGATAACAACAATGGAAAAAGCAAAAATAAACTTTCTCCTCTTAGGACAGGTAAAGCTGTACACAACTAATCCTGCCTGCTCCAAAGATAAAAGATTCTCCCTCAGAGCACTGGACCGATCCTACTTATGCCTAAAGAACGTGTGAAGGATCCATCCTATCCCTGTAGACATTTTGACCAGTCCGCTCACTCTAACATGTATAGATTCATAATCTGAACCACTTTATCCTATAATGGTAATGTAAAGGCTGGTGCCTATCTCATCAGACTCTGGGTGAAAGCGGGGTGCACCCTTAAAGCTTGTCAGTCCATTGCAGGGCCAACACACATGGGGCAATTTATAATAGCCAGTTACACTAATTTGCATGTCCTTGAACCGTTAAAGGGAACCACAGTACCTAAAAAAATGCAAGTAGAATGAAATCATGCAAACTCCACACATAAAATATCCCAGACTTGATTCCGAGACCTTCTTGCTGTGACATGTATTTTTTCACCACTAACCACCATGTCACCCCAGTCCTAGAGAACATTTAAATAATTCCACTGACCTTAACAGAAAGTCTGACAGTTTCTATAAAAATTTTGACCAATCTTGCACATCATGAATATCACCGTGAAGAAATATTTCAGAACAACAACAACAAAAAAAGACCACAGCGGTCTAAAGTTCCTGCCGCCCAGAAATGTGTATTTTACAGTTGATATATATCTTCCTTAAATCAAAATCAAAAATTAAGTCCAGCTGGCTCATGAATTATCTGTAGATTTTGGCATACACCAAAAAGTGAGGTACCTGTAAGACAAATCTGCATAGCAAATTTTACCAAAATCCGAACAAGCCTTCTCAAGTTATTGGCTGAAAACCAAACTGGTGTGTTAAAAAAAATTAAGTCCAGCTGGTTCATTAATAAAGTGTGGATTTTGGTGTACACCAATCCCAAGCGAGGTATCTATAAGACAAACACACCTACCAAATTTTATTAAAATCCAAGCAAGCATTCCTAAGTTATTGTCCGGAAACCAAAGTGTGACAGACGGACGGACAGAAGGACAGATGCCACCCATTTCAATAGCTTCCTTCACTATGTGGCAGGAGCTAATAAACTGAATGGTGGAAAGTATAAAGAAGGACTTGCGCCTGTTGCCTGACCTGAGCCTGCCGTCCTGAGAAGCAGCTCCACCTGGGATAATTTTGGTGATAAAAATGCTTGGGTCTTCGCCAATGTGAGGGTTATCGGTGCCGCCTGCAATACTGAAACCCAGACCAGAATTTCCCTGGAGTGAAAAAGAAAGAATAAAAGTGAGCATAAACAACATGAGCTCAGTGGTTGAAGGTTTTACTGGATGTATCATGTGACATGATAAAACATCATGCTGTTGTACCACTAATACTGACCTATTACAATTACACTGCGTCCTAAATTGAATTAGGACCTGATTTGAGATTAAAATTATGTATGTACACAGGCAGCAGTACAGAGGAGCTAAGATATAATATATAATATACATGAATTAACTTTACTGCATGTGAACACAAATATTATATAACATGAGAACATTTTCATTTGACAGCATTGTGAATTCTTAAATCTGACTTCAAATGGTGCTACATTATCAAATTGAATGTGCTCAAGCTACACCTTGATGGATAACGTTGTCATTATATATCCATATATGTTTCTGTAATCTAAAACTAATTCATTCATTCATTGATTTTCTGAACCACTTAATCTTAATTAGGGTCGCGAGGAGGCTGGCGCCCATCTCAGCCGACTCCGGGCAAGGGCAGTGTGCACCCTGGACAGCTCGCCAGGCCATTGCAGGGCCTCTAAGACTAATCATAACTGTATTTAAAAAAACATATTAGAAGAAACAAATTGTTATTGAACAAAAACAAAGGTATAATTGTTCATATGGAAGGAGTCACAGGCAACGCTGAACATTTTTGTCTTTAAGAGAGTAAAAAAAAAAAAACAGACAGTGATGAAGAAGCAACTTAAGACTTGAACACACCGAGCTGAGCAGGTCTAGAACAAGTGGTGATGAAAAGCATCATGATGTTTCACCTCACACTGCCCGTGTTTGGGCAAACAAATTGGGCTTGAACACACTTCCAAAACTACAGAAAACTATCAACTAGCATGTACATTCTGCACCTATGTGACAGAGAATAACTCTCTATATAAGTCATTCAATGGGGCAGTGGAAGACCAAAGACAGCAGAGATGAAAATATTTTAAAAAGTAGTGATTGCTTATCATTTCCACATGACTTTCATTCGCTCATCTCACACACTTTCATACAGCTGGTTAACTCTATTGTGAAACCTGTGTAGTGTCCATCTCTCTTCTCCTTCTCTTGTTCACTAACCTGAGCAGCCAATCAGAGTGATTTCTTTTAGGGACGGAGGTGGAAAATGAGATTTCAGTTGTTTGGCAAGTACCAACTCGCTAGACACAACAAAGATCTACAGCCACAGATGTTCACTGATATCCTGACCTCAGCAGATAGCCAACATTGGAGAGTCCTGACATTTATTTATTTATTTTTAAATTATATACTATATTAATCCAAGAGGGGAAATTTGGCAGTAACCCATCCAAGATGAGCAAACACACACATGGAACCAACCATGAGATATAATTAGCCAAACTTTCAGGGAGGGAGAGATGGCATTGTATTGTATTGCAGTAGATTTATTTAGCACTTTATCCATACTGAATATTATGCTCAAAGCGCTCTTTGGTGTTTTTTTGTGCTCCAGGCACCTGTTGCCACTGTGCGGCGCAAGTTATTGCGTTGTTCTATCCTTTGATGCTGAGCGCCAAGCAGGAAGCAACAACTACCAAATTTTAATGTCTTATGGTATGATGTGGCCGGATTCGAACTCCGACCTTCTAGAGGATAAAGCGGACGCTTTACCAACTGAGCTAAAGCCCCGGTATACTATCTATTTCCTGACACATAAGTTGCAACTAGCCAGTTACTGGAATCTGTGATTTTAATGCATTTGAAGGAGTGGATAGTGCTTCCCTCTAAGCATGTTGCACTTCTCCTATAACATGAATGTCCAGCAGTTTATAAAAAAAGCAGTTGCCTGGCATCACATGCCTTTGAGAAAGCACAAGCTTGACATTCCTGGTTGGTAGCTGTGCATTGGGTGAAAATTGGGAGGGGCCTCTTCTAAAACATTATAAATATGATGTACCATAGATATGATGTAAATGCCCTGATGTAATGTTTTGAGGAACAACCGTTAAATTTCTCATATTATGACTTTAGCATATTGTCTCAGGTCAATATTCAGATCAACATTTATACATTGATAAATTGTTTATCGGATGCACAGTGATTAATTTAATAAATACTGAATGCTAAGCTGTAGTAGAAAATGAGGAAAGGTAAAGTATACAGAACTTACTCGTTCAAGTGTAATTTCTTCATATTCATAATCGGCCTCTGCACCATTTACCTGCAAGACAAATAAAAATGAATAATTTGAGCAACACTTCAGAAAAGCTTTCAAGAGGACACAAAATAAAGTCGGTACTGTCATTCATTCATTTATTCATTTATTCATTTATTTACTGGACTGCTTGATCCTACTAGGATCACAATGAAGCAGGAGCCTATGTCAGCTGACCCTGGGGGAAGGCAGGGTACACCCTGAAAAGCTCTCATCAGTCCATTGCAAAGCCAACACTCACATTCACACTGAGGAGTTAATTTGGATCAGGTTTAGTACCATTCAAAAGTAATAATCCAAAACGATGGCTTACAGTACTTCAGCTTTATTTGCAATGATTAGCAATCAGTTATGTGATGGCTTGTAAACTAATCCGATCTTACCATCTGCATAAGTACAGGTATACCTTGACGGAAGTCGTTTCGAGTTAAGTTGTTCTCGATTATACGTCGATTTTCAAAAATTATATGGAAAAATTTTAAAAATAGGTAACTGAATGCAGTTAACTGGGTTATCAAAGGGCGGCCATGTCTCTCAGCATATATGGTGAGAGGTTCATGTAAAAGAACCACTGCTGACTTTTGTGAAGCATAGCTGCAAAGCCATTAGCGTGTGTAGACCCCTTGTTAAGGGTTGTGCCATGAAGGGCATCCAACTTAAAAACCTACGTCAAATCAAACATGCGAATCATTAATATGACTTTATGACTTCCATGAAGATGGGGGCAGATAATTCACTGTAGCGACCTCTGAAGGGAACAGCCGAAAGGAAAAGAAGAACTGGTGTGTGTGTGTGTGTGTGTGTGTGTGTGTGTGTGTGTGTGTGTGTGTGTATACATATATATATATATATATATATATATATATATATATATATATAGTGGTACCTCACTTTACGAAAGTCTCACCAAACGAAAAATGTAGATTATGAAACACATTTTCCTAAATTTTTTGTCTCTGGATACGAAACAAGTTCACGTTACGAACGCGCCATCTTAAAAATTGAAATGCGCCATTCAAACAATGCTTTCCCACTGGTTGTCTCCCAACACCCTGCCCCGCTGGCCTCCCATTGGCTAGGAGGGAGCTGAATCTCCATAATACAGTGCTGTACCCATAATGCTTTCCGTGTGCCTTCGACCCATTGTTCGACACATGCGTGAAAAAAGTTGTACTGTTGGTTCGTGACTTTTTTTGAGCGTGCTTATTGCAGCGTTATTTTTCGTTATTAATCATGATCCCCAGAAAGTGATTCCCAGTGAGACTGAAAAAAAGGGACGGGCTCCACTATCAATAAAAGTAAAACAGGAGATGATAAAAAAATATGAAAGTGGGATTCGGTTGAGTGAAATCGCAAAGGAGTGGCCGAAACCCCTCTACAATCGAGACGTTATTGAAACAGAAGGAGGCATTAAAAGCAGAGATACAGTGACGGAGGCAATTATTTTGGAAAAAGCAACCGCCATATTTAAGGACCTCGTGAAGGTGGGTGGGGGTGAGGGTTCTTCAGACCAGCAACCCCCAGACTTTAAAGTGTTGCACGGGTGGTTCGAGAGATTTTAAAAAAGGTAAATAATTTTCTTTTACTTTTAACACATACTTCATACATATTTCATACAAAATTGGTGTACTTTTATAATTTTTAAAGGGTTTAGGGGTAGTATTGGGAGCCTTGGAACAAATCACACGTTTTACATGTAAAATGCGGTTCAATTTACGAAAAATCCAGATTACGAAAAAGGCACTGGAACGGATTAATTTCGTAAAGTGAGGTACCACTGTATATATGTATGTATATATATATATATATATATATATATATATATATATATATATATGTCAAAATATATCTATACAGTATATCTATGTATATATGTATATATCTACACACACACACACACACACACACACACACACACACACACACACACACACACACACACACACACACACACACGTTTATTTGGCGTAGCCTAGCCTAGGCTAGCCGAAAGACGGGCTAATTCAATTTAAGTCGTTTTTCAACTTAAGTTGTCTCTCCTGGAAGCAATTAACGATGTAAGCTGAGGTATACCTGTACTGAGTGTGTGATATCAATGATGGAAGGGAACAAGACAAGACTGGATTCTGTATGTTTGACCTGGTTCCTGAAGCTGAATATTCTTTAACATGACACACCAGAGCTTCTACCATGGACCAACCACAGCATCAACATGAATAACAACCACAAGCCACACACACACACACACATACTGCTCCATATCCCAGAGCCTGTGTGTATGTAAAAGCTAAAATGTGATCACAGATAGTGCTTTCTCTCTCAGAATGTCTTAACTCTACTCTCTAGCCATAGCTACAACAGGTAATTTTCTGTTCTGCTTTGCTGATAAGGAATATCGAAAGCTGATACAAAGAAAAATGTAGACTGTGAGTGTCCCTGAGGATTGACTTTCCTGGGAAACACTGATGTAAAATATAAAGGAGATCCTCATACTCGCACAGAGAGAAAGTCAAGCATAGTACTGTACACACTAAACAATGTAAGGATTGATGCATAACAGATACGAGCAAAGCATTGTACATAAGAGAGCAGACTGCATCTGAAAAAAAAATAATAATGCAGAGCAGATTGAGTCGTATATGATGATGCTAAAAATAAAAGAATGCAAGATAAATGAGGTTAAAGCCCTAAAAAGTGTGGTTATGCAACATGCTATTTTTGTGAGCTCACAGACTGTGTTTTAAGCTCCCAAATGGCCCTTTTTAAGGCCTTAAATGCTAAATGCTTTTCTAAATTTCCTCAACATACAACACAGCCTGCACCATCAGTGATGTTGTTAAGTAGAGGAGACACGTGCACACACACACACACACACACACACACACACACACACACACACACACACACAGAGCATATAACCTCCCTATTGACCCTGCTCAATACCAACTTTAGTTTGCCAGCATACAGTCAATATTTAAACACAAGACACAAAATCTCATTTGTATAAGGATCTATTTAGTCTGTCTATAAACTAGCATAAAGCTCAAGCTTGACATTAAATCGTGATGGGTTGCTGGATATTATTGACATATGAAATATTTACACAAATATCTATCGTTGAAATTTGCTTGGGAATGACCTCACAATATCAGGAACATTTTTATAAGAATATAGCAACATAACCAGTCAAGTTTTTATCTATCCATCCATCAATCCATTATCTATTCATCAGGGGTCAAGTTAATCCCAGCTGACTTCTCTTGAGAGGAGACCCTGACTAACTTGTTAGTCAACTGTAGGCGTCACATAGACTCAAGCATCCATACAGTTACACAAGTTTGTACCTACAGGTAATTTAAAGTAGGTAAGGTAAAGTTCATTGGACTTTTTACAGCCGAGCCTAGTGGCTCATCGAACCGGTGCTTATCTCCGATTTCAGTAACGTGAAGCGACTAGGAGCACAACTCCTCCTGGATGGGACGCTGGTCCATCGCAGGTTACCTTCCCAGTATATTTTTTACTGGTACCCATTTATACTGCTGGGTGAACAGAGGCACACTTATGGTTGAGACCTTGCCCAGTGAGGGTCTCAGTGGGATTCGAACTCACAACCTCCCGATCATGAGCACAGCACCCTAACCACTACACCACTGATCCCAATTTAAAGTAGCCAGTTGACCTAATGTGCATCTCTGACCCTGAGGAAACCCATGCAAAAATCAGGACAACACCCCAACTCATATTTCGAACTCTAAACCTTGCTGCTGGGAACCAACCATGCTAACCACTAATCCACTGTGTTCCCAAGTCCAAATAAATAATATTCCAAACTACTAATAACTACTAATACTAATCAGAATAAATAAGGCAAATATATAAGAGATGCAAAGGCAAAATAATAATTTTAAATAATAAATTATTTTAAAATAAATAAATAAATATAATAAATTGCCTGGCGAGCTGTCCAGGGTGTACCCCGCCCTCACCAAGAGTCGGCTGAGATGGACAAAAGCCTCCCCACAACCCGAATTAGAATTAAGCAGTTCAGAAAACTAATGAATGAAATAATAACTGTATGCAAAATAAACAATAATCATAATAGTACTAATTATATATATATATATATATATATATATATATATATATATATATATATATATATATATATATATATATATATACAGATACACGTATATATAACATATATATAATGTGTGTGTGTGTGTATGTGTGTGTATATATATATATCCCCCCCCATAAATAAAATTGGGCCCCGTGCATGACAATTAACCTGGATGTTGCAAGTTTGAATTTGGTTTAATGTAACGGTCATCAGTGGCTGGGAGTCTGTGAGAGTTAATCCGCTGAGCTCTCACGTGAGAGAGGGATCGCATATGCTCACTTCCTTGTCACTCCTAGCAATCGCCAGCGAATCATGGGCATCTGTGAGCTGATTTGTACGATGGGGCGGACAGTGCTTTGCCTCCAAGTGTGTGAGACCACACATGCAGTTTGAAAAGGGGCTGGTGGCTAGCATTGCATGTCATGGAGGTAGCGTGTGCGTGCTTTGGTCCCTCTCTGGACTGTGGTGGTCATGTGACTTGTGATAGGGAAGGCAATACCTGAGGGGTGGGAACTGGATACAACTAAATTAGGGAGAAAATGGGGATATATATATATATAGTCATTATTATTTATTTTATATATTTATTATTTTATTTATTTACTATTTACTTTTAACTAATAATGTCCTTTACAACATAATTAGCTTGCAATATATATATGTTTGTGCTTGTGTGTGTGTGTGTGTGTTTAGACATATGCTTCTGTATTTGGTAGTAAAAGTGGTACTATTACTAAATTTGAAAAAAATGATAAAATAATGATAATAATAAAAATAACGTATGAAGTGAAATGGAGATTTGTAACGTATACAGAGCAACAAGGTGAAACAGAGGTGCAGTGGTTAGCACATCTGCCTCACAGCAAGAAGGCCTAGTTTCGATTCAGTACTTGGGCATTACTTATGGAGTTTGCATGTTCTTCTCATGTTTGTGTGGGCTTCCTCTTAGTACTCTGCTTTCCTACCACACCATTCCTTCAATCTATGAATGATTTCATATCATGTTCTTCAGCAAAAAAAAAATAGTTCGAGGATAAAATCAGTACTTTTATTCAAGGGATAATCCAGAAATTTCAGTGATTTCTATATATATAGAATATATATATATATATATATATATATATATATATATATATATATATATATATAGGAGACAACATATAAAGTGATATTTGATTTACGGAAAATCAGCCCTATGCGAACTTTAAATTTATTGCTAATCGTACATTTTTAACAAAGCCAATTCACTGGTGCTTTCTCAGATTAAGGTTAAAAATTAATAAACAGAGATCCCAGACATCTTAAAAACTTGTAGCGACCAAGCCTGCGGCTGAGACCAGTTTTACAATAACAGTAACTTTTATGCTAAAATACAATTTTGGCTCTTTTATGGATTCCTGCCTTTACCCTAGTTTTAAAAAATTTTTAGATATATTTATTCTATATCTTATATATATATAGAGGATTTTCTGAGTAGATCCTTCCGTAGGAGGGTGCTCAATACTTTTTGGTAGAGCAAATAACAAAAATAAAAGGACAGGACAAAGACTTTCTATTGAAACTCCATTTATCACTACAGATCTGTTTCGAGGGGTGGTGAAACCATCCTCTCTCTTCAGGTGATTATAGAAGAACTTCTATAATCTCACTCTTCTTCTATAATCACCTGAAGAGAGAGGATGGTTTCACCACCCCTCGAAACAGATCTGTAGTGATAAATGGAGTTTCAAGAGAAAGTCTTTGTCCTGTCCTTTTATTTTTGTTTATATATATATATGTATGTATGTATAGACATATTAGTTGGAAATATCCCCCAGTGCAGCTAACTGGGTTATCAAAGGCTGTACTCTAGGCATGTAGGCATGTCTCTCACTGTCTATGGTGAGAGGCATGTAAAAGAACCATTGCTGACTTTCGTAAAGAGTAGCTGCAAAGTCGTCAGCGTGTTTCTGTCCCTTGCTAAAAGGGTTGTGACAGGAAGGGCATCCGACGTAAAAAAAACCTCTGCCAAATCAAACGTGCGAATCAGATGATTGGCTGTGGCGACTCCCGAGTAAAAGGGAAAAAGCCGAAAGGAAGACAGACAAGACATTAGTTGGAAATATCTCACTATCATGTTTACTAATTGAAATGCGACAAAGCTTTTAAGCTGCAGCGGAAGTCAAAATGCTTAAGTTTCCTCTACAGTATATGGACAGGAAACAGCTTCACTGTTAGCATATATTGATGAACTCACTCCATCTGCAAGAGACACTGCCAGCCTGTTAAAATGAGCTTTAAAATAGTACCACTAAAAACCGTGCCTTAAAGTAGGATGAGAGAATATTTGGGAGAAAGAGGCATATCGGGGCAGCTCTAGAGATCATATGATGGGTGACAGAAGAAAAGCTTGTTACAGTCATTTCAGCATCTACATTTCATTATAGTTGTGGCTGGAGGGCTAAGTGACACAGTCAGTAAAGCTAATGCTAATGTTTCTCTGGTCCATGTGGTTCTTAAACTCAACACGGAATCAATTACAGTCATGCACAATTTTAGAAATAATAAATATAAAAATAAAGGCAAAAAATTTATGTGTTAAATAATGCATAAAATTAAAATTCAACCATGTTTTAAAAATAAATTCATCCTTTCCCAACTAATTCACAACTGCATATCATTTAATGAGATCACTGTAAAGTAATTTGAAAAAAAAAAAAAAAGACATCCTTCTGTCCTTTTACACTCAATGTAGTGCTATAAGATCTTGCTAATGCTAGTTGCTATAGTTCCGGGATCTTTTCAGGACAAACAATAACAGTGAAGCGTGAACACAGTAGGAAATTTTTTGGCACTCAGGAGTACAGGGATTATAACACACTGATGAAGAAGAAGAAGATAAAACAACCAAACATAAGTGTCATACATAAGGACTAGACATCACAGGTCCAATATAGCCAGCACATTTGCATTCACATCTCGGGGTTATCAAGAATATACAATTAGATTAATGTGCATGTCTTTGGACTGTGAGAGGAAACCAAAGTATCCAAAGGAAACTTAAATAAGCACAGGAGAACATAGACACACACACACACACACACACACACACACACACACACACACACACACACACACACACACACACACACACACACACACACACACACTCCTGGCATGAGGCAAAAGTGCTAACTGTAACACCACTGTACTGTTTGAAAACCAACTTATTAAATGTTTTATTTTCACCATTTCTAGCTGAAAAGTCCTTGCCTTCTCAAAACATATTGAATAGTCTCTATGGGAACAGGAGGAAGAAGTGGAAGAAGGAGTTGAAGAAGAAGAAGAAGAAGAGGAGGGGAGAAGAACTCCACTGAGGGTGAATGAAACATATTTCAAATGAACTACAATAGAACAGCAGATATTTATGATATTAATTTAATCAGAAAACACTGGACCTGTAGGGGATGAGATTTAAATGTACGTTGCACTTACATATGGGCTCACATAGGGAGAAGTGTCAAGGCTGTCTGCGTTCACCAACACCGGGGCTGGGCTTGCCTGAAAAGCAGACATATAAAGTCAGAATCTGTACAATGTTGAGCACAAACTAGCATGCTTATTTCACAGTAATGCACATTCTCTCATGGTTTGGAAAATAACAGAATAAAAAAAAAAAAAAAAAAAAAAAAAAAGCTCAAGCAGCAGCATCTACATCACCATATTTACAGAACACAAAAGACACTTACTCTAGGCATGTTTATAGAGTCTCAAACAGGCATTTGCAACAGATTAACAGCACAGACTGCGTCCACAAACAGCATACCATACTGCAGAATATACAATTCTGAAGCAATAATGCAACAAGCCAAGCCACACTAAAACCTTGTGCAGACGGACACCACCGGCATCACGAATTGCTCTGAAGGTGCAAATGTGCATCTCATCAGTAACATAACATAGCATTCTCACGTTAATCTCACAAACTTAAAATGAGCATCATGGAAGTGGGAGGAGTGAACATGAGAGAGATAGAGAGAGAGAGAGAGAGAGAGAGAGAGAGAGAGAGAGAGAGACCTGTGACGTGGGTGCAGGGATGACAGTGGTCTCGGCTGGGACTGGCGCAATAGGGATCACAGGGATTATGGGAGCAGGGGGAGGAACAGCATCTGCCTGCTAAACAATAAACAATGAAGGTCAAAGTTCAGGCCAGATGTCACTCAGGCATACTGAAGATCATTAGAGATCCTCTAGCATCAAAGCTGGAGAATAAAAGACCACTAGCAAAGGGACACAGTAGGGCAGGGAGGACAGCTTATTAAAAAAAAAAATCATAATATATAATGATTAAAAGTGAGGGCGTCCGATATGTCAAGGTCACATAAAAGGACAAGTTCATGTTACACCATACAGAAAATTAATTAAACAAACTGACTGCGAGTTACTAGTGTAGCTATATTTTCTGAACTATAATTTCTCCCGTCTGTTTGGTCGGATCTTGATTAAGTGTCTCGAACAGTTTTCCTGACGAGGCATGTAAAGAAATATTGTGCACTGATACATCATGATGTAAATTTGGGACAATAATAAGTCATAGAAACAAAAAAGCTAAAAAAATCCAAGATTAATTCTCATTCTTTCATTTCATTTTATGACCACCTTATCCTTTAGGGTTGGAAGGGGAAGCTGGAGCAAAAATAAATAAATAAATAATAAAATAAATAAATAAAAAAAAAATAAATAAAGCATGGAGTTAATGCACAAACGTCACAGAGAAAACCCTAGAGCGTTTACCGAGAGGCAGAAATGATAACTACCGCATCACTGTGCTGGCCAATCACAATGAATCTATTAGCTAATTTTATCTGTAATTTAATATTTTTGACAACTGAATGTCCAATAATGTACAATATAGGGAAGACATAGCTTTACCTTTGGTGGAAGTAACACGGCTCTAATTCTGCAAAACTATTTCTTATAAAATAGGAAAGTGCTGTTGTACAACTGACTGCACAAATAAATTCAACAATAAATAAACAGAAAAAAATATTACTTACAGAATCTGACAACTAAAGAACATGAAAACAAATAGAAGCTATATTTGTTTCTTACAGAGACTGAAATGGACTTGCACAGCCCTGATGACGTGAAGCAAACTCAAGAAGAGGTTTTATTGAATTTTATCAAGTTTTAGATGGTGGTTTGCACCGAAGATTTGTACTTGAGAGACACACACACACATTACCTTGGTCACTGAGGCCTAGTCTGAGCCTACATGGCCATTTAAAAATAATGTGGGCTTTTACTATTATTATTAGTGACACTAAAATACTTTTAGTCTTTCAGACTAAAAGACGCTCCCCAACTTACGAACATTCGTTTTACGAACATCCGGAGATACGAACCCGTCCAAGGTCTAAAGTGAAAGTGAAATGAAACTGAAATTGAATACAATCTATAGAAAGCTATATCATAAATATAAGTATGAAATATGATTAAACATTATCCAGAGGTACACTTAATAGTAGGCTCCGGCAGAGGGGCGTGGCTGACACGTGCTTTGCAGAGGTCCGGGAAGAGAAGCAGAACGATACATTTCTGAACTCGCTCCAAAACTTTCAAAGAAGAAACAAATTGACTCCATTATTATAATGAACTGGATAAAAGTGAAACTCTCTGTAAATCTGTTCTGATCCGCTGTGCTGTGCTTGAGAGGAACCAGGAGTTTAAACATGGGACATAATGATATTGATAATGTACAGATGATTATGTAGAGAGAGAGAGAGAGAGAGAGAGCGAGAGAGAGATTGTATACAGTACAAACTCATATAGGTTACTTATAGAAGGTTTAAACATACGTTCCCCTCTAAAGAACGCCCTGTAATGACTTACAAATAAATTCATCAAACGAACGGTCGTCGGGAACCTAACTCGTTCGTAAGCTGAGAACCGTCTGAAGTTTTTTTTTTTAATTTAAACCTGACTACATTCTTCAAAAATGTTCATAAAAAGTTATTAGAAAAACACCTATTTGTAATGAACTTGGAAAAAATTTAGTTAGCTAGTTGGGCAAAAGGAAAGCCATGTTGAGGGGCAGCCGTGACCTAATGGTTAGAGATGGTCTTAGATTTTGGGGATCAAAAGGTCACGGGTTCAATTCCCAAACTAGCAGGAAAAATGTGTGGGGATGGGGGAGTGAACTGCACCTTCATTTACTCCACCTTCATGGCTGAAGTACCCTTGAGCAAGACACCTAACCCCCTAATTACTATCCCGGCACCGCAATAGGTTGAAGCCCACTGCTCAGGGTATGTATGCTCATTTTGGATGGGTTAAATGCAGACGCAATAATTTTCCTTATGGGATCAATACAGTATATCGAAAAAAAAAAAAAAAATTAGGGGACACTATAGTTTCCTTCAAACATTAAAAACAAACAAAAAATTGTTATAGGGAAACAAATGCTAATTTTTTTCTAGTATTGAAGCTTTCTTTTTTAATCATGCCTCGTACTGACTGTAAATCAGATCAAAAATTTACACAAATGTAAAGTGTGCTCATGCATCATTATTTCTAAAGACATATTTATTTATATTTATATCTTATGTGTATTTAATTAGCCGCGACAAAAATTGTAAATGACAATAAAGATTGGTAAAACATTCAAACAGTGAACAATGCACTTGGTCAGTATTTATAAAGGCAATTATGATAACTGCAGTGTTTTTAGATAAGAACACCATGTTTTAATGGGGCCGTCCAGTGGCGTAGTGGTTAGGGTATTGCGCTCATGATCGGGAGGTTGTGTGTTCAAATCCCAGTTAGACCCCCACTGTGCTTAGACCCCTGGGCAACGTCGTAACCACAAGTGTGCCTCTGTTCACCCAGCAGTATAAATGGGTACCAGTAAAAATATACTGGGAAGGTAACCTGTGATGGACCAGCGTCCCATTCAGGAGGAGTTGAACTCCTGGTCACTTCACGCTACGAAAATAATAATAATAATAATAATCACTATTAGAATAATCACACCCTGCGATGGCCTGGTGAGCTATCCAGAGTGTACCCCGTCCTTGCCTGGAGTCGGCTGAGATGAGCGCTGACCTCCCTGCGATCCAAATTATGATTAAGCGGTTCAGAAAACAAATGGATGAATAAATAATCACGTTACAGCTAAGAACAAGGTGAGGTGCATCATCAAGCACCATTATTGCTTTTACTGTGCAGTCCACAATAGAAGTTTATTTTCATGACTTTTCATTGTTGATTGTATTTTCACTGAGAAAAGTCATCATCATCATCATCATTATCATCATCATCATCACTTTAAAACGCTTAATCTGGGGTCGGATCGCAGGAGCACTAGCCCAAGCAGTAAGGTCTGGATGTTCCTCTCCCCTGCCACTTTGTCCAGCTCTTCCCAGGTGTTCCCAGAGCAAACTGAGAGACAAGTCCCTCCAGCGTGTTTTTGGTCAACCCCGGGTCTCTTCCTAGGTGGACATGCCCGAAACGCCACACCAGGGAGGTGTTCAGGAGGCTATTCAAACTTCTGATCAGATGCTTGAGCCACCTCAACTGGTTCCTCTTAATGCATATGAGCAGCGATTCTACTCCAAGTCCTTCCCAGATGACTGAGCTTCTCACGCTGTCGCTGAGTGAGAGCCCTGCCACCCTGAGAAGGAAGCTTATTTCAGCCGCTTGAATTCATGATCTTGTTTTTTCGGTCACTGCCAAAAACTTGTAACTATAGGTAGGTGAGAGTAGGACTATAAATCGAGTGCTTAATTGGGAGCTTTGGCTTCCGGCTCAGCTCACTTGTCCCAAAAACCACAGCCCGTAGCCCACGGATTGGTCCGACGGAATCCAGGCCCACAGTTACCACCCAGCTCAGATTACACCTGACCCCTATAGTCCCTCACACAGGTGGTGGATCCATGGCAGGGTAGACTTATGTCTGCTCTTCGGGTAGGGCTCTACGGGTAGAAGACCAATCACCAGGTGCTTGAACACGTCTGGCTCTAAGAGGAGACCCCAGTAAACAGCGTCCAGGCAAGGAACTCATTCTGCTCATGGGGATCATCTGAACTGCACTTAGTCTGGACCTTCACCTGAAACCTGCTTGCCTTGGATGACACAACCAGGAGTATCATCTCCCTGACAGCATAGTTCCCAGCATCAACAAACCCATTAGGAGATCTCAAAAAGAGATGAAATCTTTATGAAATAAAAGATCAAATGTATACTCACTCACTAACTCACTCCTATTAGGCTGGTCCCATAGTTCGCCAACACACACACACACACACACACACACACACACACACACACACACACACACACACACACACACACACACACACACCTAGGCCAGTTTGATAGAGCCAATTAGCTTAATGTTTATGCCTTTAGACTGTGTGAGGAAACTGAAGTACCTGCAGGAAATCCATGCAAGTACGGAAGAACATACAATCTCAACAGGAACGCTGTCGCTGAGCTCGAGACGCAAACCCTTCTTGATGTGATGTGGGCGTGCTTACCACTATGTCATCGCGCCACCAAGAATAAATTTATAATTAATATAAAAATAAAAGTCACATTGACAATAAATCAGTAATGGCGAAACCTATGATGTTATAGCATAAACAACATGTGACAGATTTTCCATTTTAGTTTGTATAGTTGTATTATTTTGTCTTTATGTCCTCCTATTATCACTGTCATATACAGTAAAACATATACTATAATCATTGGCTGTCCGCCACCATCATATTACACAGATAATCAATAGAAAGAAACAAATACCTGTTTGTTCCAACAAAATCTCTGAGTTGTGTTTCAGTTTGTTGCTGGAAACCCCATAACATATTGACTCATTTGTAAAATATAAAATACGATAAAATATATAAATATATATGTCCCATTATTAAGGGTATAGTAAAAGTGCCAAGGCAAGTGATGGGACCATTGGGTGTCAGATTTACGGATGCAACGCCTGGATGCAACAATTGAAATGAATCGTGTAAACAACCATAAGCCCACGATGCTGAAGGCGAAGTGAATGTCACTGACTAGATGGAACGACGCATTTACTTATTTGGAGGCTTGGTATATACTTCATGTACAAAAAAGGAAAATAAAGCAAATTTAAACCATTTATTTTTTTACTTTTTAAAGCTGGCAATGGGAATACATGTTTCATCATAAAGTTCCTGCTCGCTTCATGACAATCTTTCAAAACTCATTGAAACTTTAAAGAGCTTTTTTTACATTTAAAACATTGTCTGTTTAACTGTGTAGCTTTCTTTGTATATTTTGGGATGGCCACTTGTTGAATTTTTAGAATTTTAGAATCAGTGACCACCGTAGACCACGTTTCCATTGGAGCACTTTCCACTTGTCACCACGATCAATTATTAAATGAGGTGAAGTATGATATGGAGAATTATTCAGGGTGCTGTGAATACAGTAACACTATAATTATTTTATTATTCCTTCAAAATGCTCATTCATTCATTTTCTGTAACTGCTTAATCCTAATTAGGGTCACGGGGAGGCCGTCACCCATCCCAGCCAACTCCGGGTGAGGGCAGAGTACACCCTGGACAGCTTGACAGGCCATCACAGGGCAGAAACACGCTGATGGCTATGCAGCTACTCTTGGCGAAGGTTGGCAATGGTTCTTTTACATGAACCTCACACCATAGACAGTGAGAGACATGGCTGGCCTTTGATTACCCAGTTAGCTGCACTAGGGTGACAGTGACAACCCAATGAGAGTGGGTCTTGAACCCCCAACCTTAGGATCCAGCACATTTTACCACCAGGCCACCACTGTCCTCATTCAAAATGTTTTCAATACTGTATGTTCATACGGAATATATAAGTAAGCAGTGTGGGACAAGTGATAATTTTATTCACCACTTGGGGAGCGAGATATATGGAAGAGGCTGCCTTGCTAAAGCTGATGATGCAAAAGTTATGTTAGCTGTACTGTATACATTTCAATATAAGTCACTTATATGTATATTTTGTTAAAAATATTAATATCTTTAAGCTGTACGTATTCACAGTTAAGTGAATAAAGTGGATTAAAGTATTCAAATGCATTCTCTTCTTCACAACAGACAGTCACATGACTATGTTTTTAATTAGCATTAGTGAACCCCAGATACTCAATGACATCAATCTGTACAGCTAGTGCCATTTCTGAATTATCCTCAACAAGATGGATAAGCACCAATTGATAGACATGACTTTATCAGATTGTTTTTGGGAAATATTCTGGAAGACTAAAATTTGGTATTTAGTCTGAGATGACCGCAAATGAGGAGGAAATAGATATGATAAAATAGACACATGTGTCCCATGACAAACAGCTTCACCTTATCCAATGCAATGCAAGTCCTGAGCTGTAACCTTTATTTAATTTTCTCAATATTAATGCTGTTGGAGTTCTCTATCTCTACCTCTATGCTTACAACAACATAAAGTTGACAGCTCAGGGCTGCAGAGCTTTTGCAATCTGCTATGGAAAGGTAGTCTATCTATCTCATATGATATCAATGAGGAGGAACATTGGTGTGTGTGGAGGTGGCTCAAATAGCATGCACATTAACCAATATATATATATATATAAAGAGAGGGAAAAACGTCCTCAGCAAAGCACAAGCGGGCCATCGTCTCTAAAAGAGTTGAAGGGTATTCTAACTGAAGAATGGCTTAAAACTCCTTTGTAAACAATTCACAAGTTGTATGAATCAATACATATGCCAAGTTTTGATTGTTTAAATTATGTTCAACGATTATGATGCCAAAATGTTAGGTGTTTCCATTATTTTGTCCACCCCCTATATATATATATATCACAGTAGAGATGGCTATTCATTAGCATTGGCAATCTCTCCTAGGAGAGATGCCAATTGCAATCTCTACTAGGAAAATTGCCAATTCTACTAGTAAAGATTGCAATTGGCATCTCCCATAGGATAATTTCCAATTCTCCTCGGACAATTGTGTTCTTAAATGGGTGCTACGAACATTAAAACAGACTGCAGACAAGCAAATTGATATTATATAATTAGAAAACTGTAATCGCACCCTGCAAGCAAAATTACATTTAAAAATGTGAAGTGTATAATTATTTAATATTGTATTCTCATGTGGGCGAGATGAACATTATAAAATCATGTGATGAAAATTGTGATGTGAAAAATATGATGTTGTGTGGAAGAAAATAAAAGCAATATTTTTTCATTTATATTGTCCACTATTATTGAATTCTGAAAATGTGATATGTTAAATAAAATTATTGTTACTAATGGTGCTTTTCATATTTTAAGGGTTCCCTTTTATACAGATTTCAATTGCCATCTCTCCTCGGAGAATTGCCAATTCTCCTAGGTGAGATATCAACTGAGACTGTACTTAGTTAGGATCTCAATCTCCCCTAGGGGAGATGCCAATTGCAATCTTTACTACTAGAATTGTCAATTCTCCTAGTCGAGATTACGATTGGCATCTCTACTGGGAGAATTGCCAATTCTACAGAATTGCCATCTCTACTGTGACATATACCAGTATATATATATAAAACGCTATATTTCATTGGAAGAATTTTTGATGGCTTTCCACCAATCAGAAATGAGATGACCACTAATTAAAATAATATTTCCATCTGTTGATAGCGGACCAATCAAATCATGCTGTTCTCATGTTGCAATAATGTACACCATGTACCCCACAAACTCTGGAGAATGTTTAGATCAATTAAAGATGTAAAACAATAAAAATCTAATTTTAATTTGCTTTTCTTATGTTCTATGTAGTAATAACTATGATTCACCTTAACGTCAGTGAATATTACTGAATGATTAATTCATTTTTTAAATAACTCAAACAATTTGTATAATTTATGTGACATAAATACATGTACTTTTGTGAATGCAGCATAAAATTAGTTTCTAATATCACAAAGTCATTAAAACACGAAGCAAAAGCCTTTCAAAAACATTTGAACATTGTAATTTGACAATCCATCAACTATAAATGTAAACACCTGCCTCCTGCTTTCAAACTTCATACTTTAAATTCACCAATTTCTTTAAACAAAAAATGTGGGGTATGACAGACACAAAGTCGAAACAGCAGAAATGTTTCAGTCCAATCACTTATTTGCTGCACTATACTGTGTACATGGAGTAAATAAACATACAGCGCTCCAGGGCTCTGGAATCATGACCGGATTAATTTTCTGTGCGTACTACTCTACATGAGGCTCGAATCTCAGTTTGGTTTCCTTAGAAACAAAAGAACACAGAGCCGTTTACAATTCTCATTAGAAGTGTACCTGTCAATTCTAAGGGTAGATGGAGCGGAGGCCAACGATGCCCCTGTGTGAGAGAGGACGCAGAGCAGGCTTTTGACGGAGAGAAACCGCAAATGTGGAACACATTCGAATCCCCAGTTTTCCTCACTCTAAAGCAGCTGATTCCCAGACATGCCACCCAGTCAAGTAAGAATTAAGAGCCAGCAAACAGCCGAAGGAAGTTACTACTGCGCAAATGTCCTTAAGTAGTGAAACAATACTCCTAACGACCTATATTCATTCTAAACATCATCTGACCCACAAACTGTTACCACCTGACAATATGCTTAACCGAATACCAGTTTCAGATAGCATGACTACCAGTATTCTACCAGTATTATTGGTTTCTTAAGTTGTGTGTTGTCATAACTGTAACAATAAAGAATACAGTAATATGTCCAAAATCATTAGAATTGATTACAAGCCTGAGGTTCTAACCAGTGCTGTGTCTGAAAGGTCATTTTGAAAGTTTACACTTCACCTTTAACACCAATTTAATTTAATACTTGATGTGACAAAGGAGTCTTAACGTAGTCAATAATTAAAGACTTACTCACATTAAACATGTATTGCAAAAAAACTTTCATACTCTACCAACCATAATAGTTTTTCAAAAAATTATTCAACTTAATTTTTTTCTTTCCGCAGTAACTGCAATGGAACGCACGCCATATACAGTGCAAACATCAACTACTGTATATATCGGGAGGTAATTTCCAGTATGAATGATACTGAAGTGTAATATATACTTGCCTTTGTTAAACCTTCAGCTGTAAAGACTTGCTCATTTACCAAACCTCTTTAATCTCTATTAGAGTCAGGAAGGCTGAAGCCTATCTCAGCCAACACTGGATGAAGGAGTGTACAGTCTGAACAACTCGACAGACCTCAGCAGGGCAACGTACAACCACTGACACTCACATCCACACCTAGGAACAACTTGGAATAGACAATTAGCTTACTGTGCATGTCTTTGAACCGTTGGAGGAAACCAGTGTACGGAGAGAAAACTCACACAAGCACTGGAAGAACAAACAAATTCCCAAGCCTGGGACTCAAACCCAAGACCATCTTGCTGTGACGTGGACATGCAAACCACCACATCACTATGCCGGCCACTGTGAAGATTGCATTAAACTTTTTTGCTTGAAGCCTTTACCCAAAGCAACTAAACTATAGCAACAGTAATCTGCCTTATTACACTAAAACCCCAAAATGTAGAGTGTACAGGCTGAGCGTTCCAATAAAAACTCTTCCAAGTGGATATTAGACAATGCTACCTTCTGCAGAACTACACCATGAACACCTACCTTCTCCAGTGAACTGGCACCCCAAGAATGTTCAAGCCATGAAGCACTGGCAGAAGCTCTCACTTTGGGCTTACTTTTCACTTGGCTTTTTTTAACACTCAGGCTGATGAACTTGTGTCTGCCCTTAGTAGGGGCAGGTAAAGTGCAAGAGTTATAGTGTGGGTGGATGCCATGAGGAGCCTGCTGCTGGCTTGATTGGGCAGGCTGAGGATGGTAAGGCAGCTGTTGATGAAAAAGAGGATGGTGGTGCTGCTGCTGGATAAAGCCTTGGAAGTGGTGCTGGGGCTGCTGGAGCTGTGGCTGCTGCTGAAACTGGAGCCGAAGAGAGTGTCTCTGCGGGTGAACGAGAATGCTCTGGTATGAGTGACTGTTCTGATGGATCCTTGGCTGAACGCAGTTAGCTACTTTGGTGACACCGGTTCCGCAGTTCTCAGAAGCCCTTGCGCAGTACTCATGGTTGTGGTAGTAGGTGGTCATCTTTCTGGCAAAAGTAATCCAGAGAAAGACATTAGGTTTCCACCGATTCAGAGAGAAAAGGGCGCAGCCTTTAGCATGACGTTTGTCCTTCTTTTGGCACGAACGCGGATTCAGAGTAGCAGTAAATCCAGTCCATTCCTTTGCTTCCAGCCCCCTCTGTTCCTGCTTCCACTGTTCTGCCAAGCATCTCTTGGACTGTGACTCTCTTCCTCTTTCTCTCCCTCTGCCTTACTCGCCCTCATCCCCCTGCGCTTGCTTGCCAATTAATGAGCACCAATGGGCACCACACATGATAGAGCACAGACTTTTTTCTTTTTCTTTTCTTTATTTCTTTCTTTCTTCTTTTTTTTTTTTTTTTTTTTACAAGCATGAATAATCAATGCTCCATTCTTGTTTTCAGCTCAAGCATTCAGCCCTCGTCTGGGATAAGTTCCACCCCTGTGCAGTAGAGGGAGATTTGCACAGTGCCTTACAGGGCTTTTGTGTTTCTCCTTCATGGAATTAGTTCAAGTCATAGATAGGTCACAGAGAATAAATACACGGTGTACTGGATTTTTAACAGACATTTAACATTTCCTGCACTCCACAATACATTCAGTACGGTTTACTGTAAACTCTATAAATGGATACTTATATAACCACAGCGCATGGCTTTCAACAAACAGTGTACAAGAAGTTTATGCACAGTATCTAAAAGCTCCAGTGCCTCAGTGATATCAGATGTACAAGCATTTGCATGTTAAGAGGCTGCATCCCACATTCTCTCTGACACAGGATTGGAATGCATTTGCACACTGCAATTGCCTTGCTTGTCACTTTCATCCAAAAGAACCATTTGATGGAACATGCATGCATGTAAACTGATCAGCTGATGACATTTGAACTCAATTATTTACTTGGTTTGTTCTTATGTCATCGTTTCATGCATGTTTTCACATGTTAGTTGCTTCCAAAGTGTGAATTAATTCATTCATTTATTTGCCCAACCTCTTAAATCTACTAGAATCTCAGGGAAGCAGAAGCCTATCTCTGCCGACAACCATTTTCAGTCATTCTCACACCTAGGGGCAATCTGGAACAGACAATTATCCCTGCATGCATTTCTTTGGACTGAGTGAGAACAACAGAGTACCTGGAGGAAACCCATGCAAGCACAGGGTAACATGGCAAACTCGACACGAAAACGCCCTCAATAAGCCAGGGACTCCAACCCAGGAGCATCTTGCTGTAAGGTGGACGTTCTAACCATTGCACCACCATGCCACTCAACATAATGAATCACTTTTGCAGTATAACAGATTACATATGCTATGCACACAAACACATATATGCGATGCGCATTGTTCAAAATTCTTGACCGCCTTTAATCAATATTTTATTACTTCTGGTTTTCAGAGTCAATTGTATGACAATCATTATTTCCAAATATTACTTTTCCACCACAAAATCATGCTACAGAGACATTTATGTAAGTCAATAAAGAATGAAACAAATCACAAAGTAGACCCATTCCCACATCAAAAAAATAAAAGAAATACAGACGCTCCCCAACTTGTGTTTTTAATTGGGTCCGGACGGCCGAACGTAAGTTGAACGTGAACGTAAGTTGTTACAGTGACGTATAACGCTCATACTATACTATACATCCATAGGGCAGTGGTGGTCTAGTGGCATAGGGCGGATCCAAAAGGTTGGGGGTTCGAGTCCCACTCTCCACAGGGTTGTCACTGCCCCCCCCCCCCCCCCCTCCCCAGTGCAGCTAACTGGGTTATCAAAGGCGGGCCATGTCTCTCACTGTCTATGGTGAGAGGCATGTAAAGAATCATTGCTGACTTTCGTAAAGAGTAGGCTGCAAAGTCGTCAGCGTGTTTCTGTCCCTTGCTAAAAAGGGTTGTGACAGGAAGGGCATCAGACGTAAAAACCTCTGCCAAATCAAACGTGTGAATCAGATGATTCGCTGTGGCGACTCCCGAGTAAAAGGGAAAAAGCCGCAAGGAAGACAGACAGACTGTACTATACATCCATAAATACCATTACCGTATCTCATAAAACACCCCTAAATCAATTATTATAAACATAACATTGTAAAATAATATCAAATATATCAAATAATATCAACATTAATTTCAAATAAATTGAATTCAAGCAAAATAATTTCAAATAGATAAATTTTAAACAAATTCACTCATCAAATATCAAAGACAGTATCAAATATAACCTTTAACATTCTCTATGATGCAATCTTTCTGCTTGTAAATGGTTCCAATGGTCGACGGATGATCACTTTACATGAAGCTGAGCTGAATCACATGACATGAAGCTGAGCCGACTCACTTTACATGAAGCTTAAAACAGCCAATCAACGCTTACAATATGTGAGGCGCTCAATACCGAAAGTAGTGCACTTGCTGTGCTTGAAGGCGGGTTATACAGACTTTCGGTCTTTCAAGTGAGCAAGGCGCCGTTGAACTCGTTTAATACTCAGCCTGCACTGATGTGAATCACCAGCAGAGCAGAGAGTTCTCATTTCATTCATTTTACAACTCTCTTTGCTTAACTGAGTATGCATGGTAGATTGCGTTGATCTGAGCAGATAGTTAATTCATCGCTGTGTAGGAAACTTGCACAAATGCTAGTAGGCTTACGCTTCTAACAAACTATATTTGCTTTGGGTTACAAAACAGTGTAAACACAAAGAACACAGAGGCGATGTCTTAACACAAGGGTAACACTCTCTCTCTCTCTCTATATATATATATATATATATATATATACAGTGATACCTCAGCTCACGAACATAATTGGTTCCCAGAAAGTGTGTGTAAGGCGAAAAGTTCGTCTTCCGAACATTTATTTCCAATAAGAAATCATTAAAATGAGAATAATCCGTTTCCAGGTCCCCATAAAACATAATTTTCTACTAAATAAGCCTTAAAACTACACAAAAATATACCTTATTTTATGTATAATAAATGTGCTATTGTATTGTAATTAAAGAAATAAACTGTACTGTATAATAAAGTCGTTTTATTTACCTTTGTGATGGTAGTTGATGGCTTGATGGAATGGAGTGGGAGGAGGAGGGAGGGAGGGACTTACTGTTTGGAAGGAGAGTTTGGAAACGCCTACTGTTTGGAAACACCCTTAGCCACACACGCACCCTTAATAGCTTCCTTATTCTTAAGGATGGGAGCAATGGTAGACTTAGCGTACTGGTACTGGGACGCTAAGTCACACAAACGCACACCTCGTTCGTGTTTTTCAATGATCTCCGCCTGTGGTGGGGTCTTTTTTGGTCCCATAATAGCAAAAGTACACTCAATATGGTCCAAAATGTCTATCAAACACAAACCACTTCCGCACTCAAAGAAAGGGGGTGACGAATTGTGACGCCGTGAGCGTGCGTCAGCTTCTCGTGGCCGCCACCGTGGCGCTGTTCGACCGCGTGGTTTGGTTCGTCCGCCGAAAACTAGTTCGTCAGCAGAGACTATATGCGAAAAAGTTCGTGAGCTTAAGCGTTCGTCAGCGGAGGTTTTACTAGATATATATATATATATATATATATATATATATATATAAAACTGAACTGGGAAGAAGGAGGGGCACGTTCAGTCTGTCGTTTGTAAACAATGGACGCAGTGTCATTACGTCATTGTGTCATTACATCAGCGTACTACCTAGGCACGGCTAAACTCAAAATTTCACTTTTTTAAAAAAAAAAGTAAAATCGAAAAAACGTAAAACGGATGAACGTAAGTCGGGGAGCGTCTGTAAATAAAATGAATTCTGCTGCAGTTTACATTGAAAATAGAAGCTGGTGTAACTTTCAAAGTCTCCATAAAAATGGCAGATTATCTAAAATTCTCAACAGTACCTGGAAATCCTGCAAATCAAGAGTCCGAGATAGATCAGTTACAGAGGTTACTGGTAATGATGGCATCCCTGACAATCACCGACTGACTTATATGTATAAAAAAAAGGCAGTTATGAATTCCTCCAATCCTGCACAGCCATTTTATGACTTTGCATAAGCTGTAGTTTAAAAAAGTAATATAACTTCAATAACTTAATACTTTTCCTGGTAGATATCTATTGAGTACTCTGAGCGTAATAAAAAAATAGTGTGCAGAAATCACTTATATGCACTACACACATATATATATATATACATACATACATATATATTTTTATATATATATATATATATATATATATATATATATATATATATATATATATATATACATACACACACACACACACACACACATATATATATATATATATATATATATATATATATATATATATATATATATATATATATATATATATATATAAAAGATCTGCTTTCTTCCCATTAAAGTAATTTACCTCAGTGCCTTTTTACATGTAAAAAGTCTTTAAATCAAAAACCAATCCTGGGTTAGCACAGCCCATGGCTCGTCATCTAAGTGTTTCCTGATGACTGCACCCTTTATCATGTACATTTCCATTGCTCTTCCCTTGCTAACACAAGCTTTGTGCTTAAGGGAAATCACTGCCATAACAGATAAGGAGCATTCAGTGTAGTGACGTCTGACATGACGCTACGGTCTGGCTTAACACAAAAATCATTCGTTTCCCTCTGTATACACATTTTTAGTTTTCTTGCACATTTAAAAACCGATTTTAATTCTGCACCTTGTTTTAATCTCAGTAAACTGATTAAATGTAGGACACTCAAAAAGTTCACTGCAACAATATAATTAATAGTTATTAACATACATGTATTTCAAATCTAAAATGTATGTTGCCAAAATGTTAAGAAAGAAACTGTGTACTATTCTAAAACAATTATTCGTTACAACACTTCAATGTCCTGTCTGGGGGGACTATTTAGCGACATCCATCTCACCTTCAGCACATAATTATTAAATAGTAGATACCCGCACTACAAAGAGTGGCGTGGTCTGATTGGTTCAAAGTCTCAGAAACATTATATATCAAAATAGCTGACTTACAGTTTGTTATGGTCACTTGGAAGAGGTGGGGTCATCGTCAAACCATAAAATGAAAAAAATAAATGATAAAAATTTTATTTCAGACCGACTCAAACATAACTGATCTTGTCTGAAAGTACAAGCAAATTTATTTTGAAGGGCACTGAATAAATTAAAACTGAAATTTACATATTTTCAGAAATAGCCAGTTAAATTCAAGGTAAATGAGCCGTATTCGTGGTCTTGGTGAAAAAATTACGACTTGCATAAAATTTTGGTGCAAAATTAGAATTAATCGATATTATTATTAGATATTCAAAGTTTATCCGTACAAAAGTACTAATTAAGGTAAGGATTCTGCAAAGTAATAAACAACTTATTCCTTATCTTTTATATGCAGTACTGCTCCAACAAGACCACCCCCCCACCCCCACCCCCAATGTTTTTGATCTTACGTCTAATAATCGCCCATGTGTACTGGCAGAAAAATAATAGATCAAACTTACCAATTTTCTTTGATCAGTCTCTGTAACGGTAAAATGAGGCGTTCACTGCCTGTGAAAGTGAGTTTACACGGTATTCCAAGACCCCCTGCCACTGGGGAATATCTATAATGTTTATCAGTAACAACACATTTGATTGTTCTGCCGTGCTTTAAAAAAAACAGAAAAATATTTTGCTGTGTTCTCTCGGTAAATGTCAAACAAGATGAACCATTAGAAACTGCTACAAGCAAAACTATGGATGCTCTGAATGAATGGAGCGATGAGCCAGATCTATCAGAAAGTGATGACGAGTATTCTTCACCCGATTCTCCTGCTCACTAACTTCATAAATTTAAGGACGTTCTTGGACATGTCCTTTTGTTTATGTTTGTGTTGACTGGTTCAACGTGCCATGTACTAAAGCTGACACTCGTGTTGATTGGCTTGATTTTACTTCAGGGAAAATATTTCAGGAAACAGCCAAAAGGAAAAGAAGAAGAACGGGAGGGAAAAGTAAGGGGTCTTATTTAAAAAAAAAAAAAAAAAAAATGCTGTTTTCTGTTTATTGTCAGCTTTCATGTGAGTAGTTTGGTTGATACCACAAAATGAATAACACAAATACCAGTAAAACTCTTTTATTGTTCTGTTATTATTCATGTTTTCCACCTTGATGGTAATAAGCAGTTACCATTCCAATCCGCTGATAACAATTTAATAAGCCCATCTAGCCAAATTTTTAGAGCACCCTGGGCGCTTATCACGTCGAATATGGTGTATACACACACACACACACACACACACACACACATATATATATATATATATATATATATATATATATATATATATATATATATATACACACAAAAATAAAAGGACAGGACAAAGACTTTCTATTGAAACTCCATTTATCACTACAGATCTGTTTCGAGGGGTGGTGAAACCATCCTCTCTCTTCAGGTGATTATAGAAGAAATTATATATATATTGTATATTATATATATACAGATCTGTACTGATAAATGGAGTTTCAATAGAAAGTCTTTGTCCTGTCCTTTTATTTTTGTTTATTTGCTCTACCAAAAAGTATTGAGCACTCTCCTACGGAAGGATCTACTCAGAAAATCCTCTTTATATATATATATATATATATATATATATATATATATATATATATATATATATATATATATATATATAGTGGTACCTTGGTTCTCGAACTTAATTCATTCCAGAAGGCTGTTCGAATTCCGATTTGTTCGAATTCCAAATCCACTTTTTCCATTACAAATGATGTAAACGGTTTTAATTCGTTCCAAAACGCTAGAAAATAACCTTTTTTAAACATAATGTTATTTCATAATGTCATTTATATATCAAATAGCATATATTAAATGTGAAACAGCAGGACAAACACACAAAACTCTTAATAGATTAATTTATTTTGTGTATTTTGTGTTTGTTTTTTGTTTATTTTCAAACCAGCCTCGACTTGCATTCAAGTGGAACCCTTCAGGGTTCAAGCTAAGGTCTTTTTTCACCAAATCATCGTAGATTTCACAATCTTTGCAGCAGATCACATCTTCGCAAACACTATCTCCTGCTAACTGCTGCTCTTTTATGTATAGGAGCAGTAATTTTTCCACCTCCTCCAGCACTTGCAATCTTTGTTTCCTGTTAACCATCGAGCCTTTCGCCACACCACTGGTTTTAACACTCTCTTTGTTCTTCAGGGTCGCGCATATTGTTGATTTCGCCATGCCATATTCCTTAGCAAGATCAGTAACACGCACGCCTGATTCATGCTTAGCTATCAGCCCTTTCTTAAACGCAACAGTTTTCCGCACAACTGACCTTTTCTCAGTAGCTTCTTTGAAGATTTATTTATGAGCTAATCTAATCAAGTAAACAAAACAACATGATGTACTGTACTTTGTAGAACAGGAGCAAGCACATCCACATGCACACAGTGGTCGAGTGACTCAAAAGAGACCAATTTCCGGAAGTCGCGCACTTTTCCTCACTCTTGGTCTCGTTTTTTCTCGCGCATTTTTTGAGTTCGACTTGCGAATTTTGTTCAACTTCCAAGACAAAAAAATAATCCCAGATTTTTTGTTCGAATTCCGAATTGTTCAGCCTCCAAAACGTTCGAGAACCAAGGTAGCACTGTATATATTATATACTGTATACTATGGTATCTAACTGAATCACATCATTGGGTTATACACACATTAGGGAAGTCTGTTGGGCTTTTATACTTGAGCCTAGTGGCTGATCAGGCTGGTACCTATTCATGGTTTCCATAGTGTGAAGCAACCAGGAATTTAACTCCTCCTGGATGGGGCACTAGTCCATCACAGGTTACCTTCATAGTATTTTTATTGGTACTGATTTATACTGCTTGGTGGATAGAGGCACACTTGTGGTTAATACATTGCCCAGGGGGTCTTTGCAGATCTAACAGAGATTTTATCCCACGACCTCCTTATCATGAGCCCAGCAGCCTAACCACTACACCACCGATCATACGATAGTGAGGAGTACAGAAATGGGACACATTTTATTCAGACCCTGGACATGGCAATTAACGTACGTGCTTCTCACTACTAGAGTTGCACAGAGACGTGTGCAAATGAGAAATTGGTAGGTATATGCTACATGCCATATCAAATACGTCACATGTCAAAAGAAAGTGTGCTGACATGCTCACTGGCAGAATATGAGAGACATGAGAGTGTGACCATGAGATTGAATGCTAGCGAAAAGGGTTTTTGAATAAAAGAACAAAAAAGTTCAAAGTTAGTTATATTGGGTGCAAGTAGGTGATTTCACCCCTCTTGTTGACGGATCTACAGTCATGTGAAAAAATTAGGACAGCCCATTAAATAGTGAACTCTGAAGAAATGTTCACATAACAATGTCCAATCTTGTTTTTAATTATTTCTGGAAAAGAAAGTGATTTAATTGTAACCAAAAAAACATTTTACTCATCAAACAAAAGATATGAACAGCAATATGTACTTCAATAAATCTGGTCCTTGATGTAGATGGGGAACAGCATTAGAACTATATGATGTATTTCATCTCTATCAACCATGAACAGAAAGCTCAGATCGCAGTGATCACAGGATCACTAAAACCGAACAGGTGAAGACTAGAACAATGTAGCTTGGCCTCATTAACGTAATTTTCTGCTGAAATACACAGATGGCAGGGTCAGAATTTGGCACCAACAACATGTCTCTATGAACCCAACCTGCCTTGTGTCAACAGTCCAGGCTATAACTGATGTTGTATTGGCACTGGGAAGGTTTTCTTGGCGTAGTTACAGCATGTGCTAAAGCCTATTAAAGTATTGTTCCTGACCATGTCTGTCCCTTCATTTTTATTACTTTCACGATTTAGCCATATTCTAAATGATGCACTCACCACTGATTGCACAGTTAACACATCAGAGTCATAACGTTTCATGGTTCTGTTAATGCTTTAATAAAACACAACTGCCTTTATCACTGATACACTCTATCTAATTTCAGATCATTCTTTATTCATTCATTCATTTTCTATAACCGATTAATCCTAATTCGGGTCGCGGGGAGGCTGGCGCCCATCCCAGCCGACTCTGGGCAAGGGCAGAGTACACCCTGGACAGCTCGCCAGGCCATCGCAGGTTGGAAACATGCTGACGGCTATGCAGCTACTCTTGCCGAAATTCAGCAATGGATCCTTTACATGAACCTCCCACCATAGACAGTGAGAGACATGGCTGACCTTTGACAACCCAGTTAGCTGCACTGGGGGGGACAGTGACAACCCCGATGAGAGTGGGGCTTGAACCCCCAACCTTGAGATCAGTGATCCAGCACCTTTACCACCAGGCCACCACTGCCCCATAATTATTTTTATTTTATTACCTATTTTATTCATAATATTAGTAACATAAACAGCAGTATAGTTGCGTAATATATCATTATTAGATAATAAAGGTAATATTTAAAAGAGGGCTGCATAGTGGCATAGTGGTCAGCGTGACTGCTTCACAAAGAGAAGGTCATGGGTTCAAGTCCTGAGCCTGAGCATTTCTTTGTAAACTTTGCCTCTTCTCCATTCTGCTTCTGTTAGTTCTCTCAGGATACTTTGCTTTCCTCCAACAGTCCAAAGACATACAGATTAAGATCAACAGCGGTTCCAAATTACCCTTAGGTGTGAGTATGAATGGCTGTGCTTCGATGTTGGCCCTGCGACTGTCGGGCAAGCTGTTGAGGGTATACACTCCTCCACACAGTGTTGGCTGATATAGGCTCCAGCCTCCCTAAACAATAAAACAGAAACGGTAAACTGACGTAAAGTTGGTTTGATAATGGAGCACTCACTGCACACTTGAATAAATGAACTAAATGAATAAAATGTTTATTGCCTTATTCTGGACTGGAAATAGAATCAGCTCCAAATATATTTTCATTTCCTCTGAAAATAATCTTCAGAAACCCAGGTCACCAGGGTCTTATTGTCACAGGACTCAGGAATGGAGCATCTAAAAGAAGCACGATCTGGCGATTATGTAAGTTTGTAATAAGATTATAAAGTTTTACATACAGTCAGCTCTATAAGTACTGGAATAATGTCACTATTTTGGAAATTGTGTCTCCGAACACTACCACAGTGGATTTTAAAGAAAAAGTAGTTTTTAAAATGTGATAGAAGTGTAGATTTTAATTTGTTTTTAAGTAGTTTAACAAGAATACAGGAGTCCCTAACTCTCCACGTTAATTGGGACCGAGATCCCCACGCGACCACAGAATTCCACGAAGTAGGATCCCCCCCGACTGACGTGTATATATACATACATGTATATGTGTAAATAATATCAATAAATACATATTCAATGCTATAAATGCTTATAATAACAATTAAACATTCAAAAATAATACATCAGGCGTAAATAAAATATAAATACAGACACATGCAGGCACGCGTGAACCTCACAAAAATCAATTGCAGCGTGAAGTAGCGCGGGATCCCTGTATTGTACTAACTTTTCAGGAATTATAGACCTCTATCCACCACCCCCAAGAGGTTAAAAGGTTTGAACAGCTGACTAATAAGACTTCTCTTGTACAATTATGGCCTGTTTCTTCATAATCCAATGATAACTTAAGGAGAGAAAAGGTCTGAAATGGATTCCTTGTGTTGAATTTACATTTAGCAGCTGTGCACTGAAAATCTCGATATGTGTTCCAAAGACATGTCAATATAGGATGCCATTATTCATTCCTCCCGCTTTATCCTAATTAGGATTATGGGGAGGCTGGTGTCATTCTCAACCGACTCTGGATGAGGGCCAAGTACACCCTGGAGAGCTTGCTGGGCCATTAAAGGGCAGAAACACGCTGATGCCAATGCAGGATGCCATTATTAGAATGAAAAATAAAACAGCTCTATGAGAGAGCACAGAAACTTCAAGAATGTCCAAACCAACAACACACCAGTGAGCTCAGCAACACCAAAATACCTACAAAACCATGGAAGACAACCACACTGGATGATCACAGAATTCTTCAACATCCTTTCAAATCGGCAACAATATTTCGCGGTAACTTTATGTTTGTTAAAGTTAATCATGAGATGCCTTCAGGAATGCAAATACCTGGATTACCAGGATACAAACCACTGGTAACAATTAAGAACAAAAAGTCCAGATGATATTTTTTGTTAGAAAGCCTGTCCAGTGTAACTTGTACCAGAATGGTGTAAAGAGAAGTGTCACATGACATGCTGACACCGACTACAAAGGTTTTACACCCAAACAATAAAAATTATGCTGACACTTAGAATTATTTTAGGTTAAATATCGTCAACCTGTCCTGTGAAAATATGGCAGACTATGTGTAAAAATGTCTGTAATTCTTTAATGGTTAATGCAGCATTTAATTTAACCACTTAAATTATAGCCGGGCATCTACATCAAATTCATCATGGTTGTATAGTGAGACAAATTTAGAAAAATGATGTCCCACTACTTATGGAACTGACTATATTGCATTGTTAGTATATAGTATGACTTCAGAATTAGTTACACACTCACAAAAAAAAAAAAAAAAAAAAAAAATTCAAATTATATTCATATTTATCATGGGGGAAAAAATTAATACTGTAGCTTTTTGACTCGGATCTACACATGAACATACACTCTGATACAGAACTATGAACTGCATTGCTATCAAGTAAAGCAAATACATTTTAACCAAATTAACCAAAAACAAACAGAATAACTCAGCAGGATATAAGGGGGTCTCATGAAGCAATATAAACCCAAATTTATTAATTCATTCATTTTCCAGGCCGCTTAATCCTAATTAGGTTTGCGAGGAGGCTGGCACCTATCTCAGCCGACTCGGGCATAGTCAGAGTGCACCATGAAAAGCCTGCCACACCATTGCGGGGACAACACACGTACAGCCATTCACAGTCAGACTCATACCTATGGCACAGCAAATTAGCCTGCTATATAATTTGTCTGCAAGCATATAAAATCTGTCTGTCTGACTGTCTGTCTGTCTGTCTGTCCATCTATCCCGTCTATCTATCATGTGATTTGGATACAGGCTTGAATCTAAATGTGTACTCTAGCAGCTGTGAGATTAATGTGTACTGTGGAGGAAGAGCACAGCTCAACCCACATTATAAAATGTTCTTCTGCAAGGAGCTTGCAACAGCATTTTTTTTTTACTTTAAAGAGTGTAAAATTCCAAAACATTACACCTGGTAGCTTTAAGCCTATTTTTATTTTGCATATATTTTAGACCTACATGTAGAGCAGTGTTCAGTTCGGTGATAGTGTCTGACAATTTTTTTTAACTGAGGGATATTTGGGCATAAACAAGCCACTCAGAACGCTTACACATCACATAAACATAAAAATAGTTTAAACGGCTTTGGCATTATTTAAAAAAACATTAATTTGGCTTAACCAAAATTAAGACTAGGAGAAGAGTGCAGAGGTCTGTCATTAAACAATTATTCTATACAACAATTGTCCTATCTCACAATGTTAAAGAATCATTTTTAAAGATTAGTGGACCCAGAATTTTATCTGAATCATGTACAAAATCTGTAAATCCCAATCTGGTATAAATTTCACGAAAATCCACACATCACCTTTGGCAAAAAAACAACAAAGTAAACACCACCCCCTGTTGGGCTTGTTGTAATATGACACTTCCAAAAAAATCCGGCTAATATAACAATGTTTTAAAAAAGCCTTTAAACAATTCCTGGATCAACAATTGATGATCCAGATGATCTACAACAGTGGTTCCCAACCTGGGTTCGATCGAACCCTAGGGGTTCGGTGAGTCGGTCTCAGGGGTTCGGCGGAGCCTCTGCCACGGCGGTCAGGACACACCCGACTCATCATGTCAATTAGTGATGACACGCCCCGCTTGGCCATCACTGGCTGCAGATGATCACATTACATTGCTTGGCCAATCAGTGCTGCGGGGAATTTAGCCCGCTCAGTAGTCAATGTGTGAAGTCGTGAGATTTTTTTCAGAATATTTTAATCCATACTAACTATGTCAAGCAAATAAAGAAAGTGGTTGGACGAATATGTACAATATGGATTCACATGCAGCACGGAACGTGATGGGACTCAGCATCCTATCTGAATGATTTGCAATGCCAAGTTGAGCAACTCTAGTCTCACACCAGCAAAACTAAAGGAACACTTTGTGAAACTGCATGGAGATGGGAATACAAGAACACAACAGTACCTATGTCTTGAATTTGTAAAAAAATCATATTTTTATTTTTCACTGATGAAGGGTTCGGTGAATATGCATATGAAACTGGTGGGGTTCGGTACCACCAACAAGGTTAAGAACCACTGATCTACAATATTGCATGTACATTTAAGACTTTTGGTAGACACCCTTTTCCAGAGCGACCTATATTTTCATCTGATTTATACATCTAAGCATTTAAGGACGAGGGGAAACATGGTCAGTGACATAACAGTGGGAATTTGGTGGTACAAAGGTTTGAACCTTAACGTTCTTGATCAATTAATCAGCCTTAACCACCACGCCAAAGACATCCCTGTCCAAATCCACAGCTCCGGTAGAAATCTCATGGAAATCCCACAATTTTTTTTTTGTGTGGTGCTGCTAACAAACAATCAAATTACGGGCTAAACATATCCTCCTTGGCAGAGGTAACTACACTTTCATTAAGTGAGTTGTAAAGGTAACAGATGAATGCTTAGTTAGCTTATATGAGAAACCCTGAGCACGTATTCTTTTCAGACGTGCATGCTGAATTTGACGTAAATATATTATTTTGGCAAATCATGCCAATGAACTAAAAGCACCAACAAGTAGCCTAAGTCACATCTATGCTTTATCTTGTCATCAATTTAGCCTCATAGGCATACTGCATACATATCTTCACCCTTTTTATTTTTGCTGCAGCTCTCAACGTTAGATAACAGTGCTTTGCTGCCCTGTTTAAGCATCGTGTGATGTGATGTGTTGCTGCATTTCTAGAGAAAAGTATGTATTTGTTTATCGAATGGTATTTTATGAGATGTTGAGTAATCCAGTGGGGCAATACTGTCTAATTAAGCCGGCAAATCAATTTGATTATTTGATTCAATAATATATTGCATTTTTAATCAATCGATAAGAACCTGCTCCTCAAATTTGACCTGAGTGCTACTTAAGTCGACATGTAAAGTAGACTTTCCCTGATGGGGGTCTTCGAATCTTCTGAGCTTTTGTTGGAACTCTAAATACAGCGATGAAGGTTATAATGGTGAAGCACAATTCTGTAACATAATACATTAACAACACTGCTTAATTCTAGCATTGCACATCTCGCACCAACTCTGAAAACAGCCGTGTGTGGGTGTACAGTTTTTTAAGAGAACTGTAGGTGGTCCAGTGTGTTGGTGCTGCGTTCTCTGCAGGGAGACACTCATGCTTGTGTTGTCTGCAGGGCGAGTGTTCACGCCTGCTGCTGTGATTCATAGCTGAGCGAAACTCCTTCCCACACAGCCCACAACTTGCTGCTCAAACGGCTGAGCCAGCCGGGATGTGAACGATGCATCATCAAAGCACTGATCCCATTCTAATTCACCATGACCTTGCTATGTCACAAACACGGACGCGCGTCTTTCTTTCGTCCTGGTTGGAACCATGGGGTTAATGCACTTATTTTACAGGGAAAAACCTTTGGAGACCGAAGATGGAGGACCATTCAATCACTCAGCCGTGCAACACACACACTGTCATTCAGAATGCTGTGTTTGCCAGATAAGAGAAATAAATAAACAAGTACTGCCACATGACTGTGCTTCCTTGCTTGCTGATTACCATGGAAATGCCATGGCAACAGCTGAAGCTGCAGCGAGTCCAGGAGGGTTATGTACCTCCTCAGGACGAAAGAAGCTCGTGACTTATCTCAGACTGCAAACTATCCTTCTCAGGAACAGGATTTGTGCGTCGAATTTGAAATTTAGAAAACGCAGCAGCACACTTCGACAAACAGATTTGTCTGTTTCAAAAATATAAGCAAAATAATGACTTCATTAACATGAAGGGGGGGTGGAAAGGTATTATTGCAAACCAGCCTGTCGTTCTATGTCTAGATCCCACATTTGCAAACCCACAAGCTGACAGAAGGGTAGAAAGCAAAGGCGGTTTATTATGTGTATATGTGCAGGAAATATGTTGGGTAGAGAAGCTCAGCAGTAGCACTGCAAGTTTGCTTCTGCCAGGAATAGATCTGCATGAGCAAGAACAACAGGGACTGACAATGAGCTTCTGCTTCACATAGCCTTCAGTACATGAACTGCCTGGTATAACATAACATGTAAACAGAACATGCAACAGGCTAGTAAATAATATACCCAAAGACCATTGGTTTAAAAAAAATGATGGATTGAAAACCAAGTTTCAAATTCTAATGGTTTCTAAAGGGTTGACGATGAGCAAGACAACAGTCTTATGTAATCAGTAATGGGAATTTTCAGCAGACAGACCATGTTTTTGATGCCTTACACCAAAATCCTTTTCTTCCCAGACCCTTTTCTTCCAGATCTGAAGTCTTTCATTTGGATTTAAGGGACAAGTTTCATCCCAAAGCTCATAAATTATTTCTGACTCAAGCTAAGAAGTAAGATTTATTCTCCTTACTGGCATATGATATAACGAGATCCACATGGACCGTATATCAGCTATAAACAGACATGATTTACAGATATAACGTTAGCGACGAGGTTGTGCTCGGTATAATTTAAACCTGCTTGGATAGAAAGTGAAGCGCTTTAATTTCACTTTACAATCTGATTGATGTTCCATATATTGAGTGGCCCTACCACTGCAGTGATTATGGCATTGGTGACTTACAGGAAATGCATCCCAGAATTACAAAGATCTTCATTCCGAAGATAATGAGATTAGTCTTCTATACAGAAGTACCATTTTAATAATAATGCACTTATTCGAATATATATATATATATATATATATATATATATATATATATATATATATATATATTCAAATTATTGTTTCTATAGCAACAGCTATGCACTGGGATGTGTATGTTGCACAAAATCGAAGAGAATAATATCAAGCAGATAAAAAAATGTTATTATTTCCAAAATTAAAATGAACACTTGTTCATATGGTGATATAATGATATATATATGGTGATATAAACGTAATCAGATGTTTAACCATCCTTTATGGAATGAGTCTCCAGTGTCAGAGATAGCAGTTTATAGTTTCTTGGTGTAAAAAAAAACAAAACAAAAAAAAAAAACAAAACCCAGCTAATTTTTCTTCTTAATAACTCAAGGGAGCAGCTGCTTATAGAAAGAATTGTTAACTGCTAACAAGAACAAACTTGTTTCATGGGGCAGTGGTGGCTCACCGAATAAGGTTCAGAGTTATTGATCTGATGGTCAAGTGTTCAAAGCCCCAGGAACACCTATGAACAGATCAAAAGTTAACGACTTGCTATTTAATAAGTAAAATTGTTGCTGTTCGCAAGTTGCTGTGGTACAAAGCAATTTGAGACATCCTGTGGAAAATAATCAACCTGAAAAGTGCCAGGGGTAATTTTGCTTCACGAAAGCCTACATTACATTATTCTTCATTGATTTTTTTTTTCCATAGTAAAAGCCCCGGCAGCGCAGTGATGGTGGTGGTGCAGTAATTAGAATTGTCGCCTCACAGTAAGAAGGCTAGATCTCTCATATACTCCACACGTCTACATGTGGTTTCCTTTGGGTACTCAGGTTTCCTCCCATAGTCCAAAGATATATTGATTAGGTCAGCTGGCTATTCTAAAGTGCTCATAGATTAGAGTGCGGGTGTGATTGATTATCTGACTTTCACTGTAAACCTTGTGATAGATTGGTGAGCTGTCCAGGCTGTAATTTGCCTCCCAGCTAATGTCATGTGGAACTGATTTCAGCTTGGATAATGGTTACAGAAAATTAATTAATAAATGAATGAATGAAGAAATGGTAATTTTTTAATTCCTTATTTATCCAATTTGCTTTTTAAAAAAAAATGTTTTATATATATATATATATATATATATATATATATATATACATACACATATATATACACACACACACACACATACACACACACACATATATATATATATATATATATATATATATATATATATATATATATATAAAACCATCACTCTACCTTCCAAGAAATAATGGGATATAGTAGCTTTGATCCAAGGTGCACAATTAATGTGTTATAAAGCAATATTTTTTTAAAATGCAATAAAATATTGCTCATCTAAACAACTACACAACACACTGGCTAAATCTCATCAGTATCATACCCAGGAGTCTCTTATTCCTTTGGGTAGCCTGTGTTATTTTATATCTTAAACATAAAGGAAGAGCCGACCTTTATCTGTGTCTGACCAGTCAAGTCCCTTTTCGTTCTTATCAGTGTCATACAGGGTTCTGTGAAGATAACTGAATAATGCTCTTTAACACACACTTGCTGCTTCGACCTTTTGAAAAGTGGTCATGAAAAAGAGATGAAGTTATAGTGTTGTGGTAACAGAGTCGATGGGGAAGAATAAAGAGGCAGACTGGAAACCCTTTTGTTGCACGAGCCATTCTTCCAGCTTTCATTTCAGGTCATGACCCTATTAACCATCGTTCAGACATTAATAGTCACAATAAGTCTGCACGTGCCACAGCCCATTCGAAACTTCCCCATTCATTGCCCCTTCTGTGCCCACATGCCAGACACCAAGGTCACAAATGACAAGCAGAAGGCACGACTCCAGCCTCTTAACTACGCCCTATAATTAAATCTTATGCCAGGTATAGGGCCATCACTCATACTCCCACTAAGTGCTTTAGTCCCAATGGGAAACAGCCACTCAAAAGAAGCAGGCTGGTGTGATTGGTCATTGTGTCTTTCACTGTAAACGACTTCTGAGTGCTTATGAAACAATGGAGCCTTTACAATCTCATTGGACAGAGACTGATTTATGGTGACCGTTTATAGACGACATAATTCACACTCAGACAGCTCACGATGCGATCGTCAAAGACGAGACATAAACACTGCAGAAATCATAACATAAAGGTGAAATTAATGAACGGAGGGGAAACAACAATAAAAGATATTAAGATCCAGAGTAATGAGTAAAATTAGATGTTCAAATTTTTCTTCTTAATTTGCGGCATACTGCTAAAGAAGAAAAAAACATCCACATGTTAAAACCCTTGTAAACATATAGCATCGGAATGTTTATTCTTTAAAAGAAACCTGGAGCATTTATTTTATAATGATAGGAAACTTGTAAAAAATATAATATGCACATATAATCTATCAGATTTTTATATTTCAAGTCAATTAGAACTTGAAAAAAAGTTTATTAAATGAGTCCGAGTCAATACGAAATGCTCCCAATAAACATCGACGAACATCTTGCTGAAAGGATATGCATTACTGCAACAGGTGGTAGGCATGCTAGAGTTTACCTGTCCAGCCCCAGCTGTGATGCAGTCGCTGAAGGCATTACGGCGTGTGAAGAAGGCGAGCAGCTGCTGCCAGCGAGATGACGATGATGGCAGCTCTTCGCTAGAGCTGCGCTTGGCCCATTGCCTCTGTTTCGACCCTGGGGCACTGTGAGCTGTGCCAGTGTTGGCCCGGCCTCCCCGTGGGTACAGCGTGCTGTTTCCGAATATGTAGTTCATCGCCGCTTTGGATCCTTCACGGCTGGAAAGGAACTCCAACAGCTGTCAAGCGACAAGGCACCACGGAAAATGAGGAGCAAGAGCAAGAGAAGGGGAGGGAGTGCGCATCTGGGTAAAGTTACAGCATCTCCTCCTGAATTCCACAAAGCCCAAACATACAAGTAGAACTCCAACGTGAGTCCGAGGCGCCAGAATCCATCCGACTGCGGAATTCCGGTGAATTAATCAAACGACAGGTCAAGCATCCAGCAGCTCAATGCTGCTGATAAAAGTGGAAAGCAAAGTGGATGTAGGAGTGTGATGGCACTGCCCACAAGTAGCACGCACCACTCTGGGCTATGGCTCCAGACTAGTGGAGACCTAAGAGAAGATCAATGAGGGAATGTGGAGCTCTTGGCGAATGAGGGAAAACTCTAAGAGCGCTAAGAGGCAGGAAATGGGTTCAAATATCAGGCATGTGTTGCAGGCGAAAGCCCACAAACGCCTCCAGGGATTCATAATCTAAATGGACTCGAGATAGTAGATTGGCCAGGCCCAGTTATCAATCACAGCACATTCCTAACAGCAATAGACAGCCTTAGTGGACACATTAAATATGAATGGTGGCATTCAGGGAAGTGCCGTGTAGAATAAGTAAGAAAGAAATATAGGTATTGTGTTTTCCTTGTCCAAGACATGGCTAGTTCTACAGGAACTCACCAGAAACACTTAAACCAGATTACATCAAGCTAATAAGCCTCATGATGATGAGGATGACTGGAATTCACATACAAAACTTCATGCTAATGAACATACTCACGACTCCAAATGAGACAGATGTGCAAAAAATATATAATTTTTTTTTTTTTTTTTTTTTTTAAAGGTCAGAATGACACTCAAGTAAGCTCCAGTGGAAAAAAGGTAAATCCAAGATGAGAGTGAGCCCTCCCGGTTCGGCAGATGCCTGCTTGCTCCTTGCGATTTAGATCAGTTTTCACACTGCGGTCTCTCCCTATCTACCGTGCGCAAACACGATTCAGTGAGGGGGAGACAAAAGGCTGTGCTTTCACAGGCAGGGAAAAAAAAAAAAGAGAAAGCAAATTCAAAAATAACCACATGCTTCTGTTAATACGAGTGGAACGCCCGCAGACTCACAGCACAGCGATCCTCTGCATCCGAGCCTGATAAAGACGGCTGTGTGCTGGCTGACACTGTGCAAGGTGTGCCACAGGTGTCAAATGAGGTAACAGACATTGTCACAGCTTGTGCTTCTATTCTCCTAGGACTAAAACCATGGCAACAGTTTTCACATCAAATAAAATAGGCAAACCCATCGAGCTTGTGCATGCCTTTCTGCTCAATCTGTACAGGTTCAGAAACAAGGATTAAGAATAAACACAAATTACTGCAACCTATCAAGCTATAATTAGCTATTAATTAAAAAAAAAAAAAAAAAAAAAACAGTGACAACCCTGTGGAGACATATACAATAAAATAGTATTTTCTTCATTTTCATTCCTTCTTTTTTGTGATGTATTTAAGCCTGGTGGCATGGTGACATACTGGTTAGTGTCCTCCTCACAGCATGAAGGTCCTGGGTTCGGGTGCCTGCCTCAAAAAGGACACTTCAGTGTAGAGTTTGCATATTCTCACTGTGTTTGTGTGGGTTTGTTCTGGGTAATCGCGTTTCGTCCCAAAGTCATACACATTAAGCTGTTTCAAATTACCCCTAGGTGTTTGCGAGTGTGTGTGTGCGTGTGTGTGTGTGTGTGTGTCTGTGTGTGTGTGTGTGTGTGTGTGTGTGTGTGTTGGTCTGGCGAGCTGTTCAGGGTTAAGACTGTCTATACGGAGAGTCGGCTGAAATAGATTTGTGACTATAGCAGGATAAGGCAATTTGGTAAGTGAATAGGTGAGCCTGGCTTAAATCAAATTAAAATAAATGCTACCACAAAGACGACGAGCATGATTAAAAAAAAAATCTTGAATTAAAGCAAATATTAAGCCCAAGCACGATTTGTAACAGCCATATAACACATGCAGGTATTTATCATCAATGATGTATCTTTTATACAAGTCCATCTTTAACTTTATGTGTTTTCCTTTGCACATTGCAAAATAGTAATTTTATGATTTGGTTTATATATACAAACATTTATCAATATTTTGGTTCACTGTTAAATAAACCGGGACATTGTCACATTCTGTATTACATCCATTCAGTCCACTCAACATACTGCATCTCAGACACACTTTGGCATATCCAAAAACTTTATGACAAATTTTATCTGCTGTATATTTTCTCTTTTTTATAATGGCACATTCAGATTGAGGTGAAATAACCTTATTAAAAAAGGCAGGATATTTCACCACTGGCCAAACCTTTTGAGACCTGCTATTATACTGTATTATAGCACGTAATCCACATGCCCATTTCATAAATACACAAACTCACACACTGAGATATGCACAAGCCCAAAAGAAATATTGGAGTCCACTTAAAATGGCCCTTTTGCTGCCATTGTTTATTGCCTCATGGTCCCTGAGCCCCTTTACACCTCCTCACCCAAAATATGGAGTTCAGAGCCATAAATCAGTAACATAACATGAGGACAAAATGTGTCTGAATGGCCAGAGTACTTGCTTAAGGTTTCAGTTTCAGGGTCAATATATTGTGCTGGTGCCCAGAAAAAAAATACAAGCAAGGATTCGTGAAACTTGTCATTTCTCACTTGGGTTTCCATTACAAACTACTGAGGAATTATAAATGGAGAATGTTTACTGTGCTGTGACACAAGATGTCTAAGTAACAAGAAAGTTGATGACTCTGTTAGAAAAATAAATCCTCCACGAGAAAACTAATGTTCATATTTTAATCATGACAAGATAACCTACATTATGACAACAATGCTTATAATACTAAAACACTGGGAAAAACAATCAATGTTATATTACTGTTCAAAAAAACGGAGACATTGCAACAATAGTGCGATGGCTAACCCAAGATCTACTTCCCAACAACAGCCCTAAGCTAATACTAATGCTTGCTTGAATTTGTGATTTTTAAAGAGAGGGGGGGGGGGGGGGGTAAACACAGAAGCAGCACAGAAAAATATCTAGGCATTACACAGATTCTGAAAAACAAAATGCTAACAACTGCGCACAGAAATAATCAGCTCCCTCAAACTCAAGACGAGGTGAAAGGCAGGACTGTCATTAAGGCGTCATATTTCCTTTCGTGATTATTCTTTCAGGTAATTCACATGCAGAGTACAAAGCTGATACACATGGAGCAGAGTGGGTTCGCTGGCATGCATTTCTGAGAGCAGCCTGACATATCTGATACTGTCTACCCCCCAAGAACTGCAGCTGCAACCTTCTGCTCCTTCTGAAACTCCTCATTAAGTTCCCGCCCACCTTTTTTGCTGGACCAGGTAGAGGCAAACATGTCACCTGTATAGCCTTTAGGAGCTGAGTTCTTACCCAAACTGTTCTTCGCCAAAGAGCTGTAACTGGGTGAGTCCACAGGGAATTCAGGGAGCATAAAGCATAAACGGAGATGCTAACACTTTAAAAGTCTGTTCCTGTCTGCATCCTGCAGCCAGGTTTGCTGGAGAGCTCACACACAGACATGCTGACTGCTAGGGACTTGCAGTCTGTCCGATTTGCCAGGAGTGACACAGCTCATTTTTCACACTTTCTCCCTCCCTCTTCCCCTATAGTCTTTGTCTATCCTGAGCCAGGCTTGCACAGACACAGAGGATATACTTCAGTAAGGGGTGAATGAATTGATGAAATGTGGTGCAGACCAGAAAACAGTGATTCAGAAGTCTTGGGGTCGGTGAGAAGGCTTCAGCAGGTTGGAAGGACTGTACTAAATGGAGGAGTCTGATTTATGTGAGGAAATGTAGAGAGGTAGATGAGGTCTATGTCGGATAGAAGACTCTGGGGTAGATGGGGAAGTGTGAGGCAGGTGGGGACGTCTCTATTGGGTGGAGAAGTCTGGAATGTAACATATGTGGAGACAGCAGAGAAGGTCCGTGTCAGACAGGACAGACTGAAGCAGGTTGGGCAAGTGTGGGGCTGGGGCAGGTTAGGAGGTCTGTACTGAGTAAAAGAGTCTGTGGATTTGGGGAAATTTCAGAAATGTAAAGGTGGTCTATGTCTGATAAGAGAGTATGGGGTAGGTGGGGAAGTGCAGGGAAGGTGGGAAGGTCTGTATTGGGTAGAGAAGCATGAAGAATTTGAGGAAACATATGGTAGATAGTCAGATTGGAGAGTCTAGGGCAGGTCAGGAAGTGTGGGGGCAGGCTGGAAGGTTTGCACTGGGTTTGGGGATCCAATGATAAGCAAGAAATTTGGGGCACGTGTGGAGGTCTGTTTTGGGTGGAGAAGTGTTGGGCATGGGATAAAATGTAGGGGAGGTAGAGGGAGTCTGTGTTGGACAGGAGAGTCTGGGGCAGGGTGGAAATGTCGGGGTTGGACAGAAGAGTCTGAGGCAGGTAGGCAATTGCAGGACAGGTAGGACAGTCTGGGTGGGTTGATGGTAGTCAATGAGACGAGTCAAGTGAGAAAGTTTGGTTCAGGAGAGGAGAGCAATGTACAGTGAATTAGTCTGTGGCAGGTACGGGAGTCTAAGGCAGTATGGAGCAGTTTGAAGGTACTAGTATATATCAAAGGATTAGACGTCTGGGCCAGGTGGGAAATCTGGAAGAAATGTTAAAATCCAAACCAGGCTCCCGAGCGGAGGTGTGAGAAGGTACATAACTATTAACCCGCATGTCACAAGTTTAAATCCGGTTTAATACCACAGCTGTCTGTGGCCGAGAGTCCATGGGAACTACTTGACTGAATTCTCACCGAAGGAACGGCATACGCTCACTTCCCTATCACTCAGACCGATTGCCAGCCAATCATGGGTGTCTGTGAGCTCATTCATACGAGGCGGTTGGTAGCGCTTTCCCTTCGAGTGTGTTAGTCTGTCCCCAAAATACACATGGTGCCACGGTTCGAAAAGAGGCAGGTGGCTAGCATTGCATGTCATGGAGGGGGCACGTGCATTCTTTCGCTCCTCCCTGATCAGTGGTGATCAGGTGATAGTGAAGGCAGTACCTGATGGGTGAAAATCGGATACAACTAAATTAGGGAGAAATGGGGTAAAAAAATCTAAGCCAGGTGCTGAATTCTGACGCAGGTGTGGTGATATACTGTAGATCCAACTGAGAAGTGTACAGCAGCAGTCTGAGAAAGATGGGCATGTCTAAAGTGAGAAATAAATTCCGGGTAAATTAGACGTCTGGGGTAAATTTAGAAGTCTCAGGACAGATTGGATTACATCAACTGAGGCTTAACAGTGAAGTTTATTAAGCTGACAAAAGAAAAAAATACACAAAAAAAAAAAATTACTCCTACATCTCTCACCTAAATTTCATCACAGCCATTTGTGCATTATTAGCTCGACATACACATTCTTACACTACCCACTTTTTGTTTTGCTTGAAAATTACGACTGAGAAAGTAAGACTTGGTAGGTGGGTGGATACAAGCAGTGAAGGCCTAAATGGTGTTTCAAAATGTAATCCCGAATAAAAATCGTTTGAAAGTTCTAATGATGCCAACAGAATAAAGACTACAAGCTTTATATGTCTTATTTGACTCTCTGGGGGTGTCACAATTCTATAACGACCGATGTTAGTGACATCATCATGACACAAGCTGCAGTTAGTAAATGATCCACGTTAGCAATAAAGCTGATTCAAAATGTCTCACTTTGCACTTAAGGCAACTGTTCACTCTGAAGAGAGCTCTCCTTCCAATGAGATTGTTAAACTACACAGAGTTTTTGAAGGCACAGATGCTTAGTACTGGTAATGACTGCCTTGTGAAGAATGAGCATGACTTCTACAGCTGAAGCTGAGATTACGATCAGCAGCAGCATACTAACAGATCCACACATTAACTTGACATTACCATTAAGTGCTTTGATTATTTTAATCAGAACTCCATGACACCACGCATCCACCTCTGAGGTGACACAGCCTTGATTTGTTTGGTACTGTTAAAAGTAGATGAGGAACAGGGACATCCACAGCGGAAGTGTAAGATCATATCACTCTAACACTCTTACGATGGAGTGTTAAAAGGCCAATAAAAGAAGACACATAACATAAGAGATAAGCGTTAAGATTTTTATATGCTTGCGCAAAACTGAACCAAACCTTATGCTGGAGAAGAGCTTATTAGAATTCATGACAGTATGCAGGACAAATGAGTTTTCCTCCAGGTCCCATTACTTACTATGGCTGAACAGAACTAATGCACTCAGTGCCCTGAAGTCCTGGCCATATTATCTCCAAAAATTTGACTGGGCTTCAATCATGGTAAGAGAAATAGAGCAGGAATAAAGAGAAAGCTACTGAAACAGACAACATTTATTGTAATTTTTTAAAATTATATTTATATGTTTGTATGAATAACAATTAAACAAGTAAGCAAACAAACAAACATATACAGATGTGCTGTTCGGCGCTCCTTAACCATTTCACGCATTATCTATTCACTTAAATGCACAATGAGCTTCTCCCAGAGTGTCACGTGAACTAAACCAATAGCAAAAGAGTGATATAAACACTGATGTACGCCTCTATATACAGAGATCCCTCACTTTCCACAGTTAATTCGGACCGAATACCCACACGACCATAGAAATCAGCGAAGTCGGATCACTCCTCCCCATACCCCCCTGACTGACGTATACGTATATGTATATCTGTATATAATATTAATAAATATATATTCAATGCTATAAATGCTTATAATAACAAACATTAAAAAATAACATAAGATGTAAATAAAATATAAATACACACATACAGATGGTATTGCATGAGAAGAAGACGACACACATACATACATACAGATGCACGTGCACACACAGATGCAACAATGTAAGTAGTTTTGATGGGAGATTTTGGTTTGTTTGGGTTTTTTTTTTGCATAATTGGCCTTGTTTTTGTGGCATTTTCCTTAACTTTTTCTCCTACTCTTCCTTAATTTCCTTATTTTTAAATTCAATGAATATTTATAAAAAAAACAAAAAAACAAAAAAACGCGATGCACTGAAGTCGAATGAATTGAAGCACAAAGTAGCGAGGGACCCCTGTACCATATTTTCTGGGCCATAGGGTGCACCGGATTGTAAGGTGCAATATCAATGAACGATGATTAACCGGTCTATTTTCAAACAAAAGGCGCACCGAATTATAAAGTGCATTAAGCGAAACAAAAGTCAGATAAGTCAAACTTGATTCAACTCATTCACAATAACTCTCAACATTGTTCAGTTGTTTCAATATATAACAATAAACTCACTTTTTCAGTTCATTCCTCTTCCACAAATCCATCAAATTCTTCATCTTCAGTGTCTTAGTTTAAGAGTTTTGCGATTTGGACATAAAGCCCGGATCCCTCCATTATCTTTAATTATTATATTATATTCTTATATTTTATTATCTATTATTCCCTCGCACGCATGGAGTCACAGATCAATAGAGACGGAGATGAGGTGGAAAAAGTCTTCCAAAAAAAGTTTTCCGGGGTTGTGATCTAAACTTCTCTCAGCCACTCCCCCTTAAAGCGATGGCGTCATCACAGTAACAAACATGCCGATGCTCATTCGCAGCGTGAGTATTGTGTTCATTACAGAACGGACGTCATTACTCTGAAGGAGCTGTATCAGTGTAACTGTAAATTCAAGAAGGTTAATCCAAAGTCTCAGGAGGAGACATGTAGCAGTGCTTTATCCCAGTGATGAACGTGAGACTCTCATTAAGCCAGCTGAGCATCCTGAGACACAGAAGTATGCTCATAACAAGACAGATGGTCAGTAGAGACGGAGATTAGGTGGAAAAACTCTTCCGGTCTCGTGACGTAAGCTTCTCTCAGCCACTCACCTATTACTCAGCGAGCCACCTGACTACGATAGCCGAAATGCCTGAAATTGGACATAAAGCTTGGATCCCTCTAACCTACGACCTGTTGACACCAATATCTAGTGGTTGGAGTTCTTTGGTTAATCCAGCAGGAATGATGGTAAGCTCTGAATTAGTTTGCTTCACTTGGGTTTCGACAGTATCAGTGAGATGGAGTCGCGCAGCTTCATCATACATAAGGCGCACTGGATTATAAGACGCGCTGTCAATTTTTTTTAAAAAAGATTAAACGATTTTAAGTGCGCCTTATGGTCTGAGAAATAAGGGGCCAATACACTATATGTTGCCAAATATAAGATAACACCTGACTATTACACTCATATATGTTGTTAAGCATGATCCAAATGTACTCCCATTTTAGTGTAATAAAAACATCCACACTTCTGGAAAGGGTTTCCATTTGAGTTTATACTGTAGCTGTTGGGATTTGCCAACTGAGTCTCAGTGGCAGTAGTAAGGCCAGACACATGGTCAACATTACAATTAGCACCAAAGGAATTCAGTAGGGTTAAGCTCGCAGCTCTGGTGTAGGACACAAGTTCTTCCAGTCCAGCCTTGACAAATTATGTCTTCAAGGAGTTTGTTTCGTGGAACATGTTGAGGCTCATCTCCTTAGTTCATAGTTAGAAAGTCAGTTGTTCACTTTGTGTATGTGCTAACATGCTTTTGTATATTGGAAGTGACCACTTAAGAGCAAATATTTGGTTACAACAGGAGGTGAAGTGACAAAAAAAGTAACAGGAAAATAAAGCTTCCATTTGATATTATTCATTCATTTATTTTTATTTTTTAACCACTTAATCCTAATTAGGGTCACAGGAAGGCTGGAGTCCATCTCAGCCGACACTGGGCGAGGGTGGGGTACACCCTGGACAGCTCACTAGACCATCGCAGGGCCAACACTTATACAACCGATCAAAATTCTGAGGGGACCTCATGGGATCCCTTAATTAAGAAACAAGGTTTTCATTAATATCCCATTAAGTTTGAATCCCAGCTGGAAAATAGGATAAGACACAAAACGCACTCTGCCTAATACAAGTATTCTTCTAATTATTCATCCCTCAAAGAGCAGTCGTTATTCTTAATTGAATTTACAGGGTAATTGTACACCTGGCATACAAATACTGATAATGTGTGATTCCTGACACAGCAAAAAATAAAATAAAATAAAATAAAATAAACAGAATTAAATAAATAAAAAAAACTAATCCAGCAAAAATAACAAAATTATACAATTATGGATTTAGCTATAACCTGTAAAATAAAATGGTGACAATCCCAACAAATATAAAATATAATATTGTATATATTAATTTCACTCCCTGTTTAGTTATATATTTCTTCATAATAAAGTCTTTCTGATTTCATAAAATCAACAATTACTTATTTAATAATTCATATCCATGTTTGGAATTAGCATAATTTAGATAAAAAGGCACATAAAGCTTAATAATAAAAAAAGAGTAAAATAGACCAAAGAGCTCCAGACACTCCTGATGGGAGGACCATTTGACAAATCCAATACAGTGGTACCTCACCTTACGAAATTAATCCATTCCAGCGCCTTTTTCGTAATCTGGATTTTTCGTAAATTTAACCACATTTTAAATGTAAAACGCGTGATTCGTACAGATGGACAGACAAAACCCATTTCTAAAATTCTTGCTTCAAGGTTGACTGCTCTGACTTTAAGAAAAGGTCACTATGACCCATATACAATTCCATTTAAAGCCTTCTTGAGGGCAACCCGTGAAATAAATTTATTAATTCTGTGCCATTTTCGTTAAATCACATTAAATTTCCTGTAAATTTCACATTAAAAAGCCTTGGCAAGCTCAATTTTGAATAAATTTACTAAATTGACTGTTGACACTGTAAAAACAAAACCACCTGACACATTCATGAGGGGGGCACACTCACCAAATATGGTGATCTTGTGTATTTTCCTCTCGAAGTTACCGCATGTAAAATTCTTGACAAGCACAACAGATTGAAAAGTCACCTTGTGACCTTGAAACAACGTCAAGATGACCAACGCACCCCCCCACCCCCACCCCGAGAAGGAACCACACACCAAATAGTTCACCCATTCATTTTTCTGTAACTGCTTAATACTAATTAGGGTTGTGGGGAGGTTGACGCCCTTCCCAGCCAACTCCGAGCGAGGGCAGAGTACATCCTGGACAGCTCGCCAGGCCACCACTGAGTGGAAATACACTGGTGGCTTTGCAGCTACTCTTTTCGAAATTCAGCAATGGTTCTTTTACATGCTTCACACCATACTCAGTGAGAGACATGGCCGGCCTTTGATAACCCAGTTAGGTGCACTAGAGGAACAGTGACAACCTGTAGAGAGTAGGGTTTGAACCCCCAACCTTCGGATCAGCAATCCAACACTACCACTAGGCCACCACTGCCCACCAAATAGTTTAATCCTAAATAATTAACTTCCAAACTTCTCACACTAACAACATGTATGGATGGACATATGAAGGGACAGATGGCTAAAACCTAATTCTATAGTTTTTGCTCCACTCACCTTTGGCGATGGTGGTAATGATGGCGGTTCAGCATAGTTTGTGACAAAACAATTGTGAGCAGAAGGTGAAAACATTGTGTGAATAAGTTGTAATGAGGTATTGAACGTGATTCCGAAAAGTTCAGAAAAGTGGCAACACTGCAACTACAGGCAGACAAATAGACAGAGTAACAGGAAGCGTGCTTAAAGTATCTGCAGCTCACCTAATGGGGGTTTTTACCACCATCTTGAACCTCTCGCTACTGAAATGTATGGTTCCCACCTGCCTCAAAACTGCGGCCATCATTCCAGTGCCTAAGAACAGCACAGCAAGCTGCCTAAACAACTACCGCCAGTTGCCCTAACCCCCATCATCAAATGTTTCCAGACACTTGTCTTGTCTCATATCAAGGCTGCCATTCCTGAAGATCTCGATCCACATCAATTTGCATACAGAGAAAACAGGTCAACAGAGGATGCCATCAATACAGCCCTCCACATAGCCCACACACACCTGGACAGCAGTAATTCCTATGACTTCTGAACCAGTTTATGTGGTTGGACTGTGTTAAAAGAGGATCTGAAGTTGGGCAATCTGGGCTTGGGGGCTCACTGTACACCTGGATACTGAAATTTCTCAGCAACAGACCTCAGAACATCAGGATAAGAGAACACATTTCCACCACTCTCATCCTGAACACCAAAACATGACTCAGGTGTGTTCCCAGCCCCCTTCTCTTCTCCCTCTTTACATACGACTGTTCTCCCACTCACAAGTGCAACACCATCGTCAAATCTGCCAACGACACCACCATCATAGATCTGATTACAGATAACGAGTGAGCCTACATGAAGGGTCCTACATGGATGGAGCGACAACAATAACCTGGAACTAAACACATCCAAAACCAAGGAGATGATAATAGACTTTCAGAGATCAAAACAAGCTGAACACTCTGTCCTCTACTGTACATTGATGGAGAGGAGGTAGAGAGTGTGGATTGCTTCAAGTTCCATATCTCTGCTGACTTCATCTGGACTGCAAACATCTCCCACTAGGTGGGGAAAGAACAGCAAGGATGTACTTCTTAAGAAAGCTCTGACAAGCCGGTCTACCCCAACCCTTAATGACAAACTTTTACCACTCTGCCATCAAGAGCTTCCTGACCTACTGACCTACAGTGTGGTTTAGCAGCGGAACTGCAAGGGACAGGAAGGCCTTGCAGTGGGTGACGAGGACGGCAGAGGGGTAATTGGAACTACGCTACGCTCCCTCAGTGACGTTTAAACTGGCAGACTTCAGAGAAGAGCCAGTGGAAATATCAGGGCCAACTATATAGATATATAGGTGTATATAGGATATATACTACACTTGATCTTAGCCAAAAGGCCGAGAAGCGAAACAGTGGCGCTGAGGAAAAGACAGGAGGCAGAGCTGGAGGTAGCAGAAATGAAAATGTTGAGGTTCTCTCTGGGAGTAACGGGGATGGATAGGATCAGAAATGAGTACATCAGAGGGACAGCCCATGTAAGATGTTTTGGAGACAAAGTCCGAGAGGCTAGATTGAGATGGTTTGGACATGTACAGAGGAGGGATAGTGAGTATATTGTCAGTAGGGTGCTGAGGTTGGAACTACCTGGCAGAAGGCCTAGAGGAAGACTAACGAAGAGATTTATGGATGTGGTGAAGGAAGACATGAAGGTCGTTGGAGTAAGAGAAGAAGATGCAGAGGACAGGGTGAGATGGAGGCAGATGATTTGCTGTGGCAACCCCTGAAGGGCACACCCAAAAGGAAAAGAAGAAGATATAGGATATATGTATGTAAGTATAAACCGGACTCCAAAAAAGTTGGGACACTATACAAATTGTGAACAAAAACTGAATGCAATGATGTGGAAGTGCCAAATTTCAATATTTTTTTCCGAATAGAACATAGATGACATGTCAAAAGTTTAAAATGAGAACATGTATCATTTTAAGGGAAAAATATGTTGACTGTAAATTTCATGGTGTCAACAAATCTCAAAAAAATTGGGACAGATTGCGATTAGAGGCTGGAAACATTAACTGCACTTATAACGAACAGCTGGAAGACACATTACCACTAATGAGGTCCATTGGAAACATGACTGAGTATAAAAAGAACTTCTCAGAGTGGCAGTGTCCCTCAGAAGCGAAGATGGGTAGAAGATCACCAATTCCTTCAATTTTGCGCAAAAAAGATATCAGAAAGGTGTTTCCCAGCGAAAAATTGCAAAGAGTTTGAAGTTATCATCAGCTACAGTGCATAACATCATCCAAAGATTCAGACAATCTGGAGCAATCTCTGTGCATGAGGGTCAAGGCCGTAAAACCATACAGGATGTCCGTGATCTTCGAGCCCTTAAATGGCACCGCATCACAAACAGGAATGCTACTGTAAGGGAAAATCACACAATGGGCTCAGCAATACTTCCAGAAACCATTGTCGGTGAACACAATCCACAGTGCCATCCGCCAATGCCAGCTGAAACGCTACAGTACAAAGACGAAGCCATTTCTAAATAGGACCCATAAGCGCAGGCGTTTTCTCTGGGCCAGGGGTCATTTAAAATGCAGTGTGGCAAAGTGGAAAACTGTTCTGTGGTCAGATGAATCACGATTTGAAGTTTTTTATGGAAAACTGGGACGCCATGTCATCCCGACTAAAGAGGACAAGGACAACCCAAGTCGTTATCAGCGCTCAGTTCAGAAGCTACATCTGTGATGGTATGGGGTTGCATAAGTGCGTGTGGCATGGGCAGCTTGTACATCTAAAAAGGTACTGTCAATGCAGAAAGGTATATTCAGGTTCTAGAACAACATATGCTCCTATCCGGATGTTGTCTCATTCAGAGAAGACCTTGCATTTTTCAACATGATAATGCCAGACCACATGCAACATTAATTACAACATCATGGCTGCGTAGGAAAAGGATCCGGGTATTGAAATGGCCAGCCAGCAGTCCAAATCTTTCACCTATAGAGAACATTTGGCGCATCATAAAGAGGAAGGTGCAACAAGGAAGGATTCAAGAGAGTTGACCAGTTCAAGGCCTGTATTAGACAAGAATGGGACAGCATTTCTAATTGTAAACTTGATAAATTTGTCTCCGAGATCCCCAGACATTTGCAGACTGTTGTACAAAGAGGAGGGGATGCCTCAAATGAAATGGTGAAAGTGAAAATGGCCTTGTCCCAACTTTTTTGAGATTTTTGGACACCATAAAATTTAAAATTAACATATTTTTCCCTTTAACTGATACATTTTCTCAGTTTAAACTTTTGGCCCGTCATCTATGTTCTATTCGGAATAAAATGTTGAAATTTGGCACGTCCACATCATTGCATTCAGTTTTTATTCACAATTTGTATAATGTCCCAACTTTATTGGAATCCGGTTTGTATGTGTATATATGTGTATGTAGGTATATGCACATGTATAGCTTAGTATAATTCGTTGTCTTTTGTGCATTTTCTATAATAATTACTGCTGAACAAATAGCTGCAAAACTGATCTGCTTTGTTCATGTTGTTCATGCAACAGTTGACAATAGAGATCTCTTATCTTAAATAGACAGTGAACGCTTTTGAGAACTGCGATGAAATTTTAAACATTCTTAAATATGTAACAGTGCGATAGATGGCGAACAATATCATATTGTCAAGACAGCTATACAAAGGAGCATTAAAGAGTAGATACAACATATGACGGAGAAAAGAAAAATCTGATTAAGTGGTGGCTCAGTGGTTAAGACTCTGGATTACTAATCCAAAGGTTGATGGTTCAAGCCCCAGTCCCGGTAAACCTGCCACAGCTGGACCCTTGAGCAAGGCCCTTAAACCTCAACCTCAACTGCTCCATTGTATAAAAATAATAAATGTAAGTCACTCTGGATAAGGGTGTCTGCTAAATATAATGTAATGAAACAGACTGTAAAGTCTTATGGAAAGTAACTTGTACTTATTTGGAACAGCTGACATTATTGTACTTTTTGCGGCAGTTTAGTATTATCATAGTTAAACTGCCACAATAAGTACAATAATGTTAGATGCTCCAAATAAGTATAACAATGCAAAACTGTCTAAATGCGGACAATAATGATGGGCTTTCATAGTTATTTAGACAGCCTTACAATATTGGCAGAATTCTGATGATCCTCATTAATACTGTTTTTATCCTGCAGTAATGACAAGTAATGTAGAACTGCCCCAATAACAACAATAATCTATGACTGTACAAATAATTACAGTAAATTACAATAACGCTGGATTGTTCAACAATACTATTGTACTGCTCGAAATCCGATAATAAGGGTGGCTTGTCTGAATCTTTACAGTAATGATGAACTGTCCAAATTCCAACAGTAATATTGGACAGTACATATAATAGTGATAATGATGTACATCCAAACTGGAAAAACGCCAGACTGCCAAAATAACTACAATGACAAAAGACAGTCCACATAATAACAATAATGCTGGACTGTCCACATAACAAAAAATGTAAAATAATAATAATAAAATAAAATAAAAATACAGGACTCTCCAAATACATTCAGTAATGCTGGACTGTTTAAATAAAAACAATAATGTTACATAATTGCAATGATGCAAGATGGTCCAAATAACTACACAGTGCTGTACCATCCAAAGCCAGTGGGAAATGTTTTGCCCTACTGCCTGAAACAGAAAACAATCTAATATTTTATAATACCCAGCAAGTTCTGAACCACTTTGCCATCTAGTGCCTGAAATAAAAACTACAATACAGCCTTTTATTATGAAAATATTTGACATTTTCTTTATCCTTCATCTCTAAACTCTATTTGGCATTTCCAACACACAACCAACTCATATGATATGGCAAACACAAAGGGTCCTGACTGAATGTTGCGATGTTTACCTGCATGAGCGTCTCACTTCGTGAGTATAGCGTGGAGAAGGCAGAGGCCGGCACCTCCTCTCCTCCTACTGGGGACGAGCCCTCAAAAACGCACTCCAGTGACTCAACCTACAGAGGAAGGATGCAGGCCCAGTGATGCACAGTAGAACCCGAGAAAGGAAAGAAATAAAGCCATAGAACGGAAACCAAAGTTTACACAACACGGAAAACAATGGCTGTGAATGATAACCAAAGCCTAACTGGCTTCAGCAGAATCAACACACACACAATGAGTTCAGACATCAAAAGCACAAATCAACGAAAGTTAAGAAACAACAAAATGCATGATGTACTGTATGTTTTAAAAGCAATTTTAACATAATGGGAGATGATGTGAAAACATGTCAGTTACATCATGAATCCGAACCATCACGACAAGTGAATCACATGATTGACAAACCAACATGAGTTCCAGAGATGTGTAAAATGAGTCAAACTGAGTTCCAAAGTCAGTGATCTCGACATGATTGTAAACACACACAACAAAAACATTAAATCTAAATATGCACAACTATGTAACAGAAATGGTGTTAATACTCATACCCAGAGCTGAAAGTACGTATTAATTCAGCTTTAATTCAATTCCTGAAATGCAGAATTTTTGTGAGTAGAGGACACCTATGATAGCCATAACATGTATATGTGTGTGTGTGTGTGTGTGTGTGTGTGTGTGTGTGTGTGTGTGTGTGTGTGTGTGTGTGCGTGTGTGTGTGTGTGTGTGTGTGTGTGTGTATCACACTATGCACAAGCATTTACAGGTACATAAGCCAGTCACAGGTCGGCTCAGCTGAGCAACCTAGAGTGCTACAAGATGTCATCTCCATCTGTCCTGGATGTTCAAGCCAAACACTCACAGCGCACGTACGTAAAAGCCCAGTGAGGGGCAGAAATGCACAGGAACACATCATCACTCATTCAAATACCATACTCCGTAAATAGTACATTTTGCATGTACCATATTTATAGACACACACACACACACACACACACACACACACACACACACACACACACACACACATATTTATATATTATTTGTGATAAGGATTAAGCAATACACCATGAATCCCTGGCTTGTAAAATGCCTCGAGGCAGTTCTCTTTAAATAGAAGCTCGTCTGGGGACAGTGGTGCATCATGGGTAGGTGGGTGAAACCATAGTGTGTTTGGTCATTTTATCACCATTTAGACTTTGGTTTAATGGAGCATGCAGAGATACACAGAGACGATGATAATCCATAACAAATCTGTTTATAGCAGTGGATTTAAACCAGTGGATTACACCATTAACATGAACAACTCAATCTCTCTCTCTCTCTCCCTCTCTCTCTCACACACAGAGACAGCGAGCGAGAAAGGGAAAGAGAGAGAGAGAGAGAGAGAGAGATTCCTAGATAAGCAAAAGGCCATAAGAATTTGATCTACAAGTGAAATGTATGACACATTTATAAATACACATAGCTTCTATTTTCAGTTAATAGTCCTTCAGTTACTACCATCATCCACAAGGTGGAGTAAGAAATCTACTACAGTATGTATCTGTTAAAGCACTGAGCTGTCATCACTTCATCGGCTCAATTTGACGAATCAAATTGAATCACCATCTTAATCGCCGTAGCCCTTTGTCCCCATATGGCCTTGCTGTTTGAAATGAAGGATGATGAAACGATGCACTTGCTAGACAAGTTACTCACATTACTCCACATATTCGTAAATTCAATAATAAAAGACAGACGGAGTAAGAGTAGAGAGAAGTTAAGCATGAAGCCAGGCATCATCGCTGGCCTTGAAAGCATGGGCTGATTTAAGAGAAATACAGGCTCACAGTGATGACAATGCCAATGTATGTGTGGTGCATGCACGCACTAACTCCAGCCCTGAGCACTTGAAGCTGATGAAAGGTGACAGGCAGGGCTTTTTAGTCTGCTTTGGAGAGAATGGGGCTGTAGTGATCTGTGGCTGCCTGGTCCCAACTCAGCCCATCCTGGCATGACTACTCATCCAGCTGCACTGTGGTGAGCTCAGCCAAAAAACACTCTCTTTTAAAAAGCTTGTTACTTCCAATCTGGCATTAATCTGGGTTTGAGAATAAAAAGTACAAGTGTGCTTCCTGTTCCAGACGAGACGAAGATAGCAGGGCTCCCTCCCTGTGCAAACTGTCTCTGATTAAGCACGTTTTGACAGTGCAAGCTCAGAGAGGATTGTGTAATGCTTATGGAATTAGGTTAGTCTTTCTTTGAGCACTAGGGATATCAACATGGAGAGGCTGGCACCCATCTCAGGCGATTCTGGGCGAGGGTAGAGTACACCCCGGACAGCCCGCCAGGCAATCACAGGGGGATGTCAATTTTTATATTAAAAAAAAAAAAAAATATGCAGCAGAACAAAACAACCAGTTCTGTTCGAAATTCAATCAGATTTCTTCCCCGCACTCTCTATTAATACAGAAAAATTAATAAGTCAAAAATATACTTAAAATCACGTTGTAACTTGTGTGCAAAGGAGAAAAAAAAGAGGTGCACACGTCATCTACATCCAATCAGCAGGAGGGAGAAACAAAAGCTCTCAGCCATTGGCTAAATTTGAATCTCATTTTCTAAATTTGAATCACGTTTCTCATTTTGTTTTTTTATCCAATTTGTTACATTTCTTGTTCTTCTATGTCCTTTTTATTATGGTCTGTTTTGGGGGGACTTCGATTTTGGCGCTGTGCCTCTAACTAACTGTTTTCTCTCGCTTCGGCTGAGGGGAGCGGCTGAGCTGCTCGGACTGAATGCAGTTCATACCTGAATTCAGTCATCTCATGCCTAATGCAATACCGTCCACTAGTGGGCATTTTTAAAAACTACAGTGCTGTATGTTTCAAGAATAACACATTTAAAGATGTTCTTTTATATATATGCTGTATAATGTTTATATTTTATTGGGGCAGTGGTGGTCTAGTGGATAGGGCGCAGGATCACTGATCCTAAGGTTGGGGGTTTGAGTCCCCACAGTGTAGTCACTGTCCCCCCAGTGCAGCTAACTGGGTTATCAAAGGTGGGCCATGTCTCTCACTGTCTATGGTGAGAGGCATGTAAAAGAACCATTGCTGACTTGCGTAAAGAGTAGCTGCAAAGCCATTAGCGTGTTTCTGTCTCTTGCTAAAGGGTTGTGACAGGAAGGGCATCCGACGTAAAAACTATGTCAAATCAAATGTGCAAATCACATGATTCGCTGTGGCGACTCCCGAGAACGGGAAAAAGCCGAAAGAAAGATATATGTTTATATTTAATTATCAATAAATATCACAGTAAAAAATTACGTTTTTCTTAATCATTACTACATTTTACTACATTAATACTGTATTAATGAGTAATACTGTCTATAGAATGTGTTTAAGAAGCATATTTTAGCGTATGTAATAGATACACAGTATTTTACTTCTGGTTGATCATTCGCGCATGTAATATGATACATGGGGTTTTACTTCTGGGTACAGAACTCATGGATTATCTTCATTCGCTGGAGGGGCCGGAACCAAACCCCCGCGAATAACGAGGGCCTAACTGTATATAATTTCCAGTTAAAGGCAGTTGGTCATGAAATAAATTTACAAAATTGTCAATATAAGCACCAATTGTATGAAAAGTAGACCTTGAGTGCTTTTCTAACACATGGGTATCTTAACGAGTCCATTTTCACAATATTTATAATTAACTTAATGAGTGTGTCACTATAATGAAAAATCAAAAGACGAATGTCAGAGTCCTTTCCCACACACGGAGGGAACACTGATCTTGGATGGATGGGTGGGATTACTCATGGGAGGCCACTACCCACACGTACTGCGAGATTTCAGGTAGACCTAAAAATGTTTGAATAGGTGCTGAGGACTAAGTTGTGGTTTGAAGTGTTGAAGCACTCATGCAAGGTTAAGTCGACCGACTGCCTTTAATTCTCAGTAATTCCTATATATTTCTATTAATTCCTGATTAATTGATTGCCATGAATTTCCAATTTTAAGTTCAAAATATTTTCGAAATTTTCGATCCTTACTTCCAAATTCATCAGAAATGTTCACAGCCCTTTGCAACCCTAGTTCACCATTGGTTGTTGGTGGGTGAGGAAAGAGTTTACTGGGTAAATGTGTCCAAAGCTTTTGACTTGGACTGTATATATGACTTGATAGAAAGGCTATAGTTAACTCAACTGCATTTTTACAACCACAGTAAGCAGAAAAGCATCTTGAAACATTTACCACACAGAACCTGGAAGTAAATGGGCAACAACAGCAGACCAGAGCAGATCAGAGTCCAATTCTATTAACCACAAACAAAACGGCGTAATGGGCAGAGGGGTAAAACTGGACAGATGATGATTGAAGAAGAAAAAGACTGAGCGATAATGCAATACAACAGGTGTGTGTTGCATTAGAATGGGAAAAACGATGGCAAATAAAGACTGTTTAATGGTTTTATGTGTGAGACTCTGGAAGGGTTGTTAATCAATCCCACAGGGTTGATGCATGTTAGAAATGAGACACAAACTTGCTTGCATGCTTTAGGAATTGGAACAGATAAGGAATGTGTGGAGGAAGTCAAACGACTCCTACCTTCATAGGGGAGATGTGGGAATGAGAGACGAAGCCATGGACATTCTCGATCTGGGAGATGTTTTTCTCTGAAATCTGCACCAGCTCGGGAGGTTGAATGTCACCGGGCAGGCGAGTTGAGCCATGCTCTGGAGGAGAGGTGGTGTCATCATCTTGATATTTGTATTTCTGGGGGGAGGGGGAAGAAAAGACATTCATTTAGATTGGTTTGAGTGCGAAGTTGTACAGAACGTGTGAATTCATTTTGTAGACAGTTTGACTAATATACAAGTACCTTGAAAAGTATTTGCTCCTTTCTGATTCCTGATTTGTTTATTTATTTATTTATTTGAATATTTACTACACTTAAATGTTTCGGTACATCAATCCAATTATCGCATCACCAGTTATCGCAAACGCTTAATTTTAGTTACTGCTGCCAAGACTGTCACAACCAGTTATTAGGTTCAGGAGCAAATACTTTTTTTAGGGCCAAATAGGTTTGGATTTTGGACAGTAGTGGCCTAGTAGTATAGGTGCTGGATCATTGATCCTAAGGTTCGGCATACAAGCACCACTCACCACAGGTTGTCACTGTCCGTTCCCCCAGTGAAGCTAACTGGATTATCAAAGGCCGGCCATGTCTCTCACTGTCTATGGTGAACTATAAAAGAAACATTGCTGACTTTCGACAAGAGTAGCTGCAAAGCCGTCAGCGTGTTTCCGCCCTGCAATGACCTGACGAGCTGTCCAGGGTGTACTCTGCCCTCGCCCAGAGTCGGCTGGGATGGGCGCCAGTCTCCCTGAGATCCTAATTAGGATTAAGCGGTTACAGAAAATCAACTGAGGTTTGGATTTTTTTTAATTAATAAAGAACATTCATCATTTATTAACTGCATTTTGTGTTTACTTGGGATGTCTTTGTGAGATATTAAAATTGGTTTGATGATCTGAAACACTTAAATGTGAGAAATATGCCAAAAAAATGTAAATACTTTTTCACAGCACTGTAAATGCTTCTAATTAGTGAGTAACATTCAGGAAGTGAAAACAGAGCTACAATATTAGCAAACAGTAATTAATGAAGATGTGAAAAAAGTGAAACCCAACGCTAATCTTCATCATGTAGGCCACCATGAAGTTAGGATCAAAGTCTCACACAGCAAGCTTTCGCAAAACACACAAATGAATGTCATCAGATCAAACAGAACAGTTTCTCCATGCTGCGTCTGCAGCCTGACTTGATTGGCTTTGTTAGCAGGGAACTAAGGTGTATGCACAGTATGCTGTTAAACCCTTCAGAGTACACAAGCTCCAGTCTGACATCAAGTAGCAACAAAATACTGGCGTGAGACCTTAACATATTGCTTTTATTTTTTTGGTCTTGCTGTTCTGTGTTCTTTTTAGTTATACCACAGTATTGTTAAATTCTTGACTGCAGTTGGTCAGAAGGTTATGAAAAGCATTGCTCTGACATAGAATAAGATGACGGGCAAATTATAGCTTTACTGACTGTTGGAGTGAACACACACATTCAGTGACCTTTTGTCTGGCACTAAGTTGCGTATATAACACCAGACCCTTGTCGTTGAATAAAGACCTAGGTTATATTATGTTACTTGAATGAGGTGTTTGCGCTAATACAACTAATAACATCACTACTGTCATGACATTAGTTTCTGTCATCACTGAATAAATTCAAATTCTCCCGAATCTTCAGACACATGCATGCTCTGTCTAACTGGAAGAAGAAGTTGAACATGTAATGATCTAATCAGATCCTGGCGTTAGCCCGATTGGAAAGTTCCTGTCTGTGTAATTGTGGTGTCTACCATCATATTACTCTAGCGCAATTTCCATAAACCCTCAAATGACTAGTAACAATAACATGAACAATATAACACTCATGCAAAGGCTAATGTGAAAGGACCCAGTGTAGATTCATGGACTGCAGACAAACAAACACACAATTAATTTCCTGTGGAACGAAAATCGGAGAATCACAGTACCTTCCTCATAGCTCCCACGAAAGATGAATGGAAAAACTGGTCATGACACAACCTTAAAGGAATATATATATATATATATATATATATATATATATATATATATATATTTATTTTTTTACCCAGGGATCCCTCACTTTCCGTGGTTAATTGGGACCGAGATCCCCACGTGAACACCGAATTCCGGGAAGTAGGCCCTCGTTATTCGAGGGGGTTCGGTTCCAGCCACTCCCGCGAATCAAGATAATCCATGAGTTCTGTACCCGGAAGTAAAACCCTATGTATCATATTACATACACGAATGATCAACAGGAAGTAAAACCCTCCTCTTCTTCTTCATCTTCTTTTCCTTTCGGCTGTTCCCTTCTGGGGTCGCCACAGCAAACCATCCGCCTCCATCTCACCCGATCCTCTGTATCTTCTACTTTTACTCCAACTACCTTCATGTCCTCCTTCACCACATCCATAAATCTTCTCTTTGGTCTTCCTCTCGGCCTTCTGCCTGGTAGTTCCAATCTCAGCATCCTTCTACCAATATACTCACTATCCCTCCTCTGTACATGTCCAAATCATCTCAATCTAGCCTCTCTGACTTTGTCTCCAAAACCTCTAACATTGTGCTGTCCCTCTGATGTACTCATTAATTAACAGTCCCACCTCCACCTTGAACTCTTCTGTCACACCGACAGCACACCTCACCACTGTCTTACATCTCTCACACATGTCCTGCACCACTGTAACATACTTCTCTGCCACTCCAGACTTCCTCATGCAATACCACAGTTCCTCTCTCGGTACCCTGTCATATGCTTTCTCCAGATCCACAAAGGCACAATGCAGCTCCTTCTGACCTTCTCTGTACTTCTCTATTAACATCCTCAAAGCAAACACTGCATTTGTGGTGCTCTTTCTTGGCATGAAACCAAACTGTTGTTCACAAATGCTGACCTCTGCCCTTAGTCTAGCTTCCACTATTCTTTCCCATAACTTCATCGTATGGCTTATCAACTTTATCCTGCTGTAGTTGCCACAACTCTGCACATCTCCCTTGTTCTTAAAAATGGGCACAAGCATACTTCTCCTTCATTCCTCCGGCATCCTCTCACTCTCTAAGACCCTGTTGAATGTTCTTGTCAGAAAATCTACTGCTAGCTCTCCGAGACACTTCCATACCTCCACCGGTATGTCATCAGGACCAACTGCCTTTCCATTCATCATCCTCTTCAATGCCCTCCTCACTTCATCTTTACTAATCTGTGGTACTTCCTGGTCCTCAACAATCACATCTTCTACTCCTTTTTCTCTCTCATTTTCCTCATTCATCAGTTCTTCAAAGTACTCTTTCCATGAAAGAAGAAGAATCAATAAATATCACAGTACAAAATTAAAGTTTTTACTTAATCATTACTACATTATATATATATACATACATACACATATATATATATATATATATATATATATATATATATATATATATATATATATATATATAAAGGACATAAAAGTGTGACGTAATGACGTAATGAACTTTCACTCAGAATGCAGGAGGCAGTGTGAAATGGCACAGAGTAGATTTATTATTCAAAGGGGAAGCACTTAAGCAGAGCATTCACACTTTAAATACTGTACTGATGACGAAGAAAAACACAAACAACATTAAACACTGTAACCAGGAGCCAGTTTGCATGCAGTTTGTGTGGTTTGTATTTATAGAGAGGAGATGAGAGGACTGAATTCAGGTGTGCGCAGCTGCAATCAGCCCAAGCAGCTCAGCCACGCCCCTCAGCTGGAGGGGAGAGAAAATAGAGAACACAGGAAAGCAGGGACGTGATGTGAGTTAATGGTCTGATGCAGAGGTGAGTGTGCTTGTGTTTATTGGGAGTAGATGAGGAGTGAATTCAGGTGTGAACTCTGCAATCAGTCTGAGCAGCTCAGCCACGCCCCTCAGAGAGATTTAGAGAACAAAGCCGTCAAAATCAAAGTCCCCCAAAAACACAGACCATAACAAAAGAACATAAAATAACACGAAGTGTAATAAAGTGGATAAACATGCTACACCATTGTACATAAACTCTCACACACAAACATTCTAAACATTAACTTAGGTACGTACTGTACTGGAATAATAATTGAAAAAGACTTTAATACTACAGTGCTTTGTAACAGTTCAGATGATTATTCCTCTTCAGGCACTTCAGAGGAAACTGTCATTTCTTCAAATGGCTAATTTCGACAAAGTCTTATTAGGTAGTCTTATTTCTTCAGAAGAGACATCCAATGTTATTCCCTTTTTCTGGTGCTTAGCTGGCGTTTGAGTAGCATCATAGGGCTTAACTGGTAATTAAAACACACTAAAAAAATGTTCATTGAGAATTTGTGCGCGTATGAGGAAAAAGAGGCGTATACATAATCTCAACCAATGAGCAGGAAGGAGGACATCCATTGGCTGAATTTGAATCACGTGACAGTTGCTTAGCCATCCATGAATATGCGCAGGCGTGAAGCCAAACCGCAAATAGTCAAGGGTCTACTGTATATGTATATATAATATCAATAAATACATATTCAATGCTGTAAATGTTTATAATAACAATTAAACATAAAAAAATGTTTAATGTTTAATGCACCTCACAACAATATAAGTAGTTTTGATGGGAGGTTTTGGGTTGTTTTTTGTTTTGTGTTTGTTCAGGTTTTTTTTTTTTGTTTGTTTGTTTGTTTTGCATAATAGACCTTGTTTTTGCGGCATTTTCCTTAACTTTTCCCCCTATTCCCCCTATTCTTCCTTAATTTCCTTATTTTTTAATTCGATGAATATTTTTAGAAAAAAAACAACGATGTACTGAAGCCGAATGAATTGAAGAATATATATATATATATATATATATATATATATATAGAGAGAGAGAGAGAGAGAGAGAGAGAGAGCGCGAGAGAGAGAGAGAGAGAGAGAGAGAGAGAGAGAGAGAGAGAGAGAGAGAGATGGATGTGTGTCCTCACTGCTGCATGTTCATGCAGATTGTCAGACTGTTAAAGAAAAATCTAAAAATCTATAGTTAAAGCAATGTTTTGATCATAACCCACCCATCTCCTCATGAACCAGAGAGGGTTACAAATACCACCAAATGACCTTAAAGGTGACAGGGTCTGAATTCACATTCATCCAAAAGAGTAGCCCAGCACCCACTGAGACTTCACTTTGACTCCCAAAAATTAAAAATGGGTCATTCAGACACAAACAGAACTTAAAAAGACAGAGTTTATAAACAGATGTTCATAAAGTTGGAGTCGGCTAACATCTGTTCATAAACATAAACCAAATGTATGGCACAGAAACTATTTTTATTCCTTCTATCGAGGTCTACTTTTCCCACTGTGTTATGTGTAGCAGCAGTCTGATGATATAAATCAGTGCTGCAGCGTATAGGATAAGCCTGGCCTTCTCTTAGGAGAGAACCAAAAGGTGAGTGAATATGAAGATACTCCCTGATGGATGAGTATGTTATAGTGCTGAGATGGAAAGAACTGCTTTATTGAGTAAAACCCTCCGACTTGCTCTCTACTGCATCGTCATCATATTGACCTCAAACTGCCACACATGCTCTGATATACTATCTGCATTTAGATGCTGGAGTATGTGAGGGTATCTACATTATTCAGTATCATGTTTGTCATCATGCCTATTCCTGTCACCAACCTGAGGAGAACCCCCAAACACCTATTTTAACTCTTAATGTATTGACAAAGTTGGTTTAATATGTTGGTTTAAATTTGTTTTAAATATAATGTTCACAAATGCTGAATCTGAATTTACGAAGTCTAGATGTTGTTGAAAAGTAAACTTTATTGTTTTTTTTTTCTCTTTTACTTTTATTTATTTATTTATTTGGTTTGGGGGAAAAAACCCTCTGAATTAAGCATTTCTGAAGCAGCCCTTTTTTTAAATGGCCCATCAATTTTCTCTGGTGAAAAAGTCACGTGATTGATAACCCACTACTGGGGTTACACTGGGGCACAATGTCCACGATGTCCACAATCCAAAAATGTGCGGTGTGCCACCATTTATAAGCACACTTGCAGTACAATCGACCCTCCGTGCTTATAAAGTTTCTCAGAAATCGTGATCATTGTGCCCCAGTGAAATCCAGGGTAAGCAGTTTCCTCACTGCTTGACAAAGCAAAAAGATAATATATCTGGAGTTGAATCTAAGTGTTGAATTTACACCGAGTAGCAGTTTGTTCTCCAAAATGATGTCAATGCAAGCATCATCAAAGGGACAACAGAAACAGTAGGAGTAACCACATTAACAATTTTGTACGTACCGAAAAAGAAGGACTGCGTTCACAAGCCTATAAAACACAAAAGGACCTGAAAGACCTCAGACGATAACCTAGAAATATTACTACTGAATTCCTTCCTTTGGGAAGAAAACCGCCCTTCACAATAGTTATACAATTAAAGAGGACTATCTCAGGATATGGGTTTCAAAGTCTACAATCAATTAGTGCCTTCATAAATGGAACCACAGATAGTTTACCACAAGACAAAAAAAAACCCACTGGTAACATTCAAGAATATGAAAAATAGTTTTTTTTTTTTTTTTAATTCTAGTGACTGCATAGAGGCATAGAGTCACCTCACCTTCCTTTACCTTGATGGGTGATGTGCCTCTGAGCAAGGCACCTAATCCTCAGCTGCTCTTTGGGTGCTTAATTCTAGTACAGTATGGCAAAAAAGCATGTTCCCCAGGGTCACCCCCCCCCCTCCCCGGCATCACACTGCACCCCCCCCCCCAAGGGGGGCATGCCCCACTATTTCAGAAGCACTCGCCTTGTGGAAGCTCACCACGAGCTGGCATTCAAAGCGTGCACATGCACAAAATTCTCCTCCTCCTCCTCTGTTACGCACTACCTCGTGCCTGCCCACGTGACATCTTTGCCACAGTCGATCATTGGAAGAGCGAGTTGACATTGTTTTTTCTTGTTTTATTCAGTTCATTCATCAGTTCATTTTCTGTAACCGCTTAATCCTAATTTGGGTCGAGGGGAAGCTGGTGCCCATCCCAGCCAACTTTGGGCGAGGGTAGAGTACACCCTGGACAGCTCGCCAGCCCATCGCAGGGCGGAAACACGCCGACGGCTTTTCAGCCTACTCTTTACGAAAGTCAGCAATGGTTCTTTTACATGCCTCACACCATAGACAGTGAGACACATGGCCGGCCTTTGATAACCCAGTTAGCTGCACTGGGGAGGACAGTGACAACCTTGTGGAGAGTGGGACTCGAACCCCCAACCTTTGGATCAGCGATCCAGCGCCCTATACCACTAGACCGCCACTGTTCTTGTTTTATTATTATTTGTTATTATTGTTACTGTACATGTATTGTTAATATTATGAACTATATATTGTTTTTACATGTTCATATTTAATATATTATGTCAAATAAATGTGTTTGTGGAAGGTTATATGAGTTTGAGAGAGGGTTGAATGGATTAATTGGTTTTCTGTTATTTCTTAGCGAATAATTGTTTCATCGAACAAACTTTTCGACTTATGAGCTTGCCCTTGTTAGCTGAGGTATCACTGTTTTTGTAAAACATGAAAAAGGCATTGTTAGGGTGTGGACATGTGTGGCTGCTCGTCAAACCGGGTTGATATGTTGTTGATGATATGACTCCTCATAGGAGCTCCAGAGTGATTTGTGTAGTGAATGGATTGGTAGATACTCAGTCATAACAGCATCCTCCTGCATGCGAGGTAAGAATTTGCCTTACTGCTAGCAAAACACAGCAGCAACCAAAACAGATAATGTGAGTCTACAAACAATGCTAGGCAAGAGAAAAATAACACCTCTTTCTGAGTACGTATGTTATTCTTGATGAATAGACATTTCGGTGATTGGTAACAAAGGATTGTAATGTATTGAAAACAAAAGCATATGTGAACCACAGCTGTACAAAAGTGTTTTTCCGAAGTAAAACAAACCTCCCCTTTCTCCACAGCAAGGGATCCAGAGTAATAAACATAAGGAGCAAAAGCTATTCTTATAGCTATGCTTTGGTTTGAACACATGGTATTATTTATTCATAAATTTTTGAAAACGCTTCATTACTCTAAAGTTGCAGAGAGGCTGAAGCCTATCTCTGCCAAAACTAGCTGAAGGCCAGTCCAACACACACACACACACACACACACACACACACACACACACACACACCTAGGGGTAATTTGAAACGGCTAATTCGCCTACTATGGATGTTTTAGTACTTTGGAAGGAAACCAGAGCACCCAGACTAAACCTACGCAGGAATGGGGACAAACTCCATACAGAAATGCCCTCGCTAATCCCAAGACTCAAACTCGGGAGTTTCTTGCTGTGAACTGAAGGCTACCGTCTGCTCCATAATACTGATATTTTGTGACACCTACTTGTAGAAACGATACTAATATTATTTATGCTTGCTATTATGCTTTATGTTAACTGATAAACAAATGGCTATTTTTCTTGGGAAATTATAACTGCTGGATGCTTAGAGTAATCATGGGCAAGCCAGTTCTTTTCTTCTCATATTACTAACTGCTCATGTTGATTTCTTTTCCTTAAAATCAAAAAGACTCGTCCACTTCTTTCCACGCAGGCTACTCAGGCACTTATTCAATCCCTTCTAAACTCAAGGCTTGACTAGTGTAACTCACTTCTGGCAGGTCTGCCACTGAGCTCCATTTATCCTCTGGAATTGATCCACAATGTAGCAGCATGGCTAATTTTTAACCTTCCCAAATACTCCTACTTGCATGTCATTTTAAATACTGAGGCTTGCCTACAAAACCATAAATGGACCAGCACCCTACTACATCAAAAAATGCACTACACTGTTAGTGTTCTAGTGGTCTGTGGTTGCCACACCTTAATTCTATGTATTTTGGATTTCTGTGAATAATCTATTTCTGCCATTGTGTTATTGAGTGTTGTGTGCATCATTACCGGCTGTCTTTCAGTCCTGCCTGTGATTATTCTGCTGGATCGATCACTGGACCCACCGCTCATTTCCTTGCTTATAACTTTGGACTGTGTTTGTGGATTTGTTTGCCTGGCTGTGAAATAAACCCCTTTTATTAGTTTTACATCATTGGTCTGATCTCTGCCACACAGTTGCCTGACCTGCTATAGATAATAAGACAGTTTAGGCGAAAAAAGTGAACATGAAAAAGAGGAAGTTTTGATTTTAAAATACACGGATATGGGCGGAGTTTAAAATTGTGCTGTAACCAACCAGTAGGAACTCTAGTTCTCCATTGGCATTGAATTGGAGGCATGATTTGCTCTCATCAGTCAATGAACTACCAAACTGCTTCATCCGATTAGAGTGACAGGGAGGTTGGGGTCTGTCTCAGTGAAGACAGTACTGTACATCCCGAAGAGCTTTCCAAAACATCACAGGGTCAACACACACAGCCATTCACACTCACATTCACACCTGTGGGTAATTTGGAACAGCCAATTAGCCTAATATGCATGTTTTTGTGGTGGCCTGATGGGAGGGTGCTACTGGCCTACAGGTCCGAAGATCGGGGGTTCAGGTCCTACTGTCACCGAGTTGTCACTGCCCCAGTGTAGCTGACTGGGTTATCAAAGGACAGCCATGTCTCTCACTGGTTATTTTTGAGAGTGCTGTCACAGCGGCAGTCATTAGACAAGTGTTTTTGGGACCAAAAGGTCACTGATTCAATTCCAGCACCAACAGGAAAGTGGCAGTGTGGGATTCAGTGGCACTTTCCCTTCCTCCGCCTTCATGTCTGAAATTCCGTTGAGTAAGGCACCTAACCCTCAACTGCTCTTCGGGTGCCGCAATGTGTGTGGCAGCCCACTGCTTCGAGAGTGCGCATGCTCACTGTTCACATAAGCATGTGTGCTCACTGTAGATGGTTTAAATGCTGAGGCAATCATTTCCCTTGCAGGATTAATACAGTATAGTAAATCTGTAAAGAGTAGGCTGCATGGCCGCGAGTGTGTTTCTGCCGAGATGGGCGGCAACCTCCTCTTGAACCTAATTAAGACTATGCGGTTCAGAAAATGAAAGAATGCATGTTTTTTTAATGCATATGAATATGACAAATGCAAAGAGAAAACCCACACATGAACGGGTAGAACGTGTAAACACACAAGAACACACAGTACCAGCCTTGGTGAGCCTGGAACCCCAACACTGGACTTTCTTGCTATTACATGCTAACCACTATACCACTGTGTTGCGACATGATCTGTTATCTTATATGCATATACCTTATATGGTCGATGTGTTATACATATTTCAGAGATTCTCAAACAGCTGAAAAATTACTGTGGTAAGAAATACAGAAAAAATTGTCATTAGTAGCAAGTTATGCTTAACAGAAAGCCTTATGGAGCAGCTTCACAATCACAGCATGACTGGACTAGATTCAGTGCCACACTGCAGTGTCTCCTCTTACCTGCTTGCAGGTTATTAGTCAGCTCTGGCTCCAGTGTTATAGTACCTAATGCCCCTAAAACATGTCAGACTCAATACCTGTCAACCTGCAAGGGCATTTCAAGTCAGATTTTGCCATGAGCTGAATAGCCAGCTGCACTGCTCAAGATGGTGTCAGTCTTGTATTCATAAAGTGAATATATAAGTGGCCTGCACCATCCTGAGTTCATCAAGATATGTTGCTGCTCTGCTCTAATAAGAAAAAAACTACCCCAGGCTAATGACACCTATATCCACCTCATTTTTACACACTGTATATACAGTACTATCAAGTTATGCTGAGGTATGCTATAGTGTTTGGATGTGAATTTCTCCATGGGATAAAGTCATATTTATGGGCAGTGTATTCAATAGGATGCAATTGATTGTAATAGAGTGCAATTCATGCGATTCATTACTTTCGGTTGCCACGTTATCATGTCCTGGATCACAGTGGATCCAAAGTCCATTCTGAGAACATTAGGTACAAAGTAGGAACATTCCCATCATAGGACACAAAGCACTAGTGTAATCAGTCCACCCACAAAAAAACTACACTGCCTGGTCAAAGAAAAAATTGCATGTAATCTCCATGTTACTGTTTCAACAACATAACATTTCCATCCAGTTTTGGGTTCATTTCTCACTGATGTCTTGAAATTGCTGAGAGAAAAATTGAACCACTCAAAGTATACTCCAGTATGACCCGAAAATATTCAATAGGGTTAAGGTCAGGACTTTGAGGTGCCAATACATATCTGAAACAAATTTCTGATGCTCCCTGAATCACTCTTTCATTATTGGAGTCCCCATTTTGTATCTGTGCGACCAGGGAACAAAAATGCATTGATGTGATAACCTGCTCATTCAGTGCATTCAGGTCATCAGCTGATTTCATTTGATTGCAGTATTAATGTTGCTGAGCCTTGACCTGACCAATTGAAGCAACAATGTCATGGAGATCACGGCTAAAGGCTCTTCAAGAAAACATTAGTGTGCAGCCTTTTTTTTTTGGCCAGGCAGTGTAAGGTTTGAGAGTAAGGTTAATGCGAGTATCTGGTGAAAAAGCACACATGGAGACAAGGTTAATATGCAAAACATCAACCAGATTGAAACTGTAGCTCAAGATCCATTAATTCATTTTCTGAACTGGCACCGATCTCAGCCAACTTTGGGCAAAGGCAGGGTACACCCTGGATAGTTCACCAGATCATCGCAGGGTCGACACTCCACAACCATTCCTACTCACACATAAAGGAAATTTGGAACAGCCTATTGGGTGAATTAACCTGTAGTGCATATTTTTTGGACTGTGAGGGGAAACCAGAGTACCTGGAGGAAACCCACATAAACATTGGGACAACATGCAAACTTTACACAGAAACACCCGAGCTGGGAATTGAACCCAGGATCTTCTTGCTGTGACACGGACGTGCTAACCACTATACCACCGTGCCGCCCGAGCTCAAGATTAAAACAAAAAAAGTTCATAAACAGTTGGACCTTGGCAGGGAGACACAGCGGAAGCAGTAGAAGGTTTAAGGCAGGGGTTGGGAACCTATGGCTCGCAAGCCAGATGTGGCTCTTTTGATGACTGCATCTGGCTCTCAGATAAATCAGATTGCCTTTATTAACAGAATAACTAATACATAATTTCGCTGTCTTTTAAATAAAATTACAGAAAAAAGTCATCAAATAAAACAAAACCAGATAAATAAATCTCACGCATTTTAATTTATACATCTATTTTCAATGCCACTTGTCGCTGTGGCGCGCAGCAGAGAGCCAATCCTTTCTGTACTCGTGTGTGGGCGGGGCCGATACCTTGAAACTCTAATTTTATTGGATTATATGCAATAGCCTGCGCGAGTTGTTTTTGGGTCAAGAGGAAAATTTCCCTCATTTTTGATCCTCTCATTTGCACGAAGCTATGTAGAACTGGCAAGCAAAACGCAAATGGACAGACATGGATAAACTTCAACCCGCAGACCAGCTGATTGCCAAAACTTGGAACGCGCTTCCTGTCACATACCGAACACTGCAGCGTGTGAGTCCTGTCGTATTGACCATGTTTGGCTCTACAGGCGCACGCAAGCAGTCCTTCTCACACGTTAAAAACATCAAGACCAACCTGCGGTCACGTTTAACAGATGGAAGCCTAAACGCCTGCATGAAGCTGGACTTCAGCACGTATCAACCAGACTACAAAGCCATTGGCAAACCATGCAGCACCAGAAGTCGCATTAATAGTAAAAAGTATTTTTCAAATTAATAAATAACTTCGCGATAACAATGTTGTTTAAAATAAATTCAGTCTTATTATACTCTCAAATTGTTGGTCTTCTTTTTCCATTTAGTTGTATTCAGTATTAATATACAGTATATATATATATGGCTCTCAGAGGATTAGATTTTAAAATATGTGTTTATTTTTGGCTCTCTTAGTCAAAAAGGTTCCCGACCCCTGGTTTAAGGGGTATCTAAAACATATCACTAACTATTTTCAAGTAAATGCTGTCATATCTAGTAGTACACTCTAATAACCCTTTCTCGCCAAGGCGACTTTCACGCAGATATCCGTGCTACCTCAAGGAGGAACACTACGCAGTGTAGATGCGGAAAATGGAACATTTTCTCATGTTGGTCACTTTTTCCTTGTCCTTGTATTCTTAAAGGCAACTTTGCAACAATAAGTGAGGTGAAGATTCACAGCCTTTTATATCGTGATGAAAAAAAGTATCAAGGTGAGCATTGCATGGTCACCGCCAACAATATGGTGCTTGTTGGTGTTCACACGTTTTCACGGCGGTTATATGATGCTGGAGGTGGTGTCATGTTGTCAGACTGAAATTTTTTTGAAAGTTTTTAGATTTTCCACAGAAATGTGACGGAGAAATCAAACATGTTACAATTTCCTGTGAGTAGCTGCAGAAGGCTGCGGTGCTGACGTTTCTCTGCAGCAACTTGCAATACACATGTGGATGATTATATGTTGTTCTGCAATGTCCTAAAGAAGCATTAAAGCATGAAAGGGGGATAAAACCGCATGTTTTATGGACAGCTAAGGGTTTTTTCATTTCCACTGAACTTGGTTTTACATTATGAATATTATGGAACTACACCAACATGATTATGTTTATATCAACTCAGCTGTCACTGCTTCCAAACTTTGGTTTAGATGAGTGCAGCCATGTTGTACACACCAACAATGGGTAAAGAATACAGTACTGATTTGACTGGTGAATGTGCAGAACAATGCATCAATCAAATGTTGAGCTAAACAGAAGTCCTACAGAGAGTTTGACAGACAGACAGCAGTGTATTAAATAAGCGGCAGCTCCAAAATCTGAGCAGACCCAATGCAATAACTGTACTATAAAGCAAAAGATGCAACCACTACATTAATAAAAGTTACATATCTGAGAGCTCCATCCAGTGAGCCCCAGGCCGCCATTCCCACCCTCTTTCAGGCCAGATTGACTGGATAATGAGGTGCAGTAATAGTTCTATAATCTCAATTTATGCATGAAACTCATGTAGCCCAATATCACTGGGTTAGATGATGTGCATGCCATGAAATCTCTCTCCCAAAAATGCCATATCATTTTAACTAGCTGGGAATGTATCAGGGTAAGTATGTCCACATACCAGATTTTCTCCCCTAATTTATTCATAACCAATTCCCAGCTATTAAGTATTACCTCCCGATTATGCAACCAGGGAAGTGAGTGATGAAGTTGTGCTGCCACCTGCATCTTTATTAACTGCTGTGCATTGTTATGCAAAGGCGACCTAAGACACTGTGGGATCTCACTAGCCGCCCCGTTGTCCGCATGAGCTCACAGACACCCATTGCCTGGCGATTGCTGCAGGTGACAGGTAGATGTTTGTATGCCACCCCTCCATCCCATGGACACCCAATTAGCTCCTATGGACACCAGATGGCTGCCTACATCAACCTGGATTGGAACTTGCTATCTTCCAGATGACCGTCTCTCACCTTGTCCGATCAGGAAAATATGTTAGTAAAATGGAAAGATTCAGAGAGTGTATGAATCACTGAGAACAGTAGAGTGCTCAATATTCTATTGTTCCTTTGACATTTTTTAGGTTTTCAACTCTTGTAAAGCCATCAATTTGGGTCTGATTAATACACAGGAAGCTAAATGTGAGGCACTCCACTGAATGTAGGCGCTTGTCGCAAGTGACGTATGGTGCTTGTGAGACAAAGCGCAGCTTATTCGGACTTCTGATCTTTCAAGTGAGAAAGTGCACGATGAATACTTTTTTAGTACTCAACCTTCACGCCCACATTTGGTGGACCGCCTCACAAATATGCATTGCAGTTTATATACTGTATATTTCACCTTGAGAAGCTTAAGAAGGCTACCTGTAGACCATCTGCATCATATCTATCTACATGCCAAAGCACACGAAAGACATCAAGTATAAAAAAATTCAAATAATATATACAGGGATTCCTCACTTTCCGCTGTTAATGGGGACCAAGATCCCCCCGCGATAACTGAAATCCATGAAATAGGATCAACCCCCCCACCCGCCCCGCGCAACCCCCCCCACCCGCCCCGACGGACGTATACGTACATGTATATATGTATATAATATCAATAAATACATACTCAATGCTATAAATGCTTATAATAACAAATAAACATTAACAAATAAAGTCGGCCCCCTACCTACGAAATTAATCCGTTCCAGAGCCTTTTTCGTAACGCGGGGATTTCATCAGTAGGGGTCACATTTTACATGTTAAACGCCTAATTCGTTCCAAGGCTCCAGTCTTTGGACTGGATAAACCCCATAAACCCTTTAAAAATGATAAAAGTACACCAATTTTGTATGAAATATGTGTTAAAAGTAAAAGAAAATTATTTACTAAACCATTTAAACATTTTATTAACATATTAAACCATTTTATTAACATATTTATTAATTGAACCATTATTAAATTTTTTTTATTAACACACACACACACACACACACACACACACACACACACACACACACCTGTCTCTCTCTCTCTTTCTCTTTCTCTCTCTCTCTCTATCTATCTCTCTCTCGCGGGTGCGTGCGCTGTGGGCCACGCCCACAAGACGTGGAATTCAAAGCGCATTCCCTGCTTGACAAACTCAACTTCAATTTGATTCTTTGAGGGATTGGAATTCCATATGAGCTCAAATGCGCCCACATTTATTAAACATTTACTGAATTAAACAACTTAAAAAACTAAACTAAAAACTAAAGAGTTAAGCTTCCTTCTGTCTCTATCTGGGAGGCCAACGGTGCGGGATGTTGAGAGACAGCCAAAGAGAGAGCAACTCGCGCATCGTGTGAAATTTTAATTGGCGCGTTTGAATTTCTTTCCGTAAGAGGTATTTTTTTTCGTATCCCGGGGACGGAAACTTAGGAAAATGATCTTCGTAACCCGGGAATTTCATACCCAGGGGTCTTAGTAAGTAGGGGGCCGACTGTAATGCATAAGATGTAAATAAAATACACACGCATAAAGGCGCACGCGCACAGATACGCACCTCACATAAAAATGTAGTTTTATTCGGAGATTTTGGGTTGTTTTTTGTTTTGTGTTTGTTTGAGGGTTTTTTGGGTTTTTTTGCATAATTGGCCTTGTTTTTCTGGCATTTTCCTTAACCTTTCCCCTTTTCTTCCTTAATTTCCTTATTTTTTATTTCGATGAATATTTAAAAAAAAAAAAAAAAAAAAAAAAAACCCATGCACTGAAGCTGCATAAATTGAAGCGCAAAGTAGCGAGGGATCCCTGTATTTTTAAATGTATTTTTAATTCAAAGCACAGCTTTCCATCATGGCGGCATGATGGTTAGCACATCCACCATACAGCAAGAAGGTACGGGTTCGATTCCCGAGCTCAGGTGTTTCTGTGTGGACAAATCATATCGATTGTGAATGATTTTGTGTGTTGGCCCTGCAAAAATCTGACGGGCTGTTCAGGGTGTCACTGCCCTCACCAAGACTCGCCTGAGATTGGCGTCAGCCTCCCCATGACCCTAATAAGTTTAAAGTAGCTTAAAAATGACTAAATGAACAAATAAATGAAGTTTCTAACATACCTCTTCTCTTCTAATGCATCACTGCTGTAATTTTAAATTTACAGAAAAAAACCCACCATGAAATTCTATGGATGTTCTGCATTACCAGATATGGAATGTGTATATTTATTCATATGGTAATGTTTTCCATTAAAGAAGAAGTATGTTCACTACTTTTGAATACCATATTTAATAAGAGAAATTAAATAATAATTTAATAGGAACGCATACTACCAGCAAATAGCAGCCATTTTTAGGACAATCTCCTCAGCATGTAAAACATCTTGCACATTTTTAATCATTACCTACAGTTCATGTGACAGAGCTACAAATACCTGCCTCGAACTCTGTCCATTTGCTCTGGAGTTTAATGGAAAACAAAGTAATTAAGGAAAAAGGAAGTAGAATAAATTCATGCTGTGGTCTGAGTCGTTGAAGGAAAACCTGGGCTGACAAACAGAACATTGCATGCACAGAATTAAAATAGGTTATGCTCACTTGCTCGCTCGCTGTCTCTCTCTCTCTCTCTCTCTCTCTCTTCTCTCTCTCTTTCCCTTGCAAACACACTCTCTCTCGCTCCCTCCCTCCCTCCCCAAGACAGATGACCTCACCTGAACTGTCCTGTCAATGTGGAAACAGGCAATTTGGCTTTCATGCACAGCAGCAGAAAATTAATTTTAAGGCACAAACATCCACTGCACACACAGCTCTTACATTGTTTTTGTGACAAACTCAACCCAATACATTATTAGAATTATAATGATGATGATGATGATGATAATGATGATGATGATGATGTTATGCGATAAAAATTAGGCTGTGAGCTTCCATCGATTCATTCATTCATTTTCTGAAATACTTACTCACATATATACTTGCACTTTTGCTGAAGCCTATCTCAGCCCTGAACAGCTCACCAATCCGTCGCACTACCAACACAAAAACAATCATTCAATTTTACAACTTCATTTAGGGGCGGCACGGTGGTGTAGTGGTTAGCACATCCACCTCACTGCAAGAAGGTCCTGGGTTCAATTCCCATTTCAGATGTTTCTATGTGGAGTTTGCATGTTCTCCCTGTGCTTGCATGGGTTTCCTCCATGTACTCTGGTTTCCTCCTACAATCTAAAAACATGTACAGTGGGTTAATTGGCTTTTCCAAATATCCTGTAGGTTTGAGAGTGAATAGTTGTTAGTGTTGGCCTTATGATGGAGTGGCAAGCTGTTCAGGGTGTACCCCGCCCTTGCCCCGAGTTGGCTGAGATGGGCACCTAATTAGGATTAAGCGGTACAGAAAATGAATGAATGAATGACTTTCACAGAGGGGCAACTTATAACAGCTAAATAAGCACACATCTTTGGACTTGTGGAGGAAACTGGAGAACCCCCTCCCCCCAAAAAAACAACAAATATGACAAGCATGAAGAGAACACCCAAACCCCACCAACAAACGCCTTTACTGAACCCAGGATCTTCATGAGGCAGACGTACTAACTTCTACTCCACGGACATTGCATTTCAAATGATGCACAAATGTAATGCGTGAGGATGCCATTGATGACCCTTTGTCCTTAGGCTCATCAGTTTTCACGTGTTAAGATATTATTTTTTGCAGAGTAATTAATCGAACATTCTGATTAACTCCACACCAGTGATTCATGCTAATTCTGTGATTTAAGCCTTTAAAGAGGCATGTCATGGGTTCACTGATGAGCGATAATAAACTCCATGGCATGCTTCAATCACGAGACTAATCAAAATGTAATACAGTGGTACCTCACTTTATGAAATTAATCTGTTCCAGAGCCTTTTTCGTAATCTGCATTTTTCATAAATTGAACCGCATTTTACATGTAAAACATGTGATTCTTTCCAAGGCTCCCAATACTACCCCTAAACCATTTAAAAATTATAAAAGTACACCAATTTTGTACGAAATATGTGTTAAAAGTAAAATAAAATTGTTTACCTTTTTAAAAATCTCTCGAACCACCCATGCGACGTTTTAAAGTCCGGGGGTTGCTGGTCCCACCCCCACCCTCCTTCATGAGGTCCTTAAATAATGCGGTTGCTTTTTCCAAAATAATCGCCTCCGTCGCTTTTAATGCCTCCTTCTGCTTCAATATCGTCCCGATTGTAGAGGGGTTTCGGCCATACTCCTTTGCGATTTCACTCAACCACATGCCACTTTCATATTTTTTTATCATCTCCTGTTTTACTTTTATTGATAACAGAGCCCGCTTCTTCTTTTCAGTCTCACCAGGAATCATTTTCTTGAGGCTCATGATAAATAACGAAAAATAACGCCGCAATGAGCACACTCAAAAAACTCATGAAACTCACGAACCAACAGTACAACTCTCCTTCACGCTTGTGTCGAACAATGGGTCGAAGGCACACGAAAAGGATTGTGGGTACAGTACTGTATTATGGAAATTCAGGTCCCTCCTAGCCAATGGGAGGCCAGCTTGGCGGGGTGTTGGGAGACAACCAATGGGAAAGCAACTCGCGCATGGTTTGAATGTTGCATTTGATTTTTAATATGGCGCTTATGTAACGTGAACTTGTTTCGTATCCAGAGACAAACATTTTAGGAAAATGTGTTTCATAACCTGAATTTTTTGTTTGGTGAGACTTTTGTAAAGTGAGGTACCACTGTATTCATTCATTCATTTTCGAAAACACTTAATCCTAATTAGGGTCACAGGGAGACTGGCACCCATCTCAGCCAAATCCAGGCCAGGGCAGGGTACACCCTGGACGGTTCGCAAGGCCATCGCAGGGCCAGCACTCACACAACCACTCATACTCACACTTACAAGTGATTTGGAACAGCTTTTAACCGACTGTGGGAGGAAACTGGAATAACCAGGGTAAACCTGTGCACGCCCAGGGAGAACGTATAAACTCCACACAGAAATGCCCAATCTGGGAATCGAACCCAGGCCTACTTACTGTGAGGTGGACGTGCTAACATTTACACCACCGTGCCACCTCAAAATGTAATATTTTGTTGATATTGTTCTGCATTAGTTATAAGCTGACAGTAAGTGATCATGATATATGGTGGTTGTGGGATGAAAGGGGCATTCTTTCAACTAATCTATATTGTGGATGAATTTTGTTGCTTCACTTGCTCTGGGCGATGCAAGGCACAGCAGCATCACTCACATCTGTGGGATCTTATTTGAGCAGAGCAGCCATAGAACAAAGAGCTTGACTATTATCACTACAATGCTTTTGTGTAATTAGTTAAAGTGAGCTCTTTGTGGGGAGCTCAGGGATTAAAAAAAAAAAAAAAAAAAAATCAGGTTTAGCCTAAATAGTTAGAGAAGCGACTTTGGGACCGAAAGATCGCTGGTTCAATTCCCAAACCAGCAGGAAAAATGTGTGGTGGTGGGGGAGTGAGCTACACCCTCCCTTCCTCTGCCTTCATGGCTGAAGTGCCCTTGAGCAAGGCACCCAACCCCTAACAATGTGTGGCAGTCCACTGCTCCGAGTGTGTGTGTGTGTGTGTGTGTGTGTGTGTGTGTGTGTGTGTGTGTGTGTGAGTCTATGCTCACCTTGGATGGATTAAATGCCAAGGCAATAATTTCCCTTGTAAAATTAATACAGAAAAAAATGAAAAATTAACTATGAACGGTAAAAATGTATTTAGCCAATGATGCAATGTTCGGTGATGTTTTACTAAATCGCTACTAGCTGAACAATGGAGATATCGCTTTTATCAGACATAAGTTCAGTTGCCATGAGTTCCTGAATTCACAGATAATAAAACACTATCTAGTTTTACTGAACCATCCCTGCTAAGCTTGTAGCCTTATCTCCTCACTGCTCCAGATAAGCAGCTATTGTTAAATTAGCAACTTTTTTCAACAAGTACTTCGCAGAAAAAAAAAAAAAAGAGTAAACGCTGAACAGTTTCCCTATTTCATCCCGTAGCTTAATCGCTTAATTACAAATCTCTGACATGGAAAATTACCTGAATTATCAGATTCCTCGCCAGCTTCGAGAACAGCAGCAGTTTTAACTGATACAAAAATATGTTTCAATGAAACCTTTAGACGACCTTAAATGAAACGGCAATTCAAAACGTTGCCAATTTCTATATAGTCTCAAAGATTAATCTTAACAGCATCTTGTCCACACGTTTTGCTTATTCATCACTTCATGATCTCCGGAGTATCCTAAGCTAAATGAATCTAGCAGGGAGGTCACTTTATGCCGAGAAGAGTGCATGGGGCAAAGCAGACAACAAAGAATCCTGAATATTGGCAGGGCAATGTGAAGAACAATGGGAAGCGCAGGTATACAAAGTCAAAAAGACCATGATAGTGTTTTTTGTAGGCTCCCAATGACATTTTCAATACAGGGATCCCTCACTTTCCACGGTTAACTGGGACCGAGATCCCCACACGACCATCGAAATCCGCGAAGTAGGATCACCCCCGACTGACGTATACGTACATGTATATGTGGCTATAATATAAATTAAATACATATCCAATGCTATAAATGCTTATCATAACAATTAAACATTGAAAAAAATAATGCATAAGATGTAAATAAAATATAAATACAGACGCTCTCCAACTTACTAACATTCGTTTTGTAAACATCCGGAGATACCAAGCTGTTCAAGGTCGAAAGTGAAAGTGAAATGAAATTGAAGAACAAGTAGAAATGGAAATGGAATAAAATGTACAGAAAGATAGATCATAAATATAAGTATGAAATATGAATAAACATTATTCTGTCTGTCTTCCTTTTGGCTTTTTCCCTTTTACTTGGGAGTCGCCACAGTGAATCATCTGATTCGCACGTTTTGATTTGGCAGAGGTTTTTACGTCGGAGGCCCTTCCTGTCACAACCCTTTTTAGCAAGGGACAGAAACATGCTGACGACTTTGCAGCTACTCTTTACGAAAGTCAGCAATGGTTCTTTTACATGCCTCTCACCATAGACAGTGACAGACACGGCCCGCCTTTCATAACCCAGTTAGCTGCACTGGGGGGGGGGACAGTGACAATGAATAAACATTATTCTGAGGTACACTTAATACTAGGCTCTGGCAGAGGGGGGCGTAGCTGCACAGACGTGCGCGTGCGCGCGCACACACACACAGATGCAACAGTGTATCCAGTTTTGATGGGAGATTTTGGGTTGTTTTTTGTTTTGTGTTAGTTTTGGGGGGGGGGGTTTGCATAATTGGCCTTGGTTTTGTTACATTTTCCTGAACTTTTCCACCTATTCTTCCTTAATTTCCTTATTTTTTTAATTCGATTAATTTTTTTTTTTTTAACGCGATGCACTGAAGCCGCATTAATTGAAGCGCGAAGTAGCGAGGGATCCCTGTAAATGTCCAAAATTGTTGTAAGAAGAAATTACAGAAACACTAATTGCAAGGACTGTCCAAATGTGTACTGTGGTTTCAGCACCTGTATTGTTAGCTGAAAAGGAAACCCCAGTACACATGCACAGTCCTTAAACCTCGGCAGATAGCGCTGTGCTGCAGGCCTGGATGTGTGCAACATTTTTGGCAAAGTCATACGCTTATTCTCAATAAATATTATATCTTAACATTGCCACAATTTTCAGATAACGATTCAGATAAGATTTTGCAAACGCCTAGCATAATCAACCAAAAGATGACCTTTACGCAAGGTTGCAATGATGTTGCAAAACGTTATGTGTTATCTGAGATGGCATCAATGCAATGAAGAGGATTGAGGCAAGTCAGGAAGCCTTCAATGCCCTGAAGCAGATCTTGTGCACCTCACTAATTCTCATCTGTCTTGATTTTCTTCACAGTTTGTTGTCCAGATTGATGACTCTTCTGTGGGAGCCGGGGCTGTCCTTGCTCAGGGCAAAGAAGGATGAGAGACACCAGTATTGTCACTGAACAAGAAGATCCTACGAAGAGTGACTCGAGACTCCACTAAAGAAAAGGACTGCCCACAAAACAGGGTCCTTGTAGTTTGCATTAGTATTTGTTGGGAAATGCAATTCAATTCAGTTGTATTTTCATTGTGCCTTTTAGAATTGACATTGTTGCAAAGCAATCTTGTAAAACAAACGCATCCCATCGCAGCGAAGTGAGCTCGTTCATTCAATTTCTTAACCGCTTAATCCGAATTAGAGTCATGGGGAGGGTGGTTGAGAAGGCATCTCAACCGACTCTGGGCGAGGGATAAGTACAACCTGGACAGCTCGCCAGGCCATCGCCTGGCAGAAACACACTGACGGCTATGCAGTCTACTCTTTACAAAAGTCAAAGTCAGCAATGGTTCTTTTACATGATTCTCATCAAAGACAGTGAGAGACATGGCCGAGCTTTGATAACCCAGTTAGCAGCAAAGTGGGTATATGCCAGAAATTAATAATTTTGAGTAACTGTTACAATTTTGAAGCTGATACTCTAAACTCTTAAATTATACCCAACTTTCCAACATTTGTTGCTCGTCATGGAATAGCTAACAAAAGCCTTCCAGGAATTTTCAGCATTTAAGCATACAACTTTGGAGAACATCAGTTTTAAAGTCCTACAACATATTTAATGATATCTGACATCTGACTTAATACCAACCTTGTTGTGATGGGTCACAAATTTGGTTAAGAATTGAAACAAATCCTTCAACCTTGAAATTCTGGATTCATATAAACTCTCCACAACATCACATTATTTAAATATCTTATGGGGGCAGTGGTGGTCTAGTGGTTAGGGCACAGGCTCGCTGATCCTAAGGTTGGGGGTTCAAGTCTCCACAAGGTTGTCACTGTCCCCCCTAGTGCAGCTAACTGGGTTATCAAAGGCAGGCCATGTCGCTCACTGTCTATGGTGAGAGGTTCATGTAAAAGAACCATTGCTGACTTTCGTAAAGAGTAGCTGCAAAGCTGTGGAGAGGGATGTGCTCTGCCAGGCCAAATCAGCCCAAGTCTCACCATGAAGGCGCCCCAACGACATCCTCGGATGTTAAGGGATAAGTGAAGTGAAGCTCTGTAATAGGCATTTCTTGAGTGTTTACCAAAAACCTCGTACGTCATTCGAGTAGTGTTTTGAGAGAAAGATCGAAAATAAAATTCATCTCTCAATAAGCACACACTTAAAAACAAACAGTTCCATATGAGGTTTCTTGGTCAATCATCTCACTGTGGCATTTCTTAACCAGTTGACATTTCAGATCAGCCGATAGATGGGCCTACAAGGTTTTGTTTAAACAGAACTGTTTCAATGTAATAATTTAGAAAATAGATTCATTTGCTCGATTCATTCATTCATTCATTCATTCACCCAACCATTTAAACCTACTAGGGTTGTGGGAACGTTGTAGTCTATCTCAGCAAATGGGGGGTTCACAGACTATTTATACTCTTAGAGCAACCTTGTAGCTTAATGTGCACGTGTCTGGACTACAGGTGAAACAGGATTACCCAAAGGAAACCCATGCAAACATGGGGAGAACTAGCAAATGACACACACAGAAGGGCATTCACTGACCCCGGGAATCTAATTTAGACCTTTTGTCTGTGATGCGAATGTACGAACCACTACACCACCATACCCCCTCCATGTACTTATCTGTTTACTATCACAATTCCTTAAGTCACATATTATAGCATTGGTTCATTTATAGGCCAAGTTTTGCTTTGATCTCACGTCTGTAAACGACACACACAAAAACATGAGCATCTGATTGGTCCAGCAACATGCTAGAATTTTCTCCGCAACACTCAGCACATTGCTCAAAACTTTCAAAAGCAGATAAGTACCAGTGTTTGAATTATGAGAAAAAGTATTTTTAAGTAGTCTTAAAATAAAGCTATTAAAAAAGTTGACTTGTCATAAATGAAAAAAGATACTTATCTGTTTTTGAATACTGTACACACTGTTCTTATTGACTTATTATGACTAAATATTTGTGAATATCATTCAGTACTTTTTGAGTACACACACCTTAGAGCAGTGGTTCTTAACCTTGTTGGCGGTACTGAACCCCACCAGTTTCATATGCTTATTCACCGAACCCTCCTTTATTGAAAAATAAAATATGATTTTTTTTCAAATTGAACACACAGGTATGTATTTTTACTGGGGCACCAAAATGAACTGTGCATTAACATCACTGTGTTCAAAGAACAAAACCAATACAATGCATGAACTCCCCCATCACAACTACTTACATTTTTATATGAGGTGCGCATCGGAGCGCGTGCACGCACAGCTGTGTGTGGAAACACGCACGCGTCTGTATATGTGTGTATTTGTTTTATTTATATCTTATGCATTACTTTTTAATGTTTAATTGTTATCATAAGCATTTATAGTATTGAATACGTATTTATTGATATTATATACACATAAACATGTACGTATACATCAGTCAGTGGGGGGTTGATTCTACTTCGCAAGTCATGCAGATAGGACGCTGACTAGCATCACGTTCCATTACATATGTGAATCCATGTTGTACATATTCATCCGACCACTTTCTTTTTTTGCTCAACATAGTATGGATTAAAACATTAAGCAAGAAATCACACAACGTACCATCACAACATTCACAAGTCGACTACTGAGCGCATCAAATTTCCTGCAGCACAGATTGGCCAAGCAATGTAGTTTGATCTCCGGCAGCCAGTGATGGCCAAGCGGGGCGTGTCGTCATGAATATGAGTCGGGTGTGTGTCTTGACCTCCACCAAACCCCTGAGACTGACTCACCAAACCCCTAGGGTTCGATCGAACCCAGGATAAGAACCACTGCCTTAGAGACTATTGAAGAAACTAGTGCTTTCATTTAGCATAAAATCCAAGTTTCTCAAAAGTTCAAACTTACTAATTTTTTTGCTTGACACTCAACAACACGTGTACCTTAGTATACTTTTCCATTTGGTCACATACATTATAGACATTACAGTAGGCCCTTGACCATTTGCAGTTCAGCGGTCGCGCCCCCGCATACTCGCGGATTGGCGACAAACCAGGAAGTAACTGGCACGTTATTCAAATTCAGCCAATGGCCGAGGGCTTTTGTTTCTCCCTCCTACTGATTGGGTGCAGAGGATGTGTACACCTCTTTTTTCTCCTTTGCGCACAAGTTATCAATGTGATTACTTGAATTGAGAAGTAAATTTATTAGTGTTTTTAATGATTATTTAAGCCCTATGATGTCACTCAAATGCCCAGCACCTTCTCTAGCTTCTGGTAAGGAGCCTAAGTGCTTTATTTATTAATAAATATTATCACAGTACAAAATTTAAAAGTTTTTACTTAATCATTACTACATTATTATTATACTTCCGGATTAGCGGTAAACCCGGAGGTTACTGCCATGTGATTTAAATTTAGCCAATGGCTGAGAGCTTTTGTTTCTCCTTCTTGCTGATTGGTTGCAGATGATGTGTACAGTTCTTTTTTTTTCTCCTTCACACACATGTCATCAATGTGATTGATTGAATTGTGGATTCATGATTTTTTTTTGTGTGTTTTTAAATATTATATAAGCCCTATGATGTCACTTAAATGCCCTGTATCTTCTCTAGCTTCTGGTAAGGAGTCTAATCGTATTCATGAATAAATATTATCACAGTGCAAAATTAAAAAGTTTTTACTTAATCATTACTACATTTACTGCATTATTACTGTCTATGTAATGTGTTTAACAAACATATTTTAGCGTATGTAATATCATACGTAGGGCTTTAAAACTGCATCAATAACTCGTGGATTTCCTTGATCCATGGGAAGGGCCGGAACCAAACCATCGTGAAAAATGGAGGCCTACTGTAATATTACAAAGTTATAAAGTTCCGCATTAGTATCAGCACAAATTCAGCCTATGAATGAAGGAAACAGGCAGTTAACCATTACATATGAATACATAAAAATTACATGCATGATGGCTTGCTGTAGCATAACAAATTCCATCCCAAGATTGTGTGTTTTGTTTCCTTCTGCCTCCAAAAACCAAGCACATTGGTGGATTAGCTATTCTAAACTGCATACGTTGTTGCCCTACAATCTACCAGAAACTTTGTGTATTTCTGGTGGCCCTCAATGTTCCTGATTTCGGCTCCAGATCCAATGCAGCAAGAATCACTACTGACCGTCTTTGCAGCCTGTTTCTGATAACCTCATGTATTCTGTACTCTCAGTCCTGGTTTAGGCTATAAACAATGCAAAAATGTTCCTTACATTAACATTGTGTTTAAATTGTACTACTTATACTTTTACCTTGTAGCTGGAACTGTTCTGATACTTTCTCTGGGCCTCATTATATAATAATTTAATAATTTGATTCTGAGTGGTACACTGCACAATATTGCAATTCTCTCCCTTCTCATTGTATTTTGCTTGTATTCAAAGTTGCATTAAATTTTTCTTGTAGGTTTTGCCACTGCATCTAAATTTAACTTCTTAACTTCTTCAATTATCTTTCACAATTCTTAAAAGAAAAAATATTCATAAAGCAGCTGCTGTGAAGTTTACTGATTATCATTGTACAAACTGAGTTTGCTTTTCATACTTGTAAATCACAAAGAACCCTGGCTGAAAGAAAAAATAAATTTTTAAATAAATATTTTTCTTCATTCAGGGAACTGTTGGACTTAGTAGAGAAATTTGCTCTCCGAGTGTTCTTTATTACACCCACACACACTCCCACACCCTCACATCTATATATATATATATATATATATATATATATATATATATATATATATATATATATATATATATATATATATATATATATATATATATATATATATATATAAAATGCAACCACCGAATTCCCTGAAGTAGGATCCCCCCGACTGACGTATACGTACATTTATATGTGTATATAATATCAATAAATACATATTCAATGCTATAAATGCTTATAATAACAATTTAACATGAAAAATAATGCATAACATGGAAATAAAATATAAATACATACACATACAGACACACGCATGCATGCACTCAGACAAACACCTCACAAAAATGTAACTAGCTTTGATGGGAGGTTTTGGGTTGTTTTTTGTTGTTGTTTTTTCATAACTGGCCTTGTTTTTGTGGCATTTTCCTTAAATTTTTCCCCTGCTCTTCTTAATTTCCTTATTTTTAATTCGATGAATATTTCGAGAAAAATGTCTAGTAACGTCCTTAAATTTATGAAGTTAGTGAGCAGGAGAATCGGGTGAAAAATACTTGTCATCACTTCCTGATTGCTCCATATCTGGCTCATTGCTCCATTGATTCAGAGCATCCCATAGTTTTGCTGTTGCAGTTTATAATGGTTCATTGGTTGTTGGACATTTACCAAGAGAACACAGCAAAATATTTTCCTGTTTTTTAAAGCACGGTGGAACAATCAGTTGTGTTCTTACTGATGAACATTGAAGTCATTCCCCAGTGGCCACTTCATTTTACCGTTACAGAGACTGATCAAATGAAATTGCTAAGTCTGATCTATCATTTTGCTCTCAGTACACATGGGCGGTTATTAGACGTAAGATCAAAAACATTGGGGGGCTTTGCTTATTGGAGCAGGGCGCTTATTACGTCAAATACGGTATATATAGTGGTACCTCATTTAATGAAATGAATCCGTTCCTGAGCCTTTTTCGTAACCTGCATTTTTAAATATATATATATATATATATATATATATATGTACACGTGACACGGTGGCGTAGTGGTTAGCGCGTCCGCCTCACAGCAAGAAGGCCTGGGTTCGATTCCCGGCCTGGGCGTTTCTGTGTGGAGTTTGCATGTTCTCCCCGTGCTTGTGCGGGTTTCCTCCTGGTGCTCCGGTTTCCTCCCGCAATCCAAAGACGTGCACTGTAGGTTAATTGGCCGTTCTAAATTGACCGTAGATTCTCTCCTGCAACGGCACTGGAACCCAGTCGTATCGGCACTTGCCTTTCCATTGGATCCTTCCGGTGGCGCCGAGACGGGGGACTTGCTGCTTGGGTAACAGCCTGTCCCTCATTACTCCCTACCCGGGCTCTGCGCACTGGGGAGTATCACCAGCCGGGATACCAGCCAGAGCGCAGCCATAGTCCTTTGGGACTGACGGAGGCCTACCATACCATACCATATATGTACACACACACACACACACACACATATACACATATATACAGTGATCCCTCGCTACTTCATGCTTCAGTTTCTGTGGCTTCAGTGCATCGCGGGTTTTTCAAAAATATTCAGAATAAAATAAAGATATAAGAAAAATATGGGGGGAAAGTTAAGGGAAATGCTGCAAAACAAGGCAAATTATGCAAAAAAAAAAAAAAAAACCCAAACAAAAACAAACAAACAACCCAACAAAATTACTTGCATTTTTATGAGGTGTGCATCTGAGTGTGTGTCTGTATATGTGTGTACTTATATTTTATTTACATCTCATGCATTATTTTTAAATGTGTAATTATTATTATAAGCATTTATAGCATTGAATATGATATTATATGCACATATACATGTATGTATACGTCAGTCAGGGGGGGTCAGTCCTACTTCGCGGAGATCTGTGGTCGTGGGGGGGTCTCGGTCTCCATTAACAGCGGAAAGTGAGGGATCCCTATTTTTATATATATATATATATATATATATATATATATATATATAGAGTAAACAGCAACCAGGGTCAATTGTATGACTCATAGTATGATAAATAATAAGAAGCTTGAAGCTTAAATCTTTGTAAAAACAATGTTTATTATAATTCACTTGCATCACCTGTAATATTCAGTTAAAAAGCAGACCTTACAGTTTTTCTTTATGCAGTTATTCAGAGGAAACTATCTGCTTTTCAGCAGTGTGACTCATCCAGGAAATACTGGCACAACAGACGGTTCTAACCCTGTGCTTTATTGGTTCATATTTTTTTAAAAGGATCAAGATGTGCAAAAATGATAGATTAGAATGAAACTTGTGGACAAGAGAAAAACCTAATAAACAACTCATAAATACCTAATAAGCAGCACAACACAACTCTATTTATTTCATACCTCACTCAACAATGTGAGCTTTAATTTATTAATTCCGTGACAGTCAGGTGCCATGTAGAAAAACAAAGAAAATTAAACTTAATGAGAAACACCACAAACTGCCCCCTGCTCAGCAGAAAGCAAGACTATAAAGCACTGCGTACTCAGAGAGCAGCCAGCGGAGACATGCAATAACACTACTCCACCTTCGCTCTGCCAGTCTGGAGGGATTACAAGCAGCTGCTCCACAACTCATTATGGCGAAACGACAAGAAGAAAAGAGCAGCTTGCATGGTCGAAAACAGGCAGCCAGGGATTAAAACTGTAGTGGGCTGACACTGGTAGATTAGATACAGCAAAAATGTTTATCTCAATTCATTTCCATCACTGATTTTCTTCCTAGTTAGGTCGTTTGATTTGAGTGACTTGACAAAATGCCAAATTTAAATCACATACTCCTGTTAAGTATAATGGCAAACTGCAAAATACCATCACTTGGATTAAAAAGTAGTTTTAAAGCACAGTAAAATCCTTCTCAAGGCAAAAAAGCAGGTTTTTTTCAGTGATGTAAAAGGTGAATTCTTAATATGCCCATACACACATATTTTGAACTCACCAGTGCAGCAAAGGATTTTTGCAGATGTTTAAACGGATATTTGATTACCCTGGATGTTGCAAACCTATAAAATTAGTTATTTTCATATAACTTTGAAAGCTGCAGTCGTAATTGAGTTACAGGAGAACTCCAAAGGAACAAGAGAACTTTCGGCATTACTTTGGAAAGCAACTTCTTCATGAATTCTGCATGACTTTTCTGTTTCTAAACATCATAAAACAAACATCCCTCGTACAACAATCAACCGCATGAACTGAATGGGAGGCTGTATCAGAGACAGAAGAATTAGTTCAGTTCATTTTCTGTAACCGCTTCAGCCTAATTAGGGTCGCGGGGAGGCTGGTGCCCATCCCAGCCAACTCCGGGCGAGGGCAGAGTACACCCTGGACAGCTCGCCAGGCCATCACAGGGTGGAAACACGCCAACGGCTTTGCAGCCTACTCTTGTCGAAAGTCAGCAATGGTTCTTTTACATGCCTCACACCATAGACAGTGAGAGACATGGGCGGCCTTTGATAACCCAGTTATCTGCACTAGAGGGGACAGTGACAACCTTGTGGAGAGTGGGACTCGAACCCCCAACCTTTGGATTAGCGATCCAGCGCCCTATACCACTAGACCACCACTGCCCAGACAGAAAGATGAGAAAAAATAATGAAAAGTTTTTAACTTTCTTAACAGTTACTGAGGTAAACAGACAGGTTTATCTCTATAGAGAGCCTTTCTGTGTTTTTATACACTTACTGTACAATAGCCTGATGAGTCTGTCAGTAGTAAAGATCTTTTTCTATGCAATTGTTTGCCCCATAGGGCAATACTGTATAGCTGTTTTGTGATTGCCATTTATAGCACATTAACCAGTGCTGGACTGATTTCAATTGGGGTTTGTTTTGTCCCTATTAAATTCAACTGACATGTGAATCAGTTTGAGACACACGTGAATCACTTAGTGGCCAGCTCAGGTTGCCTAGGTAACCCTCTCACATGTTTTCCTCTTAGAAATGAAAATGGAACGATGCATTACATATTTCCATATTTACAACTGTAAAGATTTCAGAATTCTTTTCTTTTTGCTAATAATAAGGTATGCTTTCACTGAGGCTACATTAAAAATGCAAAGATCAGCAATAATCTGCTCACATCCCTCAATTGTACTTACTGCAATAACATGGTGTACCTATGTTCAGGTTTCTTAACACTGCACTGAAAACAACACGCAAAGGTATGTCACAAACCATACAATCACAAGAGGCAATCACAAACCATACAAGTTATTGACAAAAACAATTATTGAGATTTTTATTGAGTTATTGAGAAAAATGAATTTGCATGCATGTCTGATGAACCAAAGATGTAGTTGATATGAATGGCTGATTTTTTACAAATAAGACTAATCCAGGTACTGTGTGATGTAATGTGTAATAATTTACAATAACAGATTACTCCTGTGCAGCCAACAGAAAGGTCAAAATCTTGTTTGTATATAAGCAATATTTTGTGATGCCAAACACATGTAGCTTGGGCTGGTTCGGATTATTCAGATCAGCAGAAACTGAACTTGCAATGACAAGTTTTCTCATCGGATATATTTCAAAGTAGAGGGCAAGAAATTCTAATACTCAGCATGTCAAAGCAGTATGTGTAAACAAAAACAGTGCAGCTTGGAGAGCAACTTTTTCACTGAAAGACAGAAAATGCAAAATATGCAGTTAAAAAGTTTCTGGAAATAATAGAATGGAATGTGATGAAAATTAGTAATCACAGGATGATTTCAGGAACCCTGAAATTAGACTATTTTATCCAGGATGGACAAATCAGTCTCCTGTAAAAAGCAGATTTAATGTATGGGATGTTACAGAAATACTGGGATATACAATACAATACAGAAATACAAAAGTTTTTGATCTTTAAGATTAAATTCAACATGCAATGTTTATAGAATCAGGAAAGTGCAGTGACGAAACCAAGCAAATTAGACTGATTTCATAGAGTGCAAGGTGCCTCCAGGCACACATGGATTATAGTGACAAGTGCATAATTGATTACCTTGAAAAATCTACCTAAGACTGCAGGTTTCATGATAAATCCCCCTCCCATGGGTGTATGGTGAATATTCATTCACACATTATTTGCACTTATTGACCTCAACGGACATTTTTTTCAAGGTAATCCCATGTACAGATCACCTCCATAATATAATAGACTGATAGCGCTCTACCACACCCTACTCTAGAAAAAAGTATCAAAATCATTGCATAATCTTTGGGGTTACACTTCATACAAAAAACTAACTAACAAACCAACGCAGATTAATAACATAACTACCTGGCAATAAATGCAATGAATTTCCAGTGATTTAAATTTTCCAAAGTGAAAAATAAAATCGTTGAATCTGCTTACATGGTCTCCTGCATCTTTGGGTCCGACGCATATGCTCCAGGCGCAACATTATTAACCATATTGAAATTTGCATTCATGAATAAAATACAGTACGAGGAATGGTTATTTTCTGTTTAGTCTAGACAAGTAAATTTGGCGTAGCCTAGCCTAGGCTAGCATCGAGACAAGCTAATTCGATTTAAGTCATTTTTCGACTTAAGTCGTCTCTCCTGGAACCCATTAACGACGTTGGGTTGTTTCTCTAAAACTGAATTAATGCACTTAAGTAAAAGAACCATGGTTAGCTAGTTATGTTAACTAATTCTTTTTAGTTTTACTTTTTGGTTTTTCTGTTTTCAGAAAATCAAAATATTGGATTTGCCAGCATAATGAATGCTCCACATACCCAGTGAGTGAAATAATGAATTCATAACTTGTCCAAAAGTCCTGCTTTTTTCCTGATGATCAAATACATCGAGCAGCAGTAGAGAATTGATATCTATAGACACTCAGCTAGAGGATTGTAAATTTTACTTATACACTCACACTTCCTGTCTGTCTGTTGTCTGATACACACTAAATGAAACAGAAATCATCAGATGTTGTTGTAATACCCCTTGTTATTGTAATATAGTATTCCGAGGCCAGTGTTTTCCAGGGACTTTCAAACAAATCTTTCCCCCAAGGTATGACATCTTCTGTGTTATGAGACTAGATAATTACAAAAATGAACAGGTGTACAAGTGACACACATAATCAGAAACTTTACAGAATTTCCTATCGGTCTCTGCCACATCCTCACACTGCATGAAGATGAAAGATATCCTTTATGATGAGTTCATGCTGAAACGTTAATATTTCCTGAAGGTCATTACAGCCTCTACTTTGTTTAATTAATCTGAATATGAATGTTCAAATAATTCATCCGAATGAGTGACTTACAAAAGTATTCATACCCCCATGAACTGTTACACATTTTCCCACATTAATGTAAATTCATGTAAACATAAATGTATTTTATTTGGATTTTATCTTATAAACCAACACAAAGTTCCACATAATGAACTGGAAGGAAGATGATACATGGTTTTCTTTACAAATGAAAATCTAAAAAAGTGTGGCATGAATTTGTATTCAGCCTTTAAGTCAATATTTTGAAAAACCACCTTTCCCTGCAATTACAGCAGAAAGAATTTTGGGGTGTGTCTATAACAGCTTTGCAAGTCAACTGAAATTTTTTACCATTCTTCTTTGCAAAATAGCTCAGTCAGAGTGGATGGAAAGCATCTGTGAACTGTGATTTTTGTCTTTTCACAGATTCTCAATTGGACTTTGTGTGGACTTTGACTGGCCCATTCTAATAAATAAATAAGGTTTTTATCTAAACCTTTCCATTGTAGCTCTGGCTAAATGTTTTGGATCAATGTCCTGATGTAAGGTGAACTATTGGCCCAGCAGACTCTCTCTGGTGTTCTTCCAAGACTGAATGGTATTTGGGTCCATCCATCTTTCCAACAACTATGACCAACTTCCATTGTCACTGTCTTAGAACAACATCCCCACAGCATAATGCTGCCACCACCATATTTCAGGATGGGAATGGTTTGTTCAAGATGATGTGGAGTGTTAATGTTTCACCACACATATCATTTTGCATTTACAGTAGTACCTCACCTTACGAAATTAATCTGTTCCAAAGGTGGTTTCGTAACCTGGATTTTTCGAAAGTGGAACCGCATTTTACATGTAAAACGCGTGATTCGTTCCAAGGCCCCCAATACTACCCTTTAAAAATTATAAAAGCATACCTTTTAAGGTACTTACTTCGTGTTGACCATGTCTTCTTAGCAGAGTTACAATCTTACAAATGTTTAGGTTAAAAGCCTGAGCCAAAAAATAAAGTTGCAATGCGCACACTCGAAAAACTCATGAAACAAGCTGCTGCTCAAGGGAGCTACATCATCCCTCCTAGCCAATGGGAGGCCAGCAGGGTGGGATGTTGGGAGATAGCCAATGGGAGGGAGCTGCATCATCCTTCCTAGCCAATGGGAGGCCAGCGGGGTGGGATGTTGGAAGATAGCCAATGAGAGAGCAACTCGTGCATTGTTTGAATTTTTTTTAATTGACCATGTCTTCTTAGCAGAGTTATAATCTTACAAATGTTTATGCAAAGTTAAAAGCCTGAGCCAAAAGATAAAGTTGCAATGAGCACACTCGAAAAAATCATGAAACAAGCTGCTGCTCAAGGGAGCTGCGTCATCCAATGCTCCTAGCCAATGGGAGTCCAGCGGGGTGGGATGCTGGGATATAGCCAATGGGAGGGAGCTGCGTCATCCCTCCTAGTCAATAGGAGGCCAGTGGGGCGGGATGTTGGGAGATAGTCAATGAGAGATCAACTCGTGCATTATTTTAATGTTTGAATGGTGTGTTTGAATGTTTGAATGGTGCATTTGGTGCATTTCGTAAGGAGAACTTGTTTTGTATATAGAGACAAAAAATTTTGGAAAATGTTTTTCGTAACCTGGATTTTGCGTTTGCTGGGAGATAGTCATGGAAGAGCAACTTGTACATTGTTTAATTTTTTTTTTTTTTTTTAATTGACCATATATTCTTAGCAGAGTTATAATCTTAGAAACGTTTATGCAGGGTTAAAAGTCTGAGCCAAAAAATAAAGTTGCAATGAGCACACTCAAAAAACTCATGAAAAAAGCTGCCGCTCAAGGGAGCTGCGTCATCCCTCCTAGCCAATGGGAGGTCAGCGGGGCGGGATGTTGGAAGATAGACAATGGGAGGTACCACTGTAATTGAAAAATTGAAATGCTGATCTTATCTGATCTCAGTTCCTTTATCCACATGTTTACTGCGTTTCCTATATGGCTTGTACCTAATTGGACTTCTTATGGCTTTCTTTCAACAATGGCGTTCTTATTGCCCCTCTTCAATAAAGTCCAGATTTGTGGAGTGCATGACTATTAGTTTTCCTGCTGAAAGATTCTCCATGAGCTGTAGATCCCGGCAGATCCTCTAGGGTGGCCATGGGCCACTTGGCTGCTCTATGATCAATGCTCTATGATCCTTGCCCAGCCTGTTAACATAGCTGGACAGTAATGTCATAGCAGATTTGCAGTTGTGCCATACTCGTTCTATTTTCAGATGATCGACTGAACAGTGCTTCATGTTCAAAGCTTGGAATATGGTTCTATAACCCAAACCTGCTTTCAAATTGTCCAAAATCTTATCCTTGGACTGTGTGGTGTGTTCATTGGGCTTTATGATCTGTTCACTAATGTTCTCTAACAAACCTTAGAGGCCTTCAAAGAACAGTTGTATTTATACTGAGATTAGATTACATACAGATGGACTCTTTATTAATTTCATTCTTCTGAAGAAATTTGTTTCATTGGAATTTATTTAGGGACATCAGAGTAAAGGAGGCTAAACACAAATGCATGCTACACTTTCCAGATTTCTGTTTATAAAAATTTTTGAAAGCCATGTATCATTTTTCTTCCATTTCAAAATCATGTATCATTTTATGTTGGTGTATCACACAAAATTCCAATAAAATACATAATTTATGTTTGTGGTTGTAAAGTGACAATATGTGAAAAAGTTAAAAAGAAATAAATACTTAAGCCACTAAAAAAGCTACAGCAATTCCATAAGACAATACTGCATACAGTAAATAGCTTTTATTTATGTCACATGCAGACTTGAGATACTGGCTGAAAAGGGATGGTCCTGAGAGTGCTGCACATTTCAAGCATAACTATGACTTTCATATTTACCGTAAACGACGTAATAAGCGGCCTGCTCCAATAGCGCCCCCTCCCCCAATGTTTTTTTTTTTTTTATCTTACGTCTAATAACCACCCATGTGTACTGGGAGCAAAATCATAGATCAAACTTACAAATTTTATAAGCTCAGTCTCTGTAACTGCAAAATGACGTGTTCACAGGGAAATATTTTGCTGTGTTCTCTTGGTAAATGTCTAACAACCGATGGACCATTAGAAACTGCTACAGCAAAACTATCGGATGATCTGAATGAATGGAGCGATGAGTCAGATATGGACCTCTCAGAAAGTGATGACAAGTATTTTTCACCCGGTTCTCCTGCTCACTAACTTCATACATTTAAAGATGTTCCTGGCCATGTGCTTTTCAACTTGCCATGTTCTAAAGTTGACATTCATGTTGATTGGTTCGATTTTACATCGGAGGTGGGGTGGTGGTGTTGGATATTTAAAGGAACAGCATTGAGAGGGAAAATTAAAGTGTTTATTTTCAGCTTTCATGTAAGTAGTTTGGTTTATACCACAAAATGAATAGCACAAACACCAGTAAAACGCTTTTATTGTTCTGTTATTATTCATGTTTTCCACCTCGATGGTAATATGGCACTTACCGTTCCACTCCGTTGGTAACCATTTTAATAAGTGCCCAGGGATATTGCAGCATTTTCCTGAACTTTTCCCCTAATTTTCCTTAATTTCCTTATTTTTTTAATTCGATGAATATATTTAAAAAAAAACAAAAAAAAAAAACGCAATGCACTGAAGCCGCATGAATTGAAGCGCGAAGTAGCAGGGATCATTGTATGTGTATATAATATCACTAAATACGTATTCAACACTATAAATGTTTATAATAACAATTAAACATTCAAAAATAATGCATAAGATGTAAATAAAATATAAATACACACGCATACAGATGCGCTCGCACACACAGATGCGTGTGCACACACTCAGATGCGCACCTCAAATAAGAATGTAAGTAGTTTTGATGGGGGGGGTTGTTTTTTTATTTTGTTTGTTTGGGTGTTTTTGCATAATTGGCCTTGTTTTGCAGCATTTTCCTTAACTTTTTCCTGTATTCGTCCCTGATTTCCATATTTTTTTAATTCAATGACTATTTAAAAAAAACGCAATGCACAGAAGCTGCATGGATTGAAGCGCGAAGTAGCGATGGATCCCTGTATTACTACTTTTATATCCGGGGCGGGGCATTCAGAACTACCGCAGCTATTTCATAGAGGGTGTCCCTGAGTGGTTACCATGTTGCTTTCAGGATCATTGTTATTTCAATTAATAAATTAGCTTCTAAACACCTCAAACAAATGATTCCTTTTTTCATCTTGAAATGTTTTCTCAGCCAAACATCTATATTTGTACACAAGAAGCTATAATAAAATAATGTGTTATTATAATGTAGTACTTTCTGGGTCATCCCCTGCCACAATTCTGCTAAAACTTTAGATAGCTCCATGCCAAAACTGCATTGAATGCACCTCAGGCAATATGTGAATAGATTAAATTAGAAATACAGAGTAATGAAATACAGTTCAGCATCCAATCAGAAAAACAGAAAGCAGAAAGTGCAATATATACAGTATATGCAGTTAGAAACAGTTATGTACAGATACGTGCAGCATAAAATGTAGGAATAGTCATGTACAGATTATGTACGTACAAATAGATTATGTGGGCAGTTATATGCAGATATGGGTAGCGTAAAGGTGAGAATAAATTAGCATTAATTTACATAGGAGCAATATACAGATGTTCTATATTACTATACAGAAGAGTAAATATACAGATGTAATATAAAAATATGCAGGTGTAACATGGACAAATACACAGATGAGCTACGTGTATAAGTAGACATATATACAGTGTGCTATAAATGTATATATTAGTGGAAAAAAGCACTGTCTATAACAACATAAGCATGTACATGTTCATGAATTATATGAATGGTACAAATGGTATTGCTATGGTGTAGTGTGGATGGGAAGGGAAGGTTTGGCAGGGGACTGAGTTCAGTAGAAAAGTGGAAAATGGGAAAAATAACTGAGGGAGTCCTCAATGCAGTCCACTGTAGGGGTGACACATACAACATTTACACTCACATTCATAAATTGGGGCAATTCAGAATACCCAAATATCCTAATGTAAATGTATTTGAACTACAGAACGAAATCAGAAGAAAACATGTGCAGGCACAGGGAGCACAAACAAACGCCACAAAGTAAGACCCTTGTCAGGCACGGAGCTTGAACCCAGGACCTTCTTGCTGTGAGGACACAGCCACAGTACACAGTACTAATGCCACCATGAAAACATACAATAGTTACATTTCCATTTTATATTTTCTTTACTTTTATTTTTACAGCATTTGACAGATGCTCATATCCAAAGAAACTTACAAATGATAATTTCTTTTTATACAACTGAGGGTTAAGCACCTTGCTCAAGGGCCCAACAGTTCTGACAGTAGGAATTGAAATACTGACCTTCAGATCAGTGACCCATTGCGTTAACCACTAGGCCACCACTGCCCCTTTCTTACTGGCTGTCTTATTTAATCTAATTTGAGTAAAGTGCGCTAGGACTATAGGTAAGACTGGTAAGTCCGATAGGCTGTTGAGAAGAGGCAGCCTGCGACTGGAAGGACTGTTAGGAGATGGTTGGTGGAGGCCATGGAGGAACTTGAAGACACGTTTCAAACAACGGATTGGCTTGTGCTCTGTGAGCCTCACAACAGTGATGGGCTCACTGAGTGCATATCACACTATATTAATTTCTGCACCAACACTATTGTCCCAGCTCAGATGGTCTTTTGTCACCCAAATAACAAGCCGTGGGTGAATGAAGACATTAAATCCCTCCTCAACAACAAGAAGAGGGCATTCAGAGCTGGCAACAGGTGAGAATGATCCAAAGTTGACTGAAAGTCAAGATCAGAGAGGTGAAGTACAATTACTGGAGAAAGCTGGGAAAGCTGAGAAAACTCCAGCAGATCAACATAACCTAGGTTTGGAGTGGGATGAAGATCATCAACGGTTTTAGGCCATCCATCAGCAGAGAGCTGAAGGCTGTGAGGATAGGGCCAATGAGCTGAATGTGTTCTTTAACTGATTTGACACTGCAGTCACTGCACACCTCTCTCTCTCTCTCTCTCTCTCTCTCTCCTCACTGCAATCTTGCCTTCTGTGACAAACCTGACACCCCTTTCCCATGTGTCAACTTCACTTATAATCAAGTCAAGAAACAACTGAAAAGACTCCACTCAGACAATGCAGCAGCAATGGAATAGGTAAGCCTCGTGTTCTTAAAGCATGTGACCCTCAGCTCTGTGGAGTCTTACATTGCATCTTCACCATGAGCCTGAGTCTGCAGGGGGTCCCAGTCCACTGGAAGATGCCATGCCTCATTGCTGGAACAAAGACCCCACATTCCACATCCCAGACTTTCCCCCAGGAATACAGACCCGTGACACTGACTTCACATTTCATGAAGACCCTTGATAGACTCATACTGGATAAACTTTGACCCATGGTTAGACAACATATGGACCCCCTTCAGTTTGCCTACCAGCCTCATTTTAAAGTCAAAGACATCATCATCTACCCGCTTAATAATCTGTACATTCACCTGGAGAAACTGGCGAACACTATACGGATCATGTTTTTTGACCTTTCCAATGCATTCAAAACATTAGGCAATCTGATGCATCAAAACCTGCATCAGATGCAGGTGGACGCCTCTCTTGTGTCCTTGATTGTGGACTACCTGACCAGAAGACCATAGTATTTGCACCTGTAGCACTATGTGCCAGACACGGTGGTCAGCAACACCAGAGCACCACAGGGGACCGTACTCTCCCGTTTCATCTTCGTCCTCTACACAACGAAATTCAGCTACTGCACAGAGGCCTGCCATCTTGAGAAGTTTTCTGATGACTCTGCCGTAGTCGAATGTATCAGTGGAGGTGAGGAGATGGAATGTCAGGCTGCAATGGATTCCTTATTCACATGATGTGAGCAGAATCATCTGCAGCTTAATGTGACAAAGACCAAGGAACTGATTGTTGGTTTTAGGAGATCCAATATTGAACAATGCCTTCCAACCACTTCACAACCTGCTGATCAGTCACAGGAGCAGGTTCAGCGGGAGACTGATACCACTAAAATGCACAACTGAACAACACAGGAAATCATTCCAATCTGTGAACATTGAACTGTACAATATGCAATATAATATATAATATAATCCATATTACAACAACATCCACTGTTATATATTTCTATTGTACCATTTATCATCATCATTCAGTTCATTTTCTGTAACCGCTTAATCCTAATTAGGGTCGCGGGAAGGCTGGCGCTCATCCCAGCCAACTTCGGGCGAGGGCAGAGTACACCCTGGACAGCTCGCCAGGCCATCGCCGGGCGGAAACACGCCAACAGCTTTGCAGCCTACTCTTGTCGAAAGTCAGCAATGGTTCTTTTACATGCCTCACATCATAGACAGTGAGAGACATGGCCGGCCTTTGATAACCCAGTTAGCTGCACTGGGGAGGACAGTAACAACCTTGTGGAGACTGGGAATCGAACCCCCAACCTTTGGCTCAGCGATCCAGCGCCCTATACCACTAGACCACCACTGCCCCCTGTACCATTTATGATACTGATAATACTGCACATATCACTCACAGACACCATTCATTTTCGATCTGTTTATATGGCTATATATATATATATATATATATATGTCTTTTTCTTAAATTTTCAAAGTTGCAAATTTGCAACTTTGCTACAAAAGTATCCAAAAACATAATAGCAGAATACTGAAATGGAGGTGTGGATGTTACTTAGAAACTGTACATCTGTAAATTTTGGATTGAAGTCAGAATAAAATTTTTAGTAGGTAAGAAGACTGGGGTGAATGACACATAATTTCCAGGGGTTCTGATTCTTAGGTTTGCTCAAATTGCTTCATATGATCTGTACTTCTGCAAATATATATACAGTGGTATCTCACCTTACGAAAGACCCAACAAAAGAAAAAGCCAAGTCACAAAATGCATTTACCTAAAATTTCCGTCTCAAGATACAAAAAAATTTCACGTTACGAACCGCACCATCTCAAAAATGAAAACAATGCGTGAGTTGCTCTCCCATTGGCTATCTTCGTCACGGAGATGCAGGTCCCTCTCATTGGCTAGGAGGGAGCTGCATCTCCATAATACCCATGATGCTTTTCGTGTGCCTTCGACCCATTGTTCATCACGGAGATGCCACTCCCTCCCACTGGCTATTATAGAGCTGCATCTCCATAATACCCATGATGCTTTTCTTGTGCATTCAACCGATTGTTCGTCACGAAGTTCTAACAGGCGCAAAGGACAGAGTTATTGTTGTTTCATGAGTTTTTAGAGTGTGCTGATTGCAACTTTATTTTTCGTCATTCATCATGGGCCCCAAGAAAGTGATTCCCGGTGCGAGTGAAAAGAAGTGGGCCTGTGGCATGCAGTTGAGTGATATCGCAAAGGAATATGTATTACATAGATACAGATTATGTATCTAGTACTAAACGAGACCCAGAATTGATACCTTTGTTCATATCAACAATAAAATGTTTTGAGTTGAGCAGTCTTCAGTAGCCATGCTCCTCTATAACAATTAATGTACAGACGCCCCCGACTTATGTTCATCCACTTTACGTTTTTTGATTTTACGTTTTTGTTTTTTTTTTGTTTTTTTTTTCTTAAAAAGTCAAATTTTGAGTTTCCACGTACCTACGTAGTATGCTGACGTAATGACGCAATGATGCTGCGTCCACTGTTTACAAATGACAGACTGAACAGGCCCCTCCTTCTTCCCAGTTCAGTTTTATATATATATATATATATATATATATATATATATATATATATATATATATATATATATATATCAGTTATATAGCATATTACCCTTGTGTTAAGACGTCGACCCTGTGATCTTTGTGTTTACACTGTTTTGCGGGCTTTTGTAACCATAAGCAAATATGGTTGGTCAGAAGCGTAAGCCTACTAGCATGGGTGTAAGTCTCATATACAGAGATGAATTAACAATCTGCTCGGATCGGCGCAAACTACCATGCATACTCAGTTAAGCAAAGAGAGTTGTAAAATGAATTAAAACCCGAATCCAGAAAAGAAAGAGAATTCTCCGCTCTGCTGGTGATTCACATCAGTGTAGGCTGAGTTCTAAACGAGTTCAACAGCGCCCTTGCTCACTTGAAAGACCGGAAGTCCGTATAACCCACAGCAAGTACACTACTTTCAGTTCTGAGCTCCTCACATATTGTAAGCATAGATTGGCTGTTTTAAGCTTCATGTAAAGTGACTCGTTATAAATAAGTGACTTATTTGAAATTAATGTTGATATTATTTGATATATTTGATATTATTTTACAATGTTATGCTTATAATAATTGATTTAAGGGTGTTTTATGAGATACGGTAATGGCATTTATGGCTGTATAGTACAGTATGAGCGTCATACGTCATACGTCACTGTAACAAGTTACGTTCACTTTCAACTTACATTCGGCCGTCCGGAACCAATTAAAAACGCAAGTCGGGGAGCATCTGTATAATAATGTTTAATGATCCTCACAAAGACAGGCAAGACAAAATCTTGGCTGTCAAACAGAGACGATAAAAAGTAAGACAACGCCCTCCATATCTAATTTGAGCAAAGAAATATTTAGACACAGGCTGGGATACCCAGAGGGCTAGGCAGTTATGTAACTACAGCAACTTGCCCTCCTCTTGTAAACTAGCTAAAGAAAGTACAAAGATGACACAGATACTATTAAAAGTCCTACTAATGCTATGGTCATACATGACATTTCTCACATGACTTTCAGCAAACTTGGCCACATGAAAGAATAACAATCAACAGGAATTTTTTTTCTTTACCAGACAAGCATGAGTACTGTCCTCTAGTAGTTGAAGGAAAGACACAAATGAAAAACACATACAGTACATGCATGGTTTACTCAAGGCAGCAAGTGTTGCAGGGTGCCTCAAGCATGGCTGATAGAAAGAGAACAGCGCTACGGGCTGTCACATCTGTCAGAAATCATCTGAAGCTTCGCACTTTGCCATGAGGATATGAGGAACAGGAAACGCAGAGCTTCAGTGCTAGAGTTAACTCTTTTAATAAAATATTAAACACTCCCGAGAATAATCAGAATCTCATTTAAAACCCTTAAAAGATTTATTCCATCAACACAATGATCCTGAGGATGACAGAAAAATTACCAAGTGTAACTTCAGGAACGACAGATTTATTACCAATGTTGAAGCGCAGCTTTAGACAAAAAATAAACACTTTGTATTACCCTTACCTTGCATCCGAACATGAGCGAGATGGTGCTGTTGGTGCATGCTACTTTGCAGTGGCACAACATTGGAGAAACACAATCCAAGTTCTTGATGCTGGGAGACATGCTCTCTGTCCCCGGGCTACTTCGATCGGTCAGCGATCAAACAGGACCCTTGCGTGTGCTTCCTCACACGCTGCCCGATGGCTGATCCTGGCACGCAGCCTCATCTCTCGGCACACTGCGCGCCAGCCTCCGTGCGCTCAGTGGACTCGCGGAGAGAGTGGCTGAGCGGGGAGCTCCGGAGCAGCCATGCTGCCTGTGGAGAGCCCTGCGCTGAGAGGACTGATGATGGAAAGGGGGTGGGGGGACGATTACATGCGAGGCGAGGCTGAGTGGGACGATCTGCTTCAGCGTTGAATTTAAAGAAGATCAGCCCCTGCCATGCATCTCTCAACTGAGAGATGTGCGTCTGTATGTGTGCGGGGGTGGGAGGAGAGAAGGGGGATGTTGCCACTCTCCTGACTGTCCAAACAAGGCACAGGCAGAAAAATGCAGAGAAAAAGAGAGGGAAGAAAGAGGAGGGGCAAACAGATGAACTGTTGGGCACACCAGAGAGATTTCAAACAGTTTCAGAAGTCAGATGCCTTTGGTTGTACAGTTCAAGAGGAAAATCTGAGGATTCCTGGAGGCGTATGACTACACCTGCTTTAATTTCATGGAAAGAAGGTGTATTCGTCAAGCGCTGGAAAAGTTTGCCTTTGACATCTAGGATACTAAATCCAGCCAACTGCTGAAAGAACAGCAGCAGAAGAGACAGAGAAAGGCATTTAAACCTCTGTGGAACCGGTGCAAAAAGTGATAGCATTAATTTATAATTTATAGGAGCAATAGTGTGCCTTCAGCAATCTGCAGAGTCAGGAGACTCAGGAACTGTACGTTCTCTGTCGTAGCACAATGTACAAGGGTGAAGGGAACAGAATGAGTTTTAACAGCTAAATCTGCTGATGGGCCAAGTTTCACTGAAAAAAAAAAAAAAATCACATTTTCAACATCCGCTCCTGTTTGCGTACAGGCAGCAGAGATGAAGAAATTTCTTTAATGAACTCAGAGGTAACCATGTGGCTGTGTTATGCTAAAAGCAGCAGAATACGGCACTACCAACACATCAAACGGTATAAATACACAAATTTCATCATCCTGGTGTATGTGTGGTTGTCTGAGAAAATTCGTCAAATATCAGTGTGGCCAAATTGAAGAAATCAATATCAGAAATTATGATTTCTTTTATATAAGCTTACCTTGACGAACTGACTGCAAAGATTACATTGTGTAAGGTAATTATCTAATAATAAAAACATCACGAATAGAAAGGCATCCTGCCAGTAACACTCATGTTTAAATGATGTGACTGACATTCACTTCAGGTGATATCACCTGCCTGCTAGCTGCGTTTCTTAGCACACAGCCGAAAGGAGGTAAGAAGTCAGAGCACAGAGGGTTTTCTAAAATAAAACGCATGGCTTCATGTTCATTATTTGTTAGCACCAATCTATACAGGAAGCAGTGATGAGTCAGATTTACCCCCCCTGACAAAACCGCAAACAGTACCGTCAACATGATAGGTCTAATGAGTTCATATGTTTGTGTGTTGATTGATTTAAAGCAAAAAGAATTATATAAATCAGCCAGAACATTAAAACCACCCGATCGGTCCACAGCTAGGCAGCCCCATACGCAGCAAGTTGCAAGGCACTGTGTGTTCTGACACCTTTCTATGACAGGGAATATCCCTCGCTACTTCGCAATTCAATTCATGCGGCTTCAGTGCATCGCGGGTTTTTTATTTTGTAAACATTCATCGAATTGAAAAATAAGGAAATTAAGGAGGAATAGGGGAAAAAGTTCAGGACAATGCTGCAAAACAAGGTCTATTATGCAAAAAAAAAAAAAAAAAAAAACAAACACCCCACACAAACACAAAACAACCCAAAACCTCCCATCAAAACTACTTATACTTTTATGAGAGGTGCATCTGCGTGCGTGCAGGTGCGTCTCTATGTGTGTGTATTTATATTTTATTGACATCTTATGCATTATTCTTAAACCTTTAATTGTTATTTAAGTGTTTATAGCATTGAATATGTATTTATTGATATTATATACACATGTACATGTACGTATACGTCAGTCGGGGGGTTGATCCTACTTCGCGGAATTCGGTGGTCGCAGGGTTATCTCGGTCCCAATTAAACATGGAAAGTGAGGGATCCCTGTATATCCAACATTAAGAGTTTCAGCAGTCTGTGTTACAATAACTTTCTGTGAGATCAGATCAGATGGACTGGTATTCAATCCATACATGCATCAATGAACTTTGGACATCTATGACACTCTTAACAGTTCATTAGTTTTTCTTCCCTGGATCACTTTCGGTAAATATTTACCACTACATACCAGGAACACCCCAAAAGATCAGCCATTCTCGGGGGTGAACAGACCAATCGTGTACAACTCAAGTCACTCAGATCATTGCTCTTGCTGATCTTTCCTGTTGTTGTTCCTAGCTGTTTGGTTGATTGTTCCAAAGTTCATGAATGATCGAATTATTTTGACATAAAGATGTTACAGTTGCCCTTTGATTACCTTTGAAATATCGTGACATTGGCATCTGTGAAAGTGAGTTTTCCACCCCACCCTAAAATACTCCCTGGCGGGTGCCATGGTAATAAATGTTTGTTGTTAGTTGGTGTGGTGAACAGCTATGTTGAATTAATGTCACTTGCATAACGTAGGGTTGTGAAGACCATCATGTGTTTCTCAGGAAGAATTTGAAGTCAACAGGGCATTTCCTAGTGTTTAATCGCCGACATGTAATCTCAAGTTACGAGTTGTATGTTTATTCATGTGTGAACACGTAGACAATTCTTGACCTTAGTGCTGTAAAGTTCTATGTTAAGAATATGAGATTATATTTTAGAATACCACAGAGCAGAATACAATAAAAAGGTTGTGAAATGAAATATCCAAGTGAAGGTGAATCTTACAGTTTTTTTTTTTTTATCTCTAAGCCCAAGTGGTGCAACAGCCGACAATTCTTTTTTTTTGGCAAAAAATTAGCACTGGCTTCTGTTTGTGATGGTTTCTCATTGCAGTGAACTGCTATTGTAGATACACTCTACTGTGTAAAAATCTTAAGATACCCTATCCTTTTATTATTTGATGACATTTACATTAGTAAGTCAGGACAAAAATATTTTATATTTCCAAACTTTAGTTTTCCAACAAAAAATTACGTGCTACAGGGGGGAAAAAATTGTATGTAAAAAAAGTGTGTCAGATTCAATAAGAAACCCAGTTTCAGACACAAACATAATTATGGGTTGCTGCTGGGTTTTGCAATTAAATAAAAAAGCAATTGTTCCCGACAGAAACACCAGGAGAACTGTGGCGGATTCTGCAAGATGCTCAATCAGCTTACAGCTCATTACTCTAAAAACTGCACAAACTGTACCTGAGACAGTTTTTAACCCGACCATGTACTTGAGCATGACTGTGCAAAGTACACTGATCTCCATAATTTTTGGCACCCATGGTAAAGATGTATTAAAAGCTTTGCAATAAACTACATTTTTACTGCAGAAGCTCACACTGTAAAATTGTAGAAAAAGTAACCTTAAATCAGTGCTTCTGAAATAGTGGGATGCGAGATGATGCCAGAGGGGCGCGATGTGATTCCATGAGGAACATGCTTTTCTGGAATAATGTACGAGAATTAAGTCCAATAGTTGGCAGTGGTGCTCTCATTGTCGCGCCGTGGTGTCGCGGTTTTTTGCATGAGCAAACGATATGGAGTGCAGTAAACAACGCCTCAAGAAACAACACGGGAAAATACGATAGTCCCAGCAAACGAAAAATCCAGGTTACAAAAAACGTTTTCCAAAATTTTTTGTCTCTGTATACAAAGCAAGTTCTCCTTACGAAACGCGCCAAACGCCCCGGTGAAACATTTAAACGCGCCATTCAAACATTAAAAGGTGCCATTCAAACATTCAAACAATGCACGAGTTGCTCTCCCATTGACTATCTCCCAACATCCCACCCCGCTGGCCTCCCATTGGCGAGGAGGGATGACGCAGCTCCCTCCTATTGGCTATTATGGAGCTGCATCTCCCATAATGCTTTTCATGTAAAGGACAGAGTTACTGTTGTTTCATGTATTTTTTGAGTGTGCTCATTGCAACTTTATTTTTTGACTCAGGCTTTTAACCTTCCATAAACATTTGTACGATTATAACTCTGGTAAGAAGACATGGTCAACACACACACGCGCACACACACACACACACACACACACACACACACACACACACACACACACACACACACACGCGTGTGATTGCCGGTGCGAGTGAAAGGAAGAAGCAGGCTCGTGGCATGCGGTTGAGTGGTATCGCAAAGGAACCAAACCCAAACTAAACCCAAACCCGTCTACCATCGGTACGATATTGAAGCAGAAGGAGGCCTTAAAAGGTATGCTTTCATAAATTTTAAAGGGTTTAAGGGGTAGTATTGGGGGCCTTGGAACGAATCACACGTTTTACATGTAAAATGCAGTTCAATTTACAAAAAAATCCAGGTTACGAAACCACTTCCGGAACGGATTAATTTTGTAAATTGAGGTACCACTGTATTTCTGTCATTTCTACAGCAGTTTACAAAGTTGATCAGAGTGTCTAGGAACATTTAATTAGTAATTCATCACTTCCTGTTTCCCTGGGGCATAAATATGATGTGACACAGAGGCCAGTTGTCTTCGCCACTCTTCAACATGGGAAAGACAAAGGATCACACCATTCAAGTAAAGCAAATGTGTGTCGACCATCACAAGTCAGACAAGAAAATTGCCCTTTGCCTGCACCTTCCCATATCTACTGTCAGAGGAATCATTAAGAAGTTTAAAATAACTGGAACAGTCATAAACCTGGATGAGGATGCAAGGCTATTTTACTATTCTACGCAGTGAGAAGGAAGATAAGAGAAAGAAAAAGTTTCCAAAGCTCACTGTTAAAGAATTGAAACAAATGGGAGCATCTTGGGTCAAAAAGTCTCCAAAACAACCATCAGGCCAACAAGCTGTTTGGGAGGCATGCACAGAAACAAAAATGGAGTTCACTAAGCGGTACTGAGACTTCAGCTGGGATCGTGTGCTTTGGTCAGATGAGACCAAGATGGAGCTCTTTGGCAACAAACTCTAAGTGGGTCTGGCGGAACACAAAAGATGAGTACTGTATACAGAAAAGCACATCATGCCCACTGTAAAGTATGAGGGAGGATCGGTGACGCTGAGGGCTTATTTCTCTTCCAGAGGCCCTGGGAACCCTGTCAGGCTACTTGAAAGCATGAACACTTTGAAATACTAGGACATTTTAAATCAGAAACTGGTGACCTCTGCCCGAAAGCTGCTACACAGTTGATACACAAATGGTTCACCAGAGACAGAATCAAACTCCTCCCTTGGCCATCCTAGTCCCCAGAGCTCAACCCCATTGAAACCCTGTAGAGTGAGCTGAAAATTAGCGTGCAGAGGAGAGGACCAGGTCGCTGGATGACTTAGATTGTGTAGAGAGGAACAGTCAAAGATTCCTCTTTCTGTATTCTCCCACCTTGTGAAACAATACAAGAGAAGATTAGGTGCTGTTTTATTGGCAAAAAGGGGTTGTACAAAGTATTAACATCAGAGTGCTAATAATTGTGCCGAATTAAAATTGATTTAACATAAAAGAAATATTTCTTAATGTGGGATTTTTTCCCAATGAATAAATGCACTTGAATTAAAGGTTGGATTTTCCTCTTTTTTCCATAGTGGTCTGATATTATTTAGGAACAAATAGTCCCAGAATTTATGAAAAGCTAAAGAACACATCTTGTCCACGGGTGCCAATAATTATGGAGGGCGGCGTATAGAGGAAAGTTTGAATGCACTGTGCAAGAGCTATGAAAGTCAGTTCAAATGCTTATGTCTGAGAAAAATAAGATTTTATGTCTGCAATTCTGTATGCTTTACAACTCTGTATTCTCCAGAACCAAAATTCACATACAGATCCCAAAAACATGGCTCTGGTGTCTGGTGCAGAAATTTTGTAAAATGTTATACAGGAGCATGTCTCACTTTATGAAACATCCATAAACTTTGCTGTTTAATGTATTGCAACATTTTGTTTTGAGTTACATTGTACTCAGCACTTTCTATAGTGATCAACAAATTCTCCTGAGAGAGTGTGTGTGTGTGTGTGTGTGTGTGTGTGTGTGTGTGTGTGTGTGTGTGTGTGTGTAGGCTTATGCTAATATCTCTAAGGACCGACTGAAGGAGTAGGCATAGACTTTATCTTGATCATAAAGTGCTGAATGATGGCATTAAAAATCCAGAGATTCAGCGACATGTGAGACAAAAAGGAACAGCACATGAAGAGTAGTCCTCTCTTGCAGGACCTCAATACTGTATTTCCACACACACACACACACACACACACACACACACACACGCACACACACACAGACACACACGCACACAGACACACACGCGCACACACACACGCGCACACACACGCACACACATGCACAAGCGCACGCACGCACGCATGCAAGCACGCACGCACGCACGCACACACTCACGCACACACGCACACCATCCCCTTAATTTTCTCCTGGGTTGTTTAACATTTTGATAATTGGGTCTTTTTTTATTGCATTAGAGCAGTGGTTCTTAACCTGGGTTTGATTGAACCCTAGGGGTTCGGTGAGTCAGTCTCAGGGGTTTGGCGGAGGTCAAGCCAAACACCCGACTCATATTCATGATGACACGTTCCGCTTGGCCATCGCTGGCTGCAGGTGATCACGCTACATTGCTTGGCCAATCTGTGCTGCAGGAAATTTGGTGCACTCAGTAGTCGAACTGTGACTGTTGTGTGATTTCTATCTTAATGTTTTAATCCATACTATGTTGAGCAAAAAAAAAAAAGAAAGTGGTCGGATGAATATGTACAACATGGATTCACGTATATAACAGAACGTGATTCTAGTCAGCGTCCTATCTGCATGATTTGCAAAGTAGGATCAACCCCCTGCTGACTGACGCGTATGTACATGTATGTTCAGTTCATTTTCTGTAACTGCTTAATCCGAATTAGTCACAGGGAGGCTGGCGCCCATCCCAGCCAACTTCGGGCGAGGGCAGAGTACACCCTGGACAGCTCGCCAGACGGCTTTGCAGCCTACTCTTGTTGAAAGTCAGCAATGGTTCTTTTACATGCCTCACACCATAGACAGTGAGGGACATGGCCGGCCTTTGATAACCCAGTTAGCTGCACTGGGGAGGACAGTGACAACCTTGTGGAGAGTGGGAATCGAACCCCCAACCTTTGGATCAGCGATCCAGCGCCCTATACCACTAGACCACCACTGCCCCTTGTACATGTATGTGTATATATAATATCAATAAATACATATTCAATGCTATAAATGCTTATAATAACAATTAAACATTCACAAATAATGCATAAAATGTAAATAAAACATAAATACACACACATACAGACGTGTGCGTACACAGATGTGCACCTCATACAAAAATGTAAGTAGTTTTGATTGGGAGAGTTCATGCATTGTATTGGTTTTGTTCTTTGAACACAGTGATGTTAATGCGCAGTTCATTTTGGTGTCACAGTAAAAACATATACCTGTGTCTTGAAATTGAAAAAAAAAAAAAATCATATTTTATTTTTCAATAAAGAAGGGTTCGGTGAATAAGAATATGAAACTGGTGGGGTTCAGTACCTCCAAAAAGGTTAAGAACCACTGCGTTAGAGTGTTTTAAACTATCTTTGTCAAAAGCAATTACTAAAGAAAACCGTAAAAAAATGCGTAAACTTATGTATCTCCTCTGTGTTACATATTAAGCTTTTTGTATTAAAACACAGTAGGAGACGCCACAAAGCAATATTATACATGAATGACAACAAAATGGCAATCTAGGAGATCTTCTTTAATTTGGCTAAGATTATGTCATCATATGATACAGAAGTTTCTCATTTTAGAGCAAAACAGTCTATCACGAGCAGTACACGTCATCATTGCACCAATATAATATCCTATTCAGAGTAATATACATTTTATCCATTGAGTGAGTGGTATAAACACTGGGCACAAGCCATAAATACAAACACACACACACACACACACACACACACACACACACACACACACACACACACACACAAAACTCCAGATGCCAATCCACTTTTCAATTTGAAGAAACTGTGTGAAGCTGAATGTATTCAAGCCTAGGGTCTAATTGGGCGTCCTGGATCACACGTGGGTAAAGTAGAGCACACATCTGTAAAATATCTTATGAACAAAAACACTGAATAATCATAAATAACTACTGTATAAACATAATATTAATTAACCCTCTCAACTGTAGGCTCCCTATTGGTGCAGTAGAAGAGCTGCACAACTCCAGGTTGTTCATCACGCACCTCGTCTCTTGCACCATTCACAAGGGGGAGGAATGGATCAACCCAGCCAATCATGGAAATCAGTGAGCGAATGCATACAAGGGTGCATTCTTTCCCTCAAAGCTGCCCGTTGATATGTATGTACAAGCAGTTTATAATGATGCAGCTGCTATTATGACGTGTAATAGAGGAGGCAAGTGCATGCCTATGCCCACTGATCCTAAGGTTTGGGGTTTGAGTCCCACTTTCCACAGGGTTGTCACTGCCCCCCCCCCCCCCCCCAAGCGGTGCAGCTAACTGGGTTATCAAAGGAGGGCCTAATCGCTCACTGTCTACAGTGAGAGGTTCACGCAAAAGAACCATTGCTGACTTTCGTAAAGAGTAGCTGCAAAGCAGTCAGCGTGTTTCTGTCCCTTGCTAAAGGGTTGTGTTAGGAAGGGCATCTCACGTAAAAACCTCTGCCAAATAAAAATGTGCGAATCATTCGCTGTGGCGACCCCTGAAAAAGGGAAAAAGCCAAAAGGAAATGTCACATGAACTGCCCACATGAATTGCAGAGTTGCAAGTGCATGACGGTGCTGAATTACCACAGTCTTGAGGCAAGACATACAGCACTGCAATCTAACACATGAGAGGCGCTCAGCTGAAAAAACAACAAATGCCCAATTTGACTTTAATACTTTTTCGAGGGGCAGTGGTGGTCTAGTGGTATAGGGCACTGGATCGCTGATCCAAAGGTTGGGGGTTCGAGTCCCACTCTGCACAAGGTTGTCACTACCTACCCCCCCCCCAGTGCAGCTAACTGCGTTATCAAAGGCCGGCCATGTCTCCCACTGTCTATGGTGTGAGGCATGTAAAAGAACCATTGCTGAGTTTAGACAAGAGTAGGCTGCAAAGCCGTCAGCGTGTTTCCGCCCTGCGATGGCCTGGCGAGCTGTCCAGGGTGTACTCTGCCCTCGCCCGGAGTTGGCTGGGATGGGCACCAGCCTCCCCGTGATCCAAATTAGGATTAAGCGGGTACAGAAAATGAACTGAACTGATGATGAACTTTTTCAATTAAATGATCAATATATAAAACCAAGAAAAGCAGAACACAGAGATCCCCCACTTCTTCGTGCTTCTAATCATGTGGCTTCAGTGCATCATGGCTTTTTTTTTTTTTTTTTTTAGATAATCATTTAATTATAAAATAAGGAAATTAAGGAAGAATAGGTGGCAAAAGTTAAAGAAAATGCTGCAAAACAAGCCCAATTATGCAAAAAAAAAAAAAAAAAAAAAAAAAAAAAAAACCAAACAAACCCAAAACAAAAAACTTTATGTGAGGTGCGCATCTGAGTGTGTGTGTGCACAACTGTGCGCACGTCTGTATGTGTGTGTATATTTATAATTTATTTACATCTTATGCATCATTATAAGCAACTATAGCATTAAATATGTATTTATTGATATTATATACACATATACATGTACGTGTACCTCAGTTGGGGGGGTCAATCCTACTTCGGGGAATTCGGCGGTTGCAGGGTGATCTCTGTCCCAATTAACTGCGGAAAGTGAGGGATCCCTGTACATCCGTTATACAAACACCTTTAAATTACAAGCAGGTTAATGTGTTCTATAGATACGCTATAGGGCTGGGCGATAATGTATCATGATAGGACCCTTCATGTTTGTGTTTCTACCTCGTGAGTACAACAGTGTCGAGTCTGTATAATGTGGCATGATACATAGTAGATATTAGTGTAAAATGAAAGAGCAGCACTGGAGTGCACAAGCAAGCAACCTGTTCATAACAGCTGTCCGATCAACCCGATCTCGCTGCAGGTGTGCACAACAGTGTGTGAGCGCCCTCTAGCTTACCGGGGTCGGCATACTCACAAGCAAGCTGTCCTGATCCTTTAGATCACAATCTATTTCATAATATTGGTAAATATTGTTATTGTTAAAGTGTCCGAAAATATTGCAGTATCAATTTTAGGTCAAATCACCCAACTCTAACTGTCAACTAAAAAACCCAGTGATTGCAGCTTACATCATTAACCAGTAAATGCTAAAAGTCACCATGTGCCATTCTCCATTGCAATTCCTCTCCTGAGTTATAGATCTTTTTAATAGACACTGTAAATGTGAAATCAGGTCTCTCCTTGTCTGTTCATGGAGTTTTTTTACTGCCTCTGGTTCAGTATTCGCTGCATGGCAGTGCAGTGGTTAGCATGTCCGCCTCATAGGAAGAAGGCCTGGGTTCGATTCCCTGCTTGGGTGTTTCTGTGTGGAGTTTGCATGTTCTTCCGTGTTTGCATGGATTTCCTCTGGATACTCCGGTTTCCTCTCACAGTCAGCTGTTCCAAATTGCCCCTAGGTGTACGTATGAATGATTGTCTGAGTGTTGGCCCTACGATGGCCTGGTGGGCTGTCCAGGGTGTACCACGCACTCACCCAGTGTTGGCTGAGATGAGCGCCAACCTCCTCATGACCTTAATTAGGATTAAGTGGCTTAGAAAATGAATAAATGTGCAACTGGTTCGGTATTACTGCACATTTTAAGTTATTTGGTGCAATACTTGTCAAATACAATACGTACCCTGCCAACAAAATGTTGTGAATTCCAGGAGTTCCCTTAGCGTTACTTATAGCGTTTGTTTGCCGTTGCAATGTATGGACAAACTTATGCAATAGCACAACTTGTATTCAGTCTCGAGTTTTAGTAATTATTCACCGTGGTCTTTAAGACACAGAGAATCAAAGCTCTCGGTGAAACTTTCTCCAGATCTCAAACACTTTCACTCAGATTACGGTCAGGACTTTGTAGTGCCAGTTCACATGTAAAAACAATTCCCCATACTCCTTGAACCATTCTTTTCTATTCAAGTCCTAATTTTATATCGGCGGCAAAAAAACCAATAATTTGGTCATTTAGTACATTCTGGTCATCAGCTGATTTGGCATAATGTTACTGGGAATCAACCAGTCCAATTGAAACAACCCCAGAGCAGAACACTCCCTCCAAAGTCTTACACTTTGGTAGAATGCCTCATCCACAGCAACTTGCATTTTTATCTTATTCAAACAACTGAGCAATTGAGGGTCAGCGTGATGCCAGCTTCGTGGTACTGGGCGTGAATCTTCTGATCAGAAATCCATAGCCTTTACCACTAAGCCACTGCTTCCCTAACACGCCCCTCACTCAGGAACAGGGTAAATCAGGACTAATCAGATCACATGACATATTTTCACATGGCTCTACTGTCTGATCTTTATGCTTCCAAGAAAATATTTCTGCTGACTCGATTTTCTTATGGACGCACAGACATTTAAATCCAATTATGGAGGTTCTTGTTGCATATTGTGTGTATGTGTGTGTGTGTGTGTGTGTGAGCAGGAGGGTGGAAATGCGCTTATATTCACTACTGAATGTCTTCCTTTCGGCTTTTTCCCTTTTACTCGGGAGTCGCCACAGCGAATCATCTGATTCGCACGTTTGATTTGGCAGAGGTTTTTACGTCACATGCCCTTCCTGTCACAACCCTTTTTAGCAAGGGACAGAAACACGCTGACGACTTTGCAGCTACTCTTTACGAAAGTCAGCAATGGTTCTTTCACATGCCTCTCACCATAGACAGTGAGAGACATGGCCCGCCTTTGATAACCCAGTTAGCTGCACTGGGGGGGGACAGTGACAACCTTGTGGAGAGTGGGACTCGAACCCCCAACCTTTGGATCAGCGATCCAGCGCCCTATACCACTAGACCACCACTGCCCAACGTTATATTCACTATTGAATGTAGCCTTAAATTCTTTGGTCCATTTTTTTATAATTCAACTTCACCCAACACTTATTGAACATTATCTCTGATAACTGTCAGTCAAGATTTTTTTTCCAACCACATTTATTTCTTCAAGTTGAAAAATCACCACGATCATTTCTGGCTGATAACACATTGAACAGTTCTTAACCTAAATTCAATCATTTCAGTTGTTTGATTTACCTGATGCCGAACATTGGTCAACAGCCAAAATGCCCCTGAAATAAATGTAGTCAAACCTTTACAAATTTGGGCTTTTTTTTTGAAAGAAACTGATATTGAAAATTTTTGACTGGCTCTAGTTTTTGTAACTGGGTCAGCATTTACAACCCTGACTTTGGCATCATGAATAATGGATGAGTAAAAATGAAAGGGATCTGAATATAAATCAGAAGTCAGTACAGTAAACACATCTGTGATGGACTCTAGGAACAAACTTTAAGTAAATAGGTTTAATGCTGGAACATGTACAGGGATCCCTCACTTTCCGAGGTTAATTGGGATCGAGATCCCCACGCAACCACCAAATTCCGTGAAGTGGGATCACACCCCCCCCCCCGCATTTACCCGACTGATGTATACGTACATGTATTTCTGTGTATATATCAATAAATACATATTCAGTGCTATAAATGCTTATAATAACAATTAAACATGACAAAATAATGCATAAGATGTAAATAAAACATAAATACACACACATAAAGACGCGGGTGCAAGCTGATGCGGACCTCACAACAATGTAACTACTTTTGATGGGAGGTTTTGGGTTGTTTTTGTTTAGCGATGGTTTACGTTTTTTTTTTTGTTTGTTTGTTTGTTGTATAATTGGCCTTGTTTTTTGACATTTTCCTTAACCTTTCCCCTATTCTTCCTTAATTTCCTTATTTTTTAATATTTATAAATTAATATTTTTAGAAAAAAACCGCGATGCACTGAAGCCGCATGAATTGAAGAGTGGAGTAGCGAGGGATCCCTGTACTTCAGGTACAGTAAGTCATGGGTGCAAAGCCTGTTCATGAATTCCACCTAAATTGCTATGTTTTATTCATAACGATTTCTCAATATATTACAAACAAATTTTATAATAATCATTAATGACTGCATTTTAAAATTCATCTTTATTCACTTTTTAAGCAATACAATAAATTATGCTATCTAATGCATATTGCATCTTAAATTATATGGGTATAATTATATATATCTTATTGTCCCTAGAGTCAGAAAACTTTATTAACCCAACTTTCATCACTTTGCTGAACAGATCATCCAACATCAACTCTAGAAACCATTTGCATGTAGTTTTATGTTTGATATAATTATGTAGACGTCAAATGTAAGAACTTCAATATTTCAAACAGTGGCCAGTCAATTATTTTTATTGCCATAATTGAACTCAGTATGCCCAAACCCATAATTAATAGCACATTTTGTTCCTAATTGTAAAAATATATACACCAGTGTAATTTGACTCTTATAAAACACAGTGAACTTTATTTATAACCATGGGACACATCTTCCAGCATGGTTTCTTAAGAAATGAGAAGCTACTCACTGCATCAGTAAAGGTTAACTGCCATGCGACGAGCTAAAATCACTGCAGTAATTACATAATCTACAGCATATTTACTGATTTAAATACAGGTGTTGACTTTTTTGGCAGGACAGTGTACATTCTGTACAAGGACCAATATCACATCCAACCTCTACCTACTCAAGTGCAACATGCCTACTTGCAAAATGATATACAATATAGGTATATAATATACTTAAGAGAAAGAGAGATCAATGCAATTACACTAATGTAGGCAAAGAGGCTTCAAGGGAAAAAAACAGATCTGAAAAAAAATTGATGTGTAATACTAGAAACTATTTTAACAATGCACTGGTCCAGTTATTAACCTCAAGGGTAGACCATCTGCTAGCAGAGAGCAAAAAAAGACTTCACAACAGCATGAAGCTCTATAGGGAGGATTTAGCGTTAGAAAGCAATCTGAGAACAATTTACAAGGACGGGACATGCCAACTGTTCTGCTGTGTAATATGCCTTTTTTCGAGCTGGAAAAACCTGGTTTCTGTGAATTTAGCCTAAATAATATGCGTTGTCATCCGCTGCACTGATTCAAACTGCACTGTTCCTAGAAACAAATTGAACCTGCTACATAGTCAACTAAAAATACATTGGACTGTCTCTGGCCCAAGGTTGAGTGGACATGTTCAGCATTAACCAGATTAGCACCTGGCGGAGTGTCTGGAATGATTTTCACCTTTTCAGGTGTTTATTAAGATTGACAGCTCATTCTGCTGCTTAAGGCCTTTTATTCACAGGTAGGCTTGCTCACACTATTGCAACAGATTTGTAGTAAAATATAATTACAAAATATTTGAGGGGACTTTGGTGGAGGTATAATGATCAGGTGTTTGTCAGTAGGTCAGTAAACTAAATCCTAACCCCACCTCTTGATGGATTTTCATCAACCTTGGTGAAGATACTACCCTTCCTGAGTCCCAGAGATTATATGAGTTTAAAATGTCTAGATCAAAGGTTCGAGCAAAGTCACAAAGTTTTGGAGACTTCGCATTTATAACACTGAAAGTACTGTTGAAAGAGATGCTGTTACTATGCAACAATAATAGGAAATCATGGACTTCTCAATGAGACAATTACTTCTGACACTGATTGACACCGAAATGTAACAATCAAGGTCATAGGACTTTGAGAGCTTATTACTTTGAATAGAGAACCAACAGACAAGCCACTTCTATGGAGCAGTAATCGGCGATATACAGTACTTTCAAATGAGACAATTAAGTTTGACCTGGAGTGACAATCAAAAGTCAAACTCGTGCCATATTGAAGAACCTTCATACAAGAGAAGTTTGTTCACGAATTTGATCACATGCACATGCTATCGAACATATAAAATGTGAAATTAAAACCAGTATCCATATAAGTTGTACAGGGATCCCTCTCTACTTCGCACTTCAATTCATGCGGCTTCAATGCATCGCGGTTTAAAAAAAAAAAAAATACATAAATATTCATTGAATTAAAAAAATAAGGAAATTAAGGAAAAATTGGGGGGAAAGTTAAGGAAAATACCACAAAAACAAGGCCATTTATGCAAAAAAACCCTAAACAAACACAAAACAAAGAACAACCCAAAATCTCCCATCAAACCTAGTTACAGTACATTGTTGCATGTGTGTTGACTTCTTCTCATGCAGTTTCATCTGTATGTGTGTGTATTTATATTTTATTTGACATCTTATGTTATTTTTCCATGTTTAATTATTACTGTATTATAAGCATTTATAGCATGAAATATGTATTTATTGATATTATATAAAAATATACGTGTACATATATGTCAGTGGGGGGAGGGGGGTTGGGGAGGGGATCCTACTTCGTGGATTTCGATGGCCGTGTCCCAACTAACAGCGGAAAGTGAGGGATCCCTGTATTTGTTATGTTATCTACACTCTTCTTCTTTTCCTTTCGGCTTTTCCCTTCAGGGGTCGCCACAGCGAATCATCTGCCTCCATCTCACCCTATCCTTTGCATCTTCTTCTCTTACACCAACGACCTTCATGTCCTCCTTCACCACATCCATGAATCGTCTCTACACTATATGGTGGAAATAACTTGCTCTTTTCTATAGATGTGCATCAGGACCAGAATCCCATAGGAAATGAAAAAAATAGACACAGAGATCCAGACGTTCCTACGGAAATGGTCATTTCATAATATGTCAATATAGGAAAAGCATTTGTGGCTTTTTACATCCGAGTCATAGTGGCTCATCAGGCTGGTGCTTATCCCCGGTTTCCATAGCATGAAGCAACTAGGAGTTAACTCCTCCTGGATGGGACGCAAGTCCATCACAGGTTACCTTCCCAGTATATATTTACTGGTACCCATTTCTACTGCTGGGTGAACAGAGGCACACTTGTGGTTGAGACCTTGCCCAGGGGTCTTAATACAGTGAGGGTCTAACTGGGATGTGAAAACACAACCTCCTGATCATGAGCGCAACACTCTAACCACTACACCACCGACTGACCACACAGAAAAATCATGGCAAAAATCCCCAACTTCAGTGCACACCAATTAAAAGTTCAGAAACCTAATAAATGGTTTGGCATCTGTGGCCTTGAAAAGTAGATCAAGGTCACTCACACACAAACCTATCCTAGCACTCACAGTAGTGAGCCAGCATAACTAGTTTGGAAGCCCCAGCTTCAGCATGCAGCAAATAAATGTCAGGAAACTAAAGTGACAGACAGACAGACAGACAGAGATACTAACAAACAGATGGACCCCAGTCTTATGGCTCCCAAAAGGCAGGATCTAAAAATAGATTGCAGAAGTCCAGACGCTCCCAGTAACTGGACCATTAAACAAGTCCAATATATATAAAATAACCTTGTGACTTTGAAGGAAGGTCAAGGTGACCCAAATACAATCCTACCCTATGTGCCCTTTAGTCCCCAGACCTCAACCCCATTGAAACCCTGTGGAGTGAGCTGAAGAGGAGAGTGCAGAGGAGAGGACCAGGTCACTGGATGATTTAGAGAGATTGTGCACAGAGGAACAAGATCCCTCTTTCTGTATTCTCCCATCTTGTGAAACTTTATAGAAAATTAGGTGTTGTTTTGTTGGTTAAAGGAGAGGTGTACAATGTATTCACATCAGGGGTGCTAATAATTGTGGCACACATGATTTAATGTAAAGAATTATTTTTAACGTGGGATTGTTTCTCCCACTGAATAAATGCATTTGAATTAAAGGTTAGATTTTCCTCTTTTTCCCCCCATTGTGGTTCAATATTATTCGGAAAAAAAAAGAATTTATGAGAAGCTAAAGAACTCATCTTTTCCAGGGCCAATTATTATGGCGGGCAGTGTGTATATATATATATATATATATATATATATATATATATATATATATATATATATATATAAAAAGTAAAAGTAAGGTAAAGTCTGTTGGGTTTTTACACCCGAGCCTCATGGCTAATCAGGCCGGTGCTTATCCCCGGTTTCCATAGTGTGAAGTGACCAGGAGTTCAACTCCCCGTGGATGGGACACTAGTTTTTCCCAATTTTTACTGGTACCCATTTATACTGCTGGGTGAACAGAGGCACACTTGTGGTTGAGACCTTGCCCAGGGGTCTTAGCACAGTGAGGGTCTCAGTGGAACTCGAACTCACGACCTCCCGATCATGAGCGCAGCACCTTAACCACTACGCCACCGGCCCCATATATACATACATATATATATATATATATATATATATATATATATATATGTGTGTGTGTGTGTGTGTGTGTGTGTGTGTATGGATACAGACACCTGCCTTGTCTCCACATAGATGACTGTAACTTGCCTGTTTGGCTTGATTTACCCCTGGATTTTCTCTCAGCTTTCTTAGATCTTGACACAGATGCACTGTTGCTCTCTGGGACAGGCCACTGTGACAGCTCTGTGAATAGAGCTAAACAGGGGACACTTACTTT